>JAPVLO010000365.1:0-600000 GCA_027257055.1 Cephalopachus bancanus
CCATGATGTCTGGTCCTGCCCCACACCATGCAAGACTTTTCAGGATCTAAATATCCAAGTGTCAAAGACACATTGAATATGACTGTGAGTGGGACTGGAAGTCTCTAGGGATCTGACTTGCTGCCCAGTCTGAAGTCCCAGAGTGGACAGCTTCGGTTCCAGAGCCCAGGAAAGTGTGATGTTGGTTGAGTTCACTTTGACAGTCGTCTTCTTCCTTTATTCCTAGTCCTCCCTCCTCCTGGATTGGGAAGGCGCCCAGTGGGCTCCTTCCTCCTGTCTTGCCAGAGACATATGGGGTTGCTTTCCATAAGGCAGCTTATGTTTGTTTTATTATGAGACAAGATTGACGTTAACAGGACATATTAAAATCAGTGGGAGAATTCATCTCTGGCCAGTATGTGGGTGGAGAAGAAGGACACAATTGAAAGAACTGGGGGTGGGAATTTGACAACCTGTAACCTAGGGCAGGTTGTCTGACTAGTCTGGCCCCAATCTCCTCATCTGTGAAGTGGGCTTAACAGCATTTTTCCATGGGATGTTGTGTCTCACATGCCCAGTGTGATACTCGGCATTGTGTGGTCACTCACTGCTGTCACAGGATGGGGATGTTCATGTCCATATGATTCCTTCCAGTGTATGTCCCTGCACTTCTTTTTTCTTTTTTTTTTTTGAGTCGAGTTCTTACTCTGTCACCCAGGCTGAAGTGCAGATGTATGATCAAAGGTCACTGCAGCCTCAACCTCCTGGGCTTGGGCGATCCTTCTGCCTCAGTTTCCTGAGTAGTTGGGACTACAGGCACGCACCACAACACCCAGCTAATTTTTTGATTTTTTGTAGAGGCAAGGTCTCGTCATATTGCCCAGGCTGGTCTTGAACTCCCAGGCTCAGACAGTATTCCCACCTTGGCCTCTTAAAGTGCTGGAATTACAGGTATGAGCCACCGTGCCCGGCCGCTGCACTTCTAAATCATGTGATTGAGGTCAATGAATGACTTGCTTTTACCATGTCCCAGTATTGTCCTAATTTTTTTTTTGGATTTGGAGTCTCACTCTGTCGCCCAGACTGGAGTGCAATGGCCGCTCCCGGCCACCACAGCCTCGACCTGCTGGGCTCCAGAGATTCTTCCGCCTCTGCCTTCCAAGTAGCTGGAATTACAGGCGCACGCTACCATGCCCAGCTAATTTTTTGATTTATTGTAGAGATGAGGTCTCGCCAAGTTGCCCAGGCGGGTCTCGAACCCGCGGGCTCAGGCAATCCACTCACCTGAGCCTCCCAAGGCACGGGATTACAGGCTGAGCCACCGAGCCCGGCTGTCCTAAATTTTTAACTGTTTGTAGCTTATTTAATCTTCACGGCAGCCCCATGATGAGGATGTCGTTAGGCCCATGTCACAAATGAGAAATGGAGGCACTCACTTGCATGAAGTCTCACGCCTTGAAGTCTCACGCCTGTAAGACAGGATGGGAAACCAGACAGTCTGGCTCCAGACCTAGGCTCTTCCACTGTGCTCTCTGCCTCTGCTCAGCACAGTATGTAATGAGGGCAGAAAGGGAAGAGGGTAGAAGTTGGGGGGTGATGGGAAAGGAGGAGGAGACAGGAGCTTATCTGGATCAAACATTCAGTTACCTGTAAGTACACACACACACACACACACACACGCACACACACACACACACACACACACACATTCACACCAGTTCTTTCTTGGAAGTGGTTAAGGATGCCTCTCCTTTAGGGTGGCAAATGCTCTCACAGAGTGAGGACTGCATGGCCAGCCCACAGCAGCACTGGCTCTTCTTCCTGGACAGTGTGCCCTATCCGCCTTTGAATGCCAGCCTTCTCCCTGCAGGGAGAAACAAAAATGCCTTGCCAGGGACCACAGAGATGATGTAGAGATTGGAACTGAAAGGGGGAAAAAAGGGGGGGGGGGCGTGGCTTTGTAAAGGAAGCGCCACCGTCCCCATCACGCCCTTGGCAGGGCCACCGTTGCCAGGCTGCGAATGCATCTTGGGCCCAGCCTACGTGCTCAGCCTGCTGATGGGGTGGCTTCCCAGACAGGGATAGCTCCAGTTCCATCAGCTCACGGCACCGCAGGGGGCCTTGCAGCTGCAGCTGAGCCTGGAGGCCAGTGAGGGGTGGAGATACGCTTTGCAGGAGATACGCTTTGCAGAGTCCAAGGCAAGCTGGGGACTGGAGGCCAGCGAGGCAGAGATATGCTCTGTGGAGTTCAGGGTAGGCTGGTGCCTGGCAGAACACAGTTGTTAAAAAGTATTTCTCACCAAGGAGATTAAGCATTCATGAATTCCAAGCAGGTTGTTTAATTTCTGACTTGAATTCTGACACAGGATGCTTTATTTTGCCCCCTTTTAGAGGTATGTATTTCTAGCTATTCTAGAAAATACTATCTTCTGTGCTTTTATTCATAAGTTAATTTTAATAATGAGCTATTTCAAAAGGCTAGATGTGCCATGGCCTTTTATTAAGTAAATATGCAAGGCTCTTTCATTAAGTAAAAACAAACTAGCAACAAAACCACAAAATAGCAAGGACGAATGAGGCTGAGACATAGACTGTGGCCACAGCCACATTCTACTGACTTTAGGTTATGGACTCCCTGCATTCTGTAGAGTTGACACCCTCTGATGCTTGCATATGCTGTGATCTTAGGGAGGTATTTGAGTTCCCTGTGGCTCGGTTTACCTGTCCCTAAAAATGGAATGAAAGCACACAGCTCACAGGATTACAGCAAGGGTCACGTGAGATCATATATATAAAACATCTTTGAAACCTATGCAGGATCACACACATGGATGGTAATAGTTTTTTTTTCCTCCATTATTTTTCTGTTCTTAGTGAAAATATTATTCAGAATGACATGTGGCAATTTCTGCTTTGGCAATTCAGAAGACTCAGTACAAAATAAATCTGTTAAGACATTTGTGTAATCAGAACCACTGTTAAGAAAAATAATCCAAAGCTTGGAAAGAAGGTAAGATAACTTTTAATGTCATGCTAGACATTATAGGTCATCTGCTCTGAGGGAGGCAGCTCTGCTTAACCTACCATTTACTCTTGATTAGAATCCAGATCTTCAAACTTAAGGGTTAACGAAAGATGACCAACAAGGTGAAATGATCTTCCTTTACCACCAGCTGAAAAGACCACTGTAAAGCTTATGGCCATGTTTCTGTCGAGCACATGATTCTCAAGGTGTGGTCCTGAACCAGCAGCATCAGCAGCATGGAAAATGCAGACGCTTATGTCCTACTGTGGACCAACAAAATCACAAACTCGGGGAGTGCAGTCCAGCAACCTGAGTTCTGAACCTAGCACCCCAAGGTTCTTCAGCTACAAAATCCAGTTTGAACCACTGCCTCAGAACAGTAACATTTCAATCTTATGAGCAAATATTATCTCAGTATTCCCTTTTCCCCACTGCTGATTATAAAGTTCTCATTTTCCTATATTATGCTTTGCCCTGCCTATGTCTTCCTGAAGTTTCTCTCATTATTGAGTTAAACACAACTTTGACATGTGCTCATTTCTCATTTGGATGAGAATTATTTTAACATTTTGAAAATGATACTCTGACACCAATGTTCAAGGAAATACATAGAGTTCCTGTTTCCTGTGGTGATTCTAGTTGGGTTCTAATGAGGACTTGTGTCACACTCCATGGCCTTCCAGCACCTAGTAAACAGCTACCCACTGTATTGAGAATGTTATGCTTAAAGGGTCTCTCGTTTTCAGGATGGAAAGATCAGAAATTCACTTTCCCAGTTTCCCTTCCGTGAGAGTGTGACATGTGACCAGGGTCCACTTCTGGGCATGCCTGGGAGATGCTACAGAAGAGAGTGCAAACGTGCTTCCTGGGCACATTTTCTGGTGGAGATAACTGAAGAGCTTCTAATTCCCTGACTTGTTAGCGTTTTGGTGGTCTCCTTTTCTTCTTAAATAAGAGTGTGTTAGCTGGGCTCGGTGGCTCAGCCTGTAATCCCGCGTCTTTGGGAGGCTGAGGTGAGTGGATTGCCCGAGCCCCCGGGGGTTTGAGACCCCCTGGGGAGCGAGACCTCATCTCTACAATAAATCAAAAAATCAGCTGGGCTATGTAGCGCCCGCCCCGTAATTCCGGCTACTTGGAAGGCTGAGGTGGAAGGATCGCCGGGGCCTAGCAGGTCGAGGCTGCGGTGGCCGGGAGCGGCCACTGCATCAGTCTGGGCAACAGAGTGAGACTCCAACTCAAAAAAATAAATAAATAAAAAAATAAGAGCGTGTTTCATTATTTGTATCTGCAAACTCTGACTGACATAAATGAAAAAAAGAGAAAGTCTATTTGTTACGGCATTCTCCTGCACATCATAACAAAATAAAGATAATGTATGTGGAAAGATATTCAAGCAATAAGTATTATGCCATGTCTGAGCAATGCTTACTTTGTAGAAATGAGGTTTGGGAGCCCCATCTTGAATCTGTTTGGAAGGTATGTGGCTTAAGGATGCCTCCCAGTGCCCTGGCCTATCCGTTTCTTGGCAGCTGTGGAAAATACGTGTGTCCCCAATACTTGTGCCTTTCTCCAGGGGAGTCTGGAGAGCCCCATCCTCACTGCATGCATCACCTGCTCTTCAGCTCCTGTCTGCAGCTCATCTTGTGGGAAAAAGAGAATTACACGCACACAATTCTAAAATAGGACTTTGTTGCTGGGAAAACTTGCAGTACAAGAAGGAAGTAGGAGCATGCTCACCAGCCAGGCTGGGAACCTTTGACCCTAGTTCTTTAATACAGCGACATGACAAGCTTTTTTTTATGCCCAAACATAACTGAATCACTGTGGGATGAGCAGAGAAGAGATGGCCCCATGCGAACAAGGTAAAGAAATGTCACAAGGCCATCACATTTGACATGAAACCAAATGCAATGTGAGAGCCTTAGCAGGATTTTGGATGGAAACTAATAACGGCTATAGGAGACACTTTGGCCCAGTTGGGGGTGCAATCTGAAATGGATTATGAAATGAATGGTATACAAGGTCATGAATATGCTGGTAGGTTTTGTATTAATGTTAAGTATTTAGAATACGATCATTGTCATGTGGTTATGTAGGAGAAGGAACTGGTTATTAAGAGACACATGCTGAAGTGTGTCTGCAAGTAATTCAAGGGCAAAATTTAGATTAAAAATATGTAGAACAAGAAAGTAAATGTGGTTTGCTTTATTTTACAGAAAAAGAAGACTGGGTTTAAAAAGTGTATAAATAAGCCGGGCTCGGTGGCTCAGCCTGTAATCCCACGCCTTTGGGAGGCTGAGGTGAGTGGATTGCCTGAGTCTGCGGGTTCGAGACCCCCTGGGCAGCGAGACCTCATCTCTACAATAAACCAAAAAATTAGCCGGGCGGGGAGCTGCCTGTAATTCCCCGCTACTTGGAAGGCTGAGGCGGAAAGGGTCGCCGGAGCCCAGCAGGTTGAGGCTGCGGTGGCCCGGGGGCGGCCCTGCACTCCAGTCTGGGCGACAGAGTGAGACTCCAACTCAAAAAAAAAAAAAAAAGTGTATAAATAGCCGGCTCGGTGGCTCACCCTGTAACCCCGTCCCTTTGGGAGGCTGGGGTGAGTGGATTCCCTGACCCGCGGGTTCGAGACCCCTGGGCAGCAAGACCTCATCTCTACAAAAATTTTAAAAAATAAACCCGGGGCGTGGTAGCGCGCGCCTGAATTTCCCGGCTATTTGAAGGCTGAGGTGGAAGGATCCCCGGGAGCCCAGCAGGTTGAGGCTGCGGGGCCCGGGGAGCGGCCACTGCACTCCAGTCTGGGTGACAGAATGAGACTCCAACTCAAAAAAAAAAAAAAAGTGTATAAATAATTGGAGAATCTACATGAAGTATGCATGGGTACTCATTATATCATTCTTACAACTTCTCTTTAGGTTAGAAAATATTCAAGATAGCTGGGCTCGGTGGCTCAGCCTGTAATCCCAGCGCTTTGGGAGGCTGAGGTGAGTGGATTGCCTGAGCCCGTGGGTTCAAGACCCACCTGGGCAACTTGGCAAGACCTCATCTCTATAATAAAATCAAAAATTAGCTGGGCATGGTGGCGCACGCCTGTCATTCCAGCCACTTGGAAGGCTGAGGCGGAAGGATTGCCGGAGTCCAGCAGGTCGAGGCTGCAGTGGCTGGGAGCGTGCCACTGTACTCCAGTCTGGGTGACAGAGTGAGACTCCAACCAAAAAAAAAAAAAAGAAAATATTCAAGATAAAAATAAAATAGAGCCGGGCTCGGTGGCTCAGCCTGTAATCCCGCGCCTTTGGGAGGCTGAGGTGAGTGGATTGCCTGAGCCCGCGGGTTCAAGACCCGCCTGGGCAGAGAGACCTCATCTCTACAATAAATCAAAAAATCAGCCGGCGTGGTGCGCATGCCTGTAATTCCCGCTACTTGGAAGGCTGAGGCGGAAGTATCGCTGGAGCCCAGCAGGTCGAGGCTGCGGTGGCCGGGAGAGGCCACTGCACTCCAGTAGGGGCGAGAGTGAGACTCCAGCTCAAAATAAAATAAAATAAAATAAAATAGAATTGGGGCAGATAGGTGGAAATACATATGATCTGACAATTAAGTTAGTGAAGTTGCCACCATGTGTTTATATTGGCAGCACTGTACAAATAACTTTGTAAGGTTTCATAACCTTGGTATATTAGTGTCTCACAGTTGTGTTTGTGTCGCTATGTGGTGGTCTTGCTGAGTGGCATTCATTATTGTTGTTTCATGTTTTTGTGTGCTGTTGGGAGAATGTTGGAGCTTGAATTAGAGCAATGAAAAAACATTACATTTCTTGTTAAACTTGGCAAGAGTGGAAGTGAAATCAGGGATGTTAGTGCAAGTTTATAGGGATAATGCCATGAAGAAAACAGCAGTATACTGATGAATTAAACGTTTTTCTGAGGGAAGAGAAAGTATCACTGATGAAGAGAGGTCAAGATGGCCAGTAATGAGCAGAACTGACTAAAACAATGCAAAAATGTGTTGAATTGTGCGTCAAAATCGTCAGTTGATTGTGAGAAGGATAGCAGATCAAATAAATATCAATAGAGAAACAGTCAGGAAAGGCTTAACTGAAAATCTTGGCATAAGAAAAGTGTGTGCAAAAATGATCCTGAAGGAGCTCTTATATCATGACAACGCACCAGCTCACACAGTACTGTCTGTGAGGGAGTTTTTAGCAAGTAAACAAATAACTGTATTGAACACCCTCCCTGATCACCTGATCTGAGCCCCAGTAACTTTTTTCTTTACCTAAAGGTGAAGGAAATATTGAAAAGAAGACATTTTGGTGACATTCAGGATATCAAGGGTAATGTGTCGACAGATGGGTAGATAAGGCGCCAATGTTGATGCATAGCTTTCCAAGGGGAGTACTTCGAAGGTGACAAAAGCGGATATTCAGCAATGAGGTTTGTAGCACTTTTTCTTTTTCTTTTTTTCACCTTTAAATTTTTTATCTTGAAATTGTTAGATACAGTTCAGGGTTAGGTATACAAATATTCATTGCGCAGGTAACCTTGTTTGTAGCACTTTTTCTAGAATGAGTTTGCGAACTTAATTGTCAATTCTTGTATATATGATCATTAAGTCATTAAGACAATTAGCCAGGAGTGGTGATGTGTGTTATAATCCCAGCTATTTGGGAGGCTGAGGCGAGAGGGTCACTTGAGCCCAGGAGTTCAAGGCTACAGTGAATTGTGATTCAGAGTGAGACTGACTCAAAAAACAACCACCACAAAAACCTAACTTGCAGCCAGCACTACAAGGTCAGAGGAGACTGGCTGCAGATTCCTGAATGCTCTCTCTGTGTAGCTCTTTGGTCAATTGTCCTATGCATTCCAGTCACTGTTACCTCCCTACATTCTCAACTCTTGGAGACTGTGGGTCTCTTTCTAACAGAATGGCCAACCTTCCCTACTGTACCAGGACTGCAGAGTAGCCAGCCTTCCCCATTGAACCAGGACTGAGGGGGTTCCCAGGACCCAGACTGTTAGTGTTAAAGCTCAGAAACCCCAGATGTCGCACCCTGGGCTCCCTGTCCTTGTGCTGAAGCCTGCAAGCTCCTTCCAGGCAGTAGTAGCCGTAGGAGTCTTAGGGCTCTTCTCATTCATTTCTTTCTGTCAGGGATCACTGTTCTATACTCCATTTTCCAAAATTTGAAAACTATCTTTTCTTATATTTTCTCTGGTTTTTGTCGTTTTTTAAAAAATTTATTTATTTATTATAAAGATGTGGGGTACAATTCAGGGTTAGGTATACAAACATTGATCATGCAGGTACCCTTGTTGATGAGGTATGCCCTCCCTCCCCTAGCAGTTTCTCTCAACTGCCAGTCACACCCCGTCCCCTGACAGTTTTCCACTACTGCCAATTGCTTTCTTATAGTATTATGATAATTGTTCAAGGTCACCTTATGAGTGAGAACATATAGAACTCAGTTCTTTGTTTCTGTGATAAATCACTGAGTATGATAGACTCCAAATCCATCCAAGTTGCTGCAAAGTCCATATGTTTGTTTTTCTTTATGGTTGCATAATATTTAATCGTGTATATGTACACATTTTTTAAAATCCAGTCCAGCTTCCATGGGCAACACGGTTGGTTCCATGTTTTTGCTATTGTGAATAGAGCTGCAATAAACATATGTGTGCAGGTATCTTTTTCATAGAATAATTTGAGTTCCTCCGGGTATATTCTCAATAGGGGAATTGCTGGGTCGTATGGAAGGTCAATTTCTAGTTCTTTCAGAAATCTCCAGACTGTATTCCAGAGAGATTGTACAAGTTTGCATTCCCACCAGCAGTATAAAAGCGTTCCCAGTAGTTGTTGTTCAAAGCAGGGGACAAATCTGTCCCTGGAATCCCACAATGGATGGAAGTGGAAGTCTTCTAGTCTAGTAATATCTAACGATCTTATTCATACATTTGTAGTTAGGTCTGTTATTTTATTATTTGATGTTTGTTCCAACTTTTTTTTCCTCTTTTCTTCCTTTCATGCCTTATTTTGGATTATTTTATGTTGTTATAATTTTATTTTATCACTGACTTTTTAGTTATACCTCTTTGCATCATTTTTAGTGGCTGCTCTGGGGATTATAATATCAACCCTTATTTTTTCATAATTTATTTACATATTTATTTATAGAGACAGGGTCTTGCTCTGTTGCCCAGGCTGGAGTACAGTGGCATGATCGTGGCTTGCTGCAACCTCAAACTCCTGGACTCAAGCAAACTTCCCACCTCAGCCTCCCAAGTATCAGAGACTATAGGCACAGGCCACCATGCCTGGCCCTTGTTTAAATTTAACATTGTATAATTTCACATAAAATATGTAAATCTTAAAACCTTGTAAATTCATTTACAATGCTTTCCTGTCCTTTGAGTAATAGTTATCATATGTATTATATCTATATATTATAAACCCCTTAAGACAATGTTATGGTTTTTACCTTACTCATATTTATTTTTATATAAATTAAGAGAAAAAATATTTCCCCAGATAGTTACTACTTCTGATGCTTTTCATTTCTTCTTAATATCCAAGTCTCCATCTGGAACCTTTTCCCTTTGATCTATAAGAACTTCTTTCTTAGGGTTAAGCATGGTGGCTCACGCCTGTAATCCCAGCACTCTGGGAGGCCAAGGCTGGAGGATTACTTGAGCCCAGGAGTTCAAGACCTATCTGGGCAACATAGCAAGACCATGTCTCTACACAAAGTCGAAAAATAAAAATTAGGCCGGGCTCGGTGGCTCAGCATATAATCCCAGCACTTTGGGAGGCCGAGGGGAATGGATTGCCTGAGCCCACGGGTTCGAGACCCGCCAGTGCAACTTGGCAAGACCTCGTCTCTACAATATATCAAAAATTAGCCGGGCGTGGTAGCGCACACCTGTAATTCCAGCTACTTGGAAGGCTGAGGTGGAAGGATCGCGGGAGCCCAGCAGGTTGAGGCTGCGGTGGCCAGGAGTATGCCACTGCACTCCAGTCTGGGCAACAGAGTGAGACTCCAACTAAAAAAAAAAAAAAAAAAATTAGCTAGGTATGGTGGCACATGCCTGTAGTCCCAGCTACTCGAGAGGTTGAGGCAGGAGGATTGCCTGAGCCAGGAGTCTGAGGTTGAGCCTGCAGCAAGTCATGACTGTGCCACTGCACTCCAGCCTGGACAGCAGAGTGAGACTCCGATTCAAAAAGCAAAACAAAACAAAGAACATCTTTCTCATTTCTTGTAGTTCAGTTTTACTGAAATAAAATTGTCAAACTAATTTGACATGAAATATATTTATTTTACCTTTATTACTGTTGGATGTTTTCATTGTATATAGAAATATGGGTTAACAATGTTCTTTCAAGATACTATTCCACTGTCAACTGGTCTCCACTGTTTTCTTATCTTGCTGATATAAAAAAAAACCATCAATTTCTGTAGTTCTGGATACTTGGAAGGATGAGGTGGAAGGATCGCCTGAGCCTAGCAGGTCAAAGTTGCAATAGCCGTGAGCATACCACTACACTCCAGACTGGGTGAAGGAATGAGACTCCAATTCAGAAAAAAAAATCATTACTCCCCTGTATAACATGTTTTCTTTTTTTCTCTCTCTGGCTGTCAAAATTTGCTTTTTATTATTCATTTTCAGTAGTTATACTATATTGTGCTTACATATGTTTTCTTCATAGTCATTCTACTTGGTATTCAATGGCTTTTTTTTTTTTTTTTTTTTGAGTTGGAGTCTTACTCTGTCGCCTAGACTGGAGTGCAGTGGCCGCTCCTGCCCACTGCAGCCTCCACCTGCTGGGTTCCGGCAATCCTTCCGCCTCAGCCTTCCAAGTAGCTGGAACTACAGGCACGCACTACCACGACCGGCTAATTTTTTGATTCATTGTAGAGATGAGGTCTCTCCAAGTTGCCCAGGCGGGTCTCGAATCCCTGGGCTCAGGCAATCCACTCACCTCGGCCTCCCAAAGCGTGGGATTACAGGCTGAGCCACCGAGCCTGGCTTGTTATTGTTTTTTTTTGTTGTTGTTTGTTTGTTTGTTTTTTGAGTTGGAATCTTCACTCTGTCGCCCAGACTGGAGTGCGGTGGCCGCTCCCAGCCACCGCAGCCTCGACTTACTGGGCTCCGGCGATCCTTCCGCCTCAGCCTTCCAAGTAGCCAGAATTACAGGTGCGCACTACCACGCTTGGCTGATTTTTTTATTTATTGTAGAGATGAGGTATCGCCAAGTTGCCCAGGCTGGTCTCGAACCCGCAGGCTCAGGTAATCCACTCACCTTAGCCTCCCAAAGGCGCGGGATTATAGGCTGAGCCACCGAGCCGGTTTGTTATTGTTTTTTAAGTTGAAGTCTTACTCTGTCACTCAGGCTGGAGTGCAGTGGCACGCTCATGGCCACTGCAGTCTTGACCTGCTGGGCTCCGACGACCCTTCTGCCTCAGCCTTCCAAGTAACTAGAACTATAGGCGCACACCACCTTGACCAGCTAATTTTCTGTTTTATTGTAGAGACAAGGTCTTGCCAAGTTGCCCAGGCTGGTCTTGAATGCCTGGGTTCAGGCAATTCTCTCATCTCAGCCTCCCAAAGAGCTGGGATTACAGGCGTGAGCCACCTTGCCCAGCTTCCATTCCACCTTTAAGCACACTTGGTGACCCTTATATTACAGCTACTGGTATTTCAGTTCCAGAACTTACATTTGATTCTTTAATATTATTTCTATTTCAGTGCTATTTCCTATCTTTTTATACATTTTTTCTTTTTGAATTGGAGTCTCACTCCTTCGCCCAGGCTGGAATGCAGTGGCATGCATGCTCACAGCCACTCCAGCATCAACTTTCTGGGCTCCAGCGATCTTTCCGCCTCAGCCTTCAGAGCAGCTGGAACTACAGATGCGCGCTACCACGCCAGGCTACTTTTATTTTATTGTAGAGATGAGGTTTCGCCAAGTTGCCAGGGCCGGTCTCGAACCCACTGGCTCAGGCAATCCACTTGCCTCGGCCTCTCAAAGTGCTGGGATTACAGGCTGAGCCACCAAGCCCGGCCCTTTTCATTCATTTCAAACATATTTTCCTTTACCCTACTGAGCAAAGTTACCATAGCTATCTTGCAATCCTCATATACTAATTTCAACATCTGATATATTTTAGGATTGATCATCTTTGACTATCTTATCTTGAAAATGGGGCTCGTTCTTTCTTTCTTTCTTTTCATCCCCTCTCCCTCCTTTCTTCCTTTCTTCCTCTCTTTCTTTGTCGAAGTCTCACTCTGAAACCCAGGTAGGAGTGCAGTGGCATGGTCATGGCTACCTCAGCCTCCATATGCTGGGCTCAAGCAATCCTCCTGCCTCAGCCTTCCAAGTAGCTGAGACTACAGGTGTGCACCTCCACACCAGGCCAATTTTTTAATTTATTGTAGATCAAGTTAAGTTTACATCTTCCTCACCAGAAGGTAACTGCTATTCATGTTTGTTTGTTTCTTTTCCAGGACATTAGTATATAGCCATAAATACCAGTATATTTTCTGCTATTTATTTTTTTCACTACGCCTTATAGACTTTTCACATTTATACTAATAGATCTACTTCTACTTCATTCCTTTCTTTTTTTCCCCTGAGTCAGGAACTCACTCCGTTGTCCAGGCTTGAGTGCGGTGGCATGATCACGATGATCACGGCTCACAGCGGCCTCAGTCTCCTGGGTTCAGGCAATCCTTCCATCTCAGCATCCTAAGTTACTGGGACTACAGACGCACACCACCACACCAGGCTAATTAAAAAAATTTTTTTTTTTTGGTAGAGGTGAAGTTTTACTACAGTGCCCAGGCTGGTCTCGAACTCCTGGGCTCAAGTAATCCACCCACCTCAGTCTCACAAAGTGCTGGGATTACAGGTGTGAGCAACCACACCTGGCCTATTTCTTTCTTTTTTGAGTTGGAGTCTCACTCTGTCGCCCAGACTGGAGTGCAGTGGCCGCTCCCGGCCACCGCAGCCTCGACCTGCTGGGCTCCGGCGATCCTTCCGCCTCAGCCTTCTAAGAAGCCGGAATCACAGGCATGCGCTACCATGCCAGGCTGATTTTTTGATTTATTGTAGAGATGAGGTCTTGCTGCCCAGGCGGGTCTTGAACCCGCGGGCTCAGGCAATCCACTCACCTCAGCCTCCCAAAGGCATGGGATTACAGGCTGAGCCACCGAGCCCAGCCTTTCTTTTTAATAGTTGCATAGTATTCCCTAGAATGGCTAGTCCATCGTTTGTTCCACCATTATCCTGTTAATGGTTATTTAGGTTGTTTGCAGTTGTTTTTTTTTTTTTCTATTAGAAAAAAGTGCTGCACTAAACAGCTTTGTCCGTATATCTTTTAGGGATTGCCTCTCAAGGGTATCTCCTTGTGTGGAAATTGCCTCTCTGCAGTTCTGTTTATTTATTTTTTATGAGTAAGGCTGTTCTGATTACGGTGCGTTTAAATCATTACTTATTAATTCAAGTAGGGAGCACAAAAATTCTTCTGTTAGTTGACCATATTGATAAACAAAAATACTATGGATAGGTGTGGCACAGTGGCTCATGCTTGTAATTTCTAACACTTTGGCAGACAGAGGCAGGAGGATTGCTTGAGGCCAGGAGTTTGAGACCAGCCTGGGCAACACAGCAAGATCTAGTCACTACAAAAAATAAAAATAAAACAAGTAGCTGGGCAAGGTGACACACCTGCAGTCCCAGCTACTGGGGAAGCTGAGATGAGATGATCACTTGATCCCAGGAGTTTGAGGCTACAGTGAGACAAGATTGTGCCATTGCACTCCAGCCTGGGAGACAGAGAAAGATCCAGTCTCTAAATAAAAAATAAAAATGTTATCGATAAGTATTAGGGCCTGAATGCTAAGTGCACATTCTTGAAGCCAAATCATATTTGTAAGCCCAACAATATCAGACCACTCCTTACATCAGTATTTATAAAGATGAATATTTTTGTAATTGCTGACTTACTATTTATGATTTCACTTTTTTTTTCTGCTTTAAGTCAGAGTCTCACTCTGTCGCTCAGGTTGGAGTGCAGTGGCACACTCAAGGCCACCGCAGCCTTGACTTGCTGGGCTCAGGCGATCCTTCCGCCTCAACCTTTCAAGTAGCTGGAACTACAGGTGTATGTTACCATGCCCTGCTAATATTTTGATTTATTGTAGAGACAAGGTCTTGTCAAGTTGCCCAGGCGGGTCTCAAACCCCTGGGCTCAAGCAGTCCTCTCACCTTGGCCTCCCAAAGTGCCGGGATTACAGGTTTGAGCCACCATACCCGGCTGATTTCACTTTTTTATTTATTGTAGAGACAAGGTCTACCAAGTTACCTGGGCTGGCTTCGAACCCAGGGGCTCAGGCAATCCACTCGCCTTGGCCTCCCAAAGTGCTGGAATTACAGGCTGAGCCACCGAGCCTGGCCTGATTTCACTTTTTAAATAAGCTGATAGTCCTTTCTCTAACAAATATAATTTGCCTTAACCAGTTTTATTCTGAGAATGGTCTAGTTAGATTTTTTTCTGTTAACATGTTTGGGGTTAATTAATTAATTCAGCAGAGTTTGGATTTTTTGTTTTGTTTTTAGAGATGGTGTCTCTCTTTTTTGCCCAGGTTGGTTCACAGGCAATCATAGCTCACTTCAAGCTCCAAATCCTAGGTTCGAGGGATCCTTCCACCTCAGTCTCCCCAGTAACTAGGACTATGGGCCTGTGCCATCATGACTGGACACAGTTTATTTTGAGTACCTGAATGTAACAGATACCGAGGGCAGTAAATAAAACACACAAATATCATTATCCTCTTGGAGTTTTTCATGCTATTGAAGGAAGAGACAATAAAAAATAAACAAGTAAGTATACACTATGTCAGATGGTGGCAAGCTATTTTAGAAAAACAGAACAGGATAAGGGAATGGAGCATTTGGGGGGGGCTTTTGATTTTAATTAGGGTGGCAGTGGATGACCTCACTGAAAAGGTGTCTGATAAAGCCTGAAAAGGGATTAGGGAGCATTATCCGTGGAATGTAAGGATGTGGTGGAAAGTATTTTGGGTGGAGGGGGCTGAAAGCACAAAGGCCCTGAGGCAAAAGTGTGCTTGGCAATTTGTCCTAACCACAAATGCTTTATTCCAGTCCTCAGAGCATTACATCTTGTAGTTTTTAAATTTATTTTTGAGACAGGGTTTTTATCGCCCAGACTGGAGTGCAATGAATGTAATTCCCAGCTTACTGTGGCCTCAACCTCCTGGGCTCAGGCTATCCTTCCATCTCAGCCTCCTGAGTAGCTGGGACCACAGGCACACACCACTACCTTTGGCTAATTTTTTTTTTTTTTCGAAATGAGATCTCACTACATTACCCAGGCTGGTCACAGACTCTTGGGCTCAAGTGATTCTCCTGCCTTGGCCTTGCAAAAGTGCTGGAATTACAGGCATGAGCCACTGCACCCAGCTAAAACCTGTAGCTTTAGGTGCAGTGACATTACCATATTTTTTAACTTGTGATGGCTCTGGACAGCAATTGCACTTCCTCCAATCTGTGAAGGAATGTAGCAAAGCAGATAGCTGTGGGATGGATGCAGGTGAGCAAAACCACACCTCATCCAAGAAGTTTCCTTAGATCCTTCATTTGCACTTGTCTTTAAAGCTCTTTTCAAAATTTGCCTTACTTCAGTCATTTATATACTGATTAGATGTGTGCTGCCTATTACAATAACCACTAGTAGTTGAAATGTGCCTACCATGAATTGCATGTGCTGTGCGTGTAAACACCAGATTTTGAAGAACTACTGCAAAAATTGTAAAATATTTCACTAACGATTTTACAATATTGTGTGTAATGCAGTAACCTCAAGTCTGAGAGGGCTTGCACGTAATTTTTACCTATTCCAGAGAAGTCACCTGGAAGTCCAGCATGGAGAGACACTGGTTTTATTACACTTAGGGGAGGGTCACCGAAGGCAGCGGGTCAGTGATGAGAAAATCTGTGCCTTGGGTCAGTACAGCAAGCAGTTTTATAATCAAGCAAGCAAATTATTCAAATTCCTACACAGTGTTTATCATCACACTGAGTAAGAGTGATGACTGCAGCCAGGCTCAGTGGCTCAGCCTGTAATCCCGCGCCTTTCGGAGCCCGCGGGTTCGAGACCCGCCTGGGCAACTTGGCGAGACCTCATCTCTACAATAAACCAAAATGAGCCGGGTGTGGTAGCGCGCGCCTGTAGTTCCAGCTACTTGGAAGGTTGAGGTGGAAGGATCGCCTGAATCCAGCAGGTCGAGGCTGCGGTGGCCGGGAGTGGCCACTGCATGCCAGTCTGGGCGACAGAGTGAGACTCCAACTCAAAAAAAAAAAAAAGTGATGACTGCATTGCCTTTAGGTTGCTTGGCTACCTGCATCCCTTGACTCCTTAACCCCATGACTTGTTACAGGGAATGTATATGCATATCCTGTAGAGACCAGCCTTGGCCAGAGGATGCTTCCCGGGGGAGGGACAGAAAGAAGTCAGACATGGGTTTGAAAGACGGCAATGTCCAGACACTTACACATTGCATAATATTGTTGGAACAGTATTTGGCTATATCGGGTTAATATATATTACTAAGGCTAATTTCACCTGCTTATTTACTTTTTTTTTTTTTTTGAGTCGAAGTCGCAGGCTGGAGTGCAGTGGCATGTTCAGGGCCACCACAGCCTCAACCTCCTGGGCTCAGGTGATCCTTCCACCTCAGCCTTCCAGGTAGCTGGAACCACAGGCATGCGCCACCACGCCCGGCTGATTCTTTGATTTACTGTAGAGACTAGGTCTCGCCATTTTGCTCAGGTTGGTCTCGAACCCCTCAGTTTAGGTAATCCTCTCGGCTCCACCTCCCAAAGTGCTGGGATTACAGGCGTGAGTCACCGCACTAGCTAATTTTTTTTTTTAATGTAGCTACTAGAAAATTTGAAGTTAGATATGTGGCTCGTATTCTATTTCAATTAGGTAGCACTGTACTAGCGCTTCACTCAACTGCGGGTTCCTAGTGGGAGGGACCCCAGGCCGCATCACTGAAGCAGTGCCAACCGGTCAGCTGCTAGTTCCAATTAACGGCTGGCAGTGTAGTGCTCGACATAAGCTACGACAATGGGAGAGCCCTGCTGAGGGAATTCCTGCAGAAAATGGAATAGATTGAAGCAGAGATGAGCCGCCTCGATGCGAAAGCGCAGGCTCAGGATGGACACCAGATCCACACCGCCCCCAGCTCGCCGCCCCGCCTCTTTGCGGCAGAGCTCAGGCCGGTGCAAACCGGTTCAGTGCCCAGATGGACGTCCCGCGTCACCCAATCCGCAGCACACCCCCGCCTCCCCAGTTCTAGGTAGGAGACTGGGAATGTCTAGTCGCCCGCGTCCCAGGAGGCAGCTCTGACCCAGACGGACTTTACTGTCAGCCTATGATAACGGCCAGAGGTGCCGCGGGCTGGCCGGAGACCAATGGTGACGGTGCGAGGGCGGGCCTTCGTTAGTCCTACCCCCTACGCCGCTTCCTCGGATCCGCGTCTCCCTGGAGCCTGCGGGCGTGAGAGGAGGAGGGACGGAGCCTGGAGCGGGCTGGAGCCTGCGCAGTGCGGTGCCGGCCGGCCGGGGGATGACGTAATCTCCGCCTTCGGCCGCGGCGCCCCGCCCCACGCCGGCCTCCGCGAACCGGGAGAGAGCAGCGCGGGCGGCCCGCAGCGGCCGCAGCTCGGGGGCGGCGCCTGTCTCGTCGCCACCTCCCCTCGGCGCTCGTTCGCACAGCCCCATCTTTGTCCGGCCGCCGCGCTTTGTTCCCGGCGCCCGCGCTTCGGTCGGCAGCGCCGCCGAGCAGCCTCCACGCCGAGCTGGCGTCGTCCTCGCCCCCCTCGCCGCCGCCGCCCCCCGCGCGCGGCCGGGCCTTGCCCCCCATGGTGTCCCGGCCCGAGCCGGAGGGCGAGGCCATGGACGCCGAGCTGGCAGTGGCGCCGCCGGGCTGCTCCCACCTGAGCAGCTTCAAGGTGGACAACTGGAAGCAGAACCTGCGGGCCATCTATCAGTGCTTCGTGTGGAGCGGCACAGCGGAGGCCCGCAAGCGCAAGGTGCGAGCCCCGCAAGCCCGAGGGTAGCCCTCCTTTTGCAGCGCCGCGCGGCCTGCGGGTGGTCGGGGGCTTCCGGACTCCGTGGGGGCGGGGAGGAGGGGGGCGGGGAGGCTTGGGAACCTTCAGCTGCTCCCCCACTCGGCGGTGCGTGCGGGCCGAAGGAGGGAAGGGGCCGTTCTTTCTTCCCCTCCCCTCCCCCCTTCCTTCCAGGCCCAGGCGCAGGGGTGGGCTTGGAGCGGAGACTGGGGGTTGTGGGGCGAGCGCCTACGTGGGCGGGGGCGGTTTTCTCCGGCCCGGCTGCAGCGGAGCTTGGGACTGCGGAGAAAGGTCTCCGGCGTTCCAGCGCGAGGGTCCAGAGGATTCGGGGGCGGGATGGGGGCGCCGAGAAAAAATGAGGGAGGAAAAGCGCCCGGGGCCTCGGGGGTGGTCTGCCCCGGTCAGCCCCCGCCGTCGCTTGAGCATCTGTGCTTTCAGGCCGGGGCGGACCCCCAGAACTGGGGGCGTTCGGGTGCCACCGCGCCCCGCGGGGCTGGCGGGGACCGCTGTGGGCCGAGGGCCGACTCTTCGCCCCCTTTCAGACGTGCGGTGGGCGGGCGTCGGGGGCGTCGCGAGTCCCGCTGCGACGAGGAACCGCGACCGCGCCGGCTGGTGTTGTGGTTACGGAGCGTGGATTTCGAAGCGAAGATTTCGAAGCGAAGCTCCGGCTGGTGGGAGGGTGGGGCTCGTTTCTTCTGCGATGAGAGGCTTCAGCTGGGAACTCGTTCCCACCTGTAGCCCAGTCATACCCGTTTATCCATGCAATTAGGCTTATTTGTGATTTGGAAGTCAACATAACGACGTTATTTTTTCCTCTTACCTGAATAAACTGTTTTTACAAATTACAATTTTGCAGATTACGATCCTAGATTGGGCGTTCTTAGGGCTATTTCCACCCTGAACAGCATTTTTTTAATGGGAAGACTAACACATCCGCTGAGATTGTAGGGAATGTTAAGCGTTAAATTTTTTATTTTTTTCAAATCTGTAATGTTGGAAAGCGTTACCTTTAAAGTAACTAAAATCAGATTAAACAGATTTTCATTAGGGTCAGAATGACATTCTTGCTGGTGGAATTGTGTGCCTTTTAAAAAGTTGCCTGGTTGAAGCCTATGTTCTACAGGTGATAATCTTGTTGTTGCTCTGTGGTGGGTTGAGACGTGATGTGTGTAAAATTCATTCCTACGTTGGAATTAAGTAGGGAAGCCCCTGTTCTTGTCTTCTCCCTCCTTCCCTTCTCCCCTCCCTCCTTTCTCATTCCTTCCCCTTCCATTCCTTCTCGATTTTTCCTTCCTCTCTCTGGTATTAACAAAGGTGAAGGAATCCAGGTTTAAACATCATTAACTTTGCCTTATTTTCTAAATGAAGAAATTGGCATTTTGTAAACTATAGGTAGTTCAGATCAGTCTTTTAATGTCAAATGTCAGTTGCTTTGTTTGAAAACTGTTGAACCACATCTATATTAATGATGAATGTTTCAAAATTTAGGTCTGTCAGCTATTTCAGTGCCTGTTGGCGGTATACCTGCAATGAGCCCTTTATGTCTTTCTTCTTCTTTTTTTTTTTTTTGAGTTGGAGTCTCACTCTGTCACCCAGACTGGAGTGCGGTGGCCGGGATGCAGTGGCCGCTCCCGGCCACCTCAGCCTCGACCTGCTGGGCTCCAGCGATCCTTCCACCTCAGCCTTCCAAGTAGCTGGAACTACAAGTGTGAGCTACCACACCTGGCTAATTTTTTGGTTTATTGTAGAGATGAGGTCTCACCAAGTTTCCCAGGCGGGTCTCGAACCACTCACCTCAGGCAGTCCACTCAGCTCAGCCTCCCAAAGCGTGGCTGACGAGCCCAGCCGTTTTTTCTTTTTCTACTCTGATTTTGGGGAGTAATTTCTTGTCACTTCATTTCTTGTGTTAACTGCATTTCTAGCACTCTCTAGTGGCCCATTTAAGGAAGGGTTAGTTTGAGAAATAATTTATAGGAATACTTTAACCTTGAGAAATAAGAAAAAAAAAAGTAGGTGTCAAATAGCAAGATTATAAATATCTGCCTTAAACTTAAGCTTGGTGATCAGTTTAAAGAAGGAATAATCTTAGGCAAGATTTTTTTGTGTCGAGTTCTCACTCTGTTGACCAGGATGGATGGAGTGAAACAGCATTATCTGCCTGTGGACACCTCCTAGGAAGAGAGTAGCTCCTGCATCAGTGTTTTAGAGATGGTGCGGGGTCAGGCCTTTGGTTGTGTGGAAAGGGAGATCATTTCAGCTGAAAAGTGGTATTGTATTGTTTATCTTGAGTGGTACTTTGCCATGTGTTTTAGAAAGAGATTGACTGTAGGATCCTTCTCTCCAGCTATGACTGAATCTCATGTCTTTGATCTTTTAAACAGAAACCATTTTGGGGGAATATCAGTTCTGCTGTTACTGGCTTAGAATACTGTACCTGGAATGAGTTACAGCAGTGGTCTCCAACCCTTTTGGTATCAGGTACTGGTTTTGTGGAAGACAATTTTTCCACAGACTGGAAGGATGTGCTGTCACACCTCACTACTAATGTTAATCTGTATTTGCAGTCATTCCCCAGCGGTAGCATTACCGCCTCAGCTTCACCTCAGATCATCAGATATTAGATTGTGGTAAGGAACATGCAACCTAGATCCCTTGTGCGGTTCACAATAGTGTTCCCTCTCTTATGAGGATCTAATACCACTGCCGATGTGACAGAAGGCGTAGCTCAGGCAATAATGACAGCAATGGGCTGTAAATACAGATGAAGCTTTCTGCTGGCCCACTGCTCACCTTCTGCTGTGCGGCCTGATTCCAACTAACAGGCTCACGGGGGGTGGAAGACCCCAGAGTTACAGGACGCATGGTCTGGCAGATGGTGAACCGATAGCTGTGAAATCTATGTGTGTTGCAGTCTCCACCAGTCACTAAATTAGTCTTTACAGGCTTGGCCAGGTTCTGACCTCATTTTTCTTTTCTCTGCTTTTTTTTCCCCCTTCCACTTCTGTCGAAGAACTTAGGCCTTTTGATGTGTTGACTTTCCCGTTGTCTGAATTTTGCTGATTGCACACTCATGGTGCAAGTTCAAAATGGTTTACTATCTGGTTTTAGTATACATGTCTGGAGGTTTCAGAATTATTACCTTGTACTCCTTGGGTAACAACTTGACCACCTGAACTACAATGCTTAAATTTCTGTTTACCTTGAGGCCTACACTGTCTTCTCATTTCTAAGTTACTCAAGTACCCTTTTCAGTGAGGTTGTGTCCTATATGTGTAATACAGTGAGATTCTTCTGCCACAGCCTCATTCCATCTTGGCAGTCTCTGACTACCTCATCAGTTATTTATGTATTTTTTTTGAGTCAGAGTCTCACTCCATTGCCCAGGCTAGAGTGCAGTGGCACACTCACTACCACCCTCGCGCCGACCTGCTGGGCTCCCATGATCCTTCTGCCTCAGCCTTCCAAGTAGCTGAAACTACAGATTCATCACTTATTTAAGATTTTGTATACATGAAGTTGAGCTAGCTCCCTGTGTTAAGTTCAGTGGTTTTTGACAGATGCACTCACCAATACAGTACTATAATGAAGTGTCACTGTCCTAAAAAAAAAAATCTCCTGTGCTTTACCTGCTCAGCTGTCTCCACTCTCTGGCAGAAGCTTATCTGTTTTCCATCTTTGTGGTTTTTTCCTGTTCCAGAATATAATTGGACTCATGTAGTCTGTAGCCTTTTCAGCCTGGCATCTTTCATTTAGCAATATGCACTGCATGGATTCATAATACTTCCTTTTGAATAGTATTTCATTGTGTGATTTTACTGATATACTTTTAAATATCTTAATCTGCAGCTTCTCTCTTCATCTCCTCTCTCTCTTTTTTTCTTTTTTCAAAAATTTTTTTGTAGAGAAAGGGTCTCCTCACTCAGTTGCCCATGCTAGTCTCTAACTCCTGGCCTCAAGCAGTCCTCCTGCCTCAGCTTCCCAAAGTGCTGAGATTACATGTGTGAGCCACCATGCTCAGCCCTTTTTCTTAAAACTTTTTTTTCCCTTGCATTTTATCTGTCGAAGAACTTAGGCCTTTTGACTTGTTCACTTTCCCATTGTCTGAAATTTGCTGATTGCACGCTCTTGGTGCTAGTTCAAAATGGTTTTTTTGTCCTGTTTTTTTGTCCTTTTCACTTCCTACACGTTGGTAGTGGGATCAGACTTCAGCTTTATTCATTAGGCAAGATCTCAAGTAGTGCTGTGTCTTTTTTTTTTTTTTTTTTTTTTTTGAGTTGGAGTCTCACTCTGTCACCCAGACTGGAGTGCAGTGGCCGCTCCCGGCCACTGCAGCCTCGACCTGCTGGGCTCTGACGATCCTTCCACCTCAGCCTTCCAAGTAGCTGGAACTACAGGCGTGTGCTACCACACCCGGCTAATTTTTGATTTATTGTAGAGATGAGGTCTCGCCAAGTTGTCCAGGTGGGTCTCGAACCCGCGGGCTCAGGCAATCCACTCACTTCAGCCTCCCAAAGTGCTGGGATTACAGGGTGAGCCACCGAGCCCGGCTAGTCGTCTATCAAGACTTTCCTATTTTTGGCACACAGACCTGATCAGATTGGTGTCAAGCAGATGAAAGCTTAGGTAGGAAGTAAACTCGGTTTTCAGGGATTAAAATGACCTGTCTGACACATAAGAGTTTTCTTCATGCTTCTCATTTTATATTGGTCAATGCCTGTAGCAGAGAGTGCTGAAGAACAGAAATTAAGATAGAATTGAGTGTTATTAAGTTTTATAATTACTTGTTAGGAGCTCTGGTAAAAGATTCCAGGAATGAAGTGGAAACGACAGATTAAAATGAGGTTTTAGGATAATCTAGTTGCTCCTTTTACGTGTGTAATTGACAGCTGGAAGGTGAGCTCAAATTTAAGGGAATAATGGCCCAAGCTAGTACCAAGGGCATTTTGCCCCAGGCTGCTTCTGCCCAGATGGGTGACTTCCAACAGCTCCCACCATCCCCTGGGCTTCCCTCATTGCCCACTTAACGATAATACAATAGTCCTGGTTATCCTTGGGGAGTAAGTTCCAAGACCTCCAGTGTATGCCTGGAACATGGATTGTACCAAACCCTGTATATACGTATGCACAGGTTTCTTTTTCCTTCTTCACAATTTCTTATATGGAAACTTCATTCTTACTGTAGATCTTAGCAACCTCAGCATATGACTTTTTCCCCTGTTAAGTCAAGATTGTCCACTTTTTCACTTACTAGAAGCACTTTATGGTTTCTCTTTGGCATATTCACATTGCCAGCATCGCTATTCTTGCACTTTGGGACCATCATTTAAGTCAAAGATGACTTGAACACAATCACTGTGATACCCTGACAGTCCATCTGATCCACAAGATGGCTTTTGGGCGGTCAGTTTAGGCAGCGTGGAGACGCTGGATTATGGTGTGATTCATGGGATGAAATGAGATGGTGCTTGTTTTCATCATGCTTCTCAGTAGGGCGCATAATTTAAAACTTAGGAGTTTCTTATTTCTGGCATTTTTCCATTTCATAATGTCAGACTGAGGCTGACCATGGGTCATTGAAACCACGGAAAGCCAAACCGTGGCTACGAAGGCACTGTTGTAGTAGTTTACATTTATCCAGCAGTTTACAACTTAAGGAGCACTTTTCAGACATATATTCATTGTGGTTTTGGTATACGTGGTACACTTTTTGGGTAGGCCTAGCAGGTAAGTCTTCTGACCTGTCCAAGGCTACTACTAGTAAATGTACTACTAGCGAGTGCTGGATCTGGACCTTAGAATGAGCTCGGTCTGAGTTCTTGATCCTGCCAAACGTAGTTGCACTTCTGTAAGTTGAAGGGATTGGAGTCACTGGATCCTAATATCTATTTTAGCTTTGAGATTCAAAGGCCTGAGTCTGGTATGCTGAGGTTTCTGAGGTTGGGGAATATATTTGAGAATATTGTTTAATTTTGGCCATTTTTTCACCTAAAGAATTCTTTTTATTTTTATTTATTTATTTATTTATTTATTTATTGAGTTGGAGTCTCACTCTGTCGCCCAGACTGGAGTGCAGTGGCATGCTCCCGGCCTCCGCAGCCTCGACCTGCTGGGCTCCGGCAATCCTTCCGCCTCAGCATTCCAAGTGGCTGGAACTACAGGCCTGCGCTACCACGCCTGGCTAATTTTTTGATTTATTGTAGAGATGAAGTCTCGCCAAGTTGCCCAGGCGGATCTCGAACCCACAGGCTCCAGCAATTCACTCACCTCAGCCTCCCAAAGCGCGGGATTACAGGCTGAGCCACTGAGCCCGGCCTATTTTTATTTTTTATTATAAAGATGTGTGGTACAATTCAGGGTTAGGTATACAAACGTTGATTATGCAGGTACCCTTGTTGATGAGGTATTCCCCCTCCCTCCCCTAGCAGTTTCCCTCAACTGCCAGTCCCACCCACCTCCTGACAGTTTCCCACTACTGCCAATCCCTTTCTTATAGTAAGGATATAATTTTTTTTAAAAAAAGAAGAGAATATTTATACCTGTCCCGTCACTTATGCCAGAGTTCATGGGGGGAGAAAAATAATTTTAGCATTTGAAAAAGTCACTAAAGAGAATGCATACGAATTAAACTTACCTTTTAACATTTTCAGGTTTAGGCTAGGCAGGGTGGCTCAAACCTGTAATTCCCACACTTTAGGAGGCCGAGGCAGGAGGATTGCTTGGGGCAGCAGTTTAAGAGCCTGGACAACTTAGCAAGACCTTGTCTCTACAGAAAAAAAAAAAATAACCAGGCATGGTGGTGTGTGCCTGTAGTCCTGACTATTTGAGATGCTGAGGCAGGAGACTCTCCTGAGCCCAGGAGATTGAGGCTGTGGTGAACCATGTCACTGCACTCCAGTCTGGGCAGCAGAGAGAGACTGACTAAAAAAAAAAAAAAAAAAAAAAAAATTTTTTTCACGTTTTAGTAGTAGTTGGAAGTCATGGGTAATGTATGAAATGAACACTAGGTCTTAAGGTTCTGTTTCATGTTGGTACTTCTTTTCAGCTGGACTCAAAATACACTGTACAGTTGAGTCATCCTCCTGGGGTGAGCCACAGGTGGTTAACTTCAGGGGCTATTCCCCACCTGCCTCTCCCCATCCGTCTTGGGTTGGGGGGCAGTGCAAGGAAGGAGGTAAAAGAGAATAGGATGCCCAGAGGCACAGTCTTAATACTGGGACTGAATTAATGGACTTGTAGTGTGTTCCTTGCACTGTATAAAATAAACAACTATTAGTTTAAATTACTGTTCTTCGCTTCTGTTCCTGTCACATGCAAATTCTAGTTACATTTCAGAATTTACTTTTAGGCTACTGAATCTACTTGAATTAATTTATAGGAGAAAAGGGATTTAATGCGAAAATTGTTGCATGCAGTTTCCAGGAGCCCACCAGCCTGCACAATCCTCCTGCCTCCACAGAGTCATGAAAGTTGCCGAGCTACCCCCCTGAGAGGAAGCTGCTGGATCAGAAAATTGACCTAATGTCCCTGCTCACTGAGAGACCTTACTACCTCTGCAGGAGCCGGCAAACCAGGAAGTTGTCTGCTGGGGTGGGAAATAGCCCTGGGCTACAGAAGCAGTAACCACCGCGGCTGCAGGACTCTGTCAGCAAAATGAATGCCCCTACCAGGACTCACTCTCCCTAGCTGCAAGTGTGTTCTAAATTATGTTCTGAACTCAAGCCGCAAGGGTGTCCAGGGAATTCGTCTTCTACCTTTACAGTGTCCATAGAGGGAGTCAGAATAATGGTGAACATGAATCCTGAAAGAAAGTGCCTATAGAAACCTAGAATAAACTTAGTTTAGCGTATTCTTTTTGCCTCAGCATAACCATTTTTTTTAGACTTTGCCCCACCCCCTCAGCAAATCTCCATCAGATGCAAGACCACAACAGCCCAGCAGCCCAACCTTTCAATTCATGGTTTAGAATAATAATCTTTAGGAAATTTTTCAGGTTTCTTGTCCAGGAGGAAGATTAAAGATCACTCCTTGGCTGACTGAAGCCATAGAAGTGATAATAAACCACCTTTTTTGCTAAGGAGTTTGTGGATTGCAAACCTTCTGACACGTCTCCTGCAGGAAACCCCCCCCCAGCCCACCACCATGGCAGCAGTCATGTGACTAACCCACCCATCTTCCTACTGTCCATCACTTGACGTCAGTACCTGCACTTACCTCCCCCTTTGGGATGACATGAAGCAGACCACCACCCAGTCACCTTAATGACTTTCCCTCATCCAAGTGAATGGTTAAAAGGACTTAACCTCAAGCAGCCATTTTGTCATTGCCTTGTTAAGCTGTGGTGTGGCCATGTGCTCTTTGAGCTATGGCCAAGCCGTGTTTTCTTTTTCTTTTTCTTTTTTTTTTTTTTGGAGTTGGAGTCTTACTCCGTCGCCCAGACTGGTGTGCAGTGGCACACGTCCAGCCACTGCAGCCTCAACCTGCTGGGCTTCGAGGATCCTCTGCCTAAGCCTTCCAAGTAACTGGAACTACAGGCACACGCTACCACACCCAGCTAATTTTTGATTTGTTGTAGAGATGAGGTCTCGCCAAGTTGCCTGGGCGGGTCTCGAACCCACAGGTTCAGGCAATTCACTCACCTCGGCCTCCCAGAGCTCTGGGATTACAGGCTGAGCCACTGAGCCCGGCCCAGGCCATGTTTTCTTAAGCTTTGGCCCCCTCCCCTACCTTGGGGAGGCAAGTCTCTTTCTCTCTCTCTCTCTTTCTGATTCACTTTATAAATAGACTGTATTTTCTAATCTAACTTCTGTGCAATTCTTTGCATCTTTCATGTGGCATCAGATTGCACCCCAGACACCCACACCCCCGGTGGTCCTGGCCTGACATTCTGGAAGCCCTGTTGGGAGTGTGTCCTAACATTTTTGGAGGCCCCAGTGAGATGTGCCCTAACAAATCTATTAATCTCCTGGGGCTGCTGCAACAAATTACCCCAAACTGAGTGGTTTAGAACAACAGAAATTTAATCTCAAATTCTGAGGCTAGAAGTCCAAAGTAGTGTATCTGCAGGTCACTGCCTTCTGAGGCTGTAGGGCAAAATCTGTTCCTGGCCTCTGCCAGAAGCTGGAAGGCTGGCAGTCGCCTTGCTCAGTCCCTGCCTCCGTCTTCACATCACTTACACTTTGTGTTGACCTCACTCTTTTTTAAAGCAGGATTTATTGAGAGGACAGAAGATCTCACGGGGGGGGGGACCCGAGGGGGACCTGAGGATGGCATTTTCATCTCAAGACCCTTAGTTTAATGTTTTCCAGTTTAGGTAACATTCACAGGTTTTATGGATAGTTTTATGGATTTGTTTACATATTTCGAGTTTTAGTTTCAAACCTACAAGTGTTATATGTCTTATGATGTCTAAGGTTAATTCTAGCTGCTCGCGTTTCTGTAGATAGCTTTAGCTACTGTAGTAAATATACTCAGGGAGACAATCATTAAAAGAACTTTTTCTATAATTTAGTAATGATCATTTTAGAATTTAGAACTGTGCTATACACTAGTCATTGCCCACCTGTACTGTTTAAGTCATTTATATATAAAATTTAAAATTCAGTTTTTGTAAACATTAGCCAGATTTCAAGAGCTCAGTAGCTACATGTGGCTAGTGGCTACTATAATGGACAGTGCAGATGTAGAACTTTCTAACCTCGTAGGACATGCTGCTAAACAGTGCTGATTAGAAAGAAATAATACATATGTTGCTTAATGTTGGGAATATATTCTGAGAAATGTACATTGGGCAATTTCATCATTATACAAACATTATAGAGTGTACTTACACAGAACTAGATGACATATCCTACTGCACACCTAGCCTACGTGGTTTAGCCTGTTGCTCTGGGGCTATACTCTTGAACAGCATGTTACTGTACTGAGTGCTGTAGGCCATTGTAACAAAATGGTAAGTGTACATCTAAACATAGAAAAGGCACAGTAAAAATATGGTGTTATATAACCTTATATGTGGTCCACTATTGACCAAAACATTGTTAGACGGTAATGTAAAGTTAAGATTTTATGAATATGGTGAAGACAGCCTTCTGTTTTCTGTGTTTAGTACCAGTTGCCTTGTTGATTGGCTGCTTGAATAATAGAAGCTTAGCTACATTGGAGTCATCAGCCCAGTAAAGTGTCTTTACTGGTTACTGGCAGACAATATGCAGTGGAGCATCTGAGGTCTCATTGTCCAAATCTGTACATATGTTAACACTGTCAACCACAAAGGAATAACTTAGATCATTACTAGGTACTTTTTTCTTCTTTTCTCTTAAGAATTTCTCTTTATTTTACATTAGTTGAGATTTTATCCTTATAAGAAAGAATTCTGTTCCATAGAATTCTGTAGAATTTTGAGTTCTTTGATCATATTTTGCCTATTGTATATAGACTTCTCTGATTTCCAGTCCTCTTTAATATTGGAGAACTTTTAATTGTCATGGCATTTCATTTATATCTTTTAGTATACCCATATAGATTACTTCTGTGTATTTTTTATTCCGTACTATGTTTCTTATCCTTCCTCTTAAAGAAAGAGTGTACCTTTCTCTGAAAGATGACTTCAGAGTGAACACATTTGAGTCACTGCTGCACAGAGGAGAGAGGGCAGCACCCAGTGCTCCAAAAGTCTCTTGTATCTCTTCCCGGCATCTGTGTTCCATCCAGACTTGCATAACTGTCAATACACTTGCCTGTTTTTGTACTTTGTATAATGGGAGCATATAGTACAATATGTGCTTGTTTGTGTCTAGCTCCTTCTACTCAGTATTGTACTTGTGAGATTCATCCATGCTGCTGAGTATACAAGTACCTTTTCGATGTGCAGTATTCTATTGAATAACTGGATCACAGATTTTTTTTTTTTTTTTGGTGTTGAACTGTTACAAATAATAATGCCATGAACTCCCTTTTTATGTCCCTTTTGTGGCAAGCAAGCCTAAGCATAGAATGGTTGGGCTAGAGTATATATTCAGTTTAATAGTTGTGTTTTCTTAATTTATTTTAAAAACAAGAAACCCATGACAAATAGCAAGGATACTAAAATGAATATTATATACATTTATCTAGATTCATCCATTGTAAGATTTTTGCCAATTTATTTTATGTCTCTGTATAACTTCTTTTTTCTGAATCATCTCAAGAGTTGGTTGTAGACATGATGGTTTACCCCTAAGAGCTGAGACATTCTCCTGTATATCCACAACAGTTATTACACTCAGTGTTTAATTTTATAAGTAGTAATATCTAATAAACATACTATCTATATTTAAATACTGCAATTGTCCCAATAATATTCTTATGACTTTAAGGAAATGTGCATATAGGATTCAATCCAGGATCCTGCATTGTATTTATTTTCATGTATGTGTTTAGGTTCATTTCATCTGGAATTCCTAGGCTGTGTTTGTCTGTCGTTGCGTTGATATTTTTGAAGAGATTGGATCAGTCGTTTTGCAGAAGTCCTTCAATTTGGACTTGCCTGAGTGCTCCTTGGGAGCAGATTTAGAGGAGTCTTGGGTAGGAGTGCTCCACAGGTGCTACATCCTCTCCTGGACCCACTTGCTCCATTGGGATACATTTGGTTAAGGTGGAGTCAGAGTTACCTGTGGAGAAAGGAACTTCTCGCATTTAACTGACAAAAGTAGTCTCCGGAGTGTTGCTTTTTTTTTTTTTTTTTTTGAGTTGGGGGTCTCTGTCTCACTCAGGCTGGAGTGCAGTGGCTCTATCATGGCTTACCACAACCTTGACCTCCTGGGCTCAGGCAGTCCTTCTTCCTTAGCCTCCTGGATAGCTGGGGCTGCAAGTGCATACCACCACGCCCAGCTAATTTTTTGATTTTTTTTTTTGTAGAGGTGACATCTCGCTTTGTTGCTTAGGTTGTTTTCAGACTCCTGGGTTCAAACGATCCTCCCACTTTGGCCTCCCAGAGTGATTACAGGCATGAACCACTGCATCCAGCTGGGGTGATACTTTGAAACTGTAAATATCCAGTGTCTCAATACATGTGTCCACATACATACATGCATATACATATACATGTGACCTTTGTGCCCATAATTCCTCATCCATGGTTGGATATTACAGGCTTTTTTTTTCTTGTCTTTATACTATGTACAATATAGTATGACAGCTAATTACATAGTATTTATATTCATTGTATTAGGAATTATAAGTAATCTAGAAATGATTTAAAGTATGCAGGAAGATGTGTGTAGGTTATCTGCAAATATGACACCATTTTGTATCAGGGACCTGAGCATCTGGATTTTGGCATCCTTGGGGATCCTGGAACCAATCTTCCACAGATACCAAAGGATGACAGTATATATATTTTTATTGAGGTAGCCACTTAACATAAAATTAACCATTTAAAAGTGAATAGGTCAGCAATGTTTAATGCATTCACAGTGCTATGTAGTCATCACCACCCTTTATCAAGTTTCAAAACATTTTCATCTCCCCCCTCCCTGTTCTCCCTCTCCCCAGCCCTAGCAACCTTCAGTCTCAGCTGTCTCAGTGGATTTACCTATTCAGAGTATTTAATAGAAATAGAAATAGACAATATGTGGCCTTTTGTGTCTGGGTTTTTTTCACTTAGCATGATGGTTTCAAGATTAACCCTTTACACTCAGATATCTCCTTTCAGGGAACATAAAGAGATCGCTGGTGATTATACAGGACAAACTTATGCCAGTGCAGATTTTTCAAAAATGTGTTTCTGTAAAGTTTTCTGTTCAAATTGCATGAAAAAGCAAATAAAGAGATGGAATATATACTGAGATACACATTTTTTTAAAATCAGCTGGTGTTACATAGAGGATATGTGATGTACTTTCAAAGTGATGCACAGACTGGACATTAAATTATGTATTATTAAGGTGGGAGGAAGAAAACAAGACTGCATTCTCAGCTCAAATAGAAAAACACCAGGTACAATACGTCAAACAAATTACTATTGCACAACATGTGTCAATGAACTTGCAGTGCATGTCGGTGACTGATTCACATGTTACCACACATTAGAAAAATATCAAATATAAAATTTTGATTTTTTTTGTCATAAGTAAGTTCCTCGGTATCCAGAATTCCATTGTAAGCCAAATATCATTACAATAAAATAATTGGTTCCAACACTATCCATACTATCTGATATTAAGTGATTTGTTCTTCACTATTTCATATAAAAGTGTGATCAAGTTGCTGGTAGGTGATCGCAAGATGTCTCCAAGTGCAAAGGGTTAATCTTTGTTTTAGCATATGTCAGTACCTTATTTCTTTGTATGATAGAATAATTGATATTCCATTATGTATATATCATAATTTATCCATTCTTCTGTTGATGAATATTTGGACTGCTTCTTCTATTTTAGCTATTGTGAATGACCCAACATCTTTTTACCCAATGACTTTAATGTCCATTGAAGATTCTTGCCTGAATTAGTTATACTATGATGATTATGAAATGAAGATCTTGTGTCTTTGTTTTTCTACGACATGTGTTGGATTCTTCTGTGAATAACACTTTAAGAAAGTGTGTGCTTGTATGGTATTAATTTCAGTATAGGCTAAGAATTTTTTTATTTAATATAAATAATTCTTGTTATTACTTGTTTCTATGCTCAAATTGCCCAGGGGGATTTCTTGAGCTGGCCCCTGCTCTTGTTCACACATCCCCATCATTGTTTTCCCAGTGGTTTGGGGGTATAAGAATTGTTTGCCGCTGCACTCATAATTGCTGAGATTGAGAGTTTAGGTTTCTCTAGTCTATTTCTTGGTAATACACTGTTTCTTTTTCTTGTTCCTGCATATTGCATCATTAATATCGCTCTCCTTTTTTCTTTTTGTTTTTAAGTCTGCTGTGGTCTTGGAACCTGGATTATCCAAGTTAAGGGTACATTAGGTGTGAGTTGTCAACCTGCAGTGGGAATGGGCGCTAGCCTTGGGGTTCCCTGTTGGGACTCCGGAGGAGAATGTGGGAAACATCTCCATAGCTTACCAGGTTTTGGTAGTTGAGGTTATGGGCTAAGTTTTCCTATTTGGAGCTGGTTTTGAGCTAAGTGAAGTCTCTTTGGGGGCAATTGAAAGTATTATTAACAAAGTGATCTTTTAGAGCAGTAAGAGTTTGAGATTAAATTCCTTATCCTTTCCTCCAGGAGCTATACTGATTGTGGATCCCTTTGCTTGAATGTTTCCCTTTGAGAACCCCTGTTGTAATGCTTATTAATTCACTTCTCTGAATTTCAGGCAAAGTCCTGCGTCTGCCATGTCTGTGGCGTCCACCTGAACAGGCTTCATTCTTGCCTCTACTGTGTCTTCTTTGGCTGTTTCACAAAGAAGCATATTCATGAACATGCGAAGTCAAAACGGCACAATCTGGGTAAGATGCACTTCTGAGTTGGGAATCATTGCCCCCAACTTTCTGTTCTTTGAATTTTAATTTGTGGTTTTTCTCTTCTAAAAGTCTACTTTTTCTGTTATCTAAAATAACTTGTGTCCTCCTAGGGAAACTTTACAGGGGAAATTAAAGAGATGAACTGAGATCAGATGGATCATGTGCCCAGTTTGCCTTAACATTTGATGTGACTTTAAATGGTACATGACAGTGGCCCATTGCTTATGTCCTGCTAACTTTCTTTGAAAAGTTGACGTGAAATCTTCAGTGCTGCCTATGCTAATAAAATATCAGCCCCTCATCTTTCTCTTTGAAACACATAGTTAGGGATTAGATTAGGCAAAAATTTGCAGTGAAAGATGGTAGCAGAATTAGGCTATTGAGGTCAGCATGGAGTTGGCAGTACATAGGTAATCTTACTGCCCTCAGCAGTGAGTTTTCATTGTTTCCAGTCATACCGTTCACGAAAAGACTAGCTTAGTGCTATGTGTGGCATCAAGGTGAATTTTGCTCTCATAGAATTAAAAGTTCAAACACATCCTACATTATGAAGTTACACAAAACTAGGTTTTGTTCTTGGTTTTATTTTCTGGCTGTGGTCATTAAATGTTTCTTTCTCCTGCAAAATTACATTTTTATTTGAATGCTTGTGAGGTTGTTAGGATATCCTTCAGAAAATCACTTTCAAAGGGTCCAAGCCAGAGACTTGCTTTAGGAAACATTTCATGTGAGCTCACAGTTCCAGTTAAAGATATATTTAGGCTCCCCTTATCCTTAAGGTTTTGCAGTTTGATGCGCTCTAGAAAACATTAGCCTAAAAAGTCCTTCCTGAAAACAATATTATATATGTTTATAGAGTCACTGTTAATCCACATTCCTTAAGTTCTCTATGAGTAGTACATATCATGAAGGATTAAATCCCATGTTTTTGCTGAGAGTAACACAGCAGTGTGTTTATTTTTTAAATTTTTTCTAATTTTTTAAAAAATGAAATGATTTGAGGCAAAACAAGCCTATATCTTACATGATGTATTTATGATCTATCTGTTTTATTGTAGACACACAAAAGCCATCACCTCAATATCATGTTCTACAACAGCTACAGTTATAAAAGAAACATTTTTTAAATTTCTAGGTGACATAGTGGTAGTTCATGTTAAAGAAAACTTTAAGAAGTGGAGATGAAATTATAGTAACTGTCATCTCCAGCGGACAGATATGCAAATTAGATATATTTGTAATTTTATCTAATAGCGACTGTCTGCAAAAAGGCTGTTTGGAATTAGGGGCTCAGGTTAACAGTGACCTCACAGACCTTTCCAGAAGGATTGCTGAGGGCCTGCAGGGCTCTTACCAACTGCAGGTGAGCAGGCTACCCCACTCAAGGAGAGGGATGGACGGTGACTGGTGGCTTCTTACATTGAGTAATACGGAATAGACACTGGTCAGGACAGTGTGAATGTGAAAGAATTTGATGGCATCTACTTAATGTAGATACTTGTTTAATAATATAAATGAAGAATTTTTGTCATATCTGATTCTCAGACTGGTTTAGGCTACTGTGACACCTGGGTTGTGGTTTGTTACGGTTAAAAAGATTATAGAACATTGAAAATATATTTGTACTTAATGAAAATTGTCTGAAAAATCTTATTACTCCACATAATCTATAAAAATCACTTTAGAAATTTGTGGTGTTAATTCATCTTAGCAACCTGGTTGATGAACTCTGCCCTTTTGTTAGGGGAATACATTTTTATGAGGTTTGCTTTTAAGAAACAAAACCATGAAACAAGTGAAAAACCTCTTTGCTGTTTTTATTCAGGTCCTGCGAATTTATTGATGGTTACATGTGTATGTGTTAAAGCTAGAAATTAATTTTATTTCCTTTATGACATGATCCGGAGGAGGATACATAGCCATACCCACATCTTTGATTCTGTGTTTTCTTTTTTTAGGGACCATCCATATGCAATCTTGCGTTTGTATTGAGGAATAAATGTCCCTTTGACTTGAGAACCACTTTTAATCTCCATCTTATAGAACAAAATTAATACTGGTTCTGAAACTGATTTTTTTCAGTCATGTTGAGAATCAGCACTTATGTGAGGAAGAAGAGATAAAATGAGCTTTAAAACCTAGCAAGTTCACTTTATTTTTTTTCCTTTGTTTCTTGAGCTTTTTGTATCAGATCCAAGAAATCATTGTCAAACCCCGTGTCATGAAGGTTTTCTCCTATATTTTCTTTTAAGCATTTTATAGGCTCATCTCTTAAGTATATATCTTCTATCCATTTCTAGTTAAGTTTTGTATATGGTTTTAGGTAGGGGTCCAACTTCATTTTTGTGCATGTGGATATCAGTTTTTCCAGCACTACTTATTGAAAAGACTATCCTTTCCCCGGGATGGTTTTGGTACCCTTGTCGGAAAAAAAACTTGACCACATGTTAGGGTTTATTTCTGGGTTCTCAATTTTATTCCATTAACCTCTCTTTCCATATGCCAGTACCACACCATGCTGATTACTGTAGCTCTGTAGTATGTTTTGAAATCAAGCAGTACAAATCTTGCCTAACTGTTTGGGGGTCCCTTGAGATTCCGTATGAATAGATGAGCTCTGCAAATGCATTGAATCTGTAGATCATTTTGGGTAATATTGCCATCCAGTCCATGAATAAAGGATGTCTTTCAATTTAATTTTCAGCAATGTTTTGTGAATTTTAGTGTACAAGTCTTTTACTTCCTGGGTTAAGTTTATTCCTGAGTGATAAAATTCTTTTTCCTACTGTTGTAAATGCATTTGTTTTCTTAATTTGTGTTTATTGCTGGTATATAGAAAACTCCTATTTGTGTGTTGGTTTTTGTATCCTGCAGCTTTGCTGAGTTCTTTCATTAGCTCTGGCAGGTTTTTTGGGGGGAGTGAGGTAGAATCTTTAGAGTTATCTACATATAAGTAGAGCAACCCTAATCTGGAAATCTGAAATGCTCTAAAATCCAAAGTTTTTTGAGTACCTACATGACATCACAAGTAGAAAATCCAACAAATAACTATTTAACACAAACTTTGTAACATGCACAAAATTTTAAAATATATAAAATTACCTTCAGGCTATGTGGATAAGGTGTATATGAAACCTAAATATTTGAACTTGGATTTCATTCCCAAGGTATCATTGTGCATATACAAATATTCCAAAATCCCCCAAAAAATCCTAAATGAAAGTTCTTTTGTTCCCAAGCATTTCAGGTATAATTTCATTCCATTATAGATCAGACACTTATGTAAGATGGTGCCATGTGAAAACAGAGGTAATCTCTCTTCCAGTTTAGATGCTGTTTATTTCCACTTCTTACCTAATTGTTTTAGTTAGACCTTGTACTATATTGATTAGAAGTGGTGAAAGTGGGCATACTTAACTTTTTTTTTTTTTTTTGAGTTGGAGTCTCACTCTGTCACCCAGACTGGAGTGCAGTGGCCGCTCCCGGCCACCGCAGCCTTGACCTGCTGGGCTCCAGCGATCCTTCCACCTCAGCCTTTCAAGTAGCCGGAATTACAGGCATGCGCTACCACGCCGGCTGATTTTTTAATTTATTGTAGAAATGAGGTCTTGCTGCCCAGGCGGGTCTCGAACCTGCGGGCTCAGGCAATCCACTCACCTCAGCCTCCCAAAGGCGTGGGATTACAGGCTGAGCCACTGAGCTCAGCTGGCATCCTTAATTTGATCCTGATCTTAGAGGAAAAGCTTTTGGCCTTTTGTCATTGAGTTTGATGTTGGCTGTGGGTTTTTTATATATGCTCTTTATCATATGGAGGATGTTTCCTTCTGTTCCTAGTTTTTTCAGTGTTTTTATCTTGAAAGAGTGCTGAATTTTGTTAGATTTTTATTCTGTATCAATTGTGATCACATAGGGTTTTTTCCTTTGTTCTGTTAATGTGTTATATTGTGTTAATTGATCAATTTTCATATATTCAACATGCTTACATCCCAGGAATAAGTCCCACTTTTTATTAGAAGTAAATAGGAGTAGGGGTTAGGGATAGAGAGTTAATGCTTAATGGTTGCAGTTTTTGTTTGAGGTAACAAAAACGTTTCAACGATAGTAATAATAGTTTTATAACATTGTGAATATAATTACTGCCACTGAATTGTCCACTTAAAAAGCATTAAGCCGTGTATGCTGATACATATCTGTGGTCCCACCTTAATTCCAGGAGTTCAAGATCAGCTGGGGCAACATAATCAGGCCCTTTCTCTTAAAAAAAAGATTAAAAGACACATTTTAAGCCGGGCTCGGTGGCTCAGCCTGTAATGCCGCGCCTTTGGGAGGCTGAGGTGAGTGGATTGCCTGAGCCCGAGGGTTCGAGACCCGCCTGGGCAGCGAGACCTCATCTCTACAATAAATCAAAAAATCAGCCGGGCGTGGTAGCACATGCCTGTAATTCCAGCTACTTGGAAGGCTGAGGCAGAAGGATCGCCGGAGCCCAGCAGGTCGAGGCGCGGTGGCCGGAAGCGGCCACTGCACTCCAGTTTGGGCGACCAAGTGAGACTCCAACTCAAAAAAAAAAAAAAAAAAAAAGACACATTTTATGGTATATATATTTTATCACAGTTTAAAAAATAATGTAATATATCAAAAATCATTAAATTATTTTAAATGGGTGGGATTATGTGATATATTAATCATATGGCATACTTTAATGAATGAGTTGTATGGAATGAATTAAAACTTTTTTTTTTAATTGTGTCATGTGACTGTGGGTCCCAATGGTCTAAAGGGATAAAAATTGTGAAAGAAGTACGAGATTGAAAGTTTTCATTCAACAGGACTTTTGTTTTGCTTTCTTTTTTAGTGATAAGAGTCTTGCTACATTGCTCAGGCTGCACATGAAGTTCTAGGTTCAAGCAATTCTCAGCCTTCTGAGTAGTTGGGACCATAGGCATGTGCCACCATACCCAACTAGAACTTTTTAGTAATTTGAAATTGAATGGTAGTTGCTCAGAGAACATTATTCTTATAATTTAATATGAGCCCAAAACTAAGGAGCGTGTTAAAAGATAGTAGTTGGATAAACATCACGTTTTTCATTTGTTACTCCAGTGTTTTCAGACTGTTCATTGAACTAGATACGAATGGACTGATACTTTAATTATTTTACAAGCAGCTTCGCAGCCTTAGCAGTATTGTGTCTTTGGCAGTATCGCTGCCTTGTGCAGAGTGGGTGCACTGAGGTTGAGGTGCACTGCTGTGCTTGTGGCTCTTATGTAATGAGCACTCTGAGATAGCTGTTAACACATGCTGCAGGGCACGGTGGCTCACACCTATAATCCCAGAACTTTGGGAGGCCAAGGTAAGAGGATTACCTGAGCCCATGGGTTCAAGACTAGCCTGGGCAACTTGGCGAGACCTCATCTCTACAACAAATCAAAAAAAATTAGCCAGGCATAGTGGCATGTGCCTATGGTTCCAGCTACTTGAAAGGCTGAGGCAGAAGGATCGCCTGAGCCCAGCAGGTAGAGGCTGCGGTGGCCAGGGGCGTGCCACTGCCCTCCAGCCTGGGTGACAATGTGAGACTCCAGCTCAAAAAAAAAAAAAAAACACATGCTGAGTGAATGAGCGTTTGGGAACTTGTCCAGACCACAGAGCCAAGTAGCAGAGCCAGGATGAGGGTCCAAGCTTAATGGCCCACCTAGCCTGTACTATTTGTTTAGCAATATACTGCCCCTTTCTCCCTTGCTCTTCCTCCTCCCTTACATACATTAGAGGGGGGCTCATTTGGTTCGCTTTGTGTAAATTTACTGCCCTTGTCAAGCAGGTAACAGAGTCATGCCCGAGTGAATTAATGGAATTGCATGCTGTTCCATGGGAGAATGGCATGGAGCCAGGGGAAAGCACCCTGTGTTCAGGTAGAAAGGAGGGATGAGAGCAGGAAAGGGAAGCTTAAGGTATAAAATTGTTACATAAGAAGCATGAAGATGGGCAGCTGCTAATTCTCCTGCCTGTTGCCCTTCCTGGTGTGCTGAGGGCAGATCCATCCTTTGCCCCATGCATCTCCCTCTGCTGCTCCACTGTCATCTGGAACAGCTGTATGGGCTGTCAGTATTTGGTTGTCTTTTTTTGGAGAGTGTTTTGCAGAATGTTCAAGGACAGTCCAGTTAAGCATCTTCATGTCATAGAGGGACAAGGAACCTTGATTTCCTTGTGGCCAAGTTCTTCCTGAGGAATATCCAGTAGTATAATAAAAGTGGGAGCAGAAGTAGCTAGTTAGAAATATACTCATTTGGGCATCCAGTTTTTAATTTTAATTTTATTTTAAAGATGTGGGGTACATTTCAGGGTTAGGTATGTAAACGTTGATTATGCAGGTACCCTTGTTGATGAGGTGTGCCTCTCCCTCCCCTAGCAGTTTCCCTCAGCTGCCAGTCCCTTTCTTATAGTATTATGATAATTGTTCAAGGTCCGCTTATGAGTGAGAACATATGATACTCTGTTCTTTATTTCTGTGATAGATCACTGAGTATGATCGACTCTAAATCAATCCAAGTTGCTGTGAAGTTCATATGTTTGTCCTTCTTTATGAGATGACTGCATAATATTCTGTTGTGTTTATGTACCACACTTTTTTAATCCAGTCCAGCTTCGATGGGCAGCATGGTTGGTTCCATGTTTTTTTTTTTTTTACATTAATTTATTTATTATAGAAATGTGGGGTGCAAACATTGATCATGCAGGTACCCTTGTTGATGAGGTATGCCCCTCCCTCCCTTAGCAGTTTCCCTCAACTGCCAGTCCCACCCCCCCCGACAGTTTTCCACTACTGCCAATAACTTTCTTATAGCATTATACTTGTTCAAGGTCACCTTATGAGTGAGAGCATATGGAACTCAGTTCTTTGTTTCTGTGATAAATCACTGAGTATGATAGACTCCAAGTCCATCCAATTTGCTGCAAAGTCCATATATTTGTCCTTCTTTATGGGTGCATCCATGTTTTTGGTATTGTTAATAGAGCTGCAACAAACATTCGTGTGCAGGTATCTTTTTTGTAGAATGATTTGAGTTCCCCCAGGTATATTCCCAATAGGGGAATTGCTAGGTCATATGGAAGGTCAATTTCTAGTTCTTTCAGATATTGCCACACTATCTTCCAGAGAGGTTGCACTAGTTTGCATTCCCACCAGCAGTGTAGAAGTGTTCCTTTTTCTCTGCATCCTCGCCACCATCTGTTGTTGTTTGTTTTATTAATGATGGCCATTTTTACTGGGGTTAGGTGGTATCTCAGTGTGGTTTTATTTTGCATTTCTCTGATGATTAGTGAGACTGAGCACTTTTTCGTGTGTGTTGGCTGGGTGTCCCGTTTTTAATTGAAGCAGCATGAGAGGCCCAAGTGAGTCCTGAATATAGTGGGTAATGCTATTATAAACAGAATGTTAGTAGCAATAACATTCTCACCAAAGTGAGAACAGAAGAGAGTGGCATGGGACGGGAAGGGACTGATGAAAGGCTCTAATTCCTTTGTTCAACCTATCCTGTGAAATTGCTTGAATGGAATGTGACAGAACACACACTTGAGAAAAAGAATCGACTCTGACTTGGTGTAGGCAGTCAGATTAGCTGGTGTACATCATCTCTGATGGTAGGCACGCTACACTGAATATTGGAATTCCAGATATTGGATCCCAGGCCTGTGCAGTAATAGAGTAAGATACCTGGAGCTGGTTGATTTCAGACTTTCAGTTTCATGCAGGTTTTCATTTTATGTTGACCACCAGAGTGCTTGGATTTTGCCTGTATGAACCACAAAGGGATTAAAAATAATGCCTTAAGTTTTTTCTATCATCTTAGAAAAGTTATTTCAATTACCCAAAAAGTAGCGCATATAGGTGGGGGTGGAGGTGGGGGCGAGGGCATCAGCTCATTTGTGAGTTGATGATGGGTCTTTCTTCACCCTTAAGTTTCATCCTGTGGGAACAAACGAGGATGCTTAGTGCCTCTCTCAGTTGATGGCTTGGGAATTCCCAAGCAGCTGATGTATAAAACAAAAGCATATACCATCCCTCTGCCAATAAGAGAGGTTCTGTGACACACAGGCCCTCTTCACTCCTGTTGAATAATGTCCTGCTCACATTTTAAGTAGCTAGATTCTGTACTTGGCCTTTTTTTTTAGTGCAGTCAAGGATTTGTCCTTAGAATAGTTGTTTTTGACTATGAAATAATTTACCAAGGGAACTATTTTGGTTGTAGGCATTGCTTTGTGTTTTTTAATTTTTAATTTTATGTTGAGGTGAAATCCACTATTATGCAATTACCTGTCTTGAAGTATACAATTCAGTGACATTTAGTACATTTACAGTGTTGTACATCTACCACTTTGCTTCACAACTTTTTCATTCTTCAAAACACCCCATGTCCATTAACTGATCACTGTTCATCCTTCACTCCCCTGTCCCCTGCCAAGTCTGTTTTGTTTTCTGTCTCTATGGATTTGCCTGCACTATCTTACAACATGTGACCCTTGTGTTTGGCTTCTTCTTAGCATGTTTTTGACATTCATCTAAGTTGTGGTATGTATTAGTATTTCATTCCTTTTTATGGCTGAATAATACTGTTGTATATATAGACCACATTCTTTATTTGTTCATAGGTTGATGGGCATTTGAATTGTTTCTACCTTTTGGCTTTCATGAATAGTACTGCTTTGAACATCGTGTATAATTCTAGCTGGACATGCTTTCATTTCTCCTGGATGTATGTCTGGAAGTAAAATGTGGCTGGGTTGTATGGTCATTCTGTGTTTAACTTTTGTGAAATTATCATTTTCTCCTTTGCAGCTACACTATTTTAATTCCCACCAGCAATGTATAAAGATTCCTATTTCTCCACATCTTCACCAACACTTATTTTCTTTTTTTTTAAATACCCATCATAGTGGGTGTGAAGTGGTTATCTCATTGTGGTTTTGGTTTGCACTTTTTTTTTGTTTGTTTGTTTTTTGTGTGAGTTGGAGTCACACTCTGTCGCCTAGGCTAGAGTATAGTAGCACACTTGCAGCCACCACAGCCTCAGCCTGCTGGGCTCAGGGGATCCTTCTGCCTCATCCTTCTAAGTAGCTGGAACTACAGGTGCATGCCACCACGCCCAGCTAATTTTTTGATTGTAGAGACAAGGTCTCACTAAGTTGCCCAGGCTGGTCTTGAACCCCTGGACTCAGGCAATCCTCTTGCCTCGGTCTCCCAAAATGGTTTGCATTTTCTTAATGACCAGTGACACTGGGATTTTTCATGTGCTTGTTAGGCCATTTGTACATTTACAGTGTTTGGAGAAATATCAATTCAAGCCCATTGCCTATTTTTTGATTGGGATGTCTTTCTGTTCCATATATACACACATGCGCGCACACGTGTGTGTGTGTGTGTGTGTGTGTGTGTGTGTGTGTGTGTGTGTGTGTGTGTTCTGGGTAGTCAACCCTTATCAGATGTATGATTTGCAAATACTTTCTCCCATTCTGTGGGTTGTCTTTTCACTTTCTTGATAATGTCCTTTGATGCACTGGATGAGGTGTTTTTAATTCTGATGACATCTCATTTATCTTTTTCTTTTGTTGCTTGTGCCTTTTCAGTCAAATGTCAAGTCCATTGCCAAATCTATGTGGTATGAAGTAGGAATCCAGCTTCAGTGTGTAGATTTCCAGTTGTCCCCAGCACTGGTTGTCCTTTCCGCGTGAATCGTCCTGGTACCTGTCAGCATCAGGTGGTTTTACGCAGTGGGCGTGTTACTTTGTGAAAGTGCCTTGAAGGAGGGCTTAATCTAAGAGAACTTAAGCACACGCTGGAATAATTACGTCTTCCCTAGGCTAGTGGTATTTTTGTTGTCAGCTATACACTTGGCATATTTTTTATTGAATGTTTGTGCTTTACTGAAAATTCTCACCATCTTTATTGTAAGTTTGTTTGTGTCAAGATTTCTCTTTGATACCCAGATGCTAGGAACTACACTGCTAATGAATATGTAGAAGGCTACTGGCTGAATTTTCTGTGCCACCTCTCATGAGGACTTTAAAATAGTTTGTTTGAATTCTGTCAGTTTCTTGAAAGAGGCAGAAAGTAGCTGGGGCAACAGTTCCCAACCTTTCTGGCATCAGAGACAGGTTTCGTGGAAGACAAGTTTTCCATGCACTGGGGGCTGGGCGATGATTTCGGGATCATTGTGCACCTTATTTCTATTATTATTACATTGTAGTATATAATGAAATACATAGCATCACTGCCTCAGCTCTACATCAGATTGTCAGGCATTAGATTCTCATAAGAAGTGTGCAACCTAGATCCCTCGCATGTGCAGTTCACAATAGGGTTCTCCCGTGAGAATCTAAGGCGGGGCTCAGGCAGTAATGTGAGCAGTGGGGAGTGACTTTAAATACAGATGAAGTTTCACTGCTGTTCACCTCTTCTGTACAGTCTGGTTCCTAACAGGCCATGAACCTATACCAGTCCTTGCCCTGGGGGTTAGGGCCCTCTGAGCCAGGGGATTCCTAAATTGCTATTTTCAGTTAGTCATAGTAACTTAAAACTGTAATTTTTAAAAGATACTACTGTTAATCGGGAGATGTACTTAAATTATGTACTAATTTAATCATCACACAGACCTATGAAGTGTTAAATGTTATTGTTGTAAGCATTTTACCAAAGGGGAAACTGAGGCTCAGAAAAGTGGAATAATTGATCAAAGATACATAACTAATATATGGCAGAGTGAGGATTGATGCCAGTTATTCTAAATCCATGCCACGTCCCAATAACTGACATTGCTCGATGAATTTAAACCTTCCCACCATTTAAAAAAATTATTGAATTGAGTGAGTGTCTTCCAGGTGCAGAAAGGACTGTATCTTATTTATCATTATAATAAAGTAATTAAGAGCACATTATTAGTTATAGTTTATAGATGTTGCAGTAAGTGCACAAGACCCATCCATAGTGGGGTGGCAGCAGCTCCAGGTCAAGAAATCAGTCATCCAATTAGAAGCTATTTTACCTCTGTCCTTAAAGAGTAAAAGTAGCAAATGCTGTCAACAACACAAGTAACAACAAATAACTGTTGCATTCCATTTTGTAATAGTGTTAGGAATTCTAGATGTAGTAGAGCATAGGGATTCTATGTCACGTGACTGGAAATACTTGTGGGCCTGAAATAGTCAATGAGATATTACTCTTGTTTTAAATGCTACATGTTCAGAGACAAGGGCAGAGGTCCCAGTACTGGAGTATTCGCTCCATTGTGAAATAGGCACGTGACACTTTCTTTCTCAGATTCCTTAGCCCTTGGTAGGTACTTCCACAGGTGGTACACACACCTCACCTGCTTAACATAGACTGTCTTGTGGGAGTAGATCCTTCCGGACTGGAGCGCTGTGGCTGGAGGGCAGGGAAGTATTTAATTGTGTCCTGTTGTATTCCCTTTTAGTTTTTAATGAAATTTTGTATCTCTTCCTCTTTTCTCAGCCATTGACCTGATGTATGGAGGCATATACTGCTTTTTGTGTCAGGACTACATCTATGACAAAGACATGGAAATAATTGCCAAAGAGGAACAGCGAAAAGCTTGGAAAATGCAAGGTTTGGTTCTGTCTAAATTTATTTGCCTGGGTCTCTCAACCCTGCAGTTCCCTCATGTCTGTCAAGGGCAGAACTCAGTAAGAGAAAGGGAAGTATCTAGGAAGTACCTGCAGAGTAGGAGGTGTGATAGCCTGGTGGGAGGCGATCTCCCCCCCCAGCTCCTTCCCATGGGCCCACAATGGAGTCTGCTGGGGTTGTGGATCTGGTAGGTGAGGAGGCTGGCCACACAGCTGCCCATGTACACCAGGACTGCTTCCTGTCACTCCTCTAGTACAGGTCTCCCATGAGCAGCTATTTCAGATTGGGGAAGAAGAACACATGGCAGCATGAAAGCTCTTCTAGTCTCAGAGCTGGACCATTTATGGCACCAGCAAGGCCGTGTCCCATCTCATCTGTTGGACAGGTGATTCAGTGCCCAGCAATCCCTGAAGAGTAGTTTGCCCTCAGCCCTGAAGTATTCTAGAAAGCGCTATCTCCATTGTAGTGTGGCAGTGAATATATCTAGTTCTTTTCCAGGAGGATAGATCATTTTTCTGAATAAATTGTAGAATCTCTTCTAATCTCTGAACTGTTTGGATGGTATTAAATCTCTGTCAGCAGAGTGAAATTGCCAGATGGAAAATAGAATAAACTTCCATTAGCCATCCTGGATAGTCCAGACTCCTGTCAGGTGCCTTTGTTGCTCTGGGGCCAGCACAGGTTTCTTGCTGTCATTTCCCTATTCCCATGTGTATTCTCTGTTGGCAACATAAGAGTCAGAGATCCGCAAACATTATGCAGCCTTGTTCTTTATTATTTCCTTTCTGTTGTTTTCTCTGATATTTTCTTCATTTTTTTCATTTTCAATTCCAGCAGATGCTCTTAGTGGTTTACAATGACAGTGATAGATGTGGCTTGTTCTAGTCGACAAGTGAGCATCTCATCTCTTAGATAGCAGGACCATGACTTAATCAAAAGGAACATATATAGATTCTTACCTTGATTGGCCTGCATTAAAAACCCCCATTTTTTTTGAGAATGGAAGAATAGAAACAGGTGCTGTCTTTGAACACAATGATTTGTATTTAGAAATCTTTTCTGGAGCATGGTCTCTTTGACTTGTATTTCCTATTATTTTTCCCCCATCTCAAAAATTTAATGACATGGCAGCTAAGTGTGGGTGTATTATTTCTTTGTGTAGAACACTTAAGCCACAGGGCTGAGAAATGCATGTTCCCGATTAAAATAGAATTCTTCCAAAATTATTCCATAATTTTATCTATCCAAGATGCTGTTCTTTTTAAAGAATATTGAATTGTTCAGAAATTTTAGGTGGCATAGAACAAGGACCTTTGAGTAAATAGGATGTGTTTTAAGATGAAATATGTTGCTTACTAGCATTGACACCATTCTTGTCTTTGGTATGAATATTTTGTGGTACAGAACTGTTTAACAGTTGAATCTGGTCAGGTACAGTGGTTCACGCCCATAATCCCAGCACTTTGGGAGGCCAGGGCAGGAGGATTGCTTGAGTCCAGGTATTTGAGGCCCGCCTGGGCACCATAGCAAGACCTTGTCTCTACACAAAATAAAAAAATTAGCCAGGCATGGTGGCGCATGCCTGTAGTCGCAGCTACTCAGGAAGTTGAGGCAGAAAGATCACCTGAACCCAGGAGGTCAAGGCTATGATGAGCCATGATCATGCCACTGCACTCCATCCTGGTCAGCAGAGTTGAAACCTGGACTCAAAAAGTTAAAGTTTAAAAAAAAGTTGTATCAAGCCGGGCTCGGTGGCTCAGCCTGTAATCCCGTGCCTTTGGGAGGCTGAGGTGAGTGGATTGCCTGAGCCCGCGGGTTTGAGACCAGCCTGGGCAGCGAGACCTCATCTCTACAATAAATCAAAAAATCAGCCGGGCGTGGTAGTACGTGCCTGTAATTCCGGCTACACGGAAGGCTGAGGCGGAAGGATCGCCGGAACCCAGCAGGCAAGGCTGCGGTGGCCGGGAGCGGCCACTGCACTCCAGTCTGGACGACAGAGTGAGACTCCAACTCAAAAAAAAATAGTTGTATCTATTGTAGCATTTTCTCTGTGTCAGTTTCATCTCCAGGACAATCTTTCATCTAGGTTTCCATGCCATTCCTGTACTCAGAAATTAAAAACATTTGCAAAGCAGCCATTTTGGCAGCAGTGTTGGGGTAGCTTTGATGGAAGGTGCTGCTTTCCTTCTTGCAGAAACATAACTCATGGCACACTCTCCAGTGAAGCTCCTTTAAGTGTTCTCGGTGGCCTGTCTCAGCACAGCAGGGATTTATTTAGAAAGCTCTGATGTTGCAGGTGGTCCTCTCTGAAATATAGCCTGATAGTATATTACCACAACTTTTATGTGTAAACACACTTGATGAAAATGTAGCTGACAGCACCTGAACTATCCTTCCTCTGCTTAGGCGTTGGAGAGAAGTTTTCAACTTGGGAACCAACCAAACGGGAGCTTGAACTGCTGAAACACAACCCAAAAAGGAGAAAGATCACTTCGAACTGTACCATAGGTGGGTGAAGGACATTCATTGTTCAGAGTTGAGGTCTGTTTTCACTCTTAGTTAGGCTTCCTTTCAGGGTATAAAAGTAAATGTAAAGAAAAAATATAAATGTATACTGGTGGGTTACATAACCCAGTGACATTGTACTTAAGCCCTGTGTAGCTGTTGCTCGTCAGTTTGCTCAACAGCCAGGTCTTGAGCACCAATTCTCTGAGAGGACCTGTAGTAGACTCAGGGTGCAGAGTGACAAGCGGAAGTGGTCCCTGCCCCGCAGCCCTCAGAGTGCATGTGTAAAAGTGTATCCTGGACGGGTAGAAACTGGGTATAGCGTCTTCAGGGAGAAAGATGATGTGTTTCAGTGTGAGTGTTCACTGGATTTTCTTCAAATTAAGGAAATACCTTTAGTTTAAAAAAAAAAGGAAATGCCTTGTAGAATATCTTTTTAAAGCTTGCTTTGTTTGTTTGTGAAGCTGCATTCTGACCTGGCCTGTTAGATAAAATGTATTTGGGTATAGCTAGACATGGTGGTGTGTGTCTGTAGTTTCAGCTACTTGGAAGGCTGAGGTGAAAGGATCACCTAAGCCTGGCAGGTCAAGGCTGCAGTGGCTGTGAGCATGCCACTGCACTCCAGCCTGGGCGACAAGAGTGAGACTCCAACTCAGATATATATATTTGGGTAATTCTGTCAAAACATAACAGCTGATATGAAAGAGGGTGATTGTGGTGGACATTCTCAACACAGTTCACATCAAATTAGCATAAAAATGAGAAAAATGCTAAATTACTTCTTGCTTTCTTCTTGAACAAATAAAATGACTGAGCACGTAGATGTAAAGGAAGTTGCTGGGATTCCACAACACATGTAGCTCAGTACACAAGTAACCCTGCTCTCTGGTGGCTTTTGTCCAGGTCTGCGTGGGCTAATCAACCTTGGGAACACATGCTTCATGAACTGCATTGTGCAGGCTCTGACACACACACCGCTGCTGCGTGACTTCTTCCTGTCCGACAGGCACCGGTGTGAGATGCAGAGCCCCAGCTCCTGTCTGGTCTGTGAGATGTCCTCTCTGTTTCAGGAGGTGAGCACCGCTGATATCTTCCAGGGGACACTTCTGTAACTACTTTTTTTTTGCCTTTAAAAATAGAAAATTAGCTGGGCACAGTGGCTCAAGCCTGTAATCCCAGCACTTTGGGCCTAGGTAAGAGGATTGCCTAAGCCCGCGGGTTCAAGACCAGCCTGGGCAACTTGGTGAGACCCTACCTCTACAATAAATCAAAAAATTGATCAGGCGTGGTGGCACATGCCTGTAGTTTCGCTACTTGGAAGGCTGAGGCGGAAGGTTCGTCTGAGCCTAGCAAGTAGAGGCTGCAGTGGGCTTGAGAGTCCCACTGTACTCTAGCCTGGGCAACAGAGTGAGACTCCAACTCAGAAAAAAAAAGAAATTAAAGACAATTAATCATACTAAAGGAAGACAAATTTAGAACCTTTTGTAGTGAGTAAATATGTAATATATGTATCCATTATGGAAGACACACAATTTTCCCAAAAGAAGTGGTTAGACAAGAGACTTGACACAAGCTTTGAGATACACTGCTGCCTCTGGATGAGGGATCCCTTTAAATGGGTGTGGCAGAGAGTTCCTGGTGGGTGACATTTGTCTACAAAGACTGGCCTTTCTCCTTTCTTCATTGTTTGCTGTCCTGGCTCAGGAAATATGTACATGCCTCATTCTCAAGGAAAGCGGGTCTCCTCCTCTGCTTCCAGGCCTTTCTGAGTGCGCCGAGTCTGAGCCTCTTCCTCATGAGCTGTGCCCTGTGCATCAGCTCTGTTCCCTTGATCTGGTTGTAGGCTGCACTTGTGGCATACCTGTCCATGTCTTATCTGTCTTCAACCCAAAGTCAGAGCATGGCAGAGCCCAGAGTCAAGGTGCACTCGAGCTGCGGCTTCTGCACCCACCAGCTTAGTGACCTCAGGCACAGTTCTCAGAGCTGAAGCAGCTCAGTCACCCCAGCTGAAAAATGGGGCCGGTGCATGTCCTGCAGCTGCCTTGCACAGGAGTCAGTAAACGCCCTCTGTTTCTTGAGTAACCTGCGACTGGGATGCAGCTGCACTGTTTGCTTACACAGTGGCTGCTTTTGTGCGACAGCCAGAGTTGAGCAGTTGGACAGAGACCCTCCAGCCTGCAAAGGCAAAATTATTTACTCTCTGAACCTTTTCAGAAAATTTTTGCCAAGCTCTTGTCTAGCCTAACACATTTACTAAATACCTTCAATGTGCCAGTAACTGCTGGGTCACAGCAGTGGACAGGCTGAGTCAGATAGGACCCTTAAGGGGGCCTCAGTGGGAGAAAGGGCGTGCAGCTGGAAAAGGAGTGGGTAGCTAGTCACTAGCTTTAGCTGGGCTGTAATAGGTGATAAGTTCATCTCTATTAGATTGTTTTTTAAACTCAGGTTTACTAGGGTATACATTACACACAGTAACATTTCCTTTTAGTGTATATAGATCTGTGTGTTTTGACAAATGCAATTGCATAACTACTATTCAAAATAAAGAACAGTTTCATCACCTCCCAAAACTCCCTCATGCCCTTCTGAAGTAAGCCTCTCCCTCCTTCCACCCTTTCACCCCTGGCAGCTGCCTGTCTTTTGTTCCTTGAGCTTCCTTTCCTGGTGATCCTTATGGATGGATGTAATGTAGCAAGTAGCCTTCTGAGTCTGGCTGCTTCTACTTGGCGTAATGTGTTGGAGGATCACCCATGTCCTTTCATATGTTATTCATGTGTGTTTTTATTGCTAAATAGTAGTTCATTGTGTGGCTGGACTATAGCTTAATTGTCCATTTCTCAACACAGACATTTGGGTTGTTTGAGGGATTTTTTGTGATGAATGAAATCGTCATAAATATTTATATACCTGTACAGGTTTTTGTGTGAAAATTAGCATTTTTCTCCAGTGTCTGTCTCCATTAATTTAGGTCTTTAATTTTTCTTACCAGCATTTTCAGTATACAGATCTTTCACATATTCTGTTTTATTTATTGCTAAGTATTTCATGTTTTTGGTGCTGTTGTAAGTAGTACTGTTTTTAGTTTTGGTTGCTAATTTTTCAGTGCTAGTACTTTGGAAATAGAGTTAATTTTTTATATATTGACCTTTTGTCCTGTGCCCTTGCTTGACTCACTTTTCAGTTCCAGTAACTTTTTTTCTAAATTGCTTGGAATGTTTTATGTAAACAATCATATTATTAATTTGAATAAAGAAGACTTTGCTTCTTTTTTCCCAGTCTGCCTTGTATTTCTTTGCCAGGCTTTATTGTATTGGGCAGGACTTCCAGTGTAGTCCTGAGTCGAAGTGACAAGAGTGAACATCCTTGCTTTGTTCTTGATCAAGTGCATCTTCTTTAGATGCACTTCAGCAGGTTGAGGACTCTCTTTCTAATCCTTGTTTGCTGAGAGTATCATGAATAGATGTCACCTTTTTTCAAATGCAGCTACCAAGATGGTCATGTGACTTTTTAATTTTTTTAATGTTAAAATTCATTGGTTTTTCAAATGATGAACATTTTAGTTTAGAAAAAGTATCACTGGGGAAGAAGAGGAATATTACATAATGATAAAGGGGTCTTTGGTATCCTTCCTGATAGATTCTTTTTGTAGACTTGTTCTAATTCTGAAAAAGAAGTTTGAAATCACCAGCTATAATTGTGACTTTGTCTGTTACTCTATTCAGCGCTGTTAATTTTTGCATCATGTGTTTTGACTGTTCTTTGTTGCATGTATATTTAGTGTGGTTGTGTCCGTGGCTGCCAGGGACCGTACTTTGAGAACCACAACTCTAGCACAGGTCTTGGGAGCTCTCTCAGTGTATATACGGAGAAGTGTACACGCTGTTTGCTTAGAGATTTGGCCTTTTCGTTGGATTTCTATGACATAATCTAGTGTAGGGATTTGTTTTATAGATAATGTAATAAAGACTGAGTATTTGCGACTTAACACTTTCACAAAGGAGTTCTAGGGTGACTGGGCCTCAGTTCTTGGGTTGTGGCATTCCTGGAACACTAGTTCAGTATGCACCCAGTTCTTCCTCATTCCTTCTCCCTATTAGGACGAGCAGTTTTGTTTTCCGTTGTGTCTTAAGTCTTCTTTTTAATTAGATGTCATGTTAGCATCTGTTTTCCTCGTAGCTGTCCTCTGCCTCTCACCTTTTCTCATCATACAAGCATAAGTTCTAAGCCTGTTTTGGAATTCGATTTTTTCTTCTTTGCCCACCTCATGCCACTTTTTTGTAAACAAATGCCGTTTATACCAAGTGAATGAATGTCATGTGTATGTAAGCTTTTTAGAACTTGAAAGAACAAAGCTTATTTCATTATTCGGTATTAGTAATATTATATTTGTTACCATGTCATTTTGTTTCCGTGATTATTTTTAGATTTGTAATTTAGAATTATTAATCTGCTGGGCATGGTAACTCATGCCTGTAATCTCAGCTACTCAGGAGGCTAAGGTGGGGATTGCTTTAGGCTGGGAGTTTGAGACCAGCCTGGGAAACATGGCTAAATTATCTCCAACAACAACAAAAAAAGAATTATGAATATATTCTTAAAAAAGATACACTATGTGTCTCTTCTACGTAAAATTAATGTTAGCTCCAAAGGTAATATCTGAAATGTTCACATCAAATAGTTTTATGTGTTCATGCTTCTGTATATGAATAGACAAGAACTCTATGGATTCTCACCTAGATAGGAAGCCGTTAAACGGAAGGTGAGCTGCTGGGTCTGGTATCCCCAGCACACTGAGCAGAGAGAACTGGCTCTGCTGAATTGGCTGGCAAGCTTAGAGCTACTTGCTATTAGCCACAGGCTAGAAAGTCTTGTGGCCAATGCTCTTGAATTCTGTGTAATTATGAGAGTGATCCCTGTGTGGAAGTGCTGTTGTACTCGAGCCTGTGGTGGTTTGGCTAGTGCTTTGAGTAACCTAGTGTTGGGCAAATGGAGTCACTTTTATTTGCATTTGCTCTCGTAGTAGCAAGTCCTAATTCATCATTTAGGCTTATCTGTATAGAAGACTAGATGGTGGAATGGAAACAACTCACACAGACTGATGAGTCCACATGAAAATACAGTTTGTAAAAAAGTAGAAGAGTGAAATTGAAACATTTTTGTCAAACTGGTCTTACTCAATTATAGGCAGCTGTAAAATTTTTTTTTTTTTTAATCGTGTATGCTGTGTGTTCAGAATCCGCATTTATTCCTCACACGCCTTTCCTTTTTTCCTCCCTCTGAGCAGTTTTACTCTGGGCACCGGTCCCCTCACATTCCATATAAGTTGCTGCACCTGGTGTGGACTCACGCACGGCACCTGGCGGGCTACGAGCAGCAGGACGCCCACGAGTTCCTCATTGCAGCCCTGGACGTCCTCCACCGACACTGCAAAGGTAGGCTCTGGGCTCAGCACCTTCCCTAGGGTCAGGGCAGGACGTCTTCCTCCAAGAGGGGGAGCAAATTGAGTGTGTGTACACTGGCGCAGAACAGTGAGGGTGACACATTTGACTGTGTCATGGCTTTATAACGTTTTTTTTTTTTTTCAATTACAAAAATACCATAATTAATGACCTCAGAGAGCTTCTTCGGAGTTTTTTGTTTTGTTTAAAAGGAAGAGGAAATGGTCTCAGCGTGGCCATTGGTCCTCTATGACCCATCGTCATGAACAGTGATGTCTTGGTTCTCTTGCTGGGCTTGGGCTTTATGGTCTCTGCCTGCCATGGTGGCTCTGGTGTCCTCTAAGTTATCAGGCCCGAGGCTTTTGATATTCCCCAAACACAGCTTAAACATCAGAACAGTCTCCTGCCCCTTGGGGTTCTCCAAAAGGACTGATGGTTGCCCTAAAGTAGCCAGAGACAGAGACTGTATGCTTGCCAGGCTTTCCCAGAGCCTGAGTCAGGTCCTTTTTTGAGGTCTTTTGTTTTCAGGTCTGTCTTGGTATCTTACTGACACTTTGCTTTGTGATAACATAGTCCCACAGCCTGTCCCCAGAGGGTAGTACCCTTACAAAGGTTCTCAGATGTATGGATTTTGTTAGTTTGAGGAGTCGGGGCAGCAGCCTGTAGGGCTGGAGGTGGGAGATTAGGACTGAGTGACTTGAACCAGATTGCCTCCTCCCCACCCTCCTGCTCTGGAGTTTCCAGTGTGAAAGGTCTGTAGCTAGAGCTGACTCACACCAGTACCAGCCAAAGGGTGATTGTCAACCTGAGTGTGGGTCATTGGAGAGCTCTTTGAGACACCTTCCTAGCATTTCTGATTCAGTAGTTCTGGGGAGGTCAGGATTTTTCTTTCCTAATCAGTTTGCAGGTGATACTAGTGAGGCTGCTTCAGATGCTGCAATCTGAGAACCACTATACTCAAGTATCAGGTGTCAAGTATCTGGCTGTGGCCTCTGGGCTGGCACAGCTGATTTTCTCTTTAATGGGAGTCTTTTTAAAAACAAGAATAAGCCTGGCTCGTGGCTCAGCCTGTAATCCCGTGCCTTTGGGAGGCTGAGGTGAGTGGATTGTCTGAGCCCGCAGGTTCAAGACCCTCCTGGGCAGCAAGACCTCATCTCTACAATAAATCAAAAAATCTGCCAGGCATGGTAGCGCATGCCTGTAATTCCGGCTACTTGGAAGGTGAGGCGGAAGGATCGCTGGAGCCCAGCAGGTCGAGGCTAAGGTGGCCGGGAGCAGCCACTTCACTCCAGTCTGGGTGACCAAGTGAGACTCCAACTCAAAAAAATAAAAAATTAAAAAATAAAAACAATAAAGTCCTGTTTTCCTGGGTTGCTTGTTGAACGGTATGATGAGCTGGGCTTTCTAGCTGTCCTCATCAGTCTCTCAGGGCTACTGGGTATTCATAGGTGTCCTGTGGAGTCAGGTTCTGGCTCAGAAACAACCCACCCTTGAGATGATAGGTGGCTGGTTTTGATCAACTGTCATGGCTTTGAGTTTGGGTTTTTGGCACTTAAATTTCTTCCTGCTAAAAAAATACACATGATCCTTTTAATAGTTGCCCTAAGAGTCAAATAAAGTTACTTAACAGCTTAAGTAAGGTTTGGTTTCCTACTTTGATTTATAACAAGCAAACAGAAAAGAACCACCATGAAAGACTATTAGGTTATTTTCTGAGCACCTGGTGAGAATAATTGCCTTTTGCAGTCAGGAGAAATCTGTTCTAAAAATCAGAAATTCATTGCTGTTAAAATGTTTGTATAGCAAAAAAATTATAAAATAATTGCGATCTGCTTTTGACTTTATTCCCTTTGAAACGTCTGAAAAGAAATGTCAGGTTCTTCACGTTAGCAGTACGGTTGTTAGAACCCTCTGTGTACTTGCTGGGCTGCAGGCATTAGTTGTGGCAGTGCTTTGTCTTTGCATCTGTCATGGCCATCTTGTCACTTGTTCGTCTTTGCATCTTCCTGTGTGTTTTCCCATACCCCCCAGCATTTTGTCCCATGAGTTTGAGATCCCTCTAAGCAGCATCTTCCTCCAGTATTAAACTTGGTGGGCAATTGATGTCAGAAGATGCGAGGGCCACTCTGTAATGTTCAATCTTTTTGATAAGTGGCATATACCCAAATGGCTGCAGCACTATCCCCATTTCTAGTTGAGTGAGGTTATTTAGAATATATTCCAAATACGTATTAAATTATGCTACATTAGTTTTGTGTCTGCACACACTTATGAATACGATATATATTGAATAGAGAGGTGGGAATGATGCTTGTAGGTAGTGCTGCCTGGCGACGCATGCTGCTCACTGGGGGCTTGAGTACAGGGACTGACAAGGAAAGCCCAAGAGGGGTGAGTGGGGATGCTTTCTGGAGGAAGGGCACTATTTTATCTTGTCAAGGGGAGAGTTAGGGGCTTCCCTGGGAGTGTTTGTCTCACCATATGTTTGGCTGTCTCACTGGAAAAATATTTAATTATTCTTGAAACGAGGAATCAGTCATCTTTTAAAGTGTCAGTGCTGCTGACTTATGTGGGCCTCTGCTGGGTACATGTGCTCTTCCCTCGGAGGATTGCTGTCCTTGTGGCACAGACACTAATCCCAGAGCTGTGGTCTGTCCCTAGGTGATGACAACGGGAAGAAGGCCAACAACCCCAACCACTGCAACTGCATCATAGACCAGATCTTCACGGGTGGGCTGCAGTCGGATGTCACCTGCCAAGTTTGCCAGTAAGTGCAAGGGCACTTGTTCCTTAGTGCCAGACCCTGCTGAGGCCATGCCGGCATCACAGTACATTCCCAGTCACGAGAGCTGTGTGCTCTGAGAGGTCTTTCAAATAGAGTCTTGGGCCTGGAACATAGTGGACACTATCCCTGCAGTGCCTTCTTGGGATGGGTCACTGAGCTGTTAGGCTCTAACAGAGCAGCTGTGGTCAAATGAGGACAGGAGAAGTTTTATTTAGACAAGCACACCATTGTCATTTGTTGAGACAAAATAACTCTAATTAAAAAGGTGTAAGAGAAATGATTAACAGGTGCCCTGAGTGTGAAGGTCAAGATGGAGGCACTTCCTCCTAGGGAGATCTTGTGGGCTGGTGTCCGCCTAGGATGTGCATCCTTCAAGTTGGTCTTTACTTTTATCCACACCAGCAGTGTGTTCTTGGAAGCCTCTCCCTCACATTTCTGTTTTCCTTATAGTCCTTGACACCAAGAGCCCTACAGGAGGGACTGGATCACACATAGCAGATTTTTTACATACACGCTCTGAAGTTTATTAGTTCATCATTTTATGGTTTCCTGTTCCATTTTCTCTGAGGTAGTGGGCCTAATTCTTTCCAGGTGTGGTTTGTGCTTAGCGCTCCAAGCTTTTAGCTCCAGAAAGAAAATCCACTGACTTGTTTGGTTAGTGAAAGCCTCTTGTTCAACCCCAGTGCATGCTGCTGTTTTTTTATTGAGACAGGGTCTTGCTATGTTGCCCTGTGTTATCGCTAACTCCTGGGCTCAGGTGGTCCTCCTGCCTCAGCCTCCCAAGTAGCTGGGACTGTAGGTATGTGGTACCACACCTGACTTTGTTGTTTGTTTTCCAGTTCAATTTTTAAAAACCCTAGTTACGATCCACTAAAATCATCTCAGCACCTATGATAGATTGCAGTTTAACGTCTATATAAGGCCAACCAGATACTGGCAAAGGCCAGTGCTGCCTGTATCATGGGTACGTTTTTTTTATAAGGAGCGTAGATCATCTGGGGACTTGGCTCTAAACAGGTTAGACCCAGTGTTTGCTCTCAGTTCTGTGAGCAGGAGATTGTTCCAGGTTAATATCCTATTTAAAATCTATAGTATCTTTCCCAGTTTGTGACAGGGTTTTTTGTTTTTTTTTTTTTTCTGCTGTAAGATAAGTCTCTAGGAAGGAATTGGCCTCATTAAATGCCCACCGGGGCTGTCAGGCCTGGCTGCTGTGCACTCTTCGTGAAGTGTGCTTGGAGGCCTTCATGTGCTGTGCACTCTTCATGAAGTGTGCTTGGAGGCCTTCACATTCACCAAAAGTCCCAGTTTTCAAGCAGTGATTCCACAGTTCCCAGATGCAGCTGAGATAGATCCATGGATTCAGAGCCTCTGGACTGGGTCTGTGAATTTATACTCTTCAAAAAATTCCCAAGTGACTGATGGTCTCCAGATTCGGAAACCGTTGCCTGAGAAGCAGCCCTTGCCTTACGTGGTTCACGCACACTTCTTCCTGGGTCCACCTTGGGATTGCAGGACACATTGTTCCCGTTGCTGCTCTGTCTGACCTGAGGTGTCACTGGGACTAAAGGGCAGAGTGGGGAGGGGGTATGAGGGTGTGCTGCCTCTGAAGTGCCCAAAGGCATCTGTCTTCACGAGTATTTTTATCTCTTTGCTTCTAGTGGAGTCTCCACCACAATAGATCCCTTCTGGGACATCAGTTTGGATCTGCCTGGCTCTTCCACCCCATTCTGGCCCCTGAGCCCAGGCGGTGAGGGCAGTGTGGTGAATGGAGAAAGCCACGTGTTGGGAACCACCACGCTTACAGACTGCTTGCGCAGGTGAGAAGCCCACTGGCCTCCCTCATGGGAAGGCTGTTCAGAAGAGCGGTTAATCAGGAGCCAACAAGGGTTTTCTCTCGCATGCCCAGGATAAAACCTTCTGAATAGATACGGCATCAGCCTACAGTTGGCTGCAGTAGCTCATGCTAGTTTGTCTTTTTTTACTCAAGATGACTAGATATTTCTGTCCACCAGATTTGCACTGTGTAGGATGTTGGTATCACTAGCTACTAGCCAAAGAGCAAAATGTGAAACTCCCTCAACTTTTGAGGTTAAGAACCTATACCAGAGTGAACTAAGAACAATCAGACCCCTTTCCCTGTGGCACATGGCCATGGCAAGTGATTAAAACATAATTGTGGTGTTTTGCACCTAAGGTCAGTTTTTAATTTGTCCATTCTTCAGTTTAGATGAGTGATGAGATTTAGGGTTTGATTGTGTAAAATGTATTTAAATAGCTGTAGCATACAGCTCTGGAGACACCAGAAACTCTTCTTGAACTTTTATGTTAATTCATTCCAGTGTTACAACCTTTGTTTCTTTCACTGGCATTAATTAAAGGTTACTGCAGAAGAATCCTTGTTGAGTGGACATATTTCTTAGAGGAGGTACAAGCTTTTTGTTTTTATCTTGCTGCATAGTCAACAGGACCAAGGTTACATGTTTAGAATTTTAAAATGCATCAATTCTATTACAGTGATAGATCCAGATATAAAATGGATAATGCGTTTTTAATTTTGAAAACAAACCAATCAAAACCAAAAATCTTTTTCAAAAAGTTCTTTGCAACTAAATTAAAATTAGTCCTAAATTTCAGTAAAACTGAAGCTTTGCCAGTATAACAGAAATGAGGGAGAAACTGCCCTTCATAGACGACAATGTGTAGGAAGTGTGTGTGGTTGGGAGAGCCATGGTGTGGTGATGGTTCCTGGCAGAGTGGGGAGGAGAGTGGAGTGCATCTGTCTCCACTTTGTGCTAAAAGCAAAGGGTTCTTTGCGAGTTCTGCTTTGTAACTTGACTAGGTCACAAATCTGATAATAAAACAGGCTTAGCTTTGGTCAGAGCCCTCTTCATCTTACCTCAGGAGAGGTGGCAAAGTTTTCAAAGCATAAACAAGGACTTTCCATACCTGGTTATGAAAAGATTGAGTTTTTTGCTTGTTCTTCAGCTTTAAAATTGGGCATGCACTATATTTAAATGTTTATCTTTGGGGTTTATTGGCAGCAGCTAACACCTGTGCTAGAAAATGCATGTGGTGCAGCCTTCCTCCCACCCTCTGCACCTTAGAAAATTACCCTCTCCCCAGACATCTCATTTCTTTAAATTAAAGGTTTTGTGTTGAGATAATTGTAGATTCGTGTGCGATTATAAGAGATAACCAGGTGCCCTTTACCCACCCTATATACCACTGTGGTGCAACACCACGGCCACTGTCACCCCTTCTTAATCCAGCGACCCAGGAATTTTCTCCATTTGTGCAAAGCTCACATTTCAAGAATGCTGTGTAAGTGGAATCATACAACATGTAACCTTTCAGGCTTGGCTTTTTTCAGTCATCATAATTCTCTGGAGATTTATCTAGGTTGTTGCATGGATTGATAGTTCGCTCCTTTTTATTGCTGACTAGTATTCCATAATATGGATATGCCACTGTTTGTTTAACCATTCACCTATTGGAGGACATCTGGTTGTTTCTAGTATTTGGGTATTATGAATAAAATGGCTATTATATGTTCTCTTTGTGTAAATGTATAAGTTTTTGTTTTTCTGGGGTCATATTCAACTTCTGTGTCTTACTGTAGTTAGAAAATTATTACCATTTATCTGGGCCTTCCTTAAAATATTTTTGATAGAAAAATTTTTTAGGCAGAGAAGGTAGAGAAAAAAGGGTTGTTCTTTTATTTATTTATTTTTTTTGAGTTGGAGTCTCACTCTGTTGCCCAGACTGGAGTGCAGTGGCCGCTCCCGGCCACCACAGCCTCGATCTGCTTGGCTCCGGTGATCCTTCCGCCTCAGCCTTCTAAATAGCTGGAACTACAGGCGCGTGCTACCACGCCCGGCTAATTTTTTGATTTATTGTAGAGATGAGGTCTCGCCAAGTTGACCAGGCGGGTCTCGAACCCACAGGCTCAGGCAATCCACTCACCTCAGCCTCCCAAAGCGCGGGATTACAGGCTGAGCCACCGAGCCCAGCTAGGGTTGTTCTTTTCAATGTGAAATTATAACCATAGCTGTATTTATGTCTTTTTAGTAGGGAAATCAACCCATTGAGGGGTGATAAATATCTTTTTCCTCTCTTTTTTCTATCTCTTAATTGCCTCGTAGATTCACCAGACCAGAGCACTTGGGAAGCAGTGCCAAGATCAAATGCAGCGGTTGCCATAGCTACCAGGAGTCCACGAAACAGCTCACCATGAAGAAACTGCCAATTGTAGCCTGTTTTCATCTCAAAGTAAGTTTTCCAGAAAACCAACTCCAGTGACTGACTCAATTTTTAGTCCATAGTACAAACTTACAGCCTGCTGGTTTGGTGGACAGAGCGCATTTTATAATTGCAACAAGGAATGTGGAGGAAACAAGGGTGTGTGCTTAATCACTTTTCTCCTGTGCTGTAGTAAGCAAAGGCAGTCACCTCACGGTGAAAATAGGATGTGGGATGCTCTACTGGGGGGAGTGGTGGTTGTTTTTATTACTTCTACTCAAATTCTCCCTTCCCTTCAGTTTTTCTTATCTTCATTTACTTTAAAACAGATGTTTAGTGCTATGATCTAGTCCAGGAGTCAGCAAACTTTTTCTGTAAAGGGCCAGATAGTAAATATCTTCAGCTTCATGGGCCACATACAGTTTCTGTTGCATGTTCTTCTTTGTTTTATTTTATAATCCTTTAAAACTATTCCTAGCTTGCTGGCTGGATTTGGTAGCCCCTGATCTAATCAAAGAAATGTCTTTTGTCTGGGTCTGATGAAAGGAGCAGTATGTGTGTTCTTGCTGCCATGAGCTATAGATTTATTTGTCATTCTACACTTGCTAGGTTTGCTGTGATATTACTTTTAGTACTCCTGGGTTGTCACTGAGCAATCTCTATCATTTCGAGACTTGAACCCTATAAATTAGGATCTCTGTGGATTGACATTGTGCTATTCAACCTGTAAGCTCTAGATGTGGTTAGAAGGCACTTCAAAAAAATACAATGAATAGTGAGACCCTGTCTGTACAAAAATTTTTTAAAGTTTTTCTGGGCTTGTTGACATCACCTGTAGTTTTAGCTACATAGGAGGCTGAGGCAGAAGGATCGCTTGAGCCCAGTAGTTTAAGGCTGCAGTGAACTTTGATCATGTCACTGTACTCCAGCCTGAGCAACAGAGCGAGGCCCTGTCTCTAAAAGCCATACAATGAGATGCATAGAAAAATGTAATCCAAGGAAGCCCTTAAAGTCTCCAGTGACATTTTCTGGTCTCCATCTTCTTCCCTACCTCCTATTTCTGCAGCGATTTGAACACTCAGCCAAGCTGAGGCGGAAGATCACCACGTACGTGTCCTTCCCCCTGGAGTTGGACATGACTCCCTTCATGGCCTCCAGGTAGGAGAGGGTTGTTCAGCTGTACCTGTGGTTGGGAGGGCCTTTTGGTCCTTTGGGTCCTTTTGGAGCAGGAATTCAGCACTAGGCTTGTATAACGAGGTGATCACTGATATTAACATAAACCTTACCTTCCAAAAACTGAGTCTTTTATCCTGATCTTAACCTGAAACATATTTCAACCAGTTGTTTTCAGATATGCTATTTTTGCTTTGTTTATTTCACAATTCTCTATCCACTTTCAGTTTTGTAAAGTCTTCCAGGTGGGATCACAGTGAGAAGGCAGCATTTTAGTTAATGGAATAGATTTTGAAATAGACATAGTAGGTTTGCAGTTGTCGGTTCTATTTTCCTTGTTTTCAGACCTTGTGTCATAGACCACTTAAAATTTAACACTCCAAGAAACCATAGTGCTTACTAATGTGTTGGACACATTCATTTCCTGGGCAACTATAAGAAATCACCACAAATATAGTAGCTTAAAACAACAGAAATTCATTTGTTCACAGTTCTATATCCGGAAATCTGAGGTGAAAGTGTTGATGGGGCCCCACTCCTTTGAGAGGTACATGGAAGGTTCCATTCTTCATCTCCTCCAACTGCCAGTGGCTCTGGGTGTTCCTTTTGTGGCCTAATCAACTCCCCTGGCTCCTCAGTCACATGGCTGTCTCCTTTGAATCTGTGTGTAACCTCCCTCTGCTTCTCATGGCGTCTTTCCAGGGTCCTTGCTCGTGGTGGTCCTGCCTCTGTTGTACATAGGTGACTGTTTCAAATAATAAAGGACTACCAGAGTTACAGCTCCATTGTTGTCACCCTAAACCAAGGAACATAAGTCAGCCTGACCACAATTTCACCTACACAGAGGGGTGATGATACCATTGTTGATGTCAGGATCTCAAAGATCTCAATGTTTCCTACCAGTCAATAAAGCATGGGGCTTCCTGCTCCCGACACTGACCCTCCCATCTTCTCAGGAGGTGTGCTTGTCAGAATTAGCAGCAGTTTCTGTACTTGTGAGGAAGCACCTGTCTAGGTTGTTGTCGAATGGATTTAACTTATACTTTTCAAAATTAACCCTTTACATTCAGGAGGAAGACTATTTTCACTGACTGTTGTGTTCCAAACAGATCTTGCATTGGTCTCAGCTCCAGCTCCTGTTACAAAGCCCTTTCAGGAGCTCCCCGGGCAGCAAATGGCCTGGAGGTCTGTTCCACAGAGAGGACCTGCCCTGCAAGCTCCAGGAGGCCAGGCCAGGTGGCTCTGGGGCCCAGGCGTGCTCTTAGGCTGTTTACTTCCAGCCTGAACCTTAGAGTCCTTACATAACATAAGGTAGTTTCTGCCTGAAATGGAGTTGTTGGAAGAACTAGAACACATAAAAGGCACCCCAGTGTATGACACAGAGGGCCCTCTATGAATGTTGGTGTCAGTAGAACCTTGTGTCTCTGCCTGATTATTTTAAACGGTCCTGAATTCTGCCCATGTTTGTTATAGCAAAGAGAGCAGGATGAACGGACAGTACCAGCAGCCCACGGACAGCCTCAACAATGACAACAAGTAAGTGGTGCTCAGTGGCCTGTATGTCTGGGTGCTGCCGGGTGTGGGCCAGTCGAGTAGCTTCTGTTCCTTGCATAGTGTCCACTAGCAACTCACAGGCCTCACACTCAGAAGTGGCTCCAGAGAGCTTTTGTTCCTATGACTGCTGACCTTCCTCCCATCTGGCTACCTTCTGTTAGGAGAGGACTTTGCATACCTCTGTGTTACAGACATTCCCCCCTTTGGAGCAGCCCACTCTCCTCCCTGGCTCTGGCGGGAGGAGGTCCCTCTGGAAAGCTCGGCATCTGCTCATGGCAAGATCTCTGTTCTCAGGACTCACTTGTCACCATTGCTGTTGTAGAAGGAAAGAGACTAGAGCAGGTCCAGCTCCTCCACTGCTCAGTGCTGTCCCCACTCCACTAGATGTGGTTCAGGGAGCAACTGGACATGTATGAGAGTGAGGGGGGCGACTAGGCTGTCCCTTCCTGCCCAGGTAGCTGGATATGCATTGACCTTAGCTCTGAGGGTGCAGTAGCTGGGCCTGCAGGCCACCTTCCCTGCCAGACTTCTGAGGTAATGTTGTTGAGTCAGCTGCTTTTCTCCTCCTCTCCTTTCCTTCCACACTAGATACTCGTTGTTTGCTGTTGTTAACCATCAAGGGACCTTGGAGAGTGGCCACTACACCAGTTTCATCCGGCAGCACAAAGACCAGTGGTTTAAATGTGACGACGCCATTATCACCAAGGCCAGCATTAAGGACGTGCTGGACAGTGAGGGGTATGTCCCTTAGGGTGGGAAGAAGGCCCTGGAGTGGCAACCCTGCTCCCCCTTCTGTACGTCTGAGCCCAAAGTCTGTCTGGATGTTTACCTTTATTGCAGGAGTACTAAAGGCCTGTTCTGGATAGGATGCCAGCCTGAGTGGGTTATCGGAGGGGAGAGAATGTGTCTGGCTAGAGGCACTCTTGAGGCATTCCTTTAACACAGAACATCAGAAGAGTCATGTAGTTTAATCACGATGTGAGCTGAATACATCAGTTCTTTTTCAGCTCTTCCTCTCTGCCTGGTTTATTCCTTTGTGGCACAGAAAACCATTGCCCCTTCAGGGCCTGAGCACCTAGCTGCTGTGAATTTCTTGAGGAATTTGGACTTTGTATACCAAGCAATAGGGACAGCCCCTTGAGAGGTTTTACATAGAAGAATCTGTGTTAAAAGATAGCCTTGGGGTTGTGAGGTAGATTGAGGCTGGGCCCTGTTGCCATGATCCTCACAGACAGTGGGTCCCACACAAGAGTGGGGCAGCCCTGGGTGGAAAGGGGACTGTGGAAGTTCTGGCAGATGAGGGTCTTCAGGCCACAGCAACTTGGGCAGGATGTAACGGTGCCACCAGCCGGTGAAGCACATTTCCCTCCTTGGTGTGTGAAAAACCATCCAACCAAGGAATCAGACTCTGGAGACGTGCAGAGGGCACCACAGTCCCACTTGTTCGGGGGCAGGTTGTTCTGGTTTTAATGTGTCAAGAGTTAGAATGTGAGCATCCCTCCTCTCTGCCTTTTCAGGTACTTACTGTTCTATCACAAACAGTTCCTGGAATACGAGTAGCCTTATCTGCAACTGGTCAGAAAAAATGAAGGCAACGAGTTGACAAGCCTCACAACGTGACCCCCAGCCTCCCCAACCTTGTGACACCACCTCCCATACAGACGCATCTCCCACACGTGCGGCCCCTCTGCACCTGGAACCCACAGGGTCAGAGTGGACAGCACAAGCGGAGGAGGCTCCAGGAACTGCACAGAAGACGGACTGGATGAGGAGTGTGCTCTGGGTGGGAAGGAGCAGATTAGCCCTATCACCAGGACGTCTCCTGTGCTCTTTAGAATGTGGAGGGTGACAGGGAGGCCCCATGATGTGGAGTAGCCTCTGCCTGCTGTTCCCTATATGCAGTCTGAAAGGTACCTGCCCGTTTTAAAATTATGGGTCCATTAAAGCAGTAAGTCAAAGAGACAAAGGTTGTGTGCAGGGACAGAGAGCTTTGCAGGCACCTTTCTCTTCATGATTCTAGCATTAAGTACACAGTAGGGAACTCCTAGCCTCCATTTTTTCAGCAACTGTAAAGCAGCTCCCAGAGCTTGTGGAACTGAAGACACTGCGTCAGGTTTCCTAGCATGTCTGTTCCGCAGATAACTTAGCATCAACCTGCATGTGGAAGCATCTCTCAGTTTCTAGAAATAGGCATTTTCTTATCCCCACCCCTTTTCTCATTTTTCACAATGGTGAATTTCATTAATGTAATAATAGTAAAGTGAATGAAAAACTGCGTTTATACTGAAATTTAGGTAGTTTCTCCTTTATTCTCGAGAGTGGGTCTTGCTTTTTAATTGGTGCTGTGGTGTTGCTCCCCCGCCCTCTGCACTGCCTGACCCCTCTGGAAGCATCAGCACCTGCTGGCCAGCAGCAGTCTACACAGGAGGATAGATGTGCTGCAGCTGATAAGCATCTCTCTGTTACCTTAATCTTTGCAGTAAGTGCAGCATTCTCCGGGGTTTTCTTGCTTCCCTCCCTCACATTTTCCTTCTTGGTCTCTGTCCTTTTGCCCATCTGCTGCCCGACAGCTGCTGTGTTAGCACAGAGGTGGACCGGCCTCCGATGGAGACCATCTGCATTGCTTCCATTCCTCCACTTCACATGTGTTGTTTCAGATATAGCTGGAGTAAAGTGGCATTGTAATTGAGCTTGTGAGCACAACTGGTAGAGGAAGTAGAACAATACACATTGTTCCTTGTAAGATAGTTTGCATGTATCTATCTATTCAAACTCAAACTTAAGTTGTCTGTCCATTTCTAAGAAATTACAACCTGGGGACATGGAGGAAAAGTTATTTTTCAGATAGTTGGGGAAACAACCATCTCCCAAGCTGTGCTTGTCTTCCTGGGCACCCTGCCTACATCTCAGCTGTGGGATCTTCTGTCCTGAAGAGAGCAGAGTTGTCTGTCTTGGCTCACAGAGGTTTTTTCATAAAGAGCCAAGTAGGAAATATCGCAGGCTCTGTGGGCTGTACGGTCTTTGCCATAGATAATATGTAAACAAAATAAGTGTGCTATATTCCAGTAGAACTTTATTTATGGACACAGAAACCTGAATTGCTTATAATTTTCATGGAAGTCTGAAATTTTTAACTATTTAAAAATGTAAAAAGTATTCTTAGCTTGCAGGCCACACACAAGCAGGCAGGGACGAGATCTAGTTCATCAGCTGCTTGGACTAGTGGGGACAGTGAGAGCAGGAGCCAAGTAGCCACATATGTTCAGTGTAGAAGACTCTGGAACATGGAAAATAGCGATCATACACACTCAGGACCATCAAGTGTGGCAGAAGCCTTAGGGATGTGACTGTTAAGCACTTACCCAGGTCATTTTCTGTTTCTTCATTTAAAGAATACAAATTGAAGCATGTTTTGAAACAAGCACTATCAGAGAAAGATGGATGCCCCAGTTCTGTGTGTTTGTGTTTTGATGCTATGAAAGTCTCTTTTGGGAAGAGGGGTGTCTTTTAATCAAGAACAAATCTAATGGAAAGGAGAGTTGACTGAAGTTGGCCTGCAGGATTCTGAGCTGGAAAGCCCCTTCCTGAAGGTTTGTCACCTTGGGGCGCCTGCTTTACTGGAGAGTCCGATGCAGGGTAGAAGGCACATGTGATGGCCCAGGCCTTTCTAGTGGGCACCTGGGGTTTGCCTGGGTCCTGCTTCCCCATGTCCCGCGCCCCTTCCTGTCTCTGTTGTGTTCAGGGGCGTCGGCGGCTGCTCCGAGAACATTGGAACTGGGAAGAGACCTGGAGCCTCATTCATTTTTTTGTAGGCATTATTTTCAGCTTTGTATCCAAGTGAATCCCCCTGTTCACTGTGGCACTGGCAGTCTGAATACTTACTTCTGCCTGCTGCTGAAGAACTCACCGAGGCAGGCACAGCCCAGGGCACTGCCCTTGCCTTTGCCCATGGCTTTAGGTCCTGTGCTTGAGCTCACGGGCCTTGGCTTTGTTAGGAACAAAACATATATTTACAGGATGGGTTTGGGAATCTCTCCTTTAGTTCATAATCCAGTTATTAACATCAGGAAAATGTTTTCTCCGTTTCCTGGTAACCCCCGTGTAGGTGTTATCACAAAGAGTCACCCTCATGCACATTCACACTAGTGTATTAAAAATAGCCTGTACTTCTGAGATGCTGGCTGTCACTCCAGTGCCACCATAAGACCCATCCCTCTTGAGATCCTTGAAGGGAGTGCTTTGAGGCAGGTGATGTATTAGGAGCATGGCAGCCTCTCTCCAGTCCTGTAGGCCTGGGCCCTGTTGGGCATTGGAACAGCGCCTGGACTTTCCCTCCTGTGGCGGCACCCCTGCAACGTATATACCCGAGTGCTATTTGTATTTTGGCTTGGTGTGTATGCTTTTCATTGTGTAAAATTGCTGTTCTTTTGACAATTCTAGTGACTGTTTTGTTTACTACAACTTTGAAACAAAAAGTGTAAGGAAAAAATTCCAATGATTGTGCTGTGGTTGGAGACTTTATTATCAAGATGTTTACATCTTCCTCTTACCTGTCATTTTGAGGAGCTGTTTGACTCTTTCTTCTTCTCCCCTAATGGCTTGTAGTCTTTCCTATGTCATAATAAAGCTACACTTTATTCTGAAAACTGGCTGGTCCTCCCCTTACTATCACAAGCAGTCAGAGAGGGTAGCAGGAGGGAGAACACCAGCCAGGGCAGACCTTGACACAGCACCCCGGCCTGAGTCAGCAGCCAGAGCTGCGGCCTCAGAGACTTCTCTGGGTGTTGGGAGGTCCATGCACTTGTGGTGTCCCCTCTTCTGAGAGCTGACTGCCAGAGGTGTCTCTTCTGTGGGCAGGATTCAGGACAACCATGGACCTTAAGACTTGGGTGTGCATGAAAGTCAACCTGAGGGCCTGTAAATGCAGGAATCTTTGCCAGATTTTGATTACAAGACCTGGGCTCTAGCATAGGAATACACATGTATAGCAAGCTCACTGTGTGATGAGAAAATATGTCAATAAATACACATAATAAGCAGAAAATATGCTCAGCCCTTGGAATGCACAGCTCTGTGACTGGGCTGAGGCTGCAGTTGGCCTCCATGACCTCTTCCACCTACCCCACACACTCGACCTCAGCTGGCCAGGGCTCTCCCAGGTGGCCTGGACTTCATTTCTGAAGCATCTAAGTTTGGAAGAGTTCTGCCCCCTCCTTTCCAGATGCTTTTGTTGGCATACTTACGTGGCAAGTTCTTTTCTTCTTTTACTGGGAAACACCGAGAGACTTCAGAGAATCCCCTGAGTTCCAGATTCATTACTGCCTTCACTGTGGCAATCTCTTCAGATTAAATAGAACCTTTGTTGTGTGCCTCTGGGGGAAGCTTCCCCCCTTGTGGGGTCTAAGACGTTCAAACCAGCAAAGCTCAAGTATTCCAGAACAGGAATGAAAATAATTGTGATTTGCATGATGAGGTATACAGTATTGAAGATTATGCTTCATTCTTCACACCTATTTGTGATGCCCAGACCTGTACATTCTGGCTGTGGGGGAGTCAGCACCATCTGATGGTTTCTAGTTAAAAGCATAAGATTTATTTAGTAAGACAAACCCATCACATAACTATTTCATAAGCCCAGCTAGTTCCAGGTGGTGGGTAATATAAGAGCAGTTAGTCCCCTGGACATGAGCCCACTGCTGTATGTGCTTTGCTGGAAATTGGGTGCCCTGGTTGGAAGCGGTGCCATGTGGGTTGCTGTGACAGTGGCAGTGCAGGCAAATCTGTGTCCAGAATAGAGGCTTATTCCAGTGGAGGCAAACCTCAGCCCCTGGCACAAGGTAGTCAGTCTGTAGGCAGGTGGCTACAGGTTCTTCTTGGAAAAGGGTGCCATTCTAGGGACTTGGTGTGAGTCTGTCAGCAGATGGGGTGCTCACCATGGGTGTGGTGGCTGGGGAGAGAAGCTGATGTCATCCACAGGGCATGCCATGGTATCCACCTGAGGATTAAGAGCATCCTCTGTCGAGATACTCTGGTGGGAACAAAGGCAGCATGGGTACAGTTATCTTTGCAGTCTGTGACCATCTTGAGATGCTTATCTCCACCCAGATCTTGTCACTCACCTTTTAGTCCTGTTCCTTTGAAATCCTTGAAGGTCAGCTAAGCTGACCTTCAAGTTAGCAACTCCCTATGCGTGGATGTAACTCAGTACTTTCTCATTTCAGACAGGGTAGGTAACCAGCTGTTCTGCAAGTTCCAGTCCTTGGAAGGATTGTCCTTCACTGTCCTTCAGGACCACCCCTGTGCAGCTGTCCACTGCAGATGGCACCAGCACATCATGGAGACATATCTGAGGACCAGACTTGACTTAGTTCTTCTTCAGTCGTCTGGTCACAAAGACACCGGGGTAGGCACGGCCCCAGGTGTCCTGTGCAACTTACTCTGCCTTCTGGACATGGCTTGGAGGGCCTTGAGTTTTGGGGAATGCATCTCATCATTCAGTTCACTTAGGTCTTTTTAAAGTATCTCTAGCATTTGCTACTTCCTGCTTATCAGATCCAGTCAAAATGTCATCAATGTAGTGGACAAGAGTGATACTTAGGGGCTATTGGGTTGGTCGATTTGTCTGTAGGCTACGTTACAGCAGAAAGCAGGAGAATTCATGGAGCCCTGAGGCCATACCATGAAGGTATACTGTTAGCCCTGCCAGGTGAAAGTAAACAACTTTGGTGGGACTTCCAAATTGGTATGGGAAAAAAGGCATTAGCCAGGTCAGTAGATGTGTGTTTGGTGCCAGAGTCATGTTGATTTGCTTTGGCGACAGCAGCAGTTTTGCAGCACCTGGTTAGGTTCACTGAAGTCTGCAGTCATTCTCTAAGGTCCAGCAGACAGCTGCACAGGCCAAACAGGCACGTTAAGTGGGGGCATATAGGTATTGTCACCGCTGCATTCTTCAAGTCTTTGATGGGGGCATTAACCTTAGAAATCCCGCAGGAATATGGTACTGGTTCTGGCCTGCTTGCTTTTTTTTTTTTTTTGAGTTTGAGTCTCACTCTGTCGCCCAGACTAGAGTGCAGTGGCCGCTCCCGGCCACCGCAGCCTTGACCTGCTGGGCTCCAGCGATCCTTCCGCCTCAGCCTTCCAAGTAGCCGGAATTACAGGCATGCGCCACCACGGCTGATTTTTTGATTTATTGTAGAGATGAGGTCTTGCTGCCCAGGCGGGTCTTGAACCTGCGAGCTCAGGCAATTCACTCACCTCAGCCTCCCAAAGGCACGGGATTACAGGCTGAGCCACCGAGCCCAGCGCTTCCAGCTTTCTATCTTGGTAGGGAGGTGACATTCCAGAGACTTCCACGTTGTCCCTCCAATCCCAGTAGCCCTTACCCAGTGGAGCAGAGTTGAGGTGGGGATCCTGCCAGTTGTCAAGTAGCCAATGATATACTCAGGAATTGGGGAAATAACCACAGAGTGGTGAATAACTCCAATTTATTTATTTTTTATTTTATGAGCTGAAGTCTCTGTCACCCAGGCTGGAGGACAGTGGCATGCTGTCAGCCAACACAGCCTCAACCTGTTGGGCTCAGGCGATTCTTTTGTCTCAGTCTTCCAAGTAGTTGGAACTACAGGCACGTGCCACCATGCCTGGCTTATTTTTTGATTTGTTGTAGAGACGAGCTCTCACCAAATTGCCCAGACGTCGTGAACCCCTGAGCTTAGGCAATCCTCTCGCCTTGGCCTCCCAAAGTGCTGGAATCACAGGCTTGAGCCACCACGCCTGGCCCAGTAACTCCAATTTAATAACAGAAATTGTGTCTGATTTCTGGGCAGGAGCCCCTGGGAACCAGTACATGCTCTCTTACCCCACTGCCGTAACCACTGGCCATGGTCAGTTAGCAGAGGCTCTGTCAACCAGGGCGTCCTAGATAGAGGATGACATGGAGGAGAGCCTCTAGGTCACTGGGTGGACATTACTATTGCTCTGTGAGCAAGTACTAAGATTCTTGTTTAAAAGAGAGAGGAGATTTGTCTTTTTTTTGGAGTCAGTCTCACGGTTTCCCAGGCTGGAGTGCAGTGGCACAATCACAGCTCACCACAGCCTTAACCTCCTGGTCTCAGGCGATCCTTCTACCTCAGCCTCCCAAGGAGCTGGCACTACAGGTGTGTGCCACCAAAGGGGGCTAATTTTTTTTTTTTTTTTTTTTTTTTAAGAAATGAAGTCTTGCTATGTTGCCCAGGCTGGTCTCAAACTCCTGAACTCAAGCATTCCTCCCACCTCAGCCTCCAAAAATGCCGGTATATTTATAGGCATGAGCCACCGTACCCAGCCAATTCATTTTATATCCACAGCACTTAGCATAAAGCCTGTCTCACAATAAGTATTCATGGAAAAAACAACTATCCCACTTACTTTTGACTCCCATAGCCAAAAAAATGTCCCAAGTGGAATATAAGGATGAGTAAAAAGGGACCAGGCGCTACCCTCAGGGAACATACTGATTAGCAGGGAAGGGAGATGAACACGGATACAGTATTCATGCTGAGAAAAATGTGGAGGAAGTGGAGTTCACAGCACCTGGTGACCTGACAGAGCAGTTGGGAGCCCCTCTGGGGAAGTGGCATTTAGCAGGTCAGCGTGGTGGTGGTTCCGAGCAGAGGGACAGCTCAAGTGAATGCCATGTGGCCGCAGGGGTTCTGGTGACTCCTGAGCACAGAGAAAGGAGCGTCACCGCATGGTGGAGACACGAGAGCAGTGGAGCGACAGTGGAGGAACAGGAGCTGCGTGCTCAAAGGAGACATGTCAGATCACTTTCTGCAGTCAGAGGGAGGACTGGCTCACAGAAGGATAGAACTTGGATCTAGGCACTGCTAAGTAGAACCAGTGGGCAGAATGATAGAGAAGTAGAATCTCAGGCCAAAATTGGCTTTCCCAGGAGAAGAGCTGTCTGGAAACGGCCGGCCCATCCAGTCCACTGTCAGCAGAGGGCAAATGACTCAAAGTGCAGCTCAGCCTCTGATGATGAGTTGGAGGTGACGGTTGGTTTCCTTGAAAAGACTTTGAGCTGTTGATTGGCAGGCAGGAGGCTTTCTGGGAAGTGTTCTCAGGATCGACACCTGTGCGGGAGGAAGGGGAGCAAGACCCAGCAGAAGGAGAAGTCGGGGCACAATGCACTCAGAACGAAGGCCTCAGCGGCCCACAGGAAGCACCGGGCAGGGAGGCCGTGCAGAGCCGTGCTGTGTGGAGGCTGGGGACGGGGCCATGGATGCAGGTTGTCCCAGGAGGGGGGCGCCACCTTGGGTGAGGTGGCTTTGTTTATTTTAGGGCAGTTTCTAGAGAAGGCCTTGGCTGTGAACCATCAACAAGCAACTTCTCTCCAGTGGGGTGGGGGTGGGGAGGGAAGAAGGAGGGCTTCATTCCTGAGGGGGGGCCAGGAGAGTGCCCCAAGTGTCCAACTATACTGTCATCTCTTTGACTCCTGGGATTCTCAGACAGTTGCCTTAGTCCGGGAAAAAGTCCCAACCTATAACAGGTACATCCTGGGGGTCTCGTTTAATACCAAGTAAACCTGAGCACCAATCTGGAAGATTTCCTGGAGCAGGATGCCGTCCCCCATGGATTTCTCTGGCTCCCTGGCTTCCTGCTTGGACACATCACCCTGCCACTGAAGGATGCACACTGGACTTTTTCCTGGGAAGGAGTTTATCCATTTAAAATCTTTCCCACTTGACCCCAAAGTGTGGGAGCTCATTTAAGACAATATGCAACCAATTTGCGAAGACAAATAGGACTGACTGTTTGTTCTGTTTTGTTTGTTTTGTTTTTGAGTCAGGGTCTCACTCTGTCACCCAGGCTGAAGGGCAGTGGCACGATCACAGCTTACCACAGCCCTGACCTCCTGGACTCGGGTGGTCCTTCCACCTCAGCCTCCCAAGTAGCTAGAACTACAGGCGTAAACCACTGCACCCAGCCTGAATACGGACTGATGTGTGACCCCCTCCCAACTTTGTCTCCCACAGAAAGCAGTAGATGTCCTGGGAAAAAGCACTGCTCGGGAGATGAAATGGGAGTTCTAGCTGGGACCCTGGTACTCGCTAGTAATATTTCCTGGGCTAGGGGTTCTCCTCCGAAGCCCCCAGTCCCTCATCTGTAAAATGGGATAAGGGGGCGATTACCATGCGTAGATTCTAGAGTTTTTTCTCCCTGCTTCTGTTGACCAGATTGGTAATGCCAATCAAAATGGATAAAAATGCCAGCAACTAGGAGGGGAAGAGGGAATGTCTTTGGTTTTGTTTGTTTGTTTTTGTTTTTGTTTTTTTGGGTTGGCGTCTCACTCCGTCGCCCATGCTGGAGTGCAGTGGCACACACATGGCCACCGCAGAGTCAATCTGCTGGGCTCCAGCGATCCTTCTGCCCCAGTCTTCCAAGTAACCGGAACTATGGGAGCATGCTACCATGCCTGGCTAATTTTTGATTTATTGTAGAGACGAGGTCTTGCCAAGTTGCCCAGACTAGTCTCAAACCTGTGGGCTCAGGCAATCTACTCGCCTTGGCCTCCCAAAGTAACATTATATCGATGTTACATGCTGAGCTCCTGAGCCCAGCCTGAGGGAATGTCAATAAACTGTACTAATGTAGAATGTCAAAACTAAAAAGTTCCAAAATGACCCAATCTGACTCATGAATCCATTGATTCAACAACTATCTGACGGCAGGCACTGTTCTAGACACAGGAATGGGAGGAACCAAAGTCTTGTTCTCATGAAGGGCACAGTCTAGCGGGGACCAATAGATGTTAGATGGTGGTAAGGGCTGTGTGTAAAAATGAGTCAGATAAGAGGTGGGGAGGGTGTGAGGGGGGTGAGGGAGTGGGGAATGAAAACAGGTTGCTTCAAGTACTGTTGGAGAAGGCTCTCCAACACGGGGACCTGGAAGGGTTCTGACTTGCCAGAGTGAGCATGTCAGGGAGAACACTTGAGGTGAAAGACACATCGTGCCTCAAAGGTGGGAAACCGAGGCTCATGGGGGCGCCCCGCAAGCTCACTAGGTCTATTGTTAAGTCCACCCACCCCTGGTTTCCCATTGATTCTAACAGCAGAATCTGAAGGGCTAGCGGGAGGACAGCATGTATGTCTACATCTCTGACTCATATCCCGGTGCTCTCGATGGATCCCCGGGAAGGTTCCTGCTAGCCACATTTTGTTAGGCTTTCCATGTCAATGTGCCCTGTCAGAGGCTTATCACAGTATGCTAAAACGAAAGTTTCCAGCATCTTGAATATATTAATTGTTAACGTTCTCTGCCGTGTATTCCAGTGATTAAGCGCACAGAAGGTAGAGTCAGACTGCCTAGGCTCCAATCCTGGGTCTGGATGCCTTTGGGAACTATGTGTACTTCCTAGCTTAGTTTCTTCATCTATAAAATGGGCACGGTAGCCAGGCTCGGTGGCTTAGCCTGTAATCCTGCGCCTTTGGGAGGCTAAGGTGAGTGGATTGCCTGAGCCCGTGGGTTCGAGACCCACCTGGGCAACTTGGCGAGACCTCATCTCTACAATAAAATAAAAAATGAGCCGGGCGTGGTAGCGCGCGCCTGTAGTTCCAGATACTTGGAAGGCTGAGGCGGAAGGATCGCTGGAGCCCAGCAGGTCGAGGCTGCGATGGCTGGGAGTGGACACTGCACTCCAGCCTGGGTGACAGAGTGAGACTCCAACTCAAATAAATAAATTAATTAATTAAATTAAATGGGCATGGTAACAGTACTCCCTTATAGGATTCTTACAAGGAAATGTTGACTCAATACATTTAAAGTGCTTAGAACAACACTTACCATGTAGTAAGAATTATATCGATGTTTCTTTAAAAACTCAGACCTGAGGCACATCAAAGCCTGCCCATCCCTCAGTTTCCTAAGATGCAGCTGGGTCTTCCTTGATTGGTCTATAAATGAGGAAGTGTCAAAAGCAATTAGGGAAAAGCAAGATTTCTGCTAGGGAGACCTGGGGGCTTTCCCTGGTCCACTGGAGGCAGGAACTCAGTGTGAGGCTCGTGTGTGGTGTTGTCAGTTTATGCCTGGACCAACCATTTCTCAAGCCAGGCTGCCCAGGTTGGGGACCTGAAAGACATCCTAATGCCTGGCCCCACCCCTGGAGACCCCGATTCAATTGGTCAGCTGAGAATCACTGGCCTGGATGGTTTGAGCAAAATATCAAAGGCCAAATGAGCATGGCTGGAGGAAATCTCATTCTTCTCTGTCTCCTTTATTCCAAAAATAAACGTTGAGAAGCCTCCAAAACCATATGGAATGCAAAGAGTCTTCTAAAAAAAAATTTTTTTTTTTTTTGGTTGGAGTCTCATTCTGTCACCCAGGCTGGAGTGCAACAGCACACTCACGGCCACCCCAACTTTGATCTGCTGGGCTCCAGCGATCCTTCTAAGTAGCCGGAACTACAGGTGCACACTACCATGCCTGGCTAATTTTTGATTTATTGTAGCCACAAGGTTTTGCCAAGTTGCCTGGGCTGGTCTCGAACCCGCAGGCTCAGGCAGTCCATTCGCCTTGGCCTCCCAAAGTGCTGGGATTACAGGCTGAGCCGCCAAGCCCGGCCGAGACTTCTGAAATTTTTAGGGAACAGAGAGAAGAAAAAACTTTAGATAAAAGAAAGGGGTCTCTGAGAAGATGACCTTTGAACTGAGGACTACAGGACAAGGAACAGCCCCTTTCAGCTGTGTGAGAACAGAGGGAACATTCCTGGTAGAGGGAACAGCCCATGCAAAAGCCTAAGGGCAACAATGAGAAGGGCACCAGCTTCTCTGAAAATGAGTTGCATGTGACTGGGGCAGGGGTAGGGAGTGGCGGGAGGTAGGGCCAGGGTCAGGCCATGCAGAGCTTGTGGGTCTCAGGCACCAAGTGGAGATTTCATTCTGACTGCTGAGCAGGGTTTTCAGCAATGAAGAGCCATGACCTGGTAGATGTTTCCAAATATCGCTCGGCTTCCAGCTGCCACCTAGGAAGTAGAAAGCTAGAAAGAGCCCCACTCCTCTCCTAACAGTAAAACACCAGGTAATCTACATAATTATGTCTTCCCATGAACCTATCAGAAAGCCAAAGTCACAGGGCTACCAATTAGCCTGAAGTCTAAGGAAGGCAGCTACCTCCAGGAGAGGGGATGTGAACACTGGCACCCTGGCACACTGGAATAAAACAGCCCTGCCACACAGGCAGATGGAGGCACTCAGCTGATGCCTTTATTTTTTATTTTATTTATATATTTTTTTGAGTTGGAGTCTCACTCCGTCACCCAGACTGGAGTGCAGTGGCACGCTCCCAGTCACCGCAGCCTCAACCTGCTGGGCTCCAGCGATCCTTCCGCCTCAGCCTTCCAAGTAGCTGGAACTACAGGCGAGCGCTACCATGCCCGGCTAATTTTTTTGATTTATTATAGAGATGACATCTTGCCAAGTTGCCCAGGCGGGTCTCGAACCCACGGGCTCAGGCAATTCACTCACCTCGGCCTCCCAAAGCACGGGATTACAGGCTGAGTCACCGAGCTCAGCCTAGCTGATGCCTTTAAAGACTTTGTTGAAGACTAAGTGTGGGTCAGCATGAGACGGTGGAACTCCTGAAAACTGTAGACATAGGGAGTCCACACCTGCTTGCAGGGTCTTCTCCATAGATTTCCACTGGGCCATCACACACACAAAATACTGAACATAGTGGGAAACCAGAGAGAGCCTCCCTCAACAGTGCCAGCTGGGGGCAGTGGAGCTGCTGCCTCTGCAGGAAATGCACACACTCTTCGCTAGCAAACAAAAAGCTATGTGCTTCTGTGTAAAGGGAGGTAAACCCTGTGGGCCTCGTGGTATGGGTAAAGACCACTGTGGTTGATGGAAGGAAAAAGAAAATACTCTCCACTGCAGTTGAGGGGCAGGAAATTATTCCAGTCTGTTAGAGGGCTCCTACACCCGTGGGGGGGAGGGGGGGAGGGGCAGAGGAGGGATCAACAAGGAAGCCTCATGAGAGAGGGAAAAAAATGTGGATAGGCACATGGGGATGGTGTAAGCTGAGGGCAGAGCAGGAATATTGTGAGTTGCCCGCCCCACCCAAGAACACAGTAGAATTAGGGGAATTTTAAGCTGCTGGTATACTGAAGGGAGACATGGCAACAAACCCAAACCCAGTTCAATTTATAACAAGATCAACTCCAGCCCTCACAAATCAAGTCCCCAGTGCACTAGCAGAAGGAAAGGTGTGGCCATTTCCAGGGATATGCAGTCCAGTCTGGGCGACTGAGTGAAACTCCAACTCAAAAAATAAATAAATAAATAAATAAAGATGGAAAGACTGTGATATCAGACAGAGACATGGATGTACACTAAAAAATGAAGCTGTCTGGAAGTTCAGGTCACTATAAAAGATACTGGTTTTCTTATTCTTTTTTTTTTTTTTTTTTTTTTTGAGTTGGAGTCTCACTCTGTCGCCCAGACTGGAGTGCAATGGCTGCTCCCGGTCACCGCAGCCTCGACCTGCTGGGCTCCGGCAATCCTTCCGCCTCAGCCTTCCGTGTAGCCGGAATTACAGGCATGCGCTACCACACCCGGCTGATTTTTTGATTTATTGTAGAGATGAGGTCTCGCCTGCCCAGGCGGGTCTCAAACCCACAGGCTCAGGCAATCCACTCACCTCAGCCTCCCAAAGGCGCGGGATTACAGGCTGAGCCACCAAGCCCGGCTGGTTTTCTTATTCTTAATCACTCTGAGATATTGAATTTCTAAAGGAAAAAGAGTAACAATGTATCATGAGTTAATAAGACATGTAAAAGTAAAATGAAGGACAGGCTGGACTTGGTGGCTCAGCCCGGACAACTTGGCGAGACCTCATTTCTACAATAATAAAAAATTAGCAGTAGTGTGTGCCTGTAGGAAGGCTGAGGCAGAAGGATTACTGGAGCCTAGCAGGTTGACACTAGGGTGGCCATGAGTGTTCTACTGCACTCCAGACTGGGCGATGGAGTGAGACTCCAACTCAAAAAAAAAAAAAGGACAACATAAAAGATGGTCAGGGGAAGCAAGGAGTTTACTATCTGTCGTAATTTTCCCACACTATAGGTGAAGTGATATTATTTGAGGGTTGACTGTGATTAATTAAATATGTCTATTGTAAACAACCATTACACATTTTGGGGAAGAGGGAGATCTTACTCTGTTGTCCAAGCTGTAGTGCAGTGGCACGATCATGGTAGCTCACCACAGCCTTGACCTCCTGAGCTCAGGCGATTCTTCCGCCTCAGCCTACTGAGTAGCTGGGACTACAGGCACATTACCATCACACCCGGGTAATTTTTTAAAAAAGTTTTTAGTAGATATGGGTTCTCGCTATGTTGCCCAGGTTGGTCTCAAATTCCTGGGCTCAGGCAATCCTCTTGCCTCAGCCTCCCAACATACTAGGGTGACAGGCATGAGACACTATGCCCAGGCCCCTTACACATTTTTTAAAGAGGCATAACCACGAAGATCAGTGTTGCCATGAAGTAGGGCAGGGGTTGGCCCACAGTCCAAATCCAGCTCACCTCCTGTGTTGGTAAATAAAGGATTATTGGAGCACAGTCATTCCCATGTTTACTTCTTGTCTGTGTCTGTTTTTGCACTCCAGTCGACACTGTGGAGTAATTGTTGAGTAGTCTCTGCGGAGACCAGCATAGGGTCCACAAAGTCTAAGATGCTTACTATCTGGTATCTTGAAGAAAAGTCTTGCTAAGCCCTGGGGTGGGAGGACAAGGTAGCAGCGAGGAGGCTGGTAGGGAGGCTGGTTACAGTAATCCAGGGGAGCAATAATGGGTACACAGATTAAAGTAGTCATGGAAAGTGGCTGGATTCAGGATATATTTTGGAGGTAGAACCAACAGAATATGGATAAAACTGACAGTATTTAGAGATTCAGATTTGGTTCCTAGTAAAGAATTCCTGTCTAAAAAAATAAAACAAACATCTACAAAAGATCAGTTGAAAAACTGACCCCCAAACCTACAAGATTATCAGTGTCTGACTGCTGGGGGAGTTAGGGGTGCTGAAAACACAGGGTAGGCACTCAGCAGAATTTGAAAACACAACATCTGAAGGAACAGACAAACTACACATCTTTCAGACAAGCCTTAACATTCTAAACTGCATATTTGCAGCACGCTAGCATGATGTTGCTCTGTCAATATCCAGCAAGTTTCTGCACCAGGTACAAGGTTTGTGTCAACCCTGCTGTAATAAGAAAGAGAGCCAACATGGCAACTGGCCACGTGGGCTGGATGTACCATGGGTCAGATGCATGTGTTGAGCAGATGCCTGTAAACAAAGATGAAGCAGAGATGGACCTGGGTTATGAGTTAAATTTTCCCCCCAAAATTCATGTAGAAGTCCCAAGTCCCAGTGCTTCAGAATGTGACCTTATTTGGAGACAGGTTCTGTACAGTGATAAGTTAAAAATGAGAAACGAAGTCAGTAGGGTGGGCCCTAATCTAATATGACTGTGTCTTTATAAAAAGGGGGAATTTGGACACAGAGAGACAAGGAGAGGCATGACGAGGTAAAGAGACAAGGGAGAAGATGGCCCATGGTCGCCAAGGAGAGGCCTGGAACAGCCTTCCTGCACAGGCCCTGAAGGGAACTTGCCCTGCAGACACCTTGAGCTCAAGCTTATGGTTCAGGACTGCAAGGTGGGAAGGTTCTGCTGTTGAAGCCACCCAGCCTGTGGGACTTAGGGCAGCCACGGCAGACTCATACAACCTGTTAGCCCACAGATGGTGAAAAGGCACAGTGCTCAGTGGCACCCCAGGCTTCCTGTCTCTGCCTCCCATGGTGCGGAGTGCAACCTTCTGGTGTGTGTTGAAATGCAAGATGACTTGGGGTAGTGCCAGGTGAATAATCTCAATTTACATAATTATGTGTTGATCTTACTGTGTAAATTCTTCTCAGAATAGTTAAGGAACTTAAGATTTACATGCTATTAAAAATACAGGCTTAAATGCTAATTTAAAAAACGAATGCAAATGCAAACGCTGTCTTGCTGTGGTACTGGCAATCTGGATCATTCTTTCAGAGAGACTTGCTGTCTTGAGGCGGATCTGCCCCCTCCACACCCTCACAACACACTTGCATGTACATGCATGCACACACACATGCATACACGCATGCACATACACACTCTGTGCTTCATGCCCTCACTGGGAGGCACAAGGGAACCGTGTTTGTAAGAGAAATGAAGGCAGCGGAGGCCCCTAGTTCTCCCAGTGTTAGAACACTCGCCCTCCTGGCACCGCTCCAGCTGAGAAGTGGGGGAGCCCCAGATGTACTCAGCCGCTCAGGGCCCAGCCCCAGTTCACAAGCGTCCTCGGGGCCTGGTGAGATGGCGGACACCGCAGGTCCTTGCTGGAGTCTTGAACCCAGGAAGGTAATAGGCGGGACACCTTGGCTCATCGGAAGACACAACCAAAATCCAGTGAGGAAGGGCAGTCGTCAAAGGTTTTATTCTAAGGGGTTCTGTGACCAGCAGGCGCCGAGGCCTTCATGGCACGTGTGGCTAGGCGATGCCACCTACAGTTTGCACTGGGAAGCCAGATAGAGTGACCTGACCTCCCGCTCTGCCCCTCCGCCGCCCCCCCACTCTTCTCCCCCCTCCGGCCCCTCTCTTTCCCCTCAACCCCTCTCCGCCTCGCCTCCCCTCCCTCCCTTCCCGCCCGGGTTCACGCTCCCGGGCCCCAGTCCTGGGCGGGCGCGCACGCGACGCCGAGGCAGCCGTCCAGGGCGCGCGCGTAGGGCTGCAGGGCCGCGGTCTCGGCGTGGCGCCCCCACCTCCCAGTGCTCGCGGGGCTGGGGGTCCCGAGCGCGCCCGCGCTCTCCTGGGTGGGCGCCCTGCGCTCGGGGAAGCAGAAGCTGCACGTCTCCACCGGCTCAGGCGGCGTGTCTGCGGGGCTGCCGCCTTCCACTGCGTGAGCTGCGGAAGCGAGAGCGGAGGGTGTCGGCCGGGCCGACCCTTCACCGGGGCGGGGTGGGGTGATGGGGGTGGGGACGATGAGGGTCAGGGGATGGGGTGGGGGTGGGGGTGGGGCACCCGCTGTAAACCGGCTTCCTGCCCTGCACCCCTCGCCGAGCTCGCCCCCCCCAACCTGGCTGTCCCCACCACCAGGCCTCCCCCAACCTCGAGCTCCCCTGTCCAGGAACTAGGGTAACCACAGGGTTAGGCTGCTCCCAGGCCGGCGTCAGTCTCCTCTCCACCCCCCAACCCCAGTGCAGGGGCAGGCTGGTAAATCTTGGCTCTTCTATCCCGTCCCCCAGACAAGCCACGCCCCGCGCGGTGCCTGCCTCCTCCCGGTATTAGCCATGACAGCCCTGTGTCTTGGGAACCTTCAGGTCATGCAAACCCGAAGGCCTGTCGCCCTACCCCAACCTTCCTCAAGTGTCACGTCTCTTGTCTTCTTGCCCAGATTCGATAACCTGATCTTACCAAGACAGAACAAGTAACTCGGGGCTGTGCCCCAAACCTCTCCTGGGAAGATTTAGCAAACCGCTCTCCATTTAGAAGCAGGGGCAGTGACTGGACCAGGGATGGCCCGATGGCCAGAGGCAGGTCACCCAAGCAATGTCAAGGGCGAGGACCCCAGCTTCTTGCACTCACCCTGAGAGGTCTTGGCCCGGGTTCGGCAGGGCCCTGCAGGGGGCGAGCAGGAGAAGGGTTCCCACCTCCTCTTGAAGAAGCAGGCCACCGCCACTAGGAAGCAGCAGACGATGGCGCACAGGCAGAGCCCCAGCGTGCTGTAGACCAGTGCCAGCTGATCGGCACTCAGCTTCGACCCTGGGGGAGCTGCAAGACAGTGGGATACCCTGAGTCAGGGGAGGCCTCCCTCCCCTGCACCCCTCTCTGAAGCACCTCCTCCTCAGGCCAGCAGCTGCCCCCTTGCTGCCTCTCCACCCATGGTCTTCCTTCTCATCAGGCCCAAGCAATCCACATGCCCTACTCCCCCAGCCCCTGCCTGCTGTGGGCCTGTCTGGCTCCTTGAGACGCCGGGCTCCTCCCCTGACGGGCCTGGTTGGTGTGCTCCTGGATCGTGGGGGAAATTGACCCTCTCTACCCCTTACTGGTAGCAATGTCTTCCAAGACCTCGAAGCCGGACAGCTCTCCAGCTGGTCCTTCTGTTGTTTCCACTTACCAGGAATATAGATTGGGACATGCCAGAGGAGCACCGATGAATCAACAAATGAATGAATGACCAGATGGCAGTCCAGAGATGCTATCTCTACCTGCCTGAACCATGCCCTTCTTCCAAAGAGAAGCCTTCCCAAATGAGCATATACAGTCATCCTTCTATATTCTCAGTGGGGCTTGCTTCCAGGACCCCCTGGATACTACAGTCCACAGCCGCTCAAGATCCTGATATAAAATGGTGTAGTATTTGCATATAATCTCCAGACATCCTCCTGTCTACTTCAAGTCATCCCTAAGTTACTTCTAATACCCAGAACAACGTAAATGCCATGGAAATTGTTATGCTGTATTGTTTAGGGAATAATGACAGGGGAAAAAGCCTACGTGTTCAGTACAATCACAGCCCATCCATTTTTTCTCAAATATTCTGATCTGTGGTAGGTTGAAGCCATGGACATGGAACCCACAGATACAGAGGCCTGACTACACTTTGAGAGTAGGATGAGTGGCATAACTAACAAGGCTGGGACAGCAGGCGGACTTTGCCTCCGGGTTTGGATGCCAGAGGAAGATTCAGCCCAGGGCCAAAGACATACCCCTGAAATGTCCCATCACCCCCAGCGTTTCCTGGGACTGGGCATCCCTCAGGTCCTGGGGTGGAAGGACAGATGAGCCAGATTCAAGGAACTCTGTGTAGCATGTGCTCATGATGTGGATGCCTCATCGAGCCCCCACTGTGCACCAGGCACTTCCTGTACAGGGTTCTCCTTAGGCCTGTCCTGATGAAGGATGATGATCCTCACTTAAAACACCGAGATATGATGCATATACCATGAAATTCACCATCTGAAAGTATACCATTCAGTGGTTTTTAGCATATTCACCAGGTTGTGCAACATCACCGCTATCTTTTTTTTTGAGTCGGAGTCTCACTCTGTTGCCCAGGCTGGAGTACGACCTGCTGGGGTCAGACAATCCTTCTGCTTCAGGCTTCCAAGTAGCTGGAACTACAGGCGCATGCCACCATGGCTGGCTAATTTTTTGATTTATTGTAGAGATGAGATCTCGCCAAGTTGTCCAGGCTGGTCTCAAACCCGAGGGCTCAGGCAGTCCTCTGACCTTGGCCTCCCAAAGTGCTGGGATTGTAGGCGTGAATCACCGCGCCCGGCCCATCACTGCTATCTAATTAGAGGCCATTTCTGTCACCCAAACAGAAACCCTGCCCCATCAGCAGTCACTCCCCTTCTCCTCTCCCAGCCCCTGGCAACTACTCATCTCTTTCCCATCGCCATGGATTTGCCTATTCAGGACATTTCATAGAACCGGAATCATAATCTGTGGCCTTTTGTGACTGGCTTCTTTCACGTAGCTTAGTGTTTTCGAGGGCCATCCACACAGTACCATGTATCAGAACTTCATTCCTTGTATGGATAGGCCATATGTTGTTGATCTGTTCTTCAGCTGACAGGCATTTAGGTTGTCTCCGCATCCTGACTACTGTGAATGCTGCTGTTATGGGTATTCACATACATGTTTTTGTGTGGATGTACTTTCTCAGTTTTCTCAGGTGTATACCTAGGAGAAGAATGGCGGGGTCATGTGATAACTCTGTTTCACTTTTTGGGAACTGCCAGGTTGCTTTCCACAGTGCCCAGCCATTTTACACTCCACTTTGCAGACAATAAAATTGAGTCTTAAGACACATTGCTCCTAGTCTCAGACCTGCACCTGGGAGCAGATGTGGCCAACTCCCAGCCAGCACTCCAGGCCAGCGTGCCACACAGAGACCCTGCTTCCTCACACATGCTCTTAATTCAGGAGTTTTATAAAGCGACGCAGTTGGCCAGACTCTTAACTCCAATTATAGTGTCACCCTGACATTTACAGAAGGGACATGAGAGCTCAGTGTGAGCTGATGTCACACCCCAGGTCAGTGGCTGTCCTTCATGCCCTGTGCCCAGAGCTCAGAGAGGCCATGGAGCAGGGAAGCAAAGAACCCCTCTGCCAGGGGACATGCATGCACTGCATGCTGGCCTTAATGGTTCTCAGGACTTGTGAACTTGGTGCTACACTTCAGGAGGCAGAGGCTTACCTGCTCTACTCGCCTGTGGAGTAAGATGCAGACATTATACTGGCTGGATCAGCAGGGGAGAAGCTGGCAGCCTTCACAGCACAGACAGAATGCCAGGCTGCAAGACTCTTACTGAGTAGAAATGCACTGCCATGTTGAACACTCAGACCATACTCTGAGACTGTGGTTGCAAGTATTCAGTCGGAGCATGGTTGCTCGACATCGCACCCTGTGGACTCCTCTCCCTTCTAATCTGGGCTGAGCTAGGGCTTATTTTATCCAATAGAATGCCCTAGAGGTGTTGCTGTGCCAGTTCTGGCAGGCTCAGCTTTTGCTCCCTTGGGTTCCCTAAGCCACTACACGAGAAGTCTAGCGGGAGATGCCCCATGGAGAGGCCCAGTGGAGAGGGACAGGGCCTGAGACCAGCTGGAACAGAAGAGACAGCCTGGGTGTCCCAGCATCAAAGCCGAGCCCCCAGTGGCTCTATCCCCAGCACTATCTACATGAGAGACCCTCAGTGAGACCAGCAGAAAACCTGCCCAGCTGAGCCCTGCCTCCCTTCAGCACTGTGAGAGGTCAAAATATGGTCATTATTTTTAAGGTACTGAGTTTTGTGGCCTTTGGATGCCACCATGGGCAACCAGAATAGAGACTCTCTGCTTTTGAGGGCATGAAGGACTTGTACCAGTTTCTCATTCCTCTCTGCCCAAACCAATGAACTGTGGGAAATGAAAAATAGTTCCTGCCTGGAGACCTGTCCCCTATGACATGCATTTCAAAGCCTCTGGACTAAGAAGAGAATGCAAATTAAAACTACAAAAAAGTCACTTTCTAGCTCACTCAGGGAGTAGGCAAACAAGAACCTTGCATATCATTGGTGAGGAGCCATTTGGAACCATCCACCACCATTTAAAATGTGCCTTTCTGGTTCCTGTTGACTTGTCAGTTTCACCTGTAGGCATATCCCCCTCCCTGCCCACATACACACAGGTATCTGTGTGACATTGTTCACTAGACAGGATTCAGCCTGGCTCCCCTTGCCTAGGGGGAGGAATGTTAAAAGCACCGTGGCATGCACATAAGATGGAATACTATGTAGTCACTAAACAGATGAGGCAGACCCGTGTGTCCTAAGAGGGAATGATCTCCAAGAGACATGAAGTGAAAACAGCCAGGTAGGCAATCTGATGCCACCCTGCTGTAAGATAGGCGAGATGATGTGCTGTGAAAAGACAGACAGAAATCCATGATATGAGCCCTGCCTCATGGCTTACTGTCTGCGGTTACCCGAGAATAAAGGGGCCCAGTCGCAAGCTTTTGTCAGAAAAAGGGATGCATTTTCTTGTCTTTGTCTGAAAACCAAGTCCAGAGCTGTCACCTAGAGGTGCAGTTCCCAGATACTACCACCAGAGGGAACCATACACAGATTCCAATAGCTCAGGAGCCATGCTGCTGGGAGCAGGCCAGATTTTTTTTTGAGTCAGGGTTTGACGCTGTCACCCAAGCGGGAGTACAGTGGCACAATCACCACTACCACAACCTCGACCTCCAGGATTCAGGCGATCCTTCTGCCTCAGCTTCCCGAGTAGCTGGGACTGCAAGTGTGTGCCACCACACCTGGGCAATTTAAAAATCTTATTGTAGAGACGGGATCTCATTATGTTGCCTAGGCTGGTCATCTCTAAAATGGGGGATGATATTCCTCTCTCTCAGCATTGTGGTTTGGCATCAGTGAGATCATACAAGTAAATGCATATGTGGCATGAGTGGAAAGCTCCAACAAGCCACCAAGCACCCTTATGCCTAGAGCTCACTGGCCTCACTCCCAGCAAAGGAGTGTTATGGTCCGAGTAACGCTTCGGCTGCTCCCCTTGATACCAGTAAATCAAAGGGGCAGGGAACTGGTAGAAAGAAGTTTATTTCTGAGTTTGAATCCAGGGAGCAGAGTCAGACTCAAGGTCTTTCAAAATGGTTCTGCTCACCCTCCAGGCTTTTACAGTTCACTTTTGTAGTCCAGAGTTGTCAGTATGTATACATTAGCCATGTGACCAGCAGAGCATTGTATAAAACTTGAGTTTCAGCTGTATTTATCAATAGTGACATTTTTCTGTCCAGACTTCCTGGTGCCGGGTATCAGAGGTATCTCATAGCTTTTATCAGTAGGGCGGGCCTGGCAGAAGCGGCAATCAAGCTTGCCATAGAGTAAAGGGCCTAAGACATCATGCATTACGCAAAGGTTATACAAATCACAAAGCTTATGATTACATTGATACAAAAGTTATATGATTCACAAGGCTTACGATTACATTGATGCTATGTTATTCAAACTTATAACCACTCAGAAAAAGGGAGTAAAAGATTTATATCTTTCAGTTGATGGGACATAGACTATAGGAAAGTCAACAATCCCCTGAAGCTACTCACTGGGAGTGCATAGGAGATAAGGGAAGCACACCTTTTATTAGCTCTCAGGAATATTGTTCAGGAATCTACAGGAGTGCTTGCGCCCTGGCCATGCCCTTCTCTAGGGGCTGTGACAATATGGACAAACATCAGAGGGTCTCAGTAACAGCGGGAGAGTGGGTGAGGCAGGGTGGGCAGAGGGTGGCTGGTGCAGCTGTGGGTCCTCTGGCACCCGGTGCCCAAGGCTTTCTGCTCTACTCCCTCATGGTCCCAGGGCTGCATATCACACCAGCAGGTCCCTGCATTCTGGTCTCTGTCCTGCCCATGGCTCGTCTCTTCTTCCTCCCTGCGTTGCCTCAGCCTCCTCCAAGTTCTGTGTGTCGAGTGATGCTTGAACATTCGTGCTTGAGAAGGACTTTCTGTGTCAGCACACAGCCTCACTGTAGGTCATTGTGGACCTCCAAGGAGCATACTGGTGGGCCTTCCCTGCAGAGGACCCCCCGTGTCCAACATGTGTCTGTCTTGTGTGTGTGTGTGTAGTGTGTGTATGAGAGAGAGAGAGAGAGAGATGGACAGACAGAGAAAAGTCTGGGAAAAGGCAGGTAAGCAGGTGGAGATCTCACATTTGGTGTGTGGACTTTCGCTAAGGCCTGTTTCCAGAGTGTCACCTCCCCTACTCCACCTGCCTCCCCCACTGGGGCTTGAGTCCTGTGTCTTTCTGGGGCCAGCTCTCCCGAGAGGGAACCTGCTCCGTCCTGCTGATGGGAGGGGGCCACACAGACTTCAGCCCCTGTTCCAGAACCCAGTTCGTGACATCAGCTTTCGAGTCTTGGCAGTTAAACAAGCAAACGAAGGCCTCCCTCGACCGCACAGTCCACCGCGGCTCCTGCCTTCCCAGCTCGTCTTCCCAGAGCCACTTCCTTCCATCACTTCTGTGCCACCTGCCCACTCTCTCCACTCTGGCTTCTACCCCACCTTAGCAGGTCCTGGGACCTCAGATTCTGCCCTAGGACACAAAACAGGGGTATCATCCTGCTCCATGGTGACAGCACATAGCACAGTCAGGACAAAAGAAAAGCATGCTTGGAACCCAAGATACACAAATAAAAAAGCAAACAATAAAACTGCAGCCAGAGCCACCTGGTATAGTTCTGGCTCCCAAAATAAATGACACTTTGAGCAGTTCCTGGAACAGTGTGGCCCTGAGCCTAGCGGTGTCAGCAAAGCCTTGACCCCCCAATGTGGAAACAGCCGCTCTGCTCCCGCCAGGAGTGGACACAACTCTCTTGCAGTCACCCACCACGCTCTTTTCCTTTAAAGGTCCTTGTGCTCCTGGGCACCTTTTCTCCGGGTGATGGTGGCACTCACACTCACCCACGTCTGACCTGACCTCCTTCCATCAAGTCCGACCCCAGTGTCCACGAGCCCCCTGGGCATAGTCGCAATCACCCTTTATTTCTTCCAGATGGGGTCAGGTCCCCAGGTCTGGGCTTCTGGAAACTTTTGGGGAGTAACAGGGCCCTCAGGGGCAGTTGTGTGCAGCTACAGCACCCTTACATTTGTGTCTGGTGGAATTGGGTTCACAGGAAACAGAGGACATTAAGGGACTAATAAATGACTCATCTAAGCAAGAGAAGGGCAGAGGAAGCGTCCTGGTGTGTCAGCGTTATGGACAGTGAGAGAGGGGCTCCTGGAATTGGCCCTGGCCAGAGCTGCCAAGGATGACCTTAACCTGGGGACACTGAAAATGGCCCTTTGTGGCACCCTCCTGGCATCCTTGTGGCAGAACTGGGACATTTGTATCGTCTTACTACTGTCCCTTCTCTGTGGTGTCAACTACTCCTTCTAGAACTTTCTACTTTGTCTGACTTTGTGGACGTGCAGCCCTGCCAACTCTCCTCTGACCTCCCCGACTTTCCTCCCACATCTCTGTAGGACTCTCTTCTTCTACAGACCCTTCAAACACAGAGTCCCCCACGCAGGGCTTTCCCCTCTGTCCCTTTCTCTTCTCACACCTCCTGGGTCCCAGAGAAGCCTTTTCCATTCCCATGACTTAAATCGCCACCTTCCAGACCAACAAAACCCAAGTTCTGCAGGTGAGATGCTCCCCCAAGCTCTAGACCCACATGGGGGTCCTACCTGCCTCCAAGACTGGCATGACCCTCCCTCCTGTGGGGGGGAGGGTTGGTCCCAACTCAGAGCCCTTCATTCCTCTGGAGTCCCTGCCCTGGTGGACGGCTCTGCCCCTCACCCCATGTGGTGGGCTGAATGGTGGCCTCCAAAGATATGTCCACTTGTCTTGTGCAAGTATGACCTTATTTGGAAAAAAGACTCTTTGCATATGTATTAAGTTAAGGATATAGGCCGGGTGCAGTGGCTCACGCCAGAAGTCCTACCACTTTGGGGGGCCGAGATGGGAGAATTGCTTGAGCACACAAGTTCAAGACCAGCCTGGGAAACATAATGAAACCCCATCTCTACAAGAAATTTTTAAAAAAATCAGCTAGGCATGGTGGCATCCACCTATAGTCCCAGCTACTTGGGAGGCTGAGGCAGAAGGATTGCCTGAGTCCTGGAGGTTGAGGCTGCAGTGAGTGGGATCACATCACTAGGTGAAAGAGTGAGACCCTGACTCAAAAAAAAAAAAAAGTTAAGGATATAGACATGTGCCCAAGGATTTTTGCTGTCCTCCCTCGTGGTCCCGGGGCTACACATCACACCAGCAGGTCCCTGCATTCTGGTCTCTGTCCTGACCATGGCTCATCTCTGCTTCCTCCCTGTGTCGCCTCAGCCTCCTCCAAGTTCTCTGTGTGTTGAGTGATGCTTGGATGAGGGTGGGCCCTAGATAAGGCAACACTTGTCTTGAGAAGAGAAGAGTGGAGGAAAGACGCAGGGAGAAGACCACCCAAAGACAGGGCGGAGACTGGAGAAATGTAGTCATGAGCTAAGGAGAGCAAGGCAGTCAGCCACCAAAAGCTTTTTTGTTGTTTTGCTTGAGGCGGGTTCTCACTCCATCGCCCAGGCTGGAATACAGTGGCACCATCATGGCTCACTGCAGCCTTGATCTCCTGGGCTCACATGATCCTTCCAACTCAGCCTCCTGAGTAACTGGGACTGCAGGTTCACACCACCACACCTGGTCAATTTTTTCGATTTGTTGTAGAGATGAGGCCTTGCTGTGTTGCCCAGGCTGGTCTCAAATTCCTGGGTTCAAGCAGTCCATCTGCCTTGGCCAAAGTGCTAGGATTACAGATAGGAGCCACCGCACTGGGCCCACCAGAAGCTTGAAGAGGCGAGGAAGGATTCTCTCTGGATGCTTTCTGAGGGAACATGGCCCTGCTGACACCTTGATTTCAGACTTGGGCCTCCAAAACTGTGAGAGAATCCATTGGTATTGTTTTAAGTCACTCAGTTTGTGCATAGTGTCATGGAGCCCTCGAGACCACGCTGGACTCTTCCCATCCAGCACGGGCGACAGGCCCTTAAGACCTGGGCAGGTCTCACACACTCGTCAAACCCCATGTCACCAAGGCCTCATGAGAGCCCTGCAAGGTGGGTGCCACATGATCATGGCAGGTGGGAACAGCAAGGCACAGCTGCAACCCTGCTGGCCATGCCACTCCCAGGTCTTGACAGGGACCCAGAGGGACCAGAGTGGGACCTAGGGGATCTGTGACTTGGGGAAACAAGAAAAACAAATGTTTATTTTCTCGAGTGGCCAACCTGAAATTTCCTCTTTCCGTTTCCATTATACGTGGGGGCCATGGCCCCTAGTTTCACAAGCAGCAACTGTGTCTCTTTCACCAACAATATCCCAGGGATTCCTGTACTGTTGCAGGGGTTTCAGAGAGTCAGGAACACCCTCTGTCTTGGTGTTCATTTGCAACTGCGGTGGTCACACGGCTGCCACTTGCTTTTAGTACTTAACACATGTGCACAGAATCACGGAGTTTCATTCTGATGTCGTAATTTGTTCAATATTTTGACAGCTGTATCTCAACACTAGTGATTCTTTGTGACCGCCATTTTGTTTGTTTGTTTGTTTGAGTCGAGTCTCACTCTGTTACCTAGGTTGGAGTGCAGTGGCATGACCACGGCTCACTGTAGCCTTCACCTCCTGGGCTCAGGCAGTCCTTCTACCTCAGCCTCCCAAGTAGCTGGGACTAGAGTTGCACATCACCATGCCTGGCTAATGTTTTTTTTTTTTTGGTAGAGATGAGGTCTCACTCTATTGCCCAGGCTGGTCTCGAACTCCTGGACTCAAGGGATCCTCCCACCTTAGCATCCCAAAGTGCTGGGATTACAGGCTTGGGCCACCATACCTGTTCCCATGTGTTTTGATGTGTTTCAGAACATTATTCCAAGAAGGGGTCAAGAGCACCTGATGTGGTCGGCAGCACAGAGAGGCCAAGCAACTCCACAGCTGACCAGATGCAAGGGTCTTTCCATCCACTCCCAATCACCTGCCAGCACACTGTCCCTCTATCCCCGTCCCAGACCTTGTCATCTCTGGTTTTCATTATTGCCAGACACAGCCTTTCACAGGGCCCCTGCCACCATCATCACATCTGTCCCCCAGACGCAATGCAGGGATGTCCCTAGGTCTCTGCTGAGCCCTGGTCCCATGGCTGCCCCCACCTCCAGCAGGACGTTGGCCTCTCACCTGGCATCTGGTCACTCCTGGTGCCACCTCCAGCCGCCCCTGGATGCTTGCCATTCCTGCTCAGTCCTCCTCACCTGCACATGGGGGATGGGGCCCCTTCCCTGTCCTGCGCACTGTACTTCTCCGATCCTTTTCTTCTGCAGTGCAGGCTCCTCCTGGCCACCTGCTCCCCTCACGGAGAGGAGACGCTCCCTCCACCGGGCACCTGACCCCAGGCAGGAAGCTCATCGTGCTGGTCTGGACCTGCTGCTTGTCCTTCTGGAGTAAAGAGTCTGACTCTCTGTATTTTGATATTCGAGGCTTTTCGGGGGTATCGTCCCCTTCGGCCCCACATCTGGGCAAGCAGACAGGAAAGTCTGGTGGCTCCTTCCTTTGCCACTGATGGGAGGCTCCAGTTATGCAAGCCCCTTCCCACTCGTGGGAGCCCTTCCCTGGTCTCCTCACCACCACCGTGAAACCCCGGGCCAGTGCCTTCCCTGCTGTCTCAGCCGTTTGCAGAGCAGCATGGGAGGTGTATACTCTGCTCTCCCTGGAAACCTCACCGTGTGACTTTCCAGGCCCTCGTGGGGAGGGTGTGGAGCCGTCGGTCTCGATGTCAAAGCCGATTTGGGGTGGGAGGGTCCCTCCTCTTCACACTGCCCCAGGCTGGAAGTCCCCATGCAGGGATTTCGTCTTATTCTTCAGAGATGCCCAGCCTCTAGTGCAAAGCCCCTCATAGCCCCTCCGTAGTCTGCTTCCCACCCCCTCATAGCATCCGCATATGCTGTTCCTGATGCCTGGAGCACCTTACCTCTACCTGTCTCGTAACTTTTTTTTTCTTTTTTGAGTTGGAGTTTCACTCTGTCACCCAGGCTGGAGTGCAGTGGCACACTCACGGCCACCCCAGCGTCAACCCGCTGGGCTCCGGTGATCCTTCTGCCTCAGTCTTCCAAGTAGCCGTAACTACAGGTGTGCGCTACCACACCGGGCTCATTTTTTATTTATTGTAGAGACGAAGCCTCGCCAAGTTGCCTGGGCTGGTCTCGAATCCACAGGCTCAGGCAATCCACTTGCCTCAGCCTCCCAAAGTGCCGGGATGACAGGCTGAGCCACCGAGCCCGGCCAAGGCTCTGTTTCTTGATCTGTAAAGTGAATAGAACTGACCCCAACAGGAGACTATTATATCAGAAACGAGGAAGGTTACAGGTTTGGAGGGAAAATTCAAACGTATCACTGAATGCAGAGGAGGAGCACGGGCCTCAAGACACCGGAGGGCCAGGCATGGCCACTTGTCGCTGTGGCTGGGTCATCATCCCCTCTGTATCCACGTCCTCCGATGTGAGCCTGCAGGCCCTCTCATGAGAGAGGCTGCACTGGATTAAAGATGGCCACAAACTCCTCATGGCTGCCAACTGTTAACCACTCACTCCCTCCCCCAAGACGTGACATCTGTTTTCCCTCCCTTATGCTAGAGACTTTGTGACTATTACTTTGTGAGTAATAAGATGCAGCGGTGATGTAACACAAGTTCCCAGCCTAAATGGCAAGAGGCCCTGTGGGCGCCTGTTATACTCCAGCCATCACCATGAGAAGGACATATCTGGCCAGCCTACTGGCCCCAGAAGGATGAGTTACATAAGGAACAGAGCCAGCCCCGGGAGCCAGCCTAACACAGCCGACCCAGCCAAACCCCTGCCCCACAAGGAATCAGTCATGAACCACCAAGTTTGGGGATAGTTTGTTACACAGCAATAGCTTACTGACAAAGAGCAGACGATAATAAGAGATGACAGGCTAGTCAAGTAGAACTTGGGTTTGGCAGGCACACAGGCTCAGCCCTTCGGCTCCTTGGCTCCTTGGCCTCACAAAAATGACGTTACACCAAAAGAAAGAAACCCATCGGCCTCCTGAGAACTGCAGGCCTGTGTCCCTCCACAGACAGGCCAAGAGCAGTGCAGATGTCATCTCAAATGTTTAAAGATCCACATGACAGCCCCCTCCTGTCCTTTCTGACACCTTAGGGCAGGGTAGGTGAGCCAGGAGCTGCTTGCTGGGAGAGTTAATCAAATCCTTTCTGGAGCCTGGCACTTAGCAGATGCCCAGTTCAGCGGGACCCTTCTTAGCATGTCCAAAGTGACATCTCCAGCCATATACGTTTTTATTAATACCCATTCCTTCTCATTCTTAGGAAGCCTCCCTGCCTCTAAATGGAATCTGAGACTTTGGTGGAAGACAGATGATGGCCTCCTGATACAAGTGATCACACAGCAGGTGGGTTACTTGTTGCCTTGAGCTTCGAGAACTCACTTGGCCTCAGTAACCTCCATCACAAGACTCTCTCTCACCTGTCAGGTCCTTTCTCTTACTTTCTTCTTGTCCACAGACATCCGAAAATTTTGCCTAAACCGTTTTACTATCCCGATGACCCCTCCCCCTGACTTCTGGCCATCGCCTGGACTCTGGGCTTCCCACACTGCAGACTCTCCTTATGGAGGCCTGGTGCCTGGCCCTGACCCATTCTGACCCTGCGTGACACCATGCAGGCCCACCTCAGGTGGCTTACCTGGACCTGCCTCCGAGCCTCTGTGCTCCGATCCCTGGTACCTTCCCGCGTTGTCTGACCTGGTTTCGGTCTCCTCACTCCTCTGTCTCTTGAGCTCTGGTGGGAGGTTCACTCGGCTCTTGAGTTTGTTCTCACAGAAGTATGTGCATTGCGTGGGGTGCTGACCACAGACAGAGGCACAGCTGACACATTTCCTCAGGAGCTGATCGTAGTACTTGCCTTGTTCCTTGCGGCAGCTTGTCAGGGACTCTGGGAGACAGAAGCAAGTGGTATTACTGGGTGACAGAGACTTGCAGGAGCTTTGAGACAGGCCTCAAAGGACATCAAAGTAAAAAAAAAAAAAAACACAGTCCGATTTCCAAAAAAGTAATTTCAGAGTAATCCAAATCCTTTTACAATATACAAATTGAAGGCTAGGCATTGTCACCTAAGTACTGTTATAGCTGCACTGTATACATTTTATATGTAGTATTTTTCCTATATCTAGTTCAAAATGTTTTTACTTCTTGTTATTTTTGCTTTAGTGTATAGATTCTTTGAAAGTGCATTTTTTTGTTTCCAGACAGGATTTTCTACTTGTTTTTTTTTTTTTGAGTCGGAGTCTCACTCTGTCACCCAGACTGGAGTGCACTGGTCGCTCTCAGCCACCACAGCCTCGACCTGCTGGGCTCCGGCGATCCTTCCGCCTCAGCCTTCCAAGTAGCTGGAACTACAGGTGCGCGCTACCATGCCCGGCTAATTTTTGATTTATTGTAGGGATGAGGTCTCGCCAAGTTGCCCAGGCGGGTCTCAAACCCGCGGGCTCAGGCAATCCACTCACCTCAGCCTCCCAAGGCGCAGGATTACAGGCTGAGCCATCGAGCCCGGCTTCTAGTTATTTTTAAAAACTGATATCTGGATTACACGGTCACATGAGATTTTTATTTCCATTTTTCAAGTCTCATCAAGCAGAAACATATTTCAAATTAGCACAAGGAATGGAGGGGAAAACAAGAATCCTTTTTGGCAAATTAGGGAAGGGGACTGGAAGGAAGGTGGGAAAGTCCACATTAATATTGTTTTTTCTTTCTTAATAATAAATGAGAATTATAGTAGTTTAAACAGGTATCAGTACCAAGGAACAGAAACCAAGGAAACTAAAGCCTAATTACATCTGTCTTAATAGAGTGGACCTAACTTGAAATGCATTTGAAAAAAAATATTGGGGACAGTCTTATGGAAACCTCAGAATATTTGTACATGAAAGTCTTCATGTGAAAGTTTTATGTGAAAGGGACAAGTTTTCTTTGTCCTTAAAATAAGCTCCTAATTGGGCAACCCTCTCCGGTCCCATCCCACTGTGGGAGCTTTTCTGTCCTCTCAATAAATCCTGCTTCTTTCTCAAGAGAAAACAAAAGCTCCTGATTATATGAAAATGTGACTAACAGATTTTTTAAGCACACATTTCAGAGGCAGTACTGGATAGTGGTTAAGAAAACAAGCCAGGCTCAGTGGCTCAGCCTGTAATCCTGCGCCTTTGGGAGGCTGAGGTGAGTGGATTGCCTGAGCCCGCAGGTTCGAGACCCACCTGGGCAATTTGGCGAGACCTCATCTCTACAATAAATAAAAAATTAGCTGGACGTGGTAGCACGCACCTGTAGTTCCAGCTACTTGGAAGGCTGAGGCAGAAGGATCGCCGGAGCCCAGCAGGTCGAGGCTGCAGTGGCCAGGAGCGGCCACTGCATTCCAGTCTGGGCAACAGAGTGAGACTCCAAAACAAATTAAAAAAAAGAAAACAGACTTTGGCCAGGCATGGTGGCTCAGCCTATAATCCCAGCACTTTGGGAAGTCGAGGCGAGAGGATTGCCTGAGCCTGGGAATTCGAGACCAGCCTGGGCAACTTGGTGAGACCTCATCTCTACCATAAATTACAAAAACTAGCCGGATGTGGTGGCGTGTATCTGTAGTTCCAGCTACTTGGAAGGCTGATGCAGAAGGTTTGCCTGAACGTAGCAGGTTGAGACTGTGGTGGCCATGAGTGTGCTACTGCGCTCCAGCCTGGGCGACAAGAGTGAGACGCCAAAAAAAAAAAAAAAAAAAAAAAGGAAAACACAAGAAAACAGACTTTAAAGCCAAAGGAACTTGGGGCCATCCCCAGCTCTACGACTTGCAGGCACTGTGGTCTTCATCACTCTGTGCCATTACCAAGTGAGGAATAATAACAATACTGCCTTCTTGGGGTTGTTGGGCACAGTTGACGACCCCAGCACATTGCCTGGCACATAGTAAATGCTCAGTTAATGGAAGATTTGAGTCAAAGATTCATTTGAGCCTCTTTACGATGTAATCTCACACCCATCGTCCTGTCCTTGACAAAGTAAAGGAAGTAAAGGATAGATTAAAAAGATCATAGAATCGGGAATTCAGGGAGAACTCCGTGACCTCCCTTGCCCTGGCCCTGTCTCATCCTAGGACTCCATTGAACCTCACAGGGACTGACACCAACACTCATGATATGGAGCCAGCCTAACAGCGATGTTCTTCGGGCTTTCTGTGACCTCCTCCCCTCCATAGTAGTCCGAGCATGGTGGCTCAGGTGGCGTCTGGGCACCCCAGGCCACTGGTCCTCACGCCCCGCCTCGTAACGCCCCACCTGGGAATGCGATATTCCCTACTGTGTTTTCCTACTTCCACACGCACCAGCTCTCTTCCAGGTGCTCCCCCGCCATCTGAATCTCCCATTCTGTGAACTCAATTTACCTGCGGTAGCACTCCTCCCAGAATACTTCCCTTCTCCACCACCAGTCAGCCAGGGTGGTTAATCCCCACTTGGGCTTTTTATGGTACGTCCCTTTCTACCTTGAAATGCAGGTATTTCTCCCATTAGATGATACTCTCCTTGAACGGTCTTGCCCGATTCCTATTGTTTGGGGCTACAGGGTTCCATATATATATTTGCAGGATGAAACAATGGATGTTCTAATTCATTAATGTTGGTGGTTCAGAACCATGATTTGGGAGACAGAAAGTTGGGTTCAAATCCAGATGTTTCCATTTGTGATCTTGGATAAGTCACTCAGCCTCGCTGAATTCCACGCGACAAGTTTTTATAAAGCGTTTACTCTGTGTCAGGCACTGTGTTAGGCTCAAGTCAGGCATGGTTTTTGCCCCCACAGGGAGCTCACAATCTAGTGGCTGAGTTGGTCATGAAACAAATACACACGAAAGCACAAAATAGCAAATTGTGATAAGTTCTATCAAAGAAAAGAACAAGTTACAAAAAAGATCGGTTAGCAACAGATATTTTTCAAGTCAGTCACGACAAATGGAATATGGGCTGAGTATTAATTATGTTTAGGAATTATTGCTGGGGCCGATAAGAGGTTGAGGCTATGTTTTTTAAGAATACTGTGATCTAGTATCTACAGGTTAAATGATGTGAGGTCTTAGATTTGCTTTAATATACACAAGCAAAAAAAAAAAAAATTGGTTGGGGGCTCATGCCTCTAATCCCAGCACTTTGGGAGGCCGAGGTGGGAGGATCACTTGTGGCTATAGGAGTTCAAGACCAGCCTAGGCAACAAAGCAAGACCAAGACCTGTCTCTATTAAAAAAAAAAAAAAAAAGGAAAAGTTAGCTGAGCGTGGTGGTGCACTTGTGTGGTTCTAGCTACTCAGGAGACTGAGGCAGGAGATCCCTAGAGCCCGGGAGATTGAGGCTATAGTGAGCCTTGATTTTGCCACTGAGCCATGATTGTACCACTGCATTCCAGCCTGGGCAACAGAGTGAAACCTTGCCTCAAAAAAGAATTGGTTGGGAAATTAAAAGACAGACGATAAGCTCGCAGGACTTTATTGTGCTTTCCTAGGTATATGTTTGATCATTTAAATGCTAAAACGTTTCAAAGGAAAGTAACAATAGTGACAAAAGGATGGCCTAATTTCTACTGGGTAGTCAGAGAAGACCTCTGACATTTGGGCTGAGGCCTGAAGTTTGGATAGGAGGTTGCAGAGAGAAGATGAATGGAGGAACTGCGTTCCAGGCAGGGGGAGCAGCATGTGCAAAGGACCCGAGGAAGGAAAGAACAAGGCGCATTCAAGATGCTGAAAAGAGACAGGAACACGGAGGAGTGAAGAGGTGCCACATTGTCTGTCTCCTCCCACTACCCCCTCCTCAGCCACTCGACTGCAGTGGGGCCAAAGGGAGCTCTGGGAAGAAGCGAGGGGTATAATCCAGCTGGCTCAGGCCCCAGAACTCACTGCAGAAGGCCACACAGGTGCGCTGGCTCCGAAGGCTGCAGGTGGGTTTGCAGGAGATGCAGGCGCCCCGCAGGGAATCCCAGTACTCTTCTTCAGGGCAGGCTCCCATAGCTGCCCTGGTCCACAGGCCCTGTGGGGCTGAGAGACAGGAGCGTGAGGGCAGCCCGTGAGCTGACCGGAGCCCAGGGGCCTGAGTGGAGCCCAGGGGCCTCTCCGGCTTTTGTTCCCACAGACACCCTCTCTGTCTCCGCGAGCAGAGGGCAGCCAGACAAAGCCAGCTTCCAACCCCAGCTGCACTCGCTGGGTGGCCTGGAGGAGCAACCACCTCACCTCTTTGAGTCTCACCTTCCCATCTGTGAAACAGTTGTTCTGAGGACCCTCCCCCCCACACACATATCAGTAGTGCTCTGCTCTGTGCTTCTTAATGTGCCATGCCTCTTCCTACCACAGGATCGTTGCACAGGCAGCTCCCTTTGAATAAGAAAGCTCTTCTTCCCCCACCCCGTGCCCATTCCCAGCAGGTTATTTTCTTCTCATCCTTGAGATCTCTGTTTAAACTTCATTTCCTCAGGGAAGACATTCTGACTCTCCCCCCAGCCCCTCTTCCACACACACCTGATACCGTGGTCTAAGAGTGGTCTCAAACCTGCAGGTTTGGTGGCTGTTTGGTACTGTCTCTTAGGCTGGCTAACTGTGAGTGTCACATGGCAGGGGCTGTGACTGACCGTTTGTTCATTGCTGGGTCTTCAGAACCCAGATAGTGCTTAGGACATAGTAGTTGCTCATAATACATGCACTTTAAAAAAGCAGACCTAGGGGTCGGGCTCGGTGACTCAGCCTGTAATCCCAGCACTTTGGGAGGCCAAAGTGAGTGGATTGTCTGAGCCCACAGGTTCGAGACCTGCCCGGGCAACTTGGCGAAACCTCGTCTCTACAATAAAGATAAAAAATTAGCTGGACCCGGGCTTGGTGGCTGAGCCTGTAATCCTAGCACTTTGGGAGGCTGAGTCACGTGGATCACCTGAGCCTGCAGGTTCGAGACCAGTCCGGGCAACTTGGCAAGACCTCGTCTCTACAATAAATAAAATTAGCCAGGTGTAGTAGTACGCATCTGTAGTTCTGCTACTTAGAAGGCTGAGGCAGAAGGATCGCCGGAGACCAGCAGGTCGACACTGGGGTGGCCGTGAGTGTGCCACTGCATTCCAGGCTGGGCGACGGAGTGAGACTCCAACTCAAAACAAAAAAAAGCAGACCTAGGTAGTGCCTAGCATGCAGCAAGGACTCAATAAATGTCGATTTCCTTCCCTTTTTTTTTTCTGAGGCATGAAACACACGATGGCATGTGTAACACACACAGTTCTTAAGTGTGGAGAAGGGCACATCTGCATGCGCCTATGTCGTTGCAACCCACATTGAGACGTAGAACATTTTCTGTACCCCAAAGGCTCTTTGGGTCCCCCTCCCTTCCAATACCCACTCCCAGAGGTGACTCCTCTTCTGACTTGTTACCACTATAGGTGAATATCACCCAACTTGAACTTCTGTGTCTGGTTTTATTTGCTCCACACAATCCTCAAGAGCCATCCATGCTGATGCTTCCTGCGCAGATTGCTTGTGTTTTATTGTGAGTGTCCCATTATACAGATGCATCACCTCCTCTATCATTTTGAGGATTTTGAGGGTTTTATGACATGTGCTTCCCTCAGCAGCTTCTCCTCGGCAACATTTGGCAAGGCATTTGTGTATCTTTTCATGAATGCAAGCTAAGAAGAGACCAGCGGCTCTTGCAGGAAATGCAGGATCCCCGCAGGGAATCCCAGTACTGGGCAGCTTAAATACAGGAGCTTATCCTACTCCCTCCTGACATTTTGCTAAACTGACAGCAAAGTATAGTTCTCCTCAAATAGAGAGGGAATGGCATGAGTTTCCACAGCAGAAAACAGAGATCAGCAGCAGTTTGGGAGAGGCAGGGATTGCAGTGCCTGACTGCTGATTAAGATCTGTCCACTGGCCAGGCGCGGTGGTTCACGCCTATAATCCCAGCACTTTGGGAGGCCAAGATGAGAGGATTGCCTGATCTCATGGGTTCGAGACCAGCCTGGGCAACTTGGCGAGACCTCATCTCTATAATAAATTTAAAAAAGATTAACCGGGCATGGTGGTGCGTGCCTGTAGTTCCAGTTACTTGGAAGGCTGAGGCAGAAGGATCACCTAAGTCCAGAAAGTCAAGGCTGCAGTGGCCATGAACATGCCACTGCACTCCAGCCTGGGTGCCAGAGTGAGACTCCAACTCAAAAGAAAAAAAATCTGCCCACTTGGGCCAGATGCAGTGGCTCATGCCTGTAATCCCAGCATTATGGGAGGCCAAGGTGGGAGGATTGCTTGAGCCCAGGAGTTCAAGACCATTCTGGGCAACATAGCAAGAGCTCACCTCTACAAAAAAAAAAAATCCAAAAATTAGCCAGGTGTGGTGGCAATACCTGTGGTCCCAGCTACTGGGGAGACTGAGGCAGAAAGATTACCTGAGTTCAGGAAATCAAGGCTTTGGTGAGCTACGATCATGCCACTGCTTGGGAGATGGAGTAAGACCCCCAAATGAAATAATAATAATAATAATAATAATAATAATGGCCTCTCTACTTTGATTCCCACAGGGGAAAATAAAACTGTTTTGAACCACAGAACATTAGAAAGTCTCTGGAATTAGGTTGGAACTCCAAACTGTACCTGCATGTATATTACTTATGTACCTAATCCTGACTTGTACCCACATCTCTATGATAAAATAAAGTAAAAAGAAAGAAAGTCTCTGGCATCAGAGTCACCAAGCATCCCTGACAGTAGTACCATGAACAGAAGGTATGATGCTATGAAAGAGGATTAGTTGGAAATTTATATAGCATGAGCTTGAAACCGACCAGATTCCCACTCCCTGGCAGGTGCAGCCCCTAACCCACCTGTGCATAATATTGGGGGGGGTCTCCTCAGGCACAGCTGAGGGTCACAACGAGGTCCTGCCGGGCAATAGGGGGATTGAGGGAGAATCTCCCTCCTGGATAGGCTCTTCCCACTCATCCAGCCTCTACCCAAGGGGTGCTTGGTTTAAGATATGCCTCTCTCCCCACCCTGCAGATGGCCAGAAATCAGAAGATGGTTCTGGGAAAATGGATCCAAAGGAGAAGACCTAGCGGCACTAACAATGGGAGATTCTCTGTAGAAAATGGCCTTGGCAGAGACAGTACCTGATCAAAGCTTCTGCAGCAACAACCCCATCTGCTTACCCAGAACTTCCAATCAGCTGTCAGTGGCTCGATCTGAGCTGTGAACCAACAGTCAAGCATCACCTGATATTGGAGTATGGCCTAAGATGAAAGAGACTTCAAACCAAGCAGAGGATAAGCCCCCAAAGCCAACAGAGACAATGCAGGAAACAGAAGAGAAAAAGTTTTTTTTGTTTTTTGTTTTTTTGAGAAAGCAGGATTTATTGAGAGGACAGAAGAGCTCCCACAGTGGGAGGGGATCCAAAGGGGTTGCCTTAGAAGAAAATTTTAAACCAACAGTAGCAAAAACTAATATCCTCAAAAATAGAAGATTTTATAGCCATGGAACATAGCTATGTACTATTTGTAAAGAACACTCACAGAACAGATCAGAATTATTAGAAATTAAAAATATAACAGCCAGAATAAAAACATTGATAGGAGGGTTGAAAGACGTAATTCAAAAAACTTCCCAAAAAACAGGAGACAAAAGATACAAAATTATGGAGTCATTTCAAGAGGTCCAGAGGTCGATTAATGATTTGAAGCACATTGGCTTCCAGATTTAAAGAGTGGATCAAGTGTCCCATGCAACAAATTCTCACAAACTAGGATACATCATTATGAAATATAGGAGCACAGAGGTTAAGAGCAGGCTCTAAAACCTTCTTGAGAATAAGCAGATTACTGATAAAACTTTGTCAATTAGTAAATTGGGGACATCTAAAAGCCATACTGGGACTTGAGGAGAGTGACATCGGGGAAGACAGGGGCAGTAGAAAGCTCTGGGAATGTACGCCTCTAATCCCAGCTGAGGGGAGAAGATTGCCTGAGCCCAGCCTGGGCAACTTGGCAAGACCCTGTGTCTACAATAAATCAAAAAATTAACTGGGCGTGGTGATATGCCTCTGTAGTTCCAGCCACTTGGAAGGCTGACACAGAAGGATTGCCTGAGCCCAGAAGGTTGAGGCTTCAGTGGCCTTGAGTGTGCCACTTGACTCCAGCCTGGGTGACAGAGTGAGATTCTGACTAAAAAAAAAAAATAGCTCTGGGAATCTTCCCCTCATGTTGAATAACTATAGAGCTAGAAGCAACCATCTGAAGTAACTATTTCAGAACTCTGGAGTCATCCATGGGAGATGTAATGGTAAATGTAGGTGACTTTCATCCTACCACATGATACTGGCTATTCTGTAGCTCCTAGACCCACACACACAGCTGGGCGGACAGCTGCTCAAGTTCCCCATGCCGCTTGCTAGAGCTAGGGTGGGCAAGGAGAGCTTTGCTCTCCAAGTATTGGGGTTGTGGGCTCTGATTGCTGACTGCTGCATTTGATCACTGATGGGCCAGCACAGAGGCTGGCAGCTTTGTTTGAACCCCATGGCTGATGTGGCTTTCAAGGGATTTAAAGAGACAGTAGTCTCCTCTCTTTTTGTGGGTTGGGCTTTTAAGGAAATCTCTGTCAGGTCACTGGTTGACTGCAGAGCTAAAAGAACAGAAACTTCAGTGACCACAGAAAACAAGGAATGTATATTGTGCAAAAATAAAAACAAAAGTCTAGAAAAAAATTAAAGTTTAAAAATAAAAGTTTAGAAAAGTCACAAACAGATGGCTCTAGCCTTTAACAAGGTAGATTCAGCAATCCCTGAAGAGTAGTAAAATTAGATTTCCAGAGTTGCCACAATATTATACTTAAAATGTCCAGTTATCCAAAAACATTTACAAGACACACAAAGAAGGAGGAGCTTTGGCACATTCACAGGAAATGAAGAGTGTGACAGAAACCATTTCCAAGGAAAACTACTCTGAAATTAAGTCAAAGACGTTAAACCAAGATTTGTCTTAAATGTGCTCAGTGGGTTTAAGGAAATCACAGACAAAGAACTAAGGAAAATGAGGAAAATGGTGTATGAACAAAATGGGAATACGAATAAAGATATAGAAGTTGTAAAAAAAAGGAGCCAAAACTTGGAAGCAACCAAAATGTTCCTCAGTGGGTGAACATATGAATAAACAATGGTATAGCCAAACAGTGGAATATTATTCAATGCTTTAAAAAGAGCTATCAAACTATAAAAAGACATAGAATAACCTTAAATGCATATTACTAAGTAAGAGAAACGAAGGTAAAAATTATATTTTATTATTCCAAATCTATGACTTTCTGGAAAAGTCAAAACTATGAAGACAGTAAAAAGATCAGTGATTGCCGGAGTTTTGGAAAAGGGAGGAATGAATAGGTGGAACACAGAGGATTTTTAGGGCAGTATGCATTTCAGTATACATTTGTCTAAACCTGCAGAATGTATACCACCAAAAGAAAACCCTAGTGTAAACCATGGACTTCGGATGAGAATGAAGTGTAAATGTAGGTTCACTGACTATAACATACTATTCTGGTGAGGGATATTGATAGTGGAAGAGTCTGTGGGAGGAGATTGAGATATATAGGAACTTTCTGTTCTTTCCACTCAGTTTTGCTGTGAGCCTAAAACTGCTCTAAAAATTGTCTATTTTAGCTGGGCTTGGTGGCTCAGCCTGTAATCCCAGCACTTTGGGAGGCTGAGGTGAGTGGATTGCCTGAGCCCGAGGGTTCGAAACCTGCCTGGGCAACTTGGTGAGACTTCATCTCTACAATAAAATCAAAAATTAGCTGGGCGTGGTAGCGCACGCCTGTAGTTGCAGCTACTTGGAAGGCTGAGGCGGAAGGATCTCCGGAGCCCAGCAGGTTGAGGCTGCGGTGGCCGGGAGTGGCCACTGCACTCCAGTCTGGGTGACAGAGTGAGACTCCAACTCAAAAAAAAAAAAACATTGTCTATTTTTAGGCCAGGCATAGTGGCTCACACCTGTAATCCCAGCATGTTGGGAGGCCAAGGCAAGAGAATTAACTGATCCCAGTAGCTTGAGACCAGCAACTTGGCAAGACCTCATCTCTACAATAAATCAAAAAGTTAGCCAGGCATTGTGGTATGCACCTGTAGTTCCAGCTAGTTGAGAGGCTGAGGAGGGAAGATTGCCTGAGTCCAGCAGGTTGAGGCTGTGGTGGCCGTGAGCATGTCACTGCACTCCAGCATGGGTAACAGAGTAAGACTGACTCAAAAAAAAAAAAGTTTATCTTTTTTTTTTTTAAAGAAAGGAACCAAACAGAAATTCTGGAACTGAAAAAAAGCACAATAACTGAAACTGAAAACTCACTGAAGGGTTTATCAGTAATTTTGGGCAGGCAGAAGAAAGAATCAGTGAACTTAAAGATAAAGATGATTAACATAATTATCTCTGGAGCAAAAATGTTAAAAGATTGAGGGAAATTGAACAGAGCCAAATGTACTAACATATGCTAGGAATTTCAGAAGGAGAAGGAAGAAAATAGGAGAAAATATATTTGGAGAAATAATGCCCAAAACTTCCCAAATCTGAGGAAATGTGTGAATATACATGTTCAAGAAGCTCAACAAATTACAAGAGGAAAAATTCAAAGAAACCAATACCAAGATATATTGCAACAAAATTGTAGAAACCCAAGGACAAAGAGAGAACTATGAAAGCAGTGAGAGAGAAGCAACTTGTCATGTACAAGGAATCTTTAATAAGGTTAACAGCTGATTTTTCCTTAGTAACCATGGAGGCCAGAAGGCAGTAGAGTGATAATTAAAGTCCTAAAAGAAAAAGAACTGTCAATCAGGAATTGTTTATACTGCAAAAACATATTTTAATAATGGAGAATAAATTAAGACATTTCCAGATAAATAAAATCTGAGGGAATGCATTACCAGTAGATTTGCCCTACAAGAAATGCTAGCGGGGGTCTTTCATGCTGAAATGAAAGTACACTAGACAGCACTTTGAAGCCATAAGAGAAAATAAAGACACAAAAGTAAATATATAACTAGTAAGGAGATTGAATCAGTAATCAGACACCCCCCAATAAAAAACCTGGGACTAGATGGCCTCTCTGGTAAATTCTACCAAACATTTAAAGAAGAATTAACATTAATCTCACTCAGACTCTTCCCAAAAATCAAAGAGGAGGGAGCTCTTCCTAACTCATTCTGTGAAGCCTGCATTACACTGCTATGAAAGTTCAATGAAGACATCACAAGAAAAGAAAAATTACAGACCAATTTGCCTTATAAATACAGATACAGAAAGTCTCAAAAAAAATTAGCAAATTGAATCCAACAACATATTAAAAGGATGATTCTGCATAACCAAGTGGGATTTATTCCTGAAATGTAACGATGGTTCAATATACAAAAGTCAATCAATATAATGCATCGCATTAAAAGAATGAAGGCTAAAACTACATGATCATCTCAATTGATGAAAAAAAAGCATTCAACAAAGTTCAACACTTTTTCATGATACACTGGGAATAACAAGTAATTTCCTCAGCACGATAAAGGCCATATTTAAAAATCCCAAGCTGGCCAGGCTCAGTGGCTCAGCCTGTAATCCCAGCAATTTGGGAGGCCAAGGCGAGCGAATTGCCTGAGCCCACAGGCAACCTGGTCAACTTGGCAAGACCTCGTCTCTACATTAAATTAGAAAGTAGCCAGGAGTAGCGTCTGTAGTTCTGGCTACTTGGAAGGCTGAGGTGGAAGGATCACTGGAGCCCAGCAGGTCAACACTGGGCTGGCCGTTAGTGCGCATGCCACTGCACTCCAGCCTGGGTGAAGGAGCAAGGCTCCGACTCAAAAACAAACAAACAAACAAGAAAAATCCACAGCTAATAACATGGTATGGCTCAATGGTGAAAGACGGAAAGATCAGGAAAAAGACTTTCACCATTTCTAGTCAGCATAGCAATGGAATTACTAGCCAGAGCACTTAGGCAAGAAAAAGAAATAAAGGTATCCAAATTGAAAAGGAGAATATAAGATTATGTCTGCTCACAGAAAACATAATCTTGTATTTTAAAAAAACCCTAAAATTCCATTCAGTGGCAAAAAGGACAGTCTTTTCTGCAAATGGTGCTGGGAAAATTGGATATCCACATGCAAAAGAATGAAGCTGAACCTTTACCTAACACCATACACAAAAATTAACTCTAAATGGATCAAAGACTTAGAGCTAAAACTATAAAACTTTTAGAAGTAAACATAGGGGAAAATCTTCATGCATTGAATTTGGCAATGACATTTTGTATATGTCACCAAAGGCATAGGTGACAACAATAAAGCATCGATAAATTGAACTTCATTAAAATTAAAAACTTGTCAGGCATGGCGGCTCATGCCTGTAATCTCAGAACTTTGGAAGGCTGAAGTGAGAAGATTTGCTTCAGCCCAGGAGTTTGAAACCAGCCTAGACAACATAATGAGACCTCGTATCCACAAAAAATAAATAAAAAAATAAGCCAAGCATGGTGGCACATGCCTATAGTCACAATTACTAGTGAGGCTGAGGTGGAACAATCGCCTGAGCCCAGGAGGTTAAGACTGTGGTGAGCCATGACGATGCCACTGCATTCCAATACTGGGCAACAGAGTGAGACCCCCCAACTTAAAAAAAAAAAAAAGAAACTTTTGTGCATCAAAAGATGCTATCAAGAGAGTGAAAAGACAACTCAGAATGAAAGCAAATATTTCTAAATCTCATCTCTGATAAGAGATTGATAGAATATATAAAGAGCTTCTAAAAACTCAACAATAACAAAATAAACAACTCAATCTAAACTAGGCGAAAGACTTGAATCAACATTTCTCCAAATAAGCTATACACATAGTCAATAAACACATGAAAAGATGCTCAACATCATTAGTCACTGGTAAAATGCAAGTTAGAAACCACAATGAGATATCATTTCACACCCATTAGGATGACTATTATTTTTTAAAAAGGAAAATAGCAAGTGTTGGAGATGTGGAGAAACTGGAACCTTCATGCGTTGCTTGTGGGTGCAGCTGCCATGGAAAAGTCCGGCGGTTTCTTAAAACACAAAACTACCATATGACCCAGCGATTGATCTCCTAGGAATATGTCCAAAAGAACTGAAAGCAAGGATTCATATAGATGCTTGTGAACCAGCATTCAGAGCGGCATAATTCCTAGTAGCCAAAGGTGAAAACTACCCAATTACTCATCAAAATATGAATGGAGAAGCAAAATGTTTAATGTATACCATGGAATATTATTCCATTACCAAAATGAAGTACTTATACATGCTACTACATGGTTGAACTTTGAAGACGTTATGCCAAGTGAATAAGCCAGTTACATAGGGAAAAATATTGTGTGATTCCAATTATATGAGCTAACTAGAACAGGCAAATTCATGGTTAGGAAGTAGAATCCAGGTTACCAAGAATGGAAGGGAGGGAGTGGGAAATGGAGAGTTCGTGATTAATGGGCACAGAATTTCTGTTTAAGGTGATGAAAAGTGTTGGGTATAGATGGTGGTGATTGTGCATGTACTCAATGCCACTGAATTGTACACTAAAAAATGATTAAAACAGTAAAATTTATAATAGAAAATTACTTGCCATCTAGAACACTATATTACCAATCAAGTACAGAGTAGAATAAAGACATCACGAGACATGCAAGATCTAGGTAAGCTGCTGGAAGACATGCTCCATCACATCTAGGGAGTAGACAAAAAAAAAAAAAGGGTGAAGAAAACAGGACTCCTGCCAGAAGAGAGGTGAAGATGAAAAAATCTCAGCACGATGGTGACGGTGGCCTGGATAGCAGCTGTCTGGAGACCTAAGAGGGTTCCTATCTCAATTAAGACAGGAGACGAGTGGGAGGCTTACTGCAAGTGAAAACACAGCAAAGATAGATCAGAGAGTAAGTGTGACCGAGGGATAAGCTGGATTTGTCCCAAAGCTGGGGGTAAATTCCATGTAGAGAAAACAAAGACATTCTCAAATCCAGGGAAACTAAAGAAGTCAATAAGAAAAGAAAGGTCAGCTGTGGATAATGTTCACATTGTCATAATTTTGGGAACAATCTGGATCAATGAATAACACAGAGACTTTGAGTTCTTTCTTTTACAGAATAGTTTATTCACTGTGAGAGGAGACAGTCCTTAGACCACTGTTAATGAACCAAGGCAAGAACAGGATTTATACAAGAGAGAAAAGAACAAATCTGCAGAAAAGTTTACATTTTGGGGACAACCTGATTAACTGGCAGCCAGCAAAGAGGGCAGTCCATCCATAGCACCCAGTAGGCGAGGAGTCAAAGACAATCTCAGCTGTGGATGGGTTCTCTGGAAAGCCTGATTGCACCAGTGTTGTGTCTGCTTGTCCTCCCACCTCCACCTCCCTCCTGCCAGCCCTGCCCACCTCCTGCATCAGGGCTGCTGGCAGCCCCCACACATCCAATTGGAAATGGTGCTCTTCCTTCTCTGGGAGTCTGGGTGAGGGGAGACAGCGTGCATGCAGATGGTGATAGAAGTAAGAGTTAACTTCTCATCTTACAGAGCAAGAAATCAATAGACAGTGATGTCCAAAATTGGCAAGTCAATAACCAGCAGGGTGGGCGTATTACATTCTGAGCCTCTCCAGGTGTAAGCCTGGGAACAGCCACTGGGCGGCAGTGGTCGGAGCCACAACCTGTGTGTCTCATGGGGCCGGTGTTTCCTAGCTGTGTGGCCGTGGGCAGAGCTTCACCTCCTTGAGACCCAGTGTCCTCCCCTGTGAAATGAGGATGCTATTGCTGACTGCCTCGGTCATTGTGAGTATTCTACACCCGGCAAGTACTTAGCCTGGTACTCAGTACCTTAGTGAAGGCTTAACTCCCTGAGTTATTGCCCTTATTAATAGTCCTGCGCAGAGTTGCGCTGGCCAAGGCCCACACCTGGATCCAAAATAGACATACTTAAGGGCCAATTCCTGCCCCGAGGACCCAAGCCAACTCCCTGTTCTCCTCCATGGTGGGGAGAGGTTCTGTCTCCAGGAATAAAGGAGCAAGGATAGGTAGAAACGTTGGCCCCTTATTCTTGTTCTTCACAATTTTGCCAGGAAAACTTGTAGATGTGACCTGAACAGAAAGGACAGGAAAATCTTCGTAGACAGGAGGAATTTCTCTTCCAATCTTTCAGGCAAACACTAATGGACTGGGGGCTATAAGCTGGGCTGTTGCTGGTGGGGTGGGGGCGGGAGAGGATTCCAGTGTGAAGTGGGTGCGCGCCCCATGAGACTGCGGCCTGAACACTGGGTGACATGCATGAGAATAGATGGTGACCTTGCTTCACCTTGCTTGTGTTAGTTGTGAGGAAAGTGGAAAAGGAAGAGAATGAGGAGAAGGAGAAAAACGAGGAGGAGGAGGGGTGGGAAGAGCACACAGAGGAGGAGGGAGAAGGAGGGGGGCGGAGGGAGGGAGAGGAGGAAGAGGAAAAGATGGCTCTTTTCTTCTTTTAGCTGTGTGACTTCTTTTTTTTTTTGAGTTGGAGTCTCACTGTCGCCCAGACTGGAGTGCAGTGGCCACTCCCGGCCACTGCAGCCTTGACCGCTGGGCTCCGGCGATCCTTCTGCCTCAGCCTTCCATGTAGTTGGAACTATAGGCTCGCACTACCACGCCCGGCTGATTTTTTGATTTATTGTAGAGATGAGGTCTCGCCAAGTTGCCCAGGCGGGTCTCGAACCCACGGGCTCAGGCAATCCACTCACCTCCCAAGGCGCAGGATTACAGGCTGAGCCACCAAGCCCAGCTAGCTGTGTGATTTCTTATCAGGCTATTCTGAAATATTGAAAATAGCTCTAAGACCCACTCTTGCCACCCCCCCATCCCCACCCAGAGCTACCTTCAGAGGTGTCCCCATGCGGGTTCTGACCAAACAAGAATATGGAGAGGTGAACCATTTAATGTGATGATCAATATTGACTCTTTCTGATGAAGATCTGTTCAGTAAATAAATAAAGTCAGAAGAACTTAGGTCCTGGGAGAATTAGTCAAGTCGCTGTCTCAGTTTTCTGAGAAGTGGGGATGGCCATTTCTTTTTTATCTTTTTTTTTAATTTATAAAGAAAATAGGTTTATTTTGGCTCCCAGTTCTGCATGAAGTGTTGCAACCTCAGGACGGCCATCCTGACATGCTGGGCAGCGTCAGCCAGGAACTGAAACGGACACTTCCGGGACGGCCATTTCTGCACATAGTAATTTTCGCCTCCTGTCAGTTCATTTTAAAAACTGAATTCGACACAGTTCAGTGATAGAGAGTGTGAGGTAAAGAGGTGTCCATGGCAGGGAAAGCACCACTGAGTCATCTTGGGAAAGTCCTGGGGAGTGCAAAACCTCAGTTTTCCTTACCTGTAAAATGGGGATTCTGGGCTTTTTAAAAAAAATCTTCTCAAGGGTGTATACGTGACAAGCATTTAACTGGCCCAAAACACAGCAGTCACTATTGCCAGTTGTTTTTCTATTATAAAAGGTGTACTATATAATGGGTTAATCGTTATCATTTTTAAATGATATAAAATAATTATAATATTAATGAAATTACTCATAACAGTCACATCAAATGTGCTCCAGGCCTGGGAACTGCTCCCAGAACCTGAACTCATGGCACCTACTACCGGGTGATGACTCTTGCTGATAATTTGACATTTTGGGGTGTAGCCATTCTGCCTCCTCCTTTTGTCTCATTCATCTCCGAATCCAGTGCCTTCCACAATTCCAGGCTCACAGTCAGTGCTTACTAAATGCTCCTAAATGACTAAATCCCCTATAGGTACTTGTCCTCAGTGAATGAAAAGCAAACCACATTTATGCACTTTCCTAACAGACAGCTGGGAGAGAGAATATTTTAGGTTTATCAGCAACTCCCTCTCTGCCTGCATTTCCTCCATTCAAGGAGTTTTACGGTCCCATCAAATAAATCGACTTCTTCTCTCACAGCCAATCATAGACTAGAGGCAGAGGGCTGGGAGAAAAGGTGGTAAATTTATTCTTTTGTGTGTGTGTGTGTTGGCATCTCACTCTGTCACCCAGGCTGGAGTGCAGTGCCTCGCTCATGGCCACCCCAGCATCAACCTGCTGGGCTCCAGTGATCCTTCTGCCTCAGCTTCCAAGTAGCTGGAACTACAGGTGCGTGATACCTTGTCTAGCTAATTTTTTTATTTACTGTAGAGACGAGTTCTCACCATGTTGCCCAGGCTGGTCTCAAACTTGCAGACTCAGGCCATCCTCTTGCCTCGGCCTTCCAAAGTGCTAGAATTACAGATTTGAGCCACCGTGCCCAGCCGAGCTGAATTTATTCTGCAACCAGGTTATGGGGAGACAGGTCAGCATCATTATCAAAAAATCTGCTCCATCAGGCAGATTTTACTTTCAGTGTTTACAACAACAACAGACAATGTCTTATCGGTTTTAAACTATTGGTGAACAGTGCCTACGTGCCTTGTGACCATTACTCAGAGTCCTTCTTAATCAGTGTCTTCTCAGCACCTAGTGACATAAACCAGTGCCCAGATTACATCAATCTGGTTTCTCTTTTAAGTTACACGTGTCTTTAAACAATTCCAAGCTTAGTCTTTTCTATTCAGTTATGATTCTGATTCATACACGGCGAGTTCTGGTTCACACAAAATCCGACTAATGATTACACAGGACATATATCTAAAACACCACAAGAAAGAGGTTTACATTTAAAGAAGTGATTACACTTTAAGGATTTCAGGGAGTTTCAACTAAGTCCATCTCATCTCACAAAGGCTTCTTCAGAGGCATGTAACCCTTATTTGTCATTCTTATTGTGACCAGCTGCTTTTTTCTCCCGTGACAGCTTGCTAGATAAAATTGGCCTTCCAACCAGTCGGGCAAGGCCATCCTAGGAGAGGAGAAGGAGGCTTGCTTTCTGAGGGCAATGGGAGAGGGAGGAAAAATGAGCACGTTTACATTCAAACGGCTTCTACTGTTAGCCCAACTCAAAGAAAGTTTCTTCATACAGTTTTCTACATCTTCTTTATCTTTTTAATCTTTATTCTTTTTTTTTTTTTGAGTTGGAGTCTCTGTCGCCCAGACTGGAGTGCAGTGGCACACTCCCAACCACTGCAGCCTTGACTTGCTGGGCTGCGGCAATCCTTCCGCCTCGCCTTCCAAGTAGCTGGAACTACAGGCACACGCTACCACACCCGGGTAATTTTTTATTTATTGTAGAGACGAGGTCTCGCCAAGTTGCCTGGGTGGGTCTCGAACCCGCGGCGCTCAGGCAATCCACTCGCCTCAGTCTCCCAAAGTGCTGGAATTACAGGCTGGGCTACCGAGTCTACATCTTTTTTAAATGACTGTATAACCAAAATGGTCTCTTTTCAAGCGGTGACAGGAGGACCTGGGGAGAGGTGACCTGGTGGGAGAAATGAGAAAGAGCAGAAACCCTGGCTTTTGCTTTCAAAACTTGGGAGAAAAGATTCTTGGCCCAAAGTGACAAGGCCAGAAATGTACATGGAAAATAATATCTCTCAGATCAAAAAATCCCCAAAGATTTGCATGTGAAAAAAATATATATAAAAAGTTATAGAGAAGGGCTGGTCACGGTGGCTCACGTCTATAATCCCAGCACTTTGGGAGGCAGAGGTGAGAGGATTGCCTGAGTTTAGGGTTTCGAGACCAGCCTGGGCAACTTGGCAAGACCTCGTCTCTACAATAAATCAAAAAAATTAGCCAGGCATGGTGGTACACACCTGTACTTCCAGCTACTTGGAAAGCTGAAGTGGAAGGATTGCCTGAGTCCAGCAAGTCAAAGCCACAGTGGCCATGAGCATGCCACACTGCACTCTAACCTGGACAACAGAATGAGATGCCAACTCATAAAAAAGTTATAGAGAAGAAACCATGTGATAATTTTCTTACAAACCTGGAGCATGTAAGGACTTTCTGACAATGACTCAAAAGCCAAAATCCATAAAGAAAAGATTAATAAAATAGAATACTCAAAACAAACAAGCAAACAAAAAAAAATCTTCACAGCAACAAACATCTTAAGGAAAGCCATGTGAAAAATGGGAACAAAACCATTTCTAAAACCATGTGAAAAATGGGAACAAAACATTTGCAATTCATATTTAAAGAGTAAAAAGAAAAAAGACAAATCAGCTGCCCAGTAGGAAAAAAAACGGGCAAAGAACAGACAGTTCACAGTTCATGAACAGACAGTTCACAGACAGGGAATACAACATAAAGACACTTGGTCTTATTTGTAAGACATAGGCACATTCACACTACACTGATACCACTTTGCCCCAATCTAAAAGTTAAAACACCTTTTATTGGCAAAGTCATGATGAAAGTGGCACTCTTGGCTGGACATGGTGACTCACACTTATAATCCCAGCACTTTGGGAGGCCGAGTGAGAGGATTGCCTGAGCCCACAGGTTCGAGACCAGCCTGGGCAACTTGGCGAGACCTCATCTCAACAATAAATCAAAAAATTAGCCGGGTGTGGTGGCACATGCCTTGTAGTTCCAGCTAGTTGAAAGGCTGAGGCAGAAAGATCACCAGAGCCCAGTAGGTGGAGGCTGCAGTGGCCGTGAGCATGCCACTACACTCCAGTCTGGGTGCCAGAGTGAGACTCCAACTCAAAAAAAAAAAAAAGAAAGAAAGTGGTATTCTTATTCATTATGGAAAGAGGGTAAATAGGGACGACCCTCATGGAGGCCAATTTGGGAGCATTTGTCAAAATAATTAATGTATTTGCCCACCGACCCGGTGACTAAGTTTTGCGACTTACCCTGCAGCACAAAATGACACATTCATTGCAGCAACGTTTGTAATAGCAGAAAATGGGAAGTAAACTAAATGTCCATCAGTAGGGGACTGGGTAAATCATAGTACATTTATAAACTAGACTACTATGTAACAATAAGAAAGTAATAAGGAAGCTCTTTATATATTGCTACAGAAAGAACTCCAAGACACATTAAGTGGAAAAATAAAAAAAAAAAACAAGGTATATAACAGCATGGCTCGTTAGCTTTTATTTTTTGCTTTTGTTTTTTTATTTTGGACAAAAAGGAGAAAAGTTCTCGTCTATATTTGTAAGTGTTCATAGATGCATTAAAATCCTATTAAGAAATATAAGGAACCAAAGGCGGTATTTTAAGTAAAATATTTAGGAAGAAATGTATCAAAAGAAGTGCAGGATTTGTACCTTGAAATCTGCAAACATTGTTTAAAGAAACTAGAGGAGATTTAAATAAATGGAAAGATATCCATGTTTATGAATGGTAAGATTTAATATTGTTAATATGGCAATGCTCCCCACATTATTCTAATTCAGTGCAATCCCAATCAAAATTCTAGCTGACTTTTTTGCAGAATCTGACAAGTCGATTCTAAAATTCATATGGAAATGCAAGAAACCCAGAAAAGCCAAAACAACCTTAGAAAAGAAAAACACAGTTGGAAATCTCACACTTCCCAACTTCAAAACTTACTACAAAGCAACAGTAATGAAAACAGTGCAGTACTGGCACAAAGATAGACACAGATCGACACAATAGAATTGAGAGCTTAAAAATAAAACTTAAAAATAAAAAGGGTACCAAGATAATTCAATGGGAGAAGGAAAAGTTTTTTCAACAAATGGTATTACGTCAAGTGGATATCCACATACAAAAGAATGAATTTGGATCCCCTACCTCTCACCATACACAAAAATAGACTCAAAATGGATCGTAGACTTAAATGTAAGCGCTAAAACTAAAACTCCTAGAAGAAAATACAGGAGTATATCTCCATGATTTAGGATTAGGCAGTGACACCAAATGTGCACATGATAGAAGAGAAGATTGATCAATTGGATGTCATCAAAATGAAAAACTTTTAGCTGGGCTCGGTGGCTCAGCCTGTAATCCTGTGCCTTGGGAGGCTGAGGTGAGTGGATTGCCTGAGCCTGCGGGTTCGAGACTCGTCTGGGCAACTTGGCAAGACCTCATCTCTACAATAAATAAAAAATTAGCCAGGCGTGGTAGCGCGCGCCTGTAGTTCTAGCTACTTGGAAGGCTGAGGCGGAAGGATCGCCGGAGCCCAGCAGGTCGAGGCTGCAGTGGCTCGGAGCGGCCACTGCACTCCAGTCTGGGCAACAGAGTGAGACTCCAACTCAAAAAAAAAAAAATGAAAAACTCTGTGTTCCAAAGAACACCATTAAGAAAGTAAAAAGAGGCCGGGCTCGGTGGCTTAGCCTGTAATCCCAGCACTTTGGGAGGCCAATGCGAGTGAATTACCGGGTTTGAGATTGGCCCGGGCAACTTGACGAGACCTCATCTCTACGATAAATTTTTAAAAACGTAGCTAGGCATGATAGCGCATGCCTGTAGTTCCGGCTGCTTGAAAGACTGAGGTAGAAGAATCACCAGAGTCCGGCAGGTAGATGCTGGCTGGCCGTGAGTGTGCCATTGCACTCCAGCCTGGGTAGTGGGGTGAGACTTCAACTCAAAAAAAAAAAAAAAGAAAGAAAGAAAGTAAAAAGACAGTCCACAGACTTGGAGGAAATAGTTACAAATCATATATCTGCTAAGGAGCTTATATCCAGGATATATAAAGAGTTCTTAAAAAAAGAATAATACAAAGATAAATGGCTCAATTCTAAAATGGTCAAAGGATTTCTTTTTTATATGTGTATATAATTTTTATATAATTAGAAAATGTTACCCAGGCTGGTCTCAAACTCCTGACCTCAAGCGATCTTCCTCTTTGGCCTCCCAAAGTGCTAGGATTACGGACATACACCGCCAATTATAGGCATGCACCACTGCACCCAACAAAAAATGGCCTAAAGATTTTCAATAGACATTCTTTCAAAAAAGGTATATGAATAGTCAAATAGCACATGGAAGGATACCCAACCTCATTTGTCATTAGGAGAATGCAAATCCAAACCACAATGAACTACCACTTCATACCCAATGGGATAGTTATAATGAGAAAGACAGTTGATTACAGTTAGTGAGAAATTGCAACTCTCTTGCATGAAATGGATTATAAAATGGTGCAACCACTTTGGAAAACAGTTTGGCAGCTCCTTAAAATTTTTAACATAGAATTATCACACGATCCAGAAATTCCACATATAGGTTTCTGTCTCTCCAGGAGAAATGAAGATATGCCCACCCAAAACTTGCACATAAATGTTCATAGAAGCGTTATTAATGTAGTGGCCAAAAAGTAGAAACAACCCAACTACCCATCACCTGAAGAATGGATAAACCCGATATGGTATAGCCATAAAATGGCATGTTATTTGGGCATAAAAATGAATGAAGTAGGGACACATGCTATAACATGAATGATCCTTGAAAACATTATGCTAAGTGGAAGAAGCTATTCACATATCATATTATATGATTCTAGTATTGTAAAATGTCCAAAACAGGCCAATCTATAGAGACAGAGAGATTAGTGGTAGCCTAGGACTAGGGATAGGAAGAAATAAAGAGTGACAAGGGACTGGATACAGTGGCTCACACCTACAATCTCAGCACTTAAGGAGGCTGAGGAGGGAGGATTGTTTGAGACCAGGAGTTCAAGACCAATCTGGGCAACATAGTGAGACCTCATCTCATCTTTTTTGACTTTTTAGTCAAAAAATTAGCCAAGTGTAATGACATACCTGTAGTCCCAGCTCAGGAGGGTGAGGCAGAAGGATCGCCTGAGCCTAGGACGTCAAGGGTGGAGTGAGCCATGATCATGCCACTGCACTCCAGCCTGGATGACAGAGTGAGACTCAGACTCAAAAAAAGGTAAGAGTGACAAGGTTTTTTGGGGGGTGATCAATATGTTCTAAGACTAGATTACGGTGACAGTTGCAAAGCTCTATAAATATACTACAAAATATTGAACTGTACACTTTAAATGGGTAAACTTTATGGCATGTAAATTATATCTCCATAAATATGCTTATTCTAGAGGAGACTAAAATTGGGCAGTGGTCAGTGGGGACGAGGTGGGAAAGAAGACTCTCTATTATCTATCTTTCCATACTTTTTGAGTTTAAAACTATGTCACTTTACTGTCTATTAAAAAAGCAAATTGGGTAGCCCTCTCAGGTCCCCTCTTGCTCTGGGAACTTTTTTATCCTCTCAATAAATCCTTTCTAAAAAAAAAAAAAAAAAAATTTAAAATCGATGGATCAAACAAAATTTAAAATTTGAGTGGGGGAGAGGAATGGGAGGGAGCTACGACCCACCCTGCCTATCCAGTAAAGTGGTGGCTGAGGGGACAGCAGGTTCTATGGGACAGTTAGTGAGGACAAAGGGCAGCCTTGGCGGGGTTCTAAGACCCATTCGTGGCCTGGAAGCCACCAAAGGCAGGGGACCTGATGGGGAGAGAGTGTCCAACTGACCAGAGGGCCTATCCCTGCTCACTCCTCTACCACCTCCTGGACCTACACAGAATCCCAGGACCACTGTCTAGCTCCTAAGAGAAACAGGAAAACCTCGACTGACACCAGTCAGGCAGAATGGAAGCTTGAGAAAGAAGCCCTATTGATGGAGAGGGACAAAAGGAAGAACCTCTGGCACAATAGGCCTGTGACCGGCGTTTATGTTCCGGGCCGCTGCAGCACTCAGATGCAAGAGTGGGGTGTTCCCCTGCACCCGAGGACCAGAAAGCAGCCAAGGGGGGTGATTCTTAGAGCGTCCTGCTTGTGTTTCCTCACATGCCTGGCTGGCTAACAAGTGCTACACCAAGAAAGATCTCTGTTGTCAAATCAGTTTGAAAAACACTGGGTTAAAAAAAGGTCGAAGCATTTTTTTTAAACTGCAGGCCTTCTGGGGGCTTTTGCTTGTGACACTTCAAGAGAGGGTCCAGTAGGTTCAAAGCACTTTTGTGTTTTGGGGGACACCTGATAGGAAAGAGAGTGTTTTTCATTTTATAGCCAAGGTCACAGAGTCTGTGGACAACTGGCCACTGCTGATCCTGTGGCATCAGGCAGCCCCTGTAGGCACCAGGTCACAGTTCCAGCTGGTTCCCAACGCATGGTCCCAGGGCTCTGGGCAATTTCATCCTGCATCAAGGTGGCCTCCCGTCACTGCCTTGTTGAACTCTCTCAGAAACATTATGAATTTGAGTCCCTGGTTGGTACACATTTGGGGACCAGTGTGTCGCTGGACACAAAAGAGAGCCAGAGAAAAGATCGGCTCCCTGACTGGGCTGTGGGTAACCAAATGTCTAATGTGGGCAGCACTGGGATCCCAGTGTGAACAAACCAGTGGAAAAAGACGGTGATGGTGAGACAGCGAGGACCACCATCCAGCCCAAAGAGACGCGGAACCCGTCACACGCGGAACCACCAGCTGGGCAAGAAGCTCCTTTGATGGAGTGGGAAGAAAGGAAGAACTCCTTTGGCACATTTCTAGGCCTGTGGACTGGGCTTACACCCAGGGCCACCACTGGGCTCAGATGCAAGAGAGAGTTATTTCCTGCACATTCCCAAGGATCGTCATCCAGTGTGAACCTGACTTGGGCTGGGGCAAACAGGGACAGCTTTCCAGAGGAGGTGACACCTCAACCGAGCCTTGAAGAAGGAGCAGAAGGAGCTGACCAGGCAATGAAACAGAATAAGGTGGTCCAGGAAAAGGAAAGGACCAAGCGATGCAAGGAGACAGGAGAGCTCGCTCAGCCTGGCCTGGCCTGGGGTGTGCCGGTGGGGTGGGAGAGCAGGCCCAAGGGGGAGGTCAAGGTCAGATTTAGAAGAGCCTGGGCCACCCCGGAATCCATCCCTCCTCCCAAGGCCCAGGTCAGGTCTTCCAGGGCTCTGTGACACCGGTGGGCAATGCCCAGTGGGACATCTGGAGCCCGGGCTATGTAAAGATATTCAGGAATTACTCATTTCAGAAGCGGTAATGCTATAATGGCTAGATTGGGGGGTGTTGGGGGAGGTTTTCTTTCTTTCTTTTTTTTTTGAGTCAGGGTCTCACACTGTCACCCAGTCTAGCATGCAGTGACAAGTTCAAGCTCACTGCAGCCTTGTCCTCCCGGGTTCGAGTCACTCTCCCACTTCAGTCTCCAGAGTAGCTGAGACTACAGGCATGAGCCATCATGTCTAGCTAATTTTTTTTATTTTTGTAGAGACAATGTCTCGCTATGTTGCCTAGGCTGGTCTCCGACTTTTGGGCTCAAGTAATCCTCCTGCCTCAGCCTCCCAAAGTTCTGGAATTACAGGCCTCAGCCACCATACCCAGCCTGAATTTTGTTTTGAAGAAATAAACCCCGAGGCATCTACAGATCAAACAACGTAATGTTCAGGATTAGCTTTAAAATGATCCATCGGAGGTGGAAGGGGGAAAATGAGGGGCCACGGGGTGGCACATGGTCACAAAGAGAACTCCTGCCTGTGCACCCACCTTCCTGCCTCAGCGGCATCTTTCCTGGAAGGCAAAGGTGACTAGGACCTCCAGGGTAAGGGTTTGGGGTGGCCTGGGACTGCCCCAGTGGGCGGATCTGCCCCCTGCCGCTGCACCCACCGGACCCCGCTGACACCCATGGGCGCTCGGGCCCAGCTCTCCAGGGTCCCCTCCCTCCCCACCTGCCCGGCTACTCACACTGCTCCTCCCTTTGGCTCCAGCTGCCTCTCCTGCTCTGGCCCAGGCCACTCATTACTGAGGACGTTTATTCTTAGTCTGAGATTTGATTAGTGCCTGGGCTGCACTTCCTGGGTTTTCCCCTCAACCTGTTGGATGTAAATCAGCCGCACCCCCTCCCGTCCTGCGCCTGCGCTTTTTGTCTCAGGAGGCCAAGTGGGTGGCCATAGCCCAGGCTCCAGGCGTCCCAGCCTCACCAAACACTGCCCACCAGTGTCACAGAGCCCCAGAAGGCCTGGCCTTGGGAGGCCGGATGGACTCAGGGGTGGCCCAGGCTCTTCTAGATCTGACCCTGGCCTCCCCCTTGGGGCTAATCTCCTGCCCCGCCGGCACATCCCGGGCCAGGCTGAGTGAGCTCCCTAACCTCCCAGCATCTCTGGGTCCTTCCTTCTTCCTAGACCACCTTATTCTATTTCATTGCCTGGTCGACTCCTCCTGCGCCTTCCTCAAGGCTCGGTTGAGGTATCACCTCCTCCAGAAAACTGTCCCTGATTGCTCTAGCCCAAGTCAGGCAGTGCTCATCTCTGCGCTTCCTTGGTCCTGACTTTCGCCTATCAAAGCACTGGAAAGGCTGAACGCCAGAGCTGGACAGCCTAGATTTGAATCTTGACTCTGCTGCATCCCAGCGGGAGGCGTTGGGGGCAGTTTATGTAGCTTCTCTATGCCTCCATTTCTCATCTGTAAAATTGGTATAATAGTCTTGCTTGTCTCCCAGGTTGTTATGACCATGAAACGAGTCAATGAGGTTACATTCTTAGAGCAAGTTCTTGACCCATAGTAAGTTCTTCAAAAATGATTCCAACGATAAACACTGTAGCCCTTCTTATACTGAATTGTATATAACTCTATTCCTATGTATCTCCCAGGGTTTCAGAGGAGCAGTAGCAGCCCAATGTAAAAGTTAAAGAAAACCCATGAGCATTCAGGAAGAAACCTTTAAAGGATGAGAAGGACTCTGTGTGGAGAAGAAGGAAGGAAGGCACTCCAGGAAGCAGCTGGAACAGATGACGGGGGGGCAGAACAGGAGAGGAAACACAGATGGTCGCTAAACACAGAAAATGCTCAATCTCAGCTGGGTATGGTGGCTCATGCCTATAATCCTGGCTCCTTGGGAGGCTGAGGCAAGAGGATCGCTCGAGCCCAGGAGTTTGAGACCAGCCTAGGAAACATGGAGAGACCTTGTCTCTACAAAAAGATCCAATTATTAGCTGGGTGTGGTGGCACACACCTGTAATCCCAGCTACTCGGGAGGCTGAGGCAGAAGGATTGCCTGAGCCTAGAAAGTCAAGGCTGCGGTGAGCCGTGATTGTGCCACTGCACTCCAGCCTGGGTGACAGAGTGAAACTCTGACTCAAAAAGAAAAGAAAAAAGCTCAATCTCATAAAAAATTAGAAAGATACAACTTAACGATGAAAGACTAATTTTCATTCATCAGGTCAGCAAAGTTTTAAACTTTGAGAATATTGAGTACGGAAGGTTATCTATGAAACATGAATGCGTGCCCTGCTGGGGAGAAAGTTGACAGCACCATTTTGGAGGGCAGTCTGCCAGGGTCAGTTAAAATGTAGCCCAAACCCAGAAATTCTCCTGTCAGTGAAGCCTCCTTCATGATAGCAAGAACCTGGGAACGATTTAAATGTCCATCCAATAGAGGATATCTGATTAAACAGGGTGTCTAGGACACTACAGGGAATCTATGCAAGTTATAAGAGTAAGATAGATCTAGAAACTTGTCAGGACAGATCACTGATCAAAAAAAGTAGTTGTTTGGCTGAGCACAGAGGCTCAGTACCTTGGGAGGCTGAGGCAAGAGGATTGCTTGAGTCCAGGATTTCGAGATCAGCCTGGACAGCAATGCGTGACTTCGTCTCTACAAAAATAAAAATAAAAAAATTAGCCGAATGTGGTGGTGTGTCCCTGTAGTCCCATCTACTCGGGAGGCTGAGGAGGGAGCACCGCCTAAGCCTAGCAGTTTGAGGCAGCAATGAACCATGATTGTGCCACTTTAATCCAGCCTGGGCTACAGAGTGAGATCTCGACTCAAAAAAAAGAAAAGGAAAAAAAAAACAACTGCCAGCAGGATACTTCTTACTGTATGATGGCTTTTGGTAAAACAAAACCAAACAAATTACACACACAATACTGCACTATGACATCCGTGATCATGTACATATGAATGTGAGGATATGCATGATGACACTGGTTACCTCCGGGTGGGGAGAGAGGGGACCAGGACTGGGAGTGACCATCAAAGGGGACTTTAGACCTATTTGTTGTATTTTAATTTTTATGTGGAGATGTGTGTTGCTTGTGTCAATGAGAAGCAACGAAAACCACAGCTGGGCTCTAGCAGCGTGCATTTCTAAGGGAAAAGTGACAAATAGGTCTCATTGCCAGTAGCTTTCTGCCTATTGAACCGGGTAAGCCTGAGTCACTGCAGGATGCCCCCACTGTGTCCCTCCTCACTCTTGGTTGGCACACCTCCAAGGCCAGAGCTCTTACCACCTCACAGAGCTGCTGGCTCCCTGGGGTTAGCTCTGCTGGTTAGGAAGCTCAGCTCTGTCCAGTGAATAGACTGTGCCTTCCAGAATTGGACCCACGGGACAAGATGCTGCTTCTCTGAAGCCACATGCATCATCTTGGTCCATGTGCAGCACTGTGGAGTTTTAAAGCCAGCATGTGTTATGCATGAGATGAAAAACAAACAAACAAAATCCAGTCCGAATTGGGGGGTGGCTGAGAATTAAATAGCGGGGTTCCACAACATCGCGATTGCCAAGCACAGCTTGTTAATGCTTCTGCTCAAATGTGGTTTTCAGATCATGGATTTTGTTTGCTTTCTATTTTCTTTAACTGGAGGTGTAATTTACATATAGTGAAATGCACCCCGTTTTAAATGGCAAGTTCAGTGAATGTTGATGCATGTGCATACCCAGGCATCCACAATCCAGACCAAGACTTAGGGCATTCACAGCCCCCAGAAGTCTCCCTCATGCCCCCTCGAGACAGTATACCCCACCCCACCCCAGAGAGACTCCTATCACCAAAGATTTGTCCTGCCTGTTCCTGAACTTTGTATACATGGGATCATTCAATGACCCATGAAAATAGACTCCCCCTCTGCACAGGGCTACCTCAGAGCAGGTGCTGTCAGTTTCTAAACCTCATTCTGAACCTTCTAAACCTCATTCTGAACCTTCTAAACCTCATTCTGAGACCAGACCCTTCTGAGCTGCTCCCACGGAGATGCAGGATTCTAATTTTAGGCTCCACCGTCAAGGTGATAAAAGAGTTTGGGAAACCCAGAATGAAGATGCCTCATATACCTCAAAGTTTTGGAACTGATTTATTTATATATGTATAATTAAAGAGGTAAAATGTACACATGGTAAAGAAAAAATTCAAATAGTATAAAAGGGAATATGGTAGGCTGGGCACGGTGGCTCATATCTGTAATATTTGCACTTAGGGAGGCCGAGGCAGGAGGATTGCTTGAGCCCAGGAGCTCGAGACCAGCCTGGTTAATATAAGGAGACCTCCACTCTACAAAAAAAAAGCAAGAAAAAAAAATTAGGTGGGCATGGTGGCACGTGCCTGTAGTTGCAGCTACTCAGGAGGCTGAGATGGAAGGATAGCCTGAGCCCAGGAGGTCGAGGCTGTGGTAAGCCTGACCTTGCCACTGCAATCCAGCCTTGGCAACAGAGTGAGACTCCCAACTCAAAAAAGGGGGAATATGGTGAAAAATACATTTCTCTCCCATCTAGGTAGCTATTCTTTTTTTTTTTTGAGTTGGAATCTCACTCTGTCGCCCAGACTGTAGTGCAGTGGCCGCTTCCGGCCACCACAGCCTCGCCTGCTGGGCTCTGGCGATCCTTCCGCCTCAGCCTTCCAAGTGGCTGGAACTACAGGTGCGTGTTACCATGCCCGGCTGATTTTTTGATTTATTGTAGAGATGAGGTCTCGCTGCCCAGGCGGGTCTAGAACCCACGGGCTCAGGCAATTCACTCACCTCGGCCTCCCAAAGGCGCGGGATTACAGGCTGAGCCACCAAGCCCGGCTGGTAGCTATCCTAACCCACCATTTCCCTACTCAAAGGCAGCAGCCATTTGCGAACACAGCCTCCCAGCAAAATCCAGGTGCTTTCAGGAATGCGAGCGTCGCTAGAGGATGTACTTCTCCTTACTCCTTCCTTCTCCCCCTCATCCATTTTCACACAATCTGGTTCACACAGGTCAAACACTGTTTAGCATGCTACCTTTTTCAGTTAATACATCCCACCGACCAGTTTTTATCTATTTAAGTGAGCTCTTGAAAACGCTCATTAGAAATAATAACAGTAGGGAGAATGTATGCGCCCCTTCCTGTGTTCTGAGCACTGTTCTCAACACATCACATCTGCTCTTTTTATACGTATTTTATCTTCTCCGTGTCTCATTGAGGGGCATGAGTTCCTTGAGTGGAATTGCTCGATCAAAGAGACATTGTCACATTGGCCAGGGTTTCCCAGTGAGACCGCCCCACTCTGCACAAGCATGTCGGTCGTGTTCTGACCCTTTGGGCTCACGCCTGCGCCAGATGCTGTGGTCTGTTTGAGCTTCCTCATGCCTATCACACCCTCTCTGGCCCCTTCAAGGCTCTGCTGTTGAACCTTCTCTGAGACAATTCTGGAGGTGAGACAAAAGCAAGAGTATCCAAAGGGGACATTTCTTAGAAATTCAGCGAAAACCCTCATTTTAATTCTTGCGATTTACCTACATGACTCAGATGTACTGAGTTGTTACCGCGCCATTCCTTCCCCTTGGACTAATTTCTCAGAAATACTAGGTACACTTATTTTAGTAAAACTTGCCCAAGAAAAGCAGAGAACAGTTCTTTTTTTGTAATACGAGTCCCCAACCTTTTGTGGGAAGACCTAGTTTCTTTTTTATTTTAAAAATTTTTCTCACAACTTTTTTATTATGAAAAATTAAAAACTTAGAGGAAGGTTAAAAATAAATATAATGAAGAGCCAAGACCCTTCTACCTGGATTCAAGACTCTCAGCATCAGTGTGTGGGTATCTCCACCCGGCTGTCTTTCCCTGTCTGCTGTCTTGCTGGACACCTGCAGATCATTCACAGACACTGTGACACTGCACTCCCCAATTCTTTGGCAGACACCTGCTAAGAAAATGGATATTCTTTTGCATAGACTATCACAATCACACCCAAGAACATCAACAATAGTTAACTAAGATCATCTCCTCACTAGTCTGTATGTAAACAGTCCCAGTTAGTCTAAGAAGTTTTTCAAGGCTGCTTCTTTTGAACCAGAATTCCACGGAGGATCACACATTGCATTTCATGACTGTGTCTCTTGGGACCTTTTTCGTCTAAAGTAGCCCATTGCCTTTTGCTCTGGTTTTTGTTTTTGTTTTTTTTTTCTTTTATCTTCTTTTTCTTTCTCTGGTTTGTTGATGTTGACCTTGTGTCAAGCCTTGGCCCACAATCTTATAGAATGTCCCCAATCTGATCTCTCTGGCTGTTTCCTCCTGGGATTGTCTAGCATGTTCCTCTATCCTCTGAGAACTCCTGGAAGGTGACCAATGTTGGCTCATCCTTCTACTTCCAGTGACGCTAAGTCAGATCACTTGTTATGGTGGTGACAGTGAAATCTTTGAAATCCCCCATTCCCCTGCCCCACCCGCTCCCATCACCAGAAGAAACCACCACCATAGATGTGGTCCTATGCTCCAGGCCCATCTCTATACTTCTGTAGGTAAAATATGTTTAGCTATGAACAATGCAGTATAACATTATTTTGCCTGAGTTATCTTTAAAATTTTTTATATAGATAGCATTCTGCACCTGTCATTATGCATCTTGTCTCACCCAACACTATTGCGATCAACTCACATTAAGTCACACGTAGCTAGCTCGGCCCTTTTAAACTGCTGCTGGGATTCCCCTGTACTTTTCCATCTCCCTCTACTGAGGACTAGGGGATTGTTTTTCGAGTCCTTGCTGTTAGGAGCAATGCTGCAGTGGTCAGATCTGTGCATGACTCTCTGTGTAGACACATGAGAGACCCACTGGGGAGGATGTTCTCAAATGGGATTGCTGAGTTGTAGGGTCTTCTCCTTTCTAGTTTCTCGAGATATTGCTCCAATGACCACACCAGCAACACGTGACTGGCTTCTTCCCCATATGTTTATCTACATGAGATAGTATCAGACTGTTAACTTTTGGCCAAACTAGTAGGTGAGAAATAGTGTCTTGTTGCTTTAATTTGCATTTCCCAATCACTAGTGAGGTTGTGCACAGATGTGTTTAAGCTATTGGGAGGGCATGTTGCGAGACGAGGCATGGTGGGATGTCTGTTCCGTGGGTCTGAGCTACGGGTGAGTACCCAGTGTCTCCCCTGGAGAGCCCGCCCCAGGCCAGCAGAAGTGCTAACCATCAGGTGGTTACTATGGAGGGAATGTAATTCTTCTCAATTCACAATGTCCCTAGATGTGTATGAATAACGATGTTTGCCACTTATTGCTGGCCTGCAAGGTGCCAGGTACTTTACCTCCCTTATCTAATCTTCTCAAAAATTCATTTAGTATTATTCCCATTTTGCCGAGAAGAAACTGAGGGTCAGAGAGGTATAAAGTCACACAGCTGGTAAGTGATTTGTCTCCAGAGCCCAGACCCTTCCCTCTGTACAGTGCTGCTTCCCCAAACTCCTCTGGATGCCTAGATAGCTCCCAGGGAGAATAAAAGATAGTTTCTCACTAAAAGAAGAAGATGAGTTCTGATTTTCCTGCCCTCCCCTCCCTGACTCCCATGGTTATGAGCAGAAGAGTTGTTTGTTGACCAAAAAGTGCAGCCTGGCAAATAGTTCTCAGCCCACTGGCCCAGGTTTCTCAGTCAGGAGACAAACAGAGAGACAATTTAAAATACAGTTGGCCGGGCACAGTGGCTCAAACCTGTGATCCCAGCACTTTGGGAGGCCAAGGCGAGCCTGAGCTTGGGGGTTTGAGACCAGCCTAGGCAACTTGTGAGACCTCGTCTCTACAATAAATCAAAAAATAAGCCCGGCATGGTGATGCATGCCTGTAGTTCCAGCTACTTGGAAGGCTGAGGCAGAAGGATAATGTGGACCCAGCAGGTCGAGGCTGTGGTGGCCATGAGCATGCCACTGCATTCCAGCCTGGGCAACAGAGTGAAACTCCGATTCAAATAAATAAATAAAATACAGTTGACCCATTCTACATCCACAAATTCAACCAACTACAAATAGCAACTATTCAGTGGGAAAAGAGTAATAAAAAATAATACAAATAAAAACAAGACAGGGTCAGATACAATGTCTCATGCCTGTAATCCCAGCACTTTGGAGGCCAGGGTGGGAGGATTGCTTGAGCTCAGGAGTTTGAGACCAGCTTAGGCAACATCGCGAGATCTCATCTATACAAAAAATAAAAACAAATTAGCCGGGATTGGTGGCGCATGCCTGTAGTCTCAGCTTCTCGGTAGGCTAGGGCAAAAGGATCACCTGAGTCCAGGAGTTGAGGCTGTGGTGATCCATGATGGTGCCACTGCACTCCAACCTGAGAGACAGAGTGAGACCCTGACTCAAAAAAACCAAAAAATAGCAGAAAAACAACAACAAAAACAGCATAAATATTTACATAGCATTTAAATTATATTAGGTATTGTAAGAAATCTAGAGATGATTTAAAGTATACGGGGGATGTGCATAGGTTATATGCAAATACTACACATTTTATGTAAGAGACTTGAGCATCTGTGGATTTTGGTCCACAAAAGGGGTCCTGGAACCAGTCCCCTGCAGAGGGACAACTGTACTTCTCTCTTACAACAGCCTAGGAAGGAAAGGTAGGTTGGTGATCTCTTAATCTCTTATAATTTTTGGACGAGTGGATGATGTGAGTGAGATGGAGCTACTGAATTGAACATTCGGGAAACTTTTTAACTCTTAAATTGGTGGGAGAAAAAACTCTCTTTCTCTTTCTTTGGATAAAGTCCTCTGTTGTACACATAGTATTGGGCAGGGTTTAGACTTTTCCAGTCATCAGAACTCTGGAAGAGAGGTGTCCTACAGACAGGTAGATGAAACTTTAGGACTTAAGGTCCAGTTCATTTCATAGACAGGAAAGCTGAGGCATGGAAACCTCTATGTTCTGGGCTGCTTGAGGTCATCGAAGTGTCTAACTTCTTCTCAGAGACCAGCAAAGGCATTCAGCACACAATATACAATTCACAAATATTTGTTGAATGAATGAATGGATGACAAGATTGGAAATTAAAAGCAAATGAACACAACCCCCAAGCTCTTGATTCCTATGGGTTCTGCTGGGTGCAGGGGACCAATTCGAGGAAGGAGAATCAGTGAACTGAATCCTTCATGAGAAGATGGGGCCAGGCCCCGCGGTGAGGACATCGGTGACTCAGTGACTGCTCTCTGTCCACAGTCCAGCGACTCACAGATGTCCTGGGGGAGAATCACAAACACCCAGAACAAAGTGTGGACAAGGCCGGGCTGCCTGGCCCCCTACCTTCCTGCTTTTCTTTTCTACCTCTCTCCCCACCCCCCTCTCTTTCTACTCAGCTGCACCATCCCCAAGACAAGCTGTTCCCACCCCAGAGCCTCTGCCCCTGTAGTTCCCCACAGCGAGTCCCAGTTCCAAGATCACCTTCTCAGAGAGACCTTCCCGGCCACCCTGGCCAGAGCCCCCACCCTCACCACCCCTTCCCGCTTCCATCCTGTTTATTTCCTCCTGAGTACTTACTTCTACCTAGACTGAGCTGGCATATCCGTGTCCTTGCCAGCAGGCTCTCTGCTGCCCATGTCTATCTGGCACTATGCCTGGCACCTGGAACTATGCCTAGCACATGACAGGCACCAACAGACAGTGCAAGCAGAAGAGGAAGAAGGGGTTAGGACTGAGCTGTGCTCAGGCCCCTGGTAACCCTGTCTTTCAGCAGTGAGGAGCCCCCAGCTGGCAAAGGCTTCAGGGGGCACATGGTGAAGGTGAAGATGATGATTCATGAGTGCATGCCGTGAGCATTAGGTTAATTGTAAGCAGTCACTGTTAGCTGAACACCTACTATGTGCCAGGCATGAACTTGATTTTTAAATCAGTCCAATCTCAGAATAAGGCAGATCTGCTATGACCCTTTTTACAGATGAGGGAGTAGAGGCTCAAACTGAGCATTTCACATATTACTGGGGTCATTAAAGAGCTGAGATTTCTGCCACAGCTGTCGGACCCCAGGGCCCATAATCTCACTTAGTGGGCACTGAACAGCCAGCCGAGACTGTTACCAATTTCCTTTTATTTATTTATTTTTTGAGTTGGAGTCTCACTCTGTCACCCAGGCTGGAGGGCACTGGCACACTCCCAGCCACCGCAGCTTCCACCTGCTGAGCTCAGGGGATTCTTCAGCCTCAGCTTTCCAAATAGGTGGAACTACAGGCACGTGCCACCATGCCCAGCTAATTTTTTGATATATATAGAGATGAGGTCTCGCCAAGTTGCCCAGGCTGGTGTTGACCCAGAGGGCTCAGGCAATTCTCTCACCTCAGCTTCCCAAAGTGCTGGAATTATAGGCGTGAGCCACCACGCCCGGCCCACCAATTTTCATTAGGCCCTGAATATGAGCTCAAGTTCCTGCTGACCCTATTGTTCTTCTGCTCTTCTCAGAGCAGACAGGCAGGCCCAGAAACAGAGATGTCCACTTACTCAGTCCACAAGCATTAATTGAGCACCTACAGCGTGCAGGGGTGCTGAGGATACAGCAGAGCTGAAAGCAGAACTTCTGCACTGGTGGAAAGAGAAAGAGATAGAAAAGATGTAAGCCAAGGAGTAGACAGCTGAAATGCAGACACTGCTCTGGGATGGAGTAGGGGACAGGACTAGGGGTGCCAGGGGTGAGGGGACCTGGGCGGGGTGGTCACGCAGCCTCTGTGGAGGAGAAGCCAGCTTGTAGAGGTTCAGATAAAGAGCTGTCCAGGCAGCTGGCACACGTAGGGGAGAAAGGACTTAGCACATCAGTGGAGCAGAAAAGAAGACCACTGGGGGGAGAAGGGTTGCAGAGAGCAAGGGAGAAACATCTACTAAGCAAATGAATGAGTGACATATCATTTGGGGCACAGAGCTGGCCCTTCAGAAATGTCTGAATTGAATCGAATTGGATTGGGTCTATGCCCTGCTTGGCAGAAACAAAAACTGCTTTCAGTGAAGCCTGTGTCACAGAAAAAGTTCCTCTGGGAGCGCAGTGAATGAATGTTCTGGTAGTTAGCAAACCAAAATAATATATACAAATGGGATAAAGCAGGTTGGCAATTCTCAACTTGCAGAAGCAGAATTTAAAAGTTTTGGGTAAAGGAGAAAAACACATTTAAGACCTTTTGTATTGTAGGATTTGAACTTAATGTCCCGCTACTATTGAAAACTAATCTGTTTCCCCCCTTTTTGCAGGCAAACAGAGAGCTGGCTCTGGAATAGGAGGCTAAACCAGCCCCAGCGTTCCTAAACAATACAGCTGGGCTGGGCTTCTTGCCTCAGCTCTAGATTCAAACTGCCAAAGGTCACAGGGGCCCCAGGGTATAAATGGTGAGACCCTGTTTCCAGCTGCCTGTCCTGAAACATTGACAACATTTTAACTTGAATGTCGATATAATAATAGCTAACATTTAATCATTCTAATAAAGTAATGAAGTGAGTGCAAGTTTGACTGTACTTTAGAGATGAGGAAAATGTGTATCAGAGAGAGAAAGTCACCTACTAAATATAACATAGCAGCCGGGCTCGGTGGCTCAGCCTATAATCCCACACCTTTGGGAGGCTGAGGTGAGCGGATTGCCTGAACCCGTGGGTTCGAGACCCGCCTGGGCAGGCGAGACCTCATCTCTACAATAAATTTTAAAAAAATCAGCCAGGCGTGGTAGTGCATGCCTGTAATTCCAGCTACTTGGAAGGCGGAGGCGGAAGGATCGCCGGAGCCCAGCAGGTCGAGGCTGCGGTGGCTGGGAGCGGCCACTGCACTCCAGTCTGGGCGACAGAGTGAGACTCCAACTCGAAAATTCAAACAAACAAAAAAAAAACATGTCAAAGATGGCTTCCTTCCCATCTTTCCCATTTCAGTAAATGACACCATCATTTACCATACTGGATTTTTCTACCCTGAAATGTGAAGATGACCCTTGATTCTTTCTTTTCCTCATCTTCATGTTACCCATCACCAATTTGTCTGTTCTATTTACCAAAACACAGAACATTCTCCATGTAGCTCTTTCTATCTTATCCCCACTGCTATCACTATTGCCGTGCCCACCATCACCTCTCTGCTGAGCCACTAACTGGTCTACTATTACCACCCATTACTTCCCAGCAATTGCAGATGATCTCTTCAAAATGTAAATCAGAAGCCATGCCAGCCCTCATTGAAAACTAACTCCCTAACAGCTTCTCATTGCCCTTATTTTTTTTTTCTTTTCTTACTTTTAAGATTTTTCTCTTTGACTTTGGCTTCCAGTAATATTGTTGTGTTATGGTGATTTTCTTTATATTTGTCCTGCTAAAAGTTCATAGTCCTCCTCAAATCCATGGCTTGATCTCTTTTATTTACTTAAAAATTCTCATTATCTCCTAGACTATTACTGCTGCCCAATGCTTTCTCTCTCCTCCTCTTCTGGCACTTCAATTATGTTAGACCTTTTATACCATGTCCCATATGCCTCTTATCCTCTTTCCTCTCTTCATTCTTCAGTGTGGATACTTTCTTTTGATATTTATCTTCCAGTCCTTTATATCTCTCTTCAGTTGTATCTATTCAGTTATTGAACTTATCTTTTGGGCTCTTAATTTTCCAGTTCCACAATTCCCATTTTTTCCTTTCCTCAACTTTTAGTTTATTTTCTTCTAGTATTTTCCTTTCTTTTCTTTTTTTAAAAACAGTAGATTTTATTTTTTAGAGAAGTTTTAAATTCACAGCAATATGGAATAGAAGGTACAGAGAGTTTCCACATACTCTCCATATACTTCCAACCCCCCTCTCCACACACACAGCCTCCCTACTGTCAAAATCCTGTACCAGAGTGACACATTCATAACAATCAATGAACCTACAATGACATGTCATCATCACTCAAAGCCCATAATTTACATTCTTTTCTTCCCTTCTTACCCCTTACCACAATTAGGGTTTTCGCTTGGTGACATACATTCACTGGGTTTGGACAAATGCATACTGCTATGTATCTACCATGATAGTATCAAACAGAATAGGTTCACTGCCCTATAAATCCTCTGTGCTCTGCTTATTCATCCCTCCCTCCCCTCTAACTCCTGGAAACCCCTGATTTTTCTTTTCTTTTCTTTTTATTACTATCCATAGTTTTGTCTTTTCTAGAGTGCCATAGAATTGAAATCATGCAGTGTGTAGCCTTGTCAGGTTGGCTTCTTTCACTTAGTAATTTCCATTTAAGATTCTTCCATGTCTTTTCACGGTTTGATAGCTCATTTCTTTTCAGCACTGAATAATGTTTCATTTTTGTTTCATTTAATGTTTGGATATAACACAGTTTATCCATTCACCTACTAAAGGACACCTTAGCTGCTTCCAAGTTTTGGAGATTATGAAAAAAGCTGCTACAAACATGTGTGGAGATTTTTGTGTGTATATAAGGGTTCAACTCATTTGGGTAAATACCAAGTAGCACACTTGGCAGGTAGTGTAGTAAGAGTTTTGTGATTCCCTTTAATAAACCCCCATTCACCCCAAAATTCTTCATCTTATGTTTTAATTCACTGAACATTGAATCATAGCTATTTTAAAGTCAATATCCGATAACGATGGATCCCCTTTGGGTCTGTTTTTAATGTTTTTTTTGTGTTTCCCCCTGATTTTTTAGCCATGTTTTATATTCTTGCAAACCTGAGCATATAGTAGAAAAAATTGTAGGTAGATTTCATCTTCTTCCTCACTTTTGCTTCTGGCAGGCAGCTAGGCTGGGAATACTAGCAGACCCAGATCACCCTAATCCATTGAGAGGTTGCGATGACTTGACGCTAAGATTTAATCCTGGGAGGGCTACTGGTCTATTTCTTGTTCACTTTTATTCTACAAATGTAACATTTAAGGATCCCAACCTAAAGCCTTCGATGTTTAATAGACCCTTCCTCCTTAGAATGTTCTAAACTCCAAATTTTGTACCTTCCTTCTTCCAAACTGCATGAATCTGATGAAAGCTTTCCTCAGCTTCCCAGATTCTCAGATACTGCTTTTAAATCAGTAATCCCCTCAAGGAAGAAGTGGTGCCCACACCAATCTTACCTCTCTGGACATCCATCCTTTCCCAGATCTTGGCACCATAATCTCTCTAATTGCCCACTTCCTTTGTAGTTCTTTGATACCTGAAAACAGATTTTTTTTAAAGTGTTCGGCTTTTTAACGTTCTCGGCAGGAGGAATGGTCTGAAATAATCTAGGCCATCATCAATGTTAACCCTCCATTATCTTCAAAATAAAGTAAAAACTTCTTGCCTTCTGACAAGAGGTGATCTGTATACTACCTAGCCCTCCAGCTTCATGTTATACCATTTTCCCCTTGCTCACTACACAGTAGTCTGACATTATGCTTTTTCCTGTTCCTTGACTATATCAAACTCCTTCATGTCTCCAGACCTTTGTGTGTGCCCTCCCTTCTGTCTAGAATTTTATTTCCTTTATCTCATCCTCCAGGGTTTTGTAAATTTTTTTAATTTTTAATTTTTAATTTTTTTTTGAGTTGGAGTCTCATTCTGTCGCCCAGACTGGAGTGCAGTGGCTGCTCCCGGCCACCGCAGCCTCACCTGCTGGGCTCCGGCGATCCTTCCACCTCAGCCTTCCAAGTAGCTGGAATTACAGGCATGTGCTACCATACCCAGCTTATTTTTTTATTTATTGTAGAGATGAGGTCTTGCTGCCCAGGCGGGTCTCGAACCCACGGGCTCAGGCAATCCACTCACCTCAGCCTCCCAAAGGTGCGGAATTACAGGCTGAGCCACCAAGCCCAGCTCAGGTTTTTGTTTAAATGTCACTTCCTCTGAATGATCTTTACAATGCAAGTGGCCTTGTATTCTAAAGTAGGCCTACCTCACACCTAGCACATTCAAGATAGATACTCACACTCCTCTCTACCTGGCCTCTCTTATATATATAGTTGGCCCTCCATATCCATGGATTCTGCATTCATGGATTCAGCCAACCACACATCAAAAATATCAAAAGAAAAAACTGCATCTGCACTGAATATGTGCAGACTTTCTTTCTTATAATGATTCCCTAAATAATAGTGTAACTATTTCCATGGCATTTACATTGCATAAAGTATTATAAGTAATCTACAGATGATTTAAAGTATACTGCAGTGTGTGCATGGGTTATATGCAAATACTGTGCCGTTTTATATAAGGGATTTGAATATCTGAAGATTTTGGTATCCTCAGGGTATCCTGGAATCAATTCCCCACAGATACCCAAGGATGACTGAACCCTCTTCTTCCCTTCAAACCCCTTACCACAATTTTAAACTATATATTTATTTATTATTACTTGCTTATTTTCTGTCTTACACTGGATGGAAGTCCTATGAGGACCAGGACTATTTTGGTTTGGACTCCCCCATAAGCAGACACTGAAATAAAGCTTAAGTATGGTCGTTTGTTATTTGTTTCAGGAATTGCAAGATGGGACAGAGAAGTGACACAAGGGGGGGAAAGCAATCAAGCAAGGGTATGTTACTTTGCCAACCACCACAGCAGGCAACTGGAACTTGATCCCATGGGGGAACTAGAAAATGGTATAACACTGATACCCCAGGGATGAGGGGGCTAGGGTATTTATACACCAATCCCTATTAGTTCTACTGGTCCAAGGCTATTCCTGGTGTATAATTAATTTCTTGGCTCCTCTGCCCCGCCCTGTAGGCAGGCATAGCAACATCCGCTCTTCTCTGGGTCTCCAGCCTGACAGCATGTCCTGCAGATTTCAGACTTGCCAGCCCCCACAATCACATGAGCCAGTTCCTTAAGATAAATCTGTTTCCCTTTCTTTGTCTCTCTCATTCTTCTCTGGACTCCAGACTTGGATACCTCTTGGCCTGTTCAGTGTCTCCTCTTGAATTTCCAGAAGGCAACTCCCAGTTAACATGGCTTCACCAAAGTGAACTCTGACCTCCATAATCTGCTATCCCTGGCCATTCTGGTCTCAGTAGTTGGCAGCTCCATCTTTCTGGCTGCCCAGATCTTGCTAAGGTATGAATGTGTCCCCTCAAAATTCACATGTGGAAACTTACTCCCCAGTGTAACATTTTGGGGAGGTGGGGTCTTGTGGGAGGCTTTTAGGTCATGAGGGCTCTACCTCATGAATGGATTAACGCTGCCATCCAAAGGGCTGTAGGAAGCCGGGCGTGATGGCGTGCATCTATAGTTCCAGCTACTTGGAAGGCTGAGGCTGAAGGATGGCCTAAGCCCGGCAGGTTAAGGCTGCAGTGGCCGTGAGACTCCAACTCAAAAAAGGGAGGGGGGGGGCTGTAGGATTGGGTTCTCTTGCTTCTGCTCTTCTGCTACATGAGGTCACATGTTTGTCCTTTTCTTCTCTTCCATCCTCTGCGATGCGAGGAAGCAGCAAAAAGGCTCTCACCAGACCAAATCCTGGTACTCTGCTCATGGAATTCCCAGTCTCCAGAACTGGTTAGAGAATAAATTTCTGTTCTTTACAAATTAAGTAGTCACAGGAATTCTGTTACAGTGGCACAGAATGGACTATGACAGATAGTACCAGGAGTGTGGTTGCTGTAACAAATACTAAAAATGTGGAAGAGATTTTGGGACTGGGTGATGAGCAGAGGCTGAAACAGGTCTGAAGTAAATGCTATAAAAAGTCTACATCACCCCAAACAGAGCATTAAGGGTGAGACTGTGAGGGCTCAGAAGAAGAGGAGAACAATAGAGAAAGCCTGGTACTTCTTGGAGATTACCCAAGTGATTGTGAACAGAATGTCGGTAGAAATATGGATAGTCCAGGCCATTCCGATGAGGTCTCAGATGGAACTGAGAAATTAGGTATTGGAAACTGGAGGAAAAGTCATCCTTATTATAAAGTGGCAAAGAATTTGACTGAATTATGTCCATACCCTCAGACTTTATGAGCAAAAATTAAGAGTAATTTATTAGGATATCTCTAAGCAGCAGGCTGTGTGGCAGTGTGGCTTCTCTTAACTGATTATAGTAAAATGCAAGAAAAGAAATTATTTAAAGATGGAATGTATAACCAAGGAAGCAAAACATTAAGATGTGGAAAATTCTCAGCCTGGATATGTAAAGAATAAAAAGGTGTGTTTAGGAGAGAATACCAAAGGTGTGACCAAGTGACCATTTGATAAAGAAATTAATACGGGTAGAAAGAAGTCAGGTACTATTCATCAAGAGAATGTAGGAATGACCCCCAAAGGCATCTCAGAAAGCTTCAGGGCGACACCTCCCATCACAGGCTCAGAGCCCTTGGACCTTGAGGGCCAAGTGGTTTTGGGGATGGGCCCAGGGAACCCATGGGATCTCAGGGCTCACTGATCAGGGATGCTTTGGGTCTCTGCCTCCTGTGTTTTGGGACCGTGATCCTCAGCCCCCCACCTGTGGCTCAAGTGGCCCAGGTGTGGCTTGGGCTGCTGCAGAGGGTAGAAGCAGGGAGCCTTGGCAGCTTATGTGTAGTGCTAATTCTGCTGGCCTGCAGAATACCAGAGTTTGGGGGCATGTCTGCCCCCACCTAAGATTTCGAAGAATGCCACAGACAGCCCCCATTGGGCAGCTGTGGGAGTGGGGCCTAAGGCCCAGAACGGTATAGCAGCACCAGCCTTAGAATGTCATAGGCAAGCAACGTCAATGGTAAGAGCTGAAAGGTGAGCTGCACCCAGCAAAGCCGTGGCAGTGAGTCTGCCTGAGGCTTTGGGGGCCCAATTTCCCACTCAAATGTGTGCGAATGGTGAGACATGGAGGCAAAAATTATTCTCCAGCCTTAAGATTTGATGTTTGCTTTGTTGAATTTTTTTACTTACTTGGAACCTGTTACTCCTTTTTCCATATTTCCTATTGCACACTTTGGAATCGGAATGTCTATTCGATGCCTGTCCCATCATTGTTTTTCGGAAGTATAATACTTGTCTGACTTCACAGGCTCGCAACTGGAGGGAAATTTGCCCCAGGAGGATCTGTGCATTGAGTCTCATCCACACCTGATTTAGATGAGACTCTGGACTGTATAGACTTTAAGGTTGATTCTGGAATGAGTTAAGCCTTCGGGGGCAATGAATGTATTTTGCATACACAAAGGACATGAATTTGGGGGGCAGAATGCTGTTGTCTATGTCCCCCAAAATTCACATGCTGGAAACCTAATCCCTAATGCAACAGTATTGGGAGGTGAGCTCTTTGGGGTGGTGTTTAGGTCTTGAGGGCTTCACCTTGTAAATGGACCGACGCTGCTAAAAAGATCTTGCTGGAGTGGGTTTACTCTCTTTCACTCTTCTGCCGTGTGAGGATGCAGGAAAAGGCCACACCAGAGATGCTGGTACCTTGATCTCAGACTTCCCAGCCTCCAGAACCATGAGAAATAAATGCCTGTTTGTACATTACCCAGTCTCAGGAATTCTGTTACAGCAGCACAAAATGAACTAAGACAGGCCCCAAGCCCCTGGAGTCATCCTTGACTTTTCTTTCTCTTTCTCTCTCTGTTCCCTCCTCCACCAATACGCCAGTAAACTCTGTTGGTTTTGCCTTCAAAATATGCCCAGAGTCATCCGACTCCTTCTCACCGCTTTTGTATCTGCTTCAAACCACTCTCACTTCTTCCCGGGTCATTGCAATTGAATTTTAACTGGGCCCCTGGTTTCCCCCTCAGCCACCCACGCATAGCTGCTGTCAGTAGCTGGAGGGAGGGATCCTGTGAACCTTGAATCAGATGGTGTTCCCCTCCTGGCTCAAAACTCTTTCCCACAGCATCCATCTCACTTGGGGCAAAGTCAAGATCTTTGCAAAGCACCTAAACCCCCTAATAACCTTGGTCTCCTCATTCCCATCTCCCCTCTTCCATTCTTTTCTGCCCTCCTTGGCTTCTTTGCTGTCCTCAAAACTGGCTCCCACTTCAGGACCTTGTCTCTGCTGCTCCAATCACCCAGAATGTTCTTTGTCAGCGTCTGTCTCATTCCCTTCCTCACCCTCTGCAGCTTTTCACTCAAATGTCCCCTTCTCAGTGACTCTTTCTTGACCTCCTCGCTTGAAGCTACAAGTCCTCCCAATCCCAGTCCTTGGTCCCTGGGTGCCCTGGGTCTGAATTAATGCTCTCATTCCAGGGCAGATGCTTTCAGGAGTAGCGTGGGCAGCTCCAGGCCAGAGCTCCCAACTATATAAGCATCTGAGGTCCTCCTTCCTACACACACACACACACACACACACACACACACACACACACACATTTCTGACCTTGTTTTTTGTAATTAAAAATTTGAACATTCATTAAGATGTGACTTACATCTGTTCTAAGTGTACGGCTTGAAGGAGTTTTGAAGTCGGAGCACACCAGCCCTCAGGCCACCAAGCAGAACAATACCAGTCCCTCCCAGCACCAGTTCTGCCCCAACTACACAGCTCTGACCTCTGATGCCACAGGCCAGCCTCTGGAACTTTACATACATGGGATGATCACCGCCTCCATTTTTTTTTTAATGAAATTTTACTTTTGAAATTTAGATTTAAAGAAAAATCGGAAAGATACTACAGAGAGTCCTCATACACCTCCATCCAGCTGTCTCTAAGAGTGACATTTTGCATGACCACAGCACATTTGTCAAGACTAAGAAAAATTTTTTTTGAGTTGGCGTCTCACTCTGTCGCCCAGGCTGGAGGGCAGTGGCACGTTCACCACCATCGTAGCCTCAACCTGCTGGGTTTAGACGATCCTTCCGCTTCAGACTTCCAAGTGGCCGGAACTACAGGCGTGCGCTACCATGCCCTGCTTATTTTTTTATTTATTGTAGAGATGAAATTGCCCAGGCTGGTCGTGAACTCTCCGGGCTCAGGCAATCCTCTCACCTCAGCCTCCCAAAGTGCTGGGATTACAGGCCGAGCCACTGCACGAGACTAAGAAATTTAACATTGGTGCAATACTGTTAACTAAATAAGAATGCTAACTATTTACTAAGGTTATTGACTCAGTAATTATAGTAAGAGGATTACAAACCGGGCTCGGTGGCTCAGCGTGTAATCCCGCGCCTTTGGGAGGTAGAGGTGAGTGGATTGCCTGAGCCTGCGGGTTCGAGACCCGCCTGGGCAACTTGGTGAGACCTCATCTCTACAATAAATCAAAAATCAGCCGGGCGTGGTAGCACATGCCGTAATTCCAGCTATTCGGAAGGCTGAGGAGGAGGGATCGCCGGAGCCCAGCAGGTCGAGGCTGCGGTGGCCGGGAGCGGCCACTGCACTCCAGTCTGGGCGACAGAGTGAGACTCCAAAAAAAAAAAAAGGACTACAGTCTTCATTCCTAACTCACCTGTCTTTGCCTAACCTCTTGTACCTGTCTCAGGATCCCACCCAGGCCCCACCTCTGCATTTAGAGTCGTGTCTCCTTCATCGCCTCCAGATGGTATAGCCTACCACACCCCTGGGTTAAATGATACAGCCTCTTGCTCCAGGGCTATAGACTGACACAGTGTGTTATTATACCACAGGTTACTGAACACAGTGGTATTTGTGTATCTAAACATATCTAACTACAGAAAATGTATAGTAGAAATACAGTATAAAACAAAAAAATAGGGCTGATTCTAGAATGAGTTAAGACTTTTGGGGGTTGTTGGGGAGAAATGAATTATTTTACATGTAAGAAGGAGGACATGAATTTGGGAGGCCAGGTGCAGAATGCTGTCCCCCAAAAGTTGACCTACATAAAATCACTCCATTATGATCTTACAGGCACACCATCATCTATGCAGTCTGTCATTGATCAAAATGCTGTTATTTAGCACATGATTGCATAAGTAATCGAGAGATGATTTAAAGTACACGGGAGGATATGAGAGGGTTATATGCAAATGCTACACTATTGTATGTTAGAGACCTGAGCATCTGTGGATTTTGGTATCTGTGGGAGGTCATGAAACTGATCCCCCACATATATCGAGGGACATCTGTATATGTTTCCAGCCCTTGAGTCCTTGAGACTGGAGAAGACTCAAGTCCCTGCTCCTTCCACCAGGTAACCTCTGTCACTGGAGAATGGTTTGCCTGACTGTGAACTTCATATAAGTGGAATCACACAGTATCTATTCTTGCAGGTCTAGCTTCTTTCACTCAATATGATGTCTGCGACACTTACTCGTGTTGTGTGTGTAGCCACAATTTGTTCATTTTCATTGCTATGTAGTATTCTACTCTATGAATTCACCACAGTTCTTTTATCCATTCTTTTGTTGATGGATATTTGGGAAGTTTCTAGTTTGGGGCTATTACAAATAAGGCTGTTATGTTTAAGTGAAAATGTGGACGTTCGTGCCCAGGGATGAAATCGCTAGCTCACAAGAGGAAAATGTTTGGTTTTTGTGAATATTGCCAAGTCATTCAACTACTTTCCAAAGTGTCTGTGCCCCTCCACCCACCCATGAGTGTGTCTGAGCATTCCAGTGACCACGTGGGCCGTCTCAGGAAGACCTGGGTTTAGTCCCACTCATCTACGTTGTAGTCATGACATTCTGGGCAAACCACGTAACCTCCCCAAGCCTCAATGTCCTCATCTGCAAATTGGGATGTTGGGGTTTCCCTCCCAGGCTGTTGTGGGGACTATGTGAGATGGAAGCTGACAGCTCAAGGCACGCTACCGCGTCTTCCTGCATAATCAGCAGAAGTCACCTCCACTGCCCAGTATGATGGCCTTGGGGAGGATACACCCTGGATTTTTGCTTCCAGAAACAACCACCTCTGAGATCTCAACTTCCCAATTCCCATGCTCCCACCCCACCATGGGGGCTTCTCCAGCAGGGAAGGGTCTGTGCTGTGCCAGTCTCACCCTGGCCACCGTTCGCCCACAGGATTCAGAACCCAGGTGGGTCTCCAAACAGGGTGACCCAGGGCCCTGCCCGGGAGACATCTCAAGATCCTGCCCCTGCCACAGTCTCCTGGTCATCCCCACCTGCCCCCACACCCTGCTACCTCCATCCCTCAACCCTCACTTGCCTCCTTCACAGCTTACAACAGTGTGTTTTAGCTGCATGTTTGTCACGATTGTCTGTCTCCAAGGGGACTTCAGCAAGAGAAGAGAAGAGAGTAGAAACATTTGAAAGAGAGTAGAAGCTCAGTACGTATGTGTCCAGTGGCTGTGGGCATTTCACAGAGCAGAAGGCAGCTTTGGAAATGGGAAGACACCCGCCCTAGGCCACAGTCCAGAGCTGGCGTTGTCCGAGAACTTAGGTGCACCAGGCGCTGAGCTGGATCCCAGCACACATGAGCTTTGGCATGCGTGGGGTGTTGTCACTCATTCACAGACGGGCCAGGTTATCCTCAGACACTATGTACCCCCAAATCTCGTTCTGCCTAAGGAGATACGAGATGACTATTTTGATCTAGAAGTGAATGCACCTCCCTAAGGAATTTACCCCAGGCCCCCTCCTCCTGGCAAGTCACCCAAGGACTCCCCAGGGGCTTTCTTGCACAGAGATGTCCCCTACAATAGAATAAAGAATCCTGGGCCGGCCTCAGCTTCCTCTTGTTAGCTATGCCCCTGTTTCTCACCTATCTCACCAACCCCACAGAGGCCCCGAGACTCCCATTTCCCCCCACACCCTGTCCCCATCCAATCCACAGGCAAACCCACGCAGGTGGCACCTTCAAGAGGATTCCGAGGTCCTGCTTCTCACCTCCTCCGTGCCCCCACATAGTTTGAGCCACTTCCGTCGTTCCCCCAAGCTAGCCAGCTAGCCTCCCCTCTAGCCCCTCCTCAGCGAGATCTGCTCCCCTCCCCATGGGCACAGTGTGGCCTGTTAGCACCTGAGCTGCAGCTGAACCTTCTTCTGCCCAGGACCCTTTGCTGGCTTCCCAGCTGTCTGAGTGAGAGCTTGGATCCTTGTAAACAACCTCAGGTCATTAAGTCTGGGCCTTCTTCTCTCCCTGAGCTGTCTGCCACTGTCCCCTGCCCACACCCCTCCAGACGTGGACTTCCCTCTGGGCCTCAAACTTGCTGATTAAGCCTCAGGGCCTTTGCATGTGCCATCCCTCCGCCTGGAATGCTCTTTGCCCGGATACCGCCTCCTACAATCCTTGCTCCAGTCTCACCTAGCCAATGAGGACAGCCCTGGCTGTCCATCTAAAACAGCATCTGGCATAGAGTGTGTGCTTGATAAGTAAATGGGGAAGGAAGAAGGGAGCATGGGTGAGGAAAGAAGGAGAGGGAGGAGAAGGAGCGCAGGAATGCTGCCTGGCCATTTTTATTTCAGTGAATTCAGGTTACAAGAGCAAACTAGACAGTGTAAAAATAAAGATCACAAAGGGCCAGCCTGGATGGGGCGTAGAGGGCAACTCTGCCCATCTGCCCTGATGCAGGTTGGGAGACTAGATGTGTGTGAGTCTCTTGTCTGGGCAGCCCCTCCTCCGCTCCTCCCCGCCAAGCTCCCCTTCCTTGCCCATCCACCAGGGAGTCTGGACAACACGAGGAGGCTTCTATCCCACTACCAGGACCCTGGGAATGGCTCGGGGCGGGAAGATGCTCAATAACTCTCGACACTCATCCGCTTCGCTCCAGATGGGTGACCCTGCCATTCCACAAGGAGAGGAAGGACACTGGGATGACCTGGTAACATCCCAAGCTCAGCGTGTGACCGCACACTAGACGCTTAGCATCCCTGGGCCTCCATTTCCCCTTTCATAAAAATCATGGGAATCTGACGCTGTCGTTCAACCATCAGCCCACTCTAGGCACTGAGCATCTATAAATACAATGAACACGGAGTTTGTCTGTTAAGAAACCTACCACAGCAGGACCATCCTGACCTTCTAGACGGGTTTCACTCTGACACTGTGACCGCCACACCTGGGCTGATTGTACCCTAGACCAAGGACAATGTCACCTGGCGCCCCCACCTTTCTACCACTCTTTCCTCCCGGGAGGAACTGGGGTTTCACACAAAAGCAGCCGAGGCCCATAAATAGCAGCTGGCCACTCACAGGCCAACCCTCCCAGGCCCCAAAAAGGAAGTGAGAGAGAGGCGGGCACTTTTGTTCTTCCTGCAGAAAGTACTGTTTCTGCAGTGACCCGCCAGGCGCTCCCCAGGGCCTGGCACAGACCTGGCTCCGTCTCACACTGTGCTCCAGTTTTGGCTCAGCTGGCAGCTAGCTGCGTGACTCTATGCTATGGCTGAGCCTCTTCTCAGAGTCAGACCTGGCTCTGCCTCCCACTCTGCTCCCACCACCCACCTCGGGCCTCTGTGGAGTTGGTGAGATGGGTGAGAAACAGAGTCATAGCTAACAAGCGGAAGTCCTTGGGTGATTTGCCAGGAGGAGGGGATCCAGGGTAAATTCTCTTGGGAGGTGCATTCACTTCTAGATCAAAATAGTTATTCCTGGCCAGGCGTGGTGGCTCACACCTGTAATCCCAGCACTTTGGGAGGCCGAAGCAGGATTACTTGAGCTCAGTAGTTTGAGACCAACCTGGGCAACATGGCGAGATCTCGTCTCTACCAAAAAATTAACCAGGCATGGTGGCTCACGCCTATAGTCCCTGCTACTCAGGAGGCTGAAGGGGGAGGATCACCTGAGCCAGGAAGTTGAGGCAGTGATAAGCTGTGATTGTGCCACTGCACTCCAGCCTGGGCGACAGAGCAACAACAGAAAAAAAGTCATCTTTTACCTTCTTAGGCAAAACAAGATGTTGGGGTATCTAGTGTCTGAGAATAACCTGGCCCCCAGCAATCCCCTTGCAGGGGACTTTGGAGGGATTTCTGCATATGGACGCCAGGAGACGGGGACAATGACGTTCACTGCAGCAGCATGTGGAACCGCAAACCCAGGGGAGACGCAGGGCGCCACTGTTGTGAGTCCTGCCCACACCTTTCTAAAGCGTCTGCTCCTTCAGTTCTTTTCGTTTTGAACCCTCCATCTGTTTCCTGCCCAGACTCTGCCTGATACATCAGCAGAGAAATGGGTGAGTACAACATGATGTGTCCTTATAATGGAACATTACACAGCAGGTCAAAGAAATGAGCGAATGAAATGAGTTCAAGTAGTCAGGTCCGAGGGTGGCTGCGATGAAGCACATTTTAAACACAGACCCCAAAATAGCACTGGATATCACTAATAACACCTGCCTACGTATGTAAAATACAAAAGTGAACCAGAAATACACACAGGCCCAACTCCCAAGACCGGTCACCTCTGGAGAGGGGAAGGATGCTGGAGGCTCAGTCAAGAGGGACTTGAACTTTATCTGCAATACATTATATTTTTAAAAAGAAAATGACAGAGCAAATTCAACCAGTCATAAATGAGGCCCATTCGAATGTTTGTGAAATTATTTTTTGCACTATTCTGAATATTAAATTTTTGTTGGGTGTGGTGGCTCACACCTGTAATACAGAACTTTGGGGGGCAAGGTGGGAGGATCCCTTGAGCTCAGGAGTTTGAGACCAGTCAGGGCAATTTAGCAAGACATCACCTCTACAAAAAATTAAAAAATTGCCAGGCATCGTGACTCACACCTGCAATCCCAGCATTTTGGGAGGCAGAGGAGAAAGGATTGCCTGAGTCCAGGGGGTTGAGAACAGCCTGGGAAAGCTGGTGAGACCTCATCTCTACAATAAATTAAAAAATGAGCCGGGCATGATGGCACTCACCTGAGTTTCATCTGAGGTTCAGGCTACTCGGAAGGCTGAAGTGGAAAGATCACCTGAGGCCAACAGGTCAAGCCTGCAGTGGCTGTAACCATACCACTGCACTCCAGCCTGGGTGACAGAGTGAGACTCTGACTAAAAAAAAAAAATTAGCTGTGGTGTTGCATGCCTGAAGTCCCAGCTATTCAAGAGGCTGAGATGGGAAGATCATCTGAGGCCAGGAGGTTGAGGCTGCAGTGAGCCAGGATCACATCTCTACTCCAGCCTGGGTGACAGAAAGAGAATCCATCTTAAAAAATAATAATAAATAAAAATGCAGTGCATTCGTGAACTACTGGATTTAAACACATAGTTCTCTGGAACCTGTTATATACCCGCATGTGGACTATGCAAGACAGTTTAGAATAGACAACACATCCCTGCTTTCTTGGAGCTTACAGTCTGCTTAGGAGAGGCAGGCAATAAGCATGTAAGTAAGTAAAATATATCAGGTGCTGATGAGATCTGCGAGGAATCAGGAAGCGGGGAAATAGGAACGTGGGTGTGGTCGTGTTTGGGTTTCATAGAACACCATGGTAAAATACCACAACACACATTTATTTTTACCTTTCTGGAAGACAGAAGCCCAGTATCAGTTTCGCTGGTTAAAGTCATGGGCTTGGCAGGGCAGGGTTCCCTCGGAGCCTCCAGTGGAGATTCTGTTCCTCGCCTCCTCCAGCCTCTGGAGCCACGTTTCTTTCATTCCTTTCCTTCCCTCAACTTTGAAGCCAGCGGTGGAGCATCGTGCTCCCGTCATCCCGTCTTCTCCTCTTTGTCAAATCTCTTTCTCTCGTTTATGAGGACCCTTGGGATTATACTTTGGGCCAAACCAGGATCACCCCCCCCACTCCAGGATGCTCTTATCTCAAGATGCTTAATTTAATTACATTGACAAAGTCTCTTTTGGCATCCCAGGGAATCTTCACAAGTCCCAGGGATTAGGACATGACTATTTCTGAGGACATTATTTAGTCTACCACAGGTAGTATTGGAGGCCTCATGGATGAAGTGACATTTGAATAAAGAGCTGAGTTGGGCAGGAAAGGGAGCCATGGTTCTCTGTGGGATAGCATTCCAGGCAGAAGGAATAGCAGGGAGGCCTATAGCTGCAGCCGTGAGAGGGAGGAAGGGAGGAAGGAGAGGTAGGAACACCTGAGGGTATAGGACTTTGTGTCATTATGAGAACATTGGTTTTTTTCCTCTGAGTGAGAATAGAGCCATGGGAAGGCTTGAAGGACTTGACTCACCTATCTCTAAGATGGAACACCTGGCCCCAGGCCACGTAGTTCTCGAGGATTCCTTCCAGGATACACTCATTCCTTTTTACTGTTAAGTAATACTTTGTTGTATAGATACATTATAATTTGTTTACCCTTTTTCTTGTTGATTGACATCCCAACATGTCGGTTGTTTCCAGTTTCTGGTGATTACATGTAAAACTTAGAAGCAGTCATGTGCATATCTGTGTGGACATATTCATTCATTTCCCTTGGGTAAATATCTAGGAGTGGAATTGCAGGAAGATATTGTGGGTGTGTTTTAAGTTTCAAGAACCTACCAGATTCTTCTCTTCCCTCTCCCTCAGATTATTTTCAAAAGTGACTGTACAGCCTGCACTCTGATCAGTGGAGAATGAGAGTTCCAGTTGCTCCACATCCTCATCACCACTTGATATGGTCAGTCTTTTTAATTTTAGCCATTCTAATAGTTGTAACAGTAGTATCTCATTATGGTTTTAATTTTATTTCCCTAATGACTAATGATGCTGAGCATCTTTTCAAATGCTTATTTGGCATTCTTACATCATCTTCTCCGGTAGAGTGTTCAAATCTTTTGTCATTTAAAAAAAATGGATGGGTACAGTGACTCACACCTGTAATCTCAGTACTTTGGGAGGCAGAGGTGAGAAGACTGTCTGAGCTCAGGAGTTCGAGACCAGCCTGGGCAACATGGTGAGAACTTGTCTCTACAATAAATAAAAAAATTAGCTGGTTGTGGTGGTACATGCCTGCTACTTGTAAGGCTGAGGCAGAAGGATCACCTGACCCCAGGAGATGGACATGCCACTGCACTTCAGCCTGGGTGACAAAATGATACTCCAACTCAAAAAGGAAAAGAATAGTTTTCTTATTACTGGGTTTCGTGAGTTCTGTATATATTCTGAATGCAAGCCCTTTGTTTATCACATATATGATTGGCAAATATTTTTTCCTGGTCTGTGCTTTTGGTGTTCTATTTGTGTTACCTGAAAAAGCTGGGACTGTGTAAAAGAACTTCCCTCGCAAACTAGAAAGAGCTGAGAGATCAAAGAATGACTCAGACAAGTCCAGCTTGGTGAGTAGATGAGTTTATTAGGACTTACATACAGGACACTTCTGGGAGGCAGCAGGACAACTCTGAGGATCTGCCACTTTTCAAAACTGGTTATACAGCCTACACTCTGACGAGCAGAGAATGAGAGTTCCAGTTGCTTCACATCCTCATCAACACTTGATATGGTCAGTCTTTTTAATTTTTAGCCATTCTAATAGTTGTAACAGTAGTTTCTTATTATGATTTTAATTTTATTTCCCTAATAACTATTATATAATATGTAATAACAAATGTTAGATAGTCAGAGTAGAAGTAGTCATTGTATTAGTCTTATAATTTTTCTGTTTGCTTGAAATTTTTCAGGATAAAATGTCAAAAATTTTACAAAATAATACATTAAAACATTTTTTTTGTTTTGTTTTTTTGAGTTGGAGTCTCACTCTGTCTCCCAGACTGGAGTGCAGTGGCCGCTCCCGGCCACCGCAGGCTCGCCTGCTGGTCTCCGGCGATCCTTCCGCCTCAGCCTTCCGAGTAGCCGGAATTACAGGCATGCGCTACCACACCTGGCTGATTTTTTAATTTATTGTAGAGATGAGGTCTTGCTGCCCAGGCGGGTCTCGAACCTGCAGGCTCAGGCAATCCACTCACCTCAGCCTCCCAAAGGCGCGGGATTAGAGGCTGAGCCACCGAGCCCAGCTTAAAACATTTTTTTTTTGAGTTGGAGTCTCACTCTGTCATCCAGACTGGAGTGCAGTGGCCCCTCCCGGCCACCGCAGCCTTGACCTGCTGGGCTCCGGCGACTCTTCCACCTCAGCCTTCCAAGTAGCCGGAATTACAGGCATGCGCTACCATGCCCGGCTGATTTTTTGATTTATTGTAGAGATGAAGTTCGCTGCCCAGGCGGGTCTCGAACCCACGGGCTCAGGCAATCCACTCACCTCAGCCTCCCGAAGGCACGGGATTACAGGCTGAGCCACTGAGCCCGGTTTAAAACATTTTTTAAAGTAGCTTCTTTTTTTCCAGTAGATTATTTGAACCCTCTCATGCTCTATGTATCAGTCAGGATAGATTATGCTGTAGCGATTTTTTAAAAGCTCAACGTTTCAACAATTTAAGACTACAAAGATCTATTTCTCATTCATACTATGTGTTTATCATGGGTTGGATGGGAATTCTGCCCTGTGTTGTTCTTACACAGGCTTAGAGAGACTTCCTGTATGAGGTTTCCAGGGCTGCCATAACAAAACACCACAGACAAGGTAGCTTAAAGAACAAAAATTTATTTGCTCACAATTCAGGGAGCTAGATATTCAAGATCATGGAGTCAGCAGGGTTGATTTCTTTCAAAGCCTTGCTCCATGGCTTATAGATGCCTCTTCTTCTCGATTTGTCACATGGTCAACCCTCTGTGTGTTTCTGTCCCCATCTCCTCCTCTTATAAGGACTCCAGTCATAATAGATTAGGGCTCACCCCCAATAACCTCACTTAGAATTAATGATCTCTTCACAGACCCTACTTCCAAATACAGTCACATTCTGAGGTATGGGAGTTAGGACTTCAACATAAAAATTCTGAGGCAACACAGTTGAGCCCATAAGCACTCAGCCCACTGACGCTCCAAAATTCATGTCATTCTCACATGTAAAATACATCTAATCTCAGGTGGAGAATTTTGGGAAGATGACAGAGTAAGAAGCACCAGGAATTGGTTTCCCACCTAGACAACTGCACTGACAGAATTTGCATGATGTAACTATTTGGAACTCTGGGGTCTGTCGAAGGCTTGCAACGTCCAGGGGAAGGCTTGAATGGTAAATCACAGTAAATTTGAGTCCACTTTATCTGTTAGCACAGTAGCAGCGATCCATTGTCCATACCCAGCCATGTGACAAGCAGCCATGCATGTGTTCCTAGAGCTGCTTGCATACTGGCTTGCAGGAACCAGAGTGGGCAAAAAGTTCCTTGTCCTCCAAATATCAGACACTATGCTTGGATTGCTCATTGCTACTTCTAACAGAGGTGCAGAAAAAGAGGCAGTGGCCATTATTGTTGCACCTCCCCCCATTGTTTCCAGCCTCTTCCTTTCTGGCTGCAGTGACTTTCAGAGCATTTAAAGAGCCAGCGGCCTTCCCTCCCCTCTTTCACTTTTCTCTTTTTTCCCTTTTGGGAACCAGACATTAAAAACTAAGACATTCAAAAACAACGGCATAGACAGAGAAAATTGGAAAGTGAAAGCACAAGCTCAGAAAAGACTTGTGAAGACTGCATTTATACCTCTGGTTGATTCTTGGCACAAAGACAGTCTACAACAATTTTTTTTTAAGGCAGTAAACCCTGGGAAAGAGAGTGAATCTGAGTCCCATAGTTGTCACATTATTAGATTCAAATGCTCAGTTAAAAAAAAATCACAGCTGGGCTTGATGCGTCAGCCTGTAATCCCAGCACTTTGGGAGGCTGAGGCGAGTAGATTGCCTGAACCTGCAGGTTCGAGACCAGCCCAGGCAACTTGGCAAGACCTCGTCTCTACGAGAAATCAAAAATTAGCTGAGCGTGATAGCACATGCCTGTAGTTCCGGCTACTTGGAAGGCTGAGTCAGGAGGATCGCTGGAGCCCAGCAGGTTGACACTGGGGTGGCTGCGAGCGTGCCACTGCAGCCTGGGCTATGGAGTGAGACTGACCAAAAAAAAAAAAAAAAAATCACAATGCATACAAAGAAAAGGGAAATATGACCTATTCAAAGGGAAATCACAAATCAACAGACATCGTCCCTGCAATAAAACTGATGACAGACCTACTTGACGAAGACTTTCAAATAACTGTCTTAAAACACTTAAAGAACTAAATGAAGATAAAGAGAAAGTCAAGAAGACAATATATGAGAAAAACGATGATACCAATAAAGAGATAGAAAACCTAAGAAGAAATTCTGGTGTTGAAAAATAAAATAACTGAAACAAAATTTCACTAGAGAGATTCAAAAGCAGGCAGAAGAAAGAATCAGCAAACTAAAAGATAGGACAATAGAAATTATAAAGTCCAAGAAACAGAAAAAATAAAGATTGAAGAAAAGTGAACAGCACCTACAGGGTGCATGGGATACCATCAAATGAGCCAACACATGCATTGTAGAAATCCCAGAAGGAGAAAAGGGCAGAGAGAAAATTTGAAGAAGTAATGACTGAAAACTCCCCAATTTGATGAAAGACATGAATATGAACATAAACAATGAAGAAGCTCAACAAACACCAAGTAAGACACTCAACCAAGGTACCTAGTATACTTTTGAAAAACAAAGACAAACAAGGAATTCTCAATAGGATTATCTCCAGATTTCTTATAAGAAACTCCTGAGGCCTGAAGGCAGTGGCTGATATATTCAAAGTGCAAGAAAAAAACTAATGTCAACCAAGAATCCTATTTCTGGCAAAACTGACCTTCAAAAGTGAGAAAGAAATTAAGACATTCCAAAATAAACAAAAGTTGAGATAATTCATTACCACTAGACCTGCAAGAAATGCTCAAGGGAGTTCCGGCAGGTTGAAATGAAAGGACACTAGATTGTAACTAGAAGCTGCATGAAGAAACAAACATCTCAATAAAGGTAACTATATGAGCAATTATATAAGCAAGTATTATTGTAACAACAGTTTGTAATTACACTTTTTGTTTTATACATGATTTAAGACACGAATACATTTTTAAACCCCCAAGAATTAGTCTAAAAACTAGTATTATTTTAACTTTGGTTTGTAACTCCACCTTTACTTTCTATATACTTTAAGATGCTAATGTATTTCAAAGAATTATTAAGTTATGTTTTGGAGTACACAGTGTACAAAAATGTAATTTTATGATATCAACAAGTGAAAGGAGTGAGGACATTGCTGTTAAAGGCATAGAGTTTCGTATGTTTTTGAAGTTAATCTGGTATAAATTCAAGTTAGTGTTATAAATTTAGGATGTTAAATGTAACCCCCATGGTAACCACAAAGAAAATTGTTACATAAGTGCAAAAGAAAACGGGAAAGGAATTCAAATATTTCACTACCAAAAAGTCAACTAAGCATAAAAGAAGACAGTGATACAGGAAATGAGAATTTTTTTTAAACCATAAGGCATATAGAAATGAATATCAAAATGACAGAAATAAGTTTCTATTTATCAGTAACTACTTTAAATGCAAATAGATTAAACACTCTGATCAAAAGTCAGAGGTTGGCAGAATGTAAAAAAAAACATAATCCAACTATATTCTGTCTATAAGAGGCTTACATTAGATCTAATGACACAAATAATCTAAAGAGAAAGGATGGAAAATATATTCCATGAAAATAGTATCTAAAAGAGAGCTGAGGTGGCTATACTAGTATCAGGCAAAGTAGACTTTAAACCCAAAAAGGTAAGAGACAAAGAAGGACATTATATATTATAAGAAGTTCAACACAGCAAAAAGATATAATAATTATAAGCATCTATGCACCTAATGGCAAACCACCAAATTATTTTAAGCAAAAACTGATAGAATTAAAGGGAGAAATAGATAATTCTACAGCAATAATTGGAAACTTCAGTACCCTACTCTCAATAATGGATAGAACAACAGACAAAGTTAAAAAAGAGAGGATCTGGCCAGGCGCAGTGGCTCAGCCTGTAATCCCAGCACTTTGGGAGGCCGAGGTGAGAGGATTGCCTGAGTAACTTGTTGAGACCTCATCTATACAATAAATCACAAAAACTAGCTGGGTGTGGTGGCATGTGTTCCAGTAGTTCCAGTTACTTGGAAGGCTGAGGCAGAAGGATTGCCTAAGCCCAGCAGGTCGAGGCTGTAGTGGCCGTGTGTGTGTCACTGCACTTCAGTGTGGGTGACAAAGAGTGAGATTCCAACTCAAAAAAAAAAAAAGAAAAAGAAAAAGCACTCAACACACTAGGAGTAGAAGGATACTATCTTAACAAAGTAAAAAACCATATATGAAAAACCCACAGCAAACATTGTACTCAATGGTGAAAGAGTGAAAGCTTTTCTTCTGTGATCAGAAACAAAGCAAGGATGCTTGCTTTAGCCACTTCTATTCAACATAGCACTGGAAGTTCTAGCCAGAGAAACTAGATAAGAAAGATAAATAAAAGAAATCCAAATTGGGAAGGAAGATGTACAATTATCTCTGTTCTCAGAAGTTATGTTAAAAAACTCTAACAACTGGCTGAGCATGGTGGCTCACGCCTATAATCCCAGCACTTTGGGAGGAGGCAGAGGCAAGAGGATTGCCTGAGTTCAGGAGTTTGAGACCAGCCTGAGCAACATGGTGAAACCTCATCTCTACAATAAAATTTTTTAAAAATTAGCTAGGCAGGGCACACACCTATGGTTCCAGCTGCTTGGAAGGCTGAGGTGAAAGAATCGCCTGAGCCCAGCATAAGGCTATGGTGGCCATAAGCATGCCATTGCACTCCAGCCTGGGCAATAGTCCCACTAAACAATCCCACTAAAAAGAAACTGTAGAGCTGATAAATGAATTCATCAAAGTAGCAGAATACAAAATCAACACCCCAAAACACCTGCATTTCTATACACTAATAACGAACAATTTTAAAAGGAAATTAAGAAAACAATTTGACTTATAGTAGCATCAAAAAGAATAGAACACTTGGGAATCAACTAAACCAAGGAGATAAAAACCCTGTTCAATTAAAACTATAAAATATTACTAAAAGAAATTCAGTAAGACATAAATAAATGGAAACACATTCCATGTTCATGGATTGGAAGACAATGCTGTTAAGATATCAGTACTACCCAAAGTGATCTACTGATTCAATATAATCTCTGTCAAAATCCCAGTGATGTTTTTTGCAGAATTAGAAAAGCCCATCCCAAAACACATATGGAATTGCATATTACCAGAAGCACCTCTAATGTTCATATTTCTACCCATATTCTGTTCATGATGATATATGTATATTTCTAAGATAATTGCTATGGTCTGAATGATTGTGCCCGCCCCCCAAGTTCATTTGTTGAAACCTAATCCCCAATGGTGGTATTAAGAAGATTTTGGGGCCTTACCCACTTGGCTCTAATGTCAGTCTCCCTGTCAAGAGGTAGAATTGGTTCTCCTCCCTTTGAGCCTGGGTTGCCCTTGTGGTTTGCTTTAATCAATACAATGTACAGATCAGGTGCAGTGACTGGCGCCTATAATCCCAGCACTTTGGGAGACCAAGGCAGGAGAATCACTTGGACTGAGAGCTCAAGACCAGCCTGGACAACACAGAGAGACTTGTTTCTACACAAATCAGAAAGTTTAGCCTAGCATGGTGGCACATGCCTATAGTCCCAGCTACTTGGAGGCTGAGCCCAGGAGGTCGAGGCTGCAGTGAGCTGTGATCATGCCACTGCATTCCAGCCTGGGTGGCAGAGTGAGAGTCCAATTTAAAAAACCAAAAACAACAAAAAAAACGATGTGCAGAAGTGATGCTCTGGATCTCCCCGCTCTAGGGTTCAAGAGGTCTCACAGCTTGTGCTTTCACAGAAGGGAAGTCCAGTCGCCATATAAAGACATTCCAGATACATGAGGCAGGTCAGCCTACAACACAGGAAGAGAGAGCTCCGCCAGCCCTGCCAGCCCAGCCTGTTTGAGCCATCCCAATCGAAGCACCAGACACGTGAGTAAGGCCATCTTGTTTCCTCCAACACCACTGAGCCCGCCTAGCCCCACCAGGTGAGCAGAGACCAGCTGTCCCTGCTGAGTCCTGCCTCAACTCCTGACACACAATCCTGTGAGGAATCAAACCTGAGGAGTGGTTTGTTATGCATCATGAGACAACCACAGTGCCTCCCTGCCCTTCGGTATTCTTGTTCACACTGAAATCTTGCTCAGCCAAAGGGGAAGCCTGACATGTTTCCTGTCAACATGTGTAGCAAGAACTGGAGATCGGAAAAGTCCTGGGATCGGCTGCCATCTCATCAGGAGTCCTCAGAGCTGCCTGAGTGGAATGGAGTCTGATGGCGTACCTCACATTCCAGAGGCGTGGGGGCAGACCAAGTGAGTGACACTCACTTTAATGTGGTTAGCATAGCCAGTACACATCTCGGGGTGTCTCCATGGCCTCCCATGGTGAGGCTAGCTTTCTCAAAATATGGCAGCCTCCTTCAGTGGACTGCTTGCACGGCAGATCAGGGCCTGCTGCAAGTACTCCAATAGGCAAGGTGGGAGCTGTGCCATCCTTTCTCACCTGGCTTGGGGATGCCTTCCTGGAGGAAGAAGAAAGAGTGCCAACTAGGGAGAGTTCATAGTAGACAGTGGGAGGGAATGACATCTCAGGGCAGGAATAGTGAGGGGGCAACATGTGAGATGTTCAGGTAACTGTGGTCAGTATGGGGTCACCAGTGCCCAGTGGTCCCCTTGCTCCACTTGTGATATGGTGGTAGTCATCTTGAGGTGGGTTGAGGTCAGGTAAGGGAGATAGAGTTAACTCGGTCATTCGCCTGCAGCAAGGACACAGGGCGTGTTGGGAAGGTTCCAGAACTGAGCCAAGGGGGCTGGGTTTAAATCCTGGCTCCCCTGTCCACTTTCCGCAAGACCTCAGGGAATCACGCCGCTCCCCTGAGCTTCAGTTTTCTCATCTGTAAAACAAGCCAACCCTACAAGGGGTAACTGCCAGTTCTGTGCACATGCTGAATATCCACACTCTACTTCCCTTAATTATAAAATTTATGAGAAATCTCCAAGTGCTCCAAGTTCACTTGATTATGGCATGAGAACCATGCCTTTTACCAAGGAATCAATTATAATCTTTGAGGACGCAGTAACTATTTTTCTTTATATTATTATGCTAACTCCCTAGGAAAATCACTTTCCCACTGTTAGTCTTTAAAATAAGGCTAATTTAGCCAGGCTCTGTGGCTCAGGCTGTAATCCCACTTTGGGAGGCCGAGGCGAGTGGACTGCCTGACCCTGCAGGATTGAGACCAGCTCAGGCAACTTGGCGAGATTTATCTCTACAATAAATCAAAAACAAAATTAGCCAGGCATGGTAGTGCATGCCTGTAGTTCCAGCTACTTGGAAGACTGAGGTGGAAGGATCGCTGGAGCCCAGCAGGTCGATGCTGGGGTGGCTGGGAGGGTGCCACTGCACTCCAGCTTGGGCAACAGAGTAAGACTCCAACTCCAAAAGATAAAATAAATAAGGCTAATTTTAAAGCTACTTTTTAAAAGCAAGAATAACAGTTCCCATTCTTCTGCTCCATAGGGCTATTTTGAGGATTTAATGGGGTGATAGATGTGAACTGAGCTCTTCCTCATAGCTGTCAGAGACCAAAAGCCCAATCCCAAGCTTGCTTAAGCTAAAGGGAAATAATTTTTTTTGTGGGAGTAAATAGCTGGGGTAGGGCTGACTGCAGGCACGGCTGGACCCTGGTCCACCTCTTAGATCTACTTCCCACAGAGGTCTCAGGCCATCCCTTGTGTCCTGGCAACCTGGGTCCAGATAAATAGAGCACTGGCTCCCCTGAGAGCCCATCAAAGCACTGTGGAAGGGTGTGTCTCTGACAGGCTCCAGTTGGGTCACTTGTTATTCTGGACCAAAGGCTGTGAACGGAGGATGCAACAGTTTGATTATCCAGTCTTGTTTAGCAGTTCCCCTGGACTCAGAGTTGTCCCAGCACCACCCAAGGCCTGAGAACAGGGGTGTGGGTCCCCAAATGGCAGCCATGAACTCTTTCAGGAAAGACATGTGGGATTTACATCCCTTTCTGTCTCAACCTCCCTTTCCCGCTTTGCTCTCATCTGCCCTTCTCCAGGCCCGCCATGCTCTTCCCACTCCAGCTTGGGCATGTTCCCTCCACTTGGGTTGTCTTCCTCACTGATGAATTTTCTCTGCCTCATTAACAATTGTTTATTTTTGAAACTCAGCTCTTATGCAGACTTCTCCACCTCCCTAATTCCTTTGTTCCCTGTACCCAGAGGTCAAATTCCTCGAGAGGACCATGCTGACCTTTGCGTTACATTGCACCACAGCTGCTGGATGTCTCTGCCGTCTTCAAAACGATTCTCCCTGCCTCCTTCTTGCTTGCGCTGGCCACTCTCCCTCACGGCAAGGAGAAATCTTGTAGAAAAATATTTTATTTGCTCATGACATTCTTCTGCTCAGAACTTTCCACTGGCTTCTGTAGGAGACTGAACGGTGACCCCAAAGATTCAGGGGCTGGTTCCTGAAACCTGTGAACACCCTTGAAAGGACCTAACATGGATTTACTATACCAATGAAAGGACATAACACAGATTTAATATACCTAATGAGCAGCCATTTTAGCATTGCCTAAATCTCATCTTTTTCTAGCAGTTTACTTAACTTACCCTCTAATCGTTAGCTGAGAACAGAACCAGTTTCTCAGAGGTAGATATTGCTACTTGCTTTACAATTCCCTCCCAAGTTTGTTAATAATTCGCTTTTTTATTCCAAGTATTCACCTTCACCCATAAGACCCAAGTTAACCTAGTCAGCCCTTCATGATCTACATGACACAGACCCCCACCACCACGGCAGCAATCATGTGACTAACCCACCCATCTGCCTGCTGTTCATCACCTGACGTCAGTTCCTGTGCTTATCTGCCCCTTCATGATGACATGAAGCAGATCACCACCCAATCACCTTAATGACCTTCCCCCATCAAAGGAAAAGATTAAAAGGATTCAACCGCAAACAGCCATTCACCATTGCCTACTAGACTCTGGTGTGGCCATGTGCTCTTTGGGCTGTGGCCATCTCCATGTTTCCTAAGCTTTGGCCCCCTTTCCTACCATGGAGAGGTGAATATCTCTCTCTCTCTCTCTCTCTCTCTCTCTCTCTCTTTCCCCCTCTCTAATTTACCTTCTAAATAAACTATATTTTCTAATCCAACTTCTGTGCAATCCTTTTATCTTTCATGTGGCATCGGATCACACACTAGACACCCACACCCCCAGCAGGCCTGACCTAACATTTGGAGCCTCCACTGGGAGTGTGACCTAACAGTCCTCTTGTATGGAAAAAAGCCTCTCTGCAGATGTCATTAAATTAAAGATCTTGAAATGGGGTGGTCTTGGATTGTTCTAGCAGGCTCCTGAATGCAATCACATTTATTCTTTTTTCTTCTCTTCTCTTCTCTTCTCTTCTCTTTTCTTTTCTTTTCGTCAGGGTCTCACTCTGGAGAAGCCGGAGTGTAGGGGCACAATCACGTTTCACCACAACCTCAACTTCCTGGTCTCTGGTGATTCTTCCACCTCAGCCTCCAAGTAACTGGGGCCACAGGTGCGCCACCACACCCAGCTAATTTTTTTATTTTTTGTAGAGACGAGGTCTCACTGTGTTGTCCAGGCTGATCTCGAACTCCTGGGCTCAGGCAATCCTCCCACCTTGGCCTCCTGCAAGCACATGTATTCTTTTTTTTTTTTTTTTTTTTTTGAGTTGGAGTCTCACTCTGTTGCCCAGACTGGAGTGCAGTGGCCAGGAGCGGCCACTGCAGCCTCGACCTGCTGGGCTCCGGAGATCCTTCCACCTCAGCCTTCCAAGTAGCTGGAACTACAGGCACATGCTACCACGCCCAGCTAATACATGTATTCTTATAAGGAGGAGGCATAGGGAGACCTCTTGACACAGGCAGAAGAGGATACTATGTGACCAAGGAGGCTTAGACTGGAGCTCGACCCTGCAGACACCTTGGTTTTGGCCCAGTGGTACTAATTTAGGTCTCCTGAGCTCCAGACCTGTGAGTGAATACATTTTGGTTGTTTTAAGCCACTCGGTATATGATCATTTGTTAGGGAAGCCCTAGGGAATGAACGCAACTTCCCACATTATGAAAAATAAAATGTTAACTCCTGTGAGGCGCTGTGGTCTGACTCCTGCTTCTGCAGCTATCCCAGTCCCCAACCCCCAATCACATGAGACTCAATGGATGTTTGCCTGCATCTTGAACACTTTCTTGCCTCAGGGTCTTTGCAAGTGCTTTTGGGCCAAGGGCCTTTGTTCCTTTAGCCTGGAATGCTTCCCCCCAGGGTTATTCCATGTCTGTCACCACAAGTAACAGCTCAGATGTTATCTCCTTAGGGAGGTCTTTTCTGATTAAAACAGTACTTCCTCACTTCCTATTCCAAGTAAAATGTGCTATTATATCGTCTGCAGACAATTTGTAATCTTCTGAAATTACCTTATCTTTATTCATTGATGTATTCGTTGTTTACCACACACACACACACACACACACACACACACGCGCGCGCACGCACACACACGCGCACGCGCACACACACACACACACACACACACACTCATTGTGGCTCCATACAAGCAGAAAGCGTGTCTGCTTTGCGTACCACTGTATCCCGTGTGCCTAGAACACGACGGCACACAGCAGGTACTCAAGACATATTTATTGAATGAATGGATATGCTTGTCTGTTTTTTCACCACCACAGTCCCTGTACCCAGCCCTCAGAAAAACAATCATATTTGAAACGATGCCCGAAGAACACGGCACGAGCATCTCACAGGATTTAATCCTCCAGTTTAAGGGCCAGAAACCCACAGGAACATTGTCCAGTGAAACGCTCGAATGTAGGGTCCTGAGTCTCCACGCCTTTGCCTCCGACAGGCAAGACTTCAGAGGACTCGGACCTCCCCTCCTCTTCTCAACCAGGCTGTCTTTACACCAGCGGTTCTCAGCCAAGGTGACTCTGCCCTCACAGTCAGGAGACATGTGGCCATGTCTGGGGATATTTTTGGTTGTCTCGGTGACAGTGCGAATGGGATGTGCCGCTGGCATCTAGTAGGTGGAGGCCAGGGATGCTGCCCAAGACCGTGGGATACGCAGGATAGCCCCACTGCAAGGTGATCTGGCCACTGTCCTTCAAAACTGGACAACTCCCACCTGGGATGATTATAAAGCTTTGTAAAACCACAAGCAAAATGCATTTGTGTTACAAAGAATACGCTGGAGATCACACCCACTCAGAGAGCTTCAAACTATGGAATAATTTTGTTTCTGAAAACTGAAATTACAGAATAAATACCCAATGAGGAGAGACAGAGAGAGAGAGAGAGAAAGTGTGTGTGTGTGTGTGTGTGTGTGTGTGTGTGTGTGTGTGTGAGAGAGAGAGAGAGAGAGAGAGAGAGAGAGAGAGAGAGAGAGAGACTTCGCCATTTGGTATCAAATTAGCAACCTAAGTCTTGGCTCCTGATGGAAAGGTGAGTGCTAGCCTCAGGCACATTGGTCTGCCTCTGCTGTGGGGTTCTGTTTTGACTTGGGGACAGATGTGTGGGCCGCCACATGACTAATCAGGTGCAAAGGCCAAGACTCCTGCAAACAGAAAATCACGTTCTCAATGGAATGGAAAGATCTGGTGAATGCTAACTCAGGATGAGACGTGGCGGTGAGTGACGGCAGAGTCACAGCACGGCCCAGACCAAACAGCTGGTCCAGGGCACAGGACAGAGGTCAGAGAGGGAAGGTCCCGCTGCAGGGGGTGCCACCTGAGCTCCACCTGGTGAAGGCCACGGAGAAGGAACCATCGGTGGAAACTGTGTGCAGCAGGTGGAGGACAAGGGCCTGGACTCCCACACTCCAACGTGGGAGCGGCTAGCCTCCTGTGGTGACTGAAATTGAAGTCAAGTAAAATTTAAAATCCCATTTCTCAGCCCCGTGAAGTACATTCCAGATGCTCAACAGTACGTTTGTGCCTGCCGGTTGCCATCTGGACAGCACGGACACCGACCATTCTCAACCATCACAGAAAGTTCTATCACAAGCACAGGCCACATCTCACCAGGCCAGCGGGGCCTGCTCTGAGGGTGAAGTCTAACCTTGCTTTGGCCAGCACGCCAGGGGCAGGTACCCAGGGGTGGACGTGGCATCAGGGAACCTCCCTACTCACAGGAACCCCACCGCTCCTCCAGGTTCCTGAATGCATCTACCTCCTCCGAGCTCATCCATGCTCCCTCCTCACTTCTGCTCCTCTCCTGTCCCAAGCCAAAGATCTGTCCTTCGTCTAAGTGCCCAGAATCTCTTGAAGGTGAGTTGTGCATGGATTATTTTGAAACGCAGCCATTGTACTCAGAATTAAAGCTCCCACACCCATGTTGGTCTTGAGGCCCTACCTGCTAAGCCCCCAGTGCCTCTCTGATGTCACTCTTCTCATTCCACCCAGCCCCGGACCACTGCAGTTCCTTGAACACAGCTGGCAGGTGCTGCTCTGGGGCCTTTGCAATTGTGTTCCCTGTGCTCAGAATGTTCTTTTCCACATGCCCCCGGTCACTCCCTCAATTCCTTCAGGTCTCTGCTAATTTTACCTCATCAGAAAGACCCTCCAGACCATGCTATCCTATATAGCTCACACAAGCACACATGCATGCGGATGTCCCCACATATTCACACACACCCACACAAACCTCACATACGCACACCCCACATACAAAGCCTGCATATACACACCCACATGTTCACACAACACACCCCCCACATACCCACACCCACCCACTCCTTACACACCCTCCACATATACATGCCCCATGTATAAAGTCCACATACACACACCCACATAATCCCACATGATGCGCGCCTCACAAACATTCACACCCACATACATACTTACACACACACACACACACACACACACACACACACACGCCACATACCCATGCTACTGGGATTTTTCTTTTTCTTTTTTTTTTTTTTTTTGAGTCAGAGTCTCACTCTGTTGCCCAGGCTGGAGTGCAGTGGTATGCTCATGGCTACCCCAGTGTCAACCCGCTGGACTCCAGCAATCCTTCCACCTCAGCCTTCCAAGTAGCAAAAACTACGGGCGCACACTACCACACCCGGCTAATTTTTTAATTTTATTGTAGAGACGAGGTCTCACTATGTTGCCCAGGCTGGTCTCAAGCCTGCAGGCTCAGGCAGTCCTCTCGCCTAGGCCTCCCAAAGTGCCGGGATTACAGGCTTGAATCCGCGAGCCCTGCAGTGGGTCTCACCTCACAGAGTGCCGGGGGGAGATGGCCCCTGGCCAAGGTAGCTGATCGTGGCTACCAGACTCAGAGGCCTGAACAATCCCAGCCTCTCACCTGGCTGAGGAGGAGGCTTTGCTGAGTTCCTGAGAGTCAGAGCCCTTGAATGGGGCTTCCAGCCCTGTGCTTTGGCTTCCTGACGGTGGGCGAGCAATGTGGCAAGAGGGACAGGTATTTGTCCTATGAGACCTGGAGCAATCACTTGATATCCCTGAAACTCTATTTCCTCCTCGTTCAAATAAGGGAATCAAGGTGCTGACTGGGGTTTGGTGAAAATGTCTCTTCTAAATCCGATGAGGTGATATAAGCTGATTCAGCATTCTCTGGAAGGCAATTTGGTGTTGTGAATCAAGAGTAGGGTGTCTCAAACTCAAATGCTCTTGGGAGCTAGTTAGATAATGTAACACAGAGTGAGCCCCTTTAATAAAATGGCAGTTCTGATTTTTTTATTTAATTTTTTGAGGTAAAACTCACATAAAATTTACCTTTTTTTTTAGGTGAGGGGGGGTCTCACTGTGTCACCCAGGCTAGAGTGAAATAGCATGATCATAGTTAGTTCACTGCAACCTTAACCTCCTGGGCTTAGGCAATGCTTCTGCCTCAGCCTCCCAAGTAGCTGAGATCACAGGTGTGCACCACCACACTGGGTTAATTTTTAAATATTTTTGTAGAGATGAGGTCTTACATTGCCTAGGCTTGATTCACCATTTTAAAGTATACAATTCAATGGCATTTAATACACTCACAGTGTTGTCCTACCATCAGGACTATCTGGCTCTAGAACATTTTATCTTTTTTTTTTTTTTTTTTTTGAGTTGAAGTCTCACTATGTCACCCAGACTGGAGTGCAGTGGCACACTCACGGCCACTGCAGCCTCAACCTGCTGGTTTCAGGCAATCCTTCTGCCTCAGCCTTCCAAGTAGCAGGACCCACAGGCGTGAGCCACCATGCCCAGCTAATTTTTTGATTTATTGTAGAGATAAATCTACAAGTTGCCCAGGCTGGTCTCGAGCCAGTGAGCTCAGGCAATCCTCTCACAATTTTACCATATTAAATGAGACCCCGTATGCATTATGCAGTCACCCCCTAGTCCCTCCTCCCCTCAACCCCTGACACCACTAATCTCCTTTCTGTCTTTACAAATTTACTTATTCTGGAGATTTCCTGTACATGGAATCATACAATATGGGGTCTTCTGGGTCTGGTTTCTTTCACTTAGCATGTTTTTAAGATTTATTCATGTTGTAGCACATATCAACATTTCATTCCTTTTCATGTCTGAATAATATTCCATCATATAGATAAACCATATTTTGTATAGCCATCCATCAGTTGACGAGCATTTCTGTTGCTTCCATCTTTTGGCCATTGTGAATAGCGCTGCTGTGAGCATTTGTGTCCAAGTATTTGTTCTTTGGGACATATACCTAGGAGTGAAAATGTGAGGTAATTCTATGTTAAATGTTTTGGGAAACACCCAAAGGCTTTCACAGTGGCTGCACCATTTTACAGACCCAACAGCAGTGTAAAAGGGTCTCATTTTTTCCACATTCTCACCAAAACTTATTTCCCTAAAATTATAACCATCCTAGTGGATTTGAAAAGATATCTCATTGTAGCTTTGATTTGCATTTCTCTAATGACTAATAATGTTCATCTTTCATGTGCCTATTAGGCATTTGTCTATCTTCTTTAGAGAAATGTCTCCTTTGCCCTTTTTTTTTTTTTTTTTAGTTGGAGTCTCACTCTGTCACCCAGACTGGAGTGCAGTGGCCGCTCCCGGCCACTGTAGCCTCGACCTGCTGGGCTCTGGCGATCCTTCCGCCTCAGCCTTCCAAGTAGCTGGAACTATAGGTGTGTACAACCACGCCCGGCTAATTTTTTTTATTTATTGTAGAGATGAGGTCTCGCCAAGTTGCCCAGGTGGGTCTTGAACCCATGAGCTAAGACAATTCACTCACCTCAGCCTCCCAAAGCACGGGATTACAGGCTGAGCCACCGAGCCCGGCTGCCCATTTTTAAATTGGGCTAGTTGGGGGGGTTTTTGTTGCTGAGTTGCATGAGTATTTCATAGATTCTGGATACTAGACTTTTATCAGCTATGTGATTTGAAATCTTTTCTCCTCTTCTGTGACTTGTCTTTTCGTATTCTTGACAGCACCTTTTGCTGTATAAAAGTTTTTAATTTTAGCCAGGTGTGGTGGCTCATGCCTATAATCCCAACACTCTGGCAGGCGGAGGCAAGAAGATTGCCTGAGCCCAGGGGTTCGAGACCATCCCGGGCAACTTGGTGAGACCTGGTCTCTACAATAAACCAAAAAATCAACCAGGCGTAATGGTGTATGCCTGTAGTTCCAGCTACTTGGAAGGCTGAGGTGGAAGGCTCACCTGAGCCCAGCAGGTTGAGGCTGCGGTAGCTGTGAGCATGCCACTGCACTCCAGCCTGGGCAACAGAGTGAGACTCCCACTAAAAAAAAAAAATTTTTTTTAAATTTTGGTGAAGTCCAATTTAGATTTTTCTTTGGTTGCCTGTGCTCTTGTTATATCTAAAAAACCACTGCCAAATCCAAGGTCATAAAGATGTACCATTATGTTTCCTTCTAAGAGTCTTATAGTTTTAACTCTTATATTTACAACTTTGATCCATTTTGAGTTAATTTTCATATATGGTGTGAGGTAAGGGTTCTTTTGTGTGGATAGTTGATCACTTCAGCACCATTTTTGAAGAGATTGTACTTTCCCCATTGGGTGATATTGGCAATAAACCATAATATGTAAGGATTTACTTCTGGATTCTCAACCTATTCCATGGATGTAAATGCCTATCCTTATGCCAGTGCCATACTCTTGATCACTGTAGCTTTGTAGTAAGTTTTGAAAACAGGAAGTATGAGTCCTTCAACATTGTCCTTTCTCAAAATTGTTTTGGCTCTTTGTGGTCCCTTGCATCTCCCTATCAATCTGTGGATCAGCCTTCACATTTCTACAAAAAAGGCCACTGGAGTTTTGACAGGGGTTGTATCAAATTTGCATTTTGCTGGGGATGGTGCTGCATCTTAACAATATTAAGTCTTTCAATTCATAAACACGAGGTGTGTTCCCATGTATGTAGGTCTTCTTTAATTTCTTTTGCCAATTTTTTTTTTTTTTTTTGAGTCAGGATCTCACTCTGTTGCCCAGGCTAGAGTGCAGTGGCACAATCACAGCCTTGACCTCCTAGGCTCAGATGATCCTTCCGCCTCAACCTCCTGAGTAGCTGGCACACACTACCACACCTGGCTAATTTTGGAGACTTTTGTTGAGACAAGGTCTTGCTATATTGACTAGGCTGGTCTCGAACTCCCAGGCTCAAGCAGTCTTCCTGCCTTGGCCTCCCAAAATGCTGGGATTACAGGTGTGAGCCACTGAGCCTGACACTTTCAGCTATGTTTCATAGCTTTTGGTGTACAAGTCTTTCATCTCCCTGGCTAAACGTATTCCTAATAATTATATATTTTGGATGCTATTGTAAGTGTCATTATTTTCTTAATTTTGTGTGCTGACCTTGTATTCTACAACTTTGCTGAATTCATTTACCAATAGTTTTTCAGTGGATTTTTTTGAATTTTTTGTATGTAAGATCACAGCATCCCTGAATAGATAGCTCTGCTTTCTTTCCAATAGGAAACCTTTTACTTCCTTTGTTTGCCTAATTTTTCAGGCTAAAATTCCAGCACTATGTAGCATAGAAGTGGTGACAGTGGGAATCCTCTCCTGTTCCCATGTCAGGAGAAATGCTTTCAGTCTCTCACCGTTGAGTATAAAGTTTGTTGTGAGATTTTCACAAATATGTCTTTTCGTGTTGAGGAAGTTTCCTCTTTTCCAAGTTTGTTGAGTGGTTTTTTTGTTGTTGTTGCTGTTGCTGTTGTTGTTTTTTTTGTTGTTGTTTTGAGTTGGAGTCTTACTCTGTTGCCCAGACTAGAGTGCAGTGGCACACTCACGGTCACCCCAGCATCGACTTGATGGGCTCTGGCAATCCTTCCGCCTCAGCTTTCCAAGTAGCTGGAACTACAGGCGCGTGTTACCACTCCCGGCTAATTTTTTGATATATTGTAGAGACAAGGTCTCATCAAGTTGCCCACGCTGGTCTCAAACCCCTGGACTCAGGCAATCCTCTTGCCTTGGCTCCCCAGTGTGCTGGGATTACTGGCTTGAGCCACCACACCTGGCAGAGTGTTTTTTAAATCATGAAGAGGTGTTGGCTTTTGTTTAATGCCAATTCTGCATTAATCACATGATGATTTTTTCCTTCATTCTATTAACATATTACTGTTAGGTCACATGTCATGGAACCTCCAAAAATGTTAGAGCATACTTCCAGTGGGGCCTCCAGAATGTTAGGTCAGGCCTGCTGGGGGTGTAGGGTGTTTGGTGTGCAATCCCATGCAGCATGAGAGATGCAAAGAATTGCACACAAGTTAGATTAGAAAATATAGTTTCTTTAAAAGGTAAATTAGAGAAAGAAAGAGGAGATTCACCTCCCCAACGCAGGGAAGGGGGTCAAGACCAGGAAGCATGGTGACAGCCATAGCTCAAAGAACACATGGCCACACCAGAGGCTAGCAAGGCAATGGCCACAGTGGCCTGGCACTAGCCAAATGGCTGCTCCTGGTTGAGTCCTTTTTATTTCTTTTTTTTTCTTTTTGAGATGGAGTCTCACTCTGTCATCTAGGCTGGAGTGCAGTGGCACACTCACAGTCACCCCAGCGTCAACCTGCTGGGCTCTGGTGATCCTGCCGCCTCAGCCTTCCAAGCAGCCAAAACTACAGGCGTGTGCTACCATGCCCAGCTAACTTATTTATTTATTTATTGTAGAGATGAGGTCTCATCAAGTTGCCCGGGATGGTCTCAAATCCCACAGGCTCAGGCAATCCACTCGCCTCAGCCTCCCAAAGTGCTAGGATCACAGGCTGAGCCACCGAGCCCGGCCGGTTGAGTCCTTTTAATCATTTCCCTTGGACGGGGGAAGATCGTTAAGGTGGTTGGGTGGTGGTCTGCTCCATGTCATCACAAAGAGGCAGGTAAGTGCAGGTACTGACGATAGGTGATGGACAGCAGGCAGATGGGTGGACTAGTCACATGATTGCTGCCATGGTGGTGGGCTAGTTGGGAGGAGACAAGGGGAGGGTGTTTTCCTGCAAGGGACTTTTTAGATATTTGTAGTCCACAAACTCTCTGATCAAAAGATGGTCTATTATCATTTCTGTCGTTCTGTCCTTTCCTTGCATCTGTTGGAGATTTGCTGAGGAGTGGGGTAGGCTGCCACTAGGCCTGCAGTGGAATGTCTGAATGCTTCCTAAAACCTGCCTATTGGAGATTTATCTTATCTATGTCTAACCTATGTAGATTCAAAGCATGTCAGGGGCAAAGTCTAAGCAAAAATGGTTATGCTGAGGCAAAAAGACTACGTGAAACTAAGTTTATTCTAGGTTTCTGTAGGTACCTCTTTTCAATTACATTGATTGATTTGGCAGTTTTGATTTTCCAAGATAAGTTGTAAATCTAAATTCTGGAGAGGGAGGTTGAAAGGGAACAAAAATAATATAAATATATGTGTTACCACTAAGCTGTACACTTAAAATGGTAAAGATGATGAATTTTGTATATATATTTTACTGCAATAAAAAAGCATGCTTATATAGTTTTTAAAATCTGAATTCTGGTGGGAAATTTTACTTTTAAGTGTTGACGTACATTAAAGAATTGCATAGGCTAAACCAAACTCCACTAAGAGACAAATTGGCCGTAGGGCTACCAGTTTAAAATCGCTGATCAAGAAACTTAAAAATACTCCTTCCCTTTGACTTAGGAATTTTACTTCTAGGGATTCATCCAGAAGAGATCATCCAAACTGTGGGCAAAATTTTACACATACATCTAAGTATCATTTTTAACGCCAAAAGCTGGACAGTCCCTAAATACCCAGCAGTGGGGGTCCCTTCAGGGTAACGTGTTTAACCCAGTGGAATGAATGTTCTGCAGCCACTTAACGATGGTTTTAGTTAAGACTATGGAGTGTCAGCCGGGCTTGGTGGCTCAGCCTATAATCTCACGTTTTGGGAGGCTGAGGTGAGTGGATTGCCTGAGCCTGTGGGTTCGAGACCTGCCTGGGCAACTTGGCCAGAACTCATCTCTACAATAAATCAAAAATTAGCCGGGCGTGGTACCGCGTGCCTGTAGTTCCAGCTACTTGGAAGGCTGAGGTGGAAGGATGTCCGGAGCCCAGCAGGTCGAGGCTGCAGTGGCCAGGAGCGGCCACTGCACTCCAGTCTGGGCGACAGAGTGAGACTCCAACTCAAAAAAAAAAAAAAAAAGACTATGGAGTGTCATCAACAGATATAGGTGTTATAGGCCAGATGCAGTGACTCATGCCTGTAATCCCAGCGCTTTGGGAAGGCAAGGCAGGCAGATTGCTTGCACCCAGGAGTTCAAGACCAGCCTGGGCAACATAGTGAAACCTCATCTCTGCAAAAATAAAATAAAATAGCCGGGTATGGTGGTGTGTGCCTGTAGCCCCAGCTACTCAGGACGCTAGGGTAGAAGGATTGCCTGAGCCCAAGAGGTAGAGGCTGCTGTAAGCTGTGATCATTGTGATCATGCCACTGCACTCCAGCCAGGGCAACAGAGTGAGACCCCAACTCAAAAATGAAAAATAGATATAGGTGATATAAATTTCAGTAACTAGGCCGGGCTCGGTGGCTCAGCCTATAATCCAAGCACTTTGGGATGCTGAGGCGCGTGGATTGCCTGAGCCCGCAGGTTCGAGACCCACCCGGGTAACTTGGCGAGCCCTTGTCTCTACAATAAATCAAAAACTAGCCGGGCATGATAGCGCGCTCCTGTAGTTCCAGCTCCTTGGAAGGATCGCCGGAGCCCAGCAGGTCGAGGCTGCGGTGGCCGGGAGCAGCCACTGCACTCCAGTCTGAGTGATAGAGTGAGACTCCAACTCAAAAAAAAAAAAAATTAGTAATTGCTGCTAAATGTAATAGTAATTGTCATCTAATGAACATATACTTCTTTTCTTGCTACAAGAGGAAGAAGGGTTGGCTCACCAATAGGTCGTTTCTCTACTGCCTGCCTTCCTCTTCCTGTATTTTCCAAATTTAGCATAATGTGCCGATAAAACTTTTTTTTTTTGGTCTCTTTCCACATTTGATTCATATTTGAAAAACATTTTGATCTCAGAAGCACATTTTCCTACACCCATGTCCCTTTTGCTGGCTACACACTGCTTTCCCGCTGGTCACACGTGGGAACTATGGGAAACCCATCTCTTTGCCCAGCCCAGTCCTATTTTTCACGAGCACTTGAATCAAAACAGTCTGGAACACGGTTTCTGACATGGCCGGCTGGCAGGGACCCACATCTTTCCAGGAACGAAACCCCGTCTGGGACAGCATTCTGGGTGCAGCCTCGGCCGCTTCCCCCGTGGCCCTTGCTCCAAGCAGCTAGGACGTGAGCCGCTTTTCTTCTTCCTCCCTGAGAACCACATTGGGAAACAGATGCCACCGCATGGAAACCTGACAGTTCTTTCCACGGGCTCCTCCTGTAAAGCCTGAATTCTACGTGGAGTATTCTAGGTCTAGGCATCAATGATGGGGCCTTGAAAAGAGAAAGAAAAAAATTCCTGCAGCAGTTTGCACACCAACTTGGAGGCTGTCACACCTGTAGTGAACACGTGAATGGTGCTAAGGCAGGGAAGGGTGCAAGGGCACAGACAAGGCGTCCCTAACCCAGGGTCAGCTTCCCAGAGGCGGTACTGCCCTGCTGGGTGCTGAGAGGCAGACTTGGGACAAAACACTGCTCAACCAACCAGCCCAGTGCAGTGTGGTACAGACCCTATCCAGCAGCCCACACTTCCCAGCTGGACCCAGAGGACAGACTAGGGCCAGGTGGATGGGATGGGGCTGCGTGGAGGAGGCAGTCTGAGCTGAGCCTCTGTACTGAGGTGGATAGCATCCTCCCCAGAATACATGTCCACCCAGAATCTGTGATTGTGACTTGATTTGGAAGATGGAATCACACTGGGTTAGGGTGGGCCCTTGCTAATGACTGGTGTCTTTATTAAGACAAGGGAAATGTGGACAGAGATACAGGGAGGGGGGTTCTGTGAAGGTGGAGGCAGAGACTGGAGGGTGCATCTAACAAGAAACACCAAGGAATGCCAGCAACCTCCGGAATCTAGGAAAGGGCGAGGAAGGAGCACAGCTACATCTTGGGTTCTGGTCTCCAGAACTTTAGGAGAATACAGTTCTAGGCTGGGCATGGTGGCTCACGCCTGTTACCCCAGCACTTTGGGAGGCTGAGGTGAGAGGATTGTCTGAGCCCAGGGGTTCAAGACAAACCTGGACAACTTGACTAGACCTAGTCTATACAATAAATTTAAAAATTAAGACGGGCTCGGTGGCTCAGCCTGTAATCCCGCGCCTTTGGGAGGCTGAGGTGAGTGGATTGCCTGAGCCCACCAGTTCGAGACCCACCTGGGCAACGTGGAGAGATCTCATCTCTACAATAAATCAAAAAATTAGCTGGGCATGGTAGCACGCGCCCGTAGTTCCAGCTACTTGCAAGGCAGAGGCAGAAGGATCGCCGGAGCCCAGCAGGTTGAGGCTGCGGTGGCTGGGAGCAGCCACTACACTCCAGTCTGGGCGACAGAGTGAGACTTCAACTCAAAAAAAAAATAAAATAAAATTAGCCAGGGCCAGGTTCGGTGGCTCAGTCTGTAATCCCAGCACTTTGGGAGGCCAAGGCGAGTGGATTGCCTGAGCCTGCGGGTTCAAGACCAGCCTGGGCAACTTGGCAAGACCTCATCTCTACAATAAATCAAAAATTAGCTGGGCGTGGTAGCTACTTGGAAGGCTGAGGCAGAAGGATCATCAGAGCTGGGGTGGCTGTGAGTGTGCCACTGCACTCCAGCCTGGGTGACAGAGTGAGACTCCAACTCAAAAAACAAAAAAATTAGCCAGGTGTGGTGGTGTGCTCCTGTAGTTCCAGCTACTTGGAAGGCTGAGGTGGAAGGATCACCTGAGTCCAGCAGGTGGAGGCTGTGGTGGCCGTGAGCGTGCCATGGCACTTCAGCCTGGGCAACGGAGTGAGACTCCGACTCAAAAAAAAAAAAAATTGAGAGAATACAGTTCTGTTGATGTAAGTCCTCGTTTGTAACACTGTGTTGCAACAACACTGTGTTGCGGCAGCCACAGTTAATGACTACAGCCTTAAAGGAAATCTTGTCATAAAAGCATCCCTGCCACTTTGTATTGGGTGAGCCTCTCCTCCTGGGTGACAGCCCACGCTGTCCCCGCGTGGATGGATGCCTGACGTTACAACAGAGCACCGGGCGCCAGCACCTCCCAACTGTCACCAGCAGGTGGCCCCCCTGTTCTATGCTCCGGGCCACTCTCCCCACCTCCAGGTTCAGGGTCAGGCTTGGTGGAGTCCGGGATGGGCAGGCAGGAACCGGCTGGCCCCCCGCCGGCCCCGGGGCAAAAGTCGGGCAGTGAGCAGTGGTGGGGCCCAGTTTCTTTACTTTCTCGAAGGCTTGGGCTGGTGCCCTCCCTCTGCAGCGGACTTTGGCCCTGGGGCAGATGGGAGGGATGAATTCTCTTTTCCTCCCGAGGGCGTAAGTAGGATTCAAAGAGTTCTTGTGGTAAGATTGAGGTGGTTGTGGAAGGGACGCAGGGCTCTAGCCCAGGGACAGGGGTGGTTGGACCCCCACCCCACCCCAGCAGAGGCATAGGAAGGTAAAGAGTCCCTCACTTTCTCACCCATCAGTGGCCCCTGGTCACAGGAGATGATGTCTGTGGAATGGGACCGGTGAGGTTTTTATTTTTTTTAATGTAATTTATTTATTTATTTATTTTTGAGTCAGAGTCTCACTCTGTCGCCCGGGCTGGAATGCAGTGGCATGCCCATGGCCACCATAGCCTTGACCTCCTGAGCGCAAGTGATCCTTCCATCTCAGCCTTCCAAGTAGCTGGGACCACAGGCGTGCCCACGCCTGGCTAATTTTTTTGATGTTTTATAGAGACAAGTTCTCGCCATGTTGTCCAGGCTGGTTTCGAACTCCTGGTCTCAGGCAATCCTCTGGCCTCAGCCTCTCAAAGTGCTGGGATTACAGGTGTGAGCCACGGCACCCAGCCCAGGAGAGATTTTTGTGTTTGTTTTTAATTAAAGCAGGATTTATTTAGAGGACAGAAAAGCTCCCATAGTGGGAGGGGACCCGAGGGGGTTGCCACCCCAGGAGAGATTTTTAAAGCCAGTCCAGCACAGGCCATGAGTCGACCGCTGACTCAAGTGGCCGGGCTTGAGTCAGGTGACCTATGCACCTCACGTGGGCTGAGACACAGGGGTGCCTGCCCCAAGGGAGGTGAGAGTAACCATCCCTTCCCCCTCCGAAGGATCTGCTGGCGGTGGGCTTGGTCCCTGGCCTCTGGCTCCTCAGTCATTCCTTATGGATGCGGGAAGCATCAATGGGTTATAGTAGAAAGAGTACAAATCCAAGAGTGAGACCGGAAGTCCAGTCCCCTCTGTGGCTCACCAGCCACTGTGGTGCCTCCTCGGTTTTCTTGGTTGCAAAATGGGCTTGGCCCATTGTTTTAAAACATGTCCACCCATGTTTTACAGACGGCGTGTGTCCTGAGTGGACAACACACAGGAAAGGCTCTGCAGAGAAACCTCTCCAGTCGGGACCAGCCAGGGCAGCATAGCGAGACCACGTCTCTCCAAAACATCAAAAAATTAGGTTAGTGTGGTGGTGTGTACCTGTAATCCAGCTACTTGGGAGGCCGAGGTGGGAGGACTGCGCCCAGGAGATCAAGGTTGCTATGAGCTGATGTGCCACTGCACTCCAGCCTGGGTAACAGAGTGAGACCCTGACTCAACAAAGAAAAAGAAAAGAAAACAGAAACAAAAAAAACCTCTCTAGGAATTTTGTTTTTTCGTTTTGGGGTGTTTTTTTTGTTTTTTGAGTTGGAGTCTCACTCTGTCACCCGGGCTGGAGTGTTGTGGCATGCTCACGGCCACCCCAGCATTGTCCTGCTGGGCTCCAGCAATCCTTCCACCTCAGCCTTTCAAGTAGCTAGAACTACAGGCACATGCCACCACATCTGGCTTTTTTTTTTTTTTGTAGAAATGAGGTTTCTCCAAGTTACCCGAGTTGATCTCGAAACAGTGGGCTCGGGAAATCCACTAGCCTTGGCCTTCCAAAGTGCTGGGGTTATAGGCTGAGCCACCAAGCCCAGCTGAGTTTTTTATTTTTTATTGTAATAAAATGCATGTAACAAAATTTACCATTTTAACCATTTTTTTTTTTTTTTTTTTTTTTTTTTTGAGTTGGAGTCTCACTCTGTCACCCAGACTGGAGTGCAGTGGCGCTCCCGGCCACCGCAGCTGCCTGCGGGCTCCGCGATCCTTCCGCCTCAGCCTTCTGAGTAGCTGGAACTTTCAGGCCCTGCCACCACACTGGCTTTTTTTTTTATTGTAGAAATGAGGTTTTTCCCGTTACCCGGTTGATCTCGAAACGGGCTCGGGAAATCCACTACCTTGGCCTTCCAAAGGCGGGGATTAAGGCTGAGCCACCAAACCACGGGGCTCCCTTTTAACCATTTTTAAGTGTAAGTTCAGTGGCAGTAAATATATGCACATTGTTATGCAACCACCACCACTATCCATCTCCAGAATCCTCTTCATGGTGCAAAACCGAAACTCTGGCCCCATTAAACAACAACACTCAAAACTCCACCCCAGCTCCTGGCAGCCGCCATTCTGTTTTCTGTCTCTATGGATCTGACTACTCCAAGGATCTCAGATAAGTGGAATCACACAGCATTTGTCCCTCTGTGTCCGGCTCATTTCACTCAGCATAATGTCCCCAAGGTTCACCCACGCTGTGGCGTGTGACAGGGCGTCCTTCCTTTTAAGACTATATAATATGTCATTGCACGTATACACCACATTTTGTCTATCTATTCACCCATAGGTGGACGTGTCTTGCTTCCATGTTTTAGCAGTTGTGAATAATGCCGCTATGAACGTGGGTGTGCAAGTATCTCTTCGAGACCTCACTCTCTGTTCTTTTGAGGGTATACCCGGAAGTAGGATTCTCGGATCCTCTGGCAATTTTGTTTACTTTTTTAAAGGAACCACCATGCTGTTTTCCATAGCAACTACACCAGTTTACACCCTCACCAACCATATGCAAGCATTCCAGTTTCTCCACATCTTTGTCAGCATTTATTTTTCTGGTGTTTTGTTTTTTGTGTTTTGTGGGGTTTTTGTTTCTTTTTTCTTTCTTTTTTTTTTTTTGCAGTAGCCATCAAGTGGTATCTCTAGGTGTCTAAACTCACGGGATTTGATACAGGCATTGGTCACTTACAAAATCACTGGGCAGACTGGAGGAGAGACCCTGTGCTACTCCTCCCCAAACCCCGGTGCCTCCCAGAGCCTGGCAGAACCCACCTGCCTGAGGAGCTGCCCCTGGACCACAGCCAGGAGAGGACTCTTAGGGGTGCCGCTGATGTACCTCCATCTCCAGGGGGTCAGGGCACCATTCTAGCTGCAATGGGCAGCTCAAGACCAGACACAAGGACACTGATTTAGAAAGCCCCAGTCCCGTGACCCTGCTGGATAGCAGAGCACCGCTGCAAGCAGACGCCCACTGCTCCCTCGGCCTCCTTGTTTCCCTCCAGCGTGTTACTTGGTGCATCCTAACCCACGTCTGGGAACTAGCTGCAAGGGAGCCTGGCAAATGCTAGCTTCAGCTTTCCAGCCTCTGCAGGTCCGGAAGGCCCGGGAGAAGGAGGAGGGAAGGTGTGGAGGGCCACACGCATGTCAGAGCAGCGGGTGCTCAGAACACAGCAGCGCTGTTGATATGCCTAGAAATGGGGTCCCTGCAAGTGGCTCCCCTCAGCCACTCTAGCCTTCAGACTCCCCAGCCAGTCTCCCCCCTGCCAAAGGCCTTTGCACATGTTGTTTCTTCCTTCTCGAATGTCCCTGCCTCTTCACTCTGCCTCCACACGTCAAGGTAACGTCTGCTCGGCTAAAAAAAAGGAAAAAAGTCACTTTCTCCTAGCAACTTTATTCATAGGAGGTGAAAACCAGAACCACCCCAATATCCATAAACGCAGAGCGTCAACACATGACGGCGCAGTCATGCAATGGAACACGAACGCAGCAGTGAAAAAGGAAGTCCTACGATCACATGCATGAGCCTCACAGATGCGTTGTTGAGTGAAGAAGCTAGACACAAAAGAGCTCACGTCATAAGCTTCCATTCATAGGAGGCTCAAAGAGAAGCAGATTCATCCATGGCAAAAGGCTGAGAAGAGTGGTTACTTCGGGGAGAGGTGCTGGCTGGGAAGGGGACAAAGCAGTCTTCCAGGGGCTGAACACATTCTGTCGCTTGGTGCGTGCGCTTGGGCACAAACATGGGTAAAAGTTCATCAAGCTGAACAATTGAAACGTGTGCCCTTTCTAGAGTAAAAAAGTAAAAGCACGAGGTGGGTGTATTGCTGGAACCCAGGAGCCTGGGCAACACAGCAAGACCTTATCTCTACAAAAAAAATAAAAATGAGCTGGGCATGGTGGCGCACTCCTGCAGTCCCAGCTACTTGAGAGGCCGAGGTGGAAAGATCACCTGAGCCCAGGAGGTCGAGGCTGCAGTGAGTCGTGATTGTGGCACTGCACTCCAGCCTGGGCGACAGAGTGAGACCCCAACTCAGAAAAAAAAATAAATAAATAAATGAAAAGTAAAAGCAAAATAAGCTTCTCCTTTGCTCCGAGAAACCTTGTCGCAGACTGGAGCAAACGCCCCGTGATAAGCTGCCGGAGCTGAGCGCGCCGTCTTCGAGCTCCCTGTGTTTCCGTGGGACGCAGCTCGGCTCTGCTCCTCCCCCGCGCCCCCAGACCGTCTCTCCGGTCCCCGACTCCCCAGCACCCGGGTCTGGAGCATCTGCGCCAGGCGTGGGTGGCCCCGCGGTGGAAGGAGCCCACTCTCTGGCGACAGCAACGTGAGGCTTCTGCCCGCAACGTGAGTTCCAAACCCAGCGCCGGGGGCGGCGCCACGGATCTGCAGCCGGTTCGTCCTGCGCGGCGTCCAGCGGAGCCGAGCAGCCTCGGAAGGCAGGTTCTCCAAACAGAGCCACCTACGCCTGTCACTCTTCTTCCTAAAAATGTCCCGTGTTCAAACGTCTCCTCCCCCCCACCCCCACCCCCAAAGACAAAGGATTCTGTCGCTTTGAATCCTCGGCATTTCAGATCTTTAAATCCACGCACGAGGAATAGTTATGTAACTCGGCCGGGGGCGTGCCTTCGGGGGCAGGGAGTATTTGCATATTGAGGGGGAGGATGAAGAAGAAGTGAAGTTACTATGTCTGGATCCACCCCGAGGGCAGCAGTCCGGGAAGAGCTGAGGGAGGGACAGTAACAGCTCCAGGGCTGTACCTGTCTGGGCCTCCTGCTCTCCCATGCGGCCTCCCGGGTGGCAAGGCCAGGCCAGTGGAGAAGCAGATGTCAGCTGAAGTGACCTTGAGAGGTGGTGAGGCCCCTGTCCCTGGAGGTATGCAGGTAGAAACTAAAAGACCACTCGTGAGGGATGTTTCGAGACAGGCAGAGGGTGAGGGCCGGGAGGACTGCCCCCTGGAGGGCCCCAGAGTCCCAGGCATCTTGTACCTGTGTCTTTTGGAAACGTCATCCTCACTGAGGGAACAACGCTCGCCAGCCTACCTGGGACCTACAACATCCCAAAAGTTGGGAGTGACAGGAGCAGCTCCAAGGATAGAGGTGCTCACATCTGTAATCCCAGCACTTCGGGAGGCCCAGGCAGGAGGATTGCTTGAGGCTAGGAGTTTGAGACCAGTCTGGATGACAGAGTGAGACCTCGTCTCTAAAAAAAAAAAAAAAAAAATACTACTACTAATAGTAAAGGCCCAGCTCAGTAGCCCAGCCTGTAATCCCAGCACCTTGGGAGACGAGTGGATTGTCTGAGTCTGAGGGTTCGAGACCAGCCCCAGCAACTTGGTGAGACCTCTTCTGTACAATAAAATTTTAAAAAATTAGCCGGGTGTGCCGGCACACATCTGCAGTTCCAGCTACTTGGAAGGCTGAGGCGGAAGGATTGCCGGAGCCCAGCAGGTCGATGCTGGGGTGGCCGTGAGTATGTCACTGCACTCCAGCCTGGGAAACTCCAACTCAAAAAAAAAAAAAATAAACATAATAATAAATAAATACAAAGAGCACAGGTTCTGGAGCTTGACTGGATCTGGCTCCATCTTTGCCACTGCCCTTGTGGCAGAGGAGTCTAAGTCAGACCCTGGCACAAGGATGCCAGGGCAAGCACTTGGCTTGGGAGATGCAGGAAGCACCACTGGGGAGCGGGTGAGTGAGTCGGGGAAGGGACCGACAAGGGTGTGTCATCAAGGTCACCTGGGTCACTGCACTGGGTCACCTGGCTACGTCCTGCAGGTGTCGTGGGAGACAGCGTGGGTGCCCCACTGTGGAGCGGGGGAGCTGAAGTCTTCGTCCACCAACCTGCAGCCTCTGCTGGCTGAGGCCTGCCTGGGGCCACGCCTCTCCTGACCTCCAACTGTGTTCACCCACCTGTTCTTGCAGCCGGGGCGGGGGGCGGGCGGAAAAGAGCCCTGAGGTCACATCACAAGTGTCCCCTAGCTCTGGTCTAGGCCCAGGAAGCAGCCAGAGGAGAAGGAAGCCCACAGCGACCACCCCCAGAGCCCGATAGCATCCCCAGCCCACCGGGCATCTGGGAGGCCTGACTACAGACCCCTCTGTGCCCTCGGATCCTGCAGGGCCATCAAGAGGCTTGGGGCAGGGACCACCAGGCCACATTTGTCTTTCTCCTTTTGGTCGATGTTACACAGAACACTTGGACCAAACTCCTGAGAACAGCGTGTCTTGTTCCTTGACATTAAGAGATGAGTCCTGGGCGGGGAGGTAGTGTGGAGTTGGGGAGAGCGGTAAGGTGGAGGGAGGGTGGGTAACTCATTGATGGGACACCAACTGTGTCCTTGGTAGCTGTGTGACCTCAGGCAATTATTCAGCTTCTCTGTGTCTCCTCTTCCTCCAATGGGAGGAAGTTTGCCTGTGTTCAACCAAGGTCGAGGGCCTAGAATTGTGCCTGACACATCTCTATCCATGCAGATATCCCAGGAATCCAAGAGGTAGTCTCATCACAGAGGCGGATGCCAAGATCAGAGTGGCCAAGCTGCCTGTTCTATGTCGCACAGTGCAAGGGGGCAGAGATGGGGCTTGGATAATCTCAGATCCCATACTCCCAGGCCCCCGTCCAATGCCTTCTTGAGGATAGATCAAGGCAGCACTGTCTCCAGCATCACCTCTCTCTCATTCCCTCCTCTCGCCCTGCACTGAGCAGGCATCTCACGACGGGGACCCCAGCGCCACCGGCCTCCCTCCTTGGCAGGGCCTCTGGGTCGTCTCCAGAAGCCCTCTTGGCACCAATCTACAGCACCACTTCTTGGGCTTCCCCGTCCCCTCGAGGGCCCACGGGGGGTGAATCAGGGCACTACCGGCTGTGGGCAGCTCTGGTCTAGACTCAGGAAGCAGCCAGAGGAGAAGGAGGCCCACAGGGACCACCCCTAGAGCCCGGTAGCATCCCCAGCCCACTGGACATCTGGGAAGCCTGACTACGGACCCCTCTATGCCCTCTGGCCCCGCAGGGCCATCAAAAGACTTGGGGCAGGGGCCACCAGGCCACATTTCCCTTGAGCTACTGTCTTTCTCCTTTCAGTCGGATGTTGCGCAGAACACTTGGACCAAACTTCTGAGAACAGCTTGTCCCTTGGCACAGAGAAGGTCACGGTCTCCTGTGGGACAGAGTATCCAACCGCACTTGTGCATTCATTCATTCCTCTACTTGACGGTTATTCCTGCCTTGTGCTGGGCCATGGTTTAGTGCTGGGGAAGGCCCTGCCACACGTGGGCTCGGGCGACCAGACTCCAGGAGCCCGAGCAGCCCTGGGTGCGCAGGGGCTGAGGAAGGGGATCCTCTGTGGGGGATATCTGCTCCCCGTGGAGGAGGGAAGGAAGCAGGTTCAGAGAGTGACATGAGGACCCCAGAGTCACAGAGCCAGGCCCCACTGCACCCTTGCCTGTGCCCCACTCATCTGCCCAGATGATGACGCCTTGGGGGTGGGGTGGAGCACCTTGGGCATGAAGAACGCAAGGCCCCGTGGGTCTCCCGGGCCCTGGGGACCGTGGCAGGATTTTCAGGCCCTGGTACGACTTTCCGAAGCAGCCTGACAAGATAGCAAGAACTCGTCTCTACAAAAAAAATCAAAAGATTAGACGGGCACGGTGGCATGCACCATAGTCCCAGCTACTCGGGAGGCTGAGGCGGGAGGATTGCCTGAGCCCAGGAGGTTGAGGCTCTAGTGAGCCATGATCACACCACTGTACTCCAGCCAAAAAAGAAGTGACCTGAGATGCTACCTGGAGGGGCCCTCGGTGCTGTGGCTGTGACCAAGGGGAAACGTGGCCCAGTGCCGGGGCTTCGGAGCCAGAGCGTCTGGCCTGTGACTGCATCTGGAAGCTGGCAGGCCACCCTGGGTCTCAGTTTCCTCATCTGGGAGGCAGGATAAGGACGCACCCACCTCACACACAGGTGAGGCAGGGATGAAATGGAAAAATCCATGGGAAGTGCTCCTTGAGTACAGAGCCTAGCACACTGTAAACACACAAGACATGCTCTGTAACAGTTTGTCATTATTTAAATTAATGCATTCTAGTTATTATAATAAAGTTATTATTATTTATTATTGTTTAGTGTTTATTTTTATTAATATGCAGGCTGTCCAAAGCCATGTGCTGTGTATTCACAGGTATGGGTGAATGTTGTGACTGGGGGTGGGGTGGGGCAGGATAACCAAGCACTGAGGGAATAGGACCCTGAGTGGGGAAGTTTTGACAGGTGATTGTGAGTTTACCCAAGACCAGGAAGGAAGGGCCCTCCACCTCCCGACAGCCCTGCCAACCATTTAAACAACCATCATCATCAACACAATGGAGTGATCACTGTGTGCTGGGCACCATTCTGACAGTTCAGTGAAGCCTCACCACCTCTTTATGATGACACCTCATTTTACAGATGAGTACACGAAGGCCCAGAGAGGTTCGTCGACTTGCCCAAAGTCACACAGCCAGTAAGTGATGAAATCTCAGTAAAACCAGGATTTGGGAGAGCACTGAGCTCTGTGTGCCTAAATAACTGACTGACCCTTTAAGCCCCCAAGGGTGCCGTGACGGCACCCACAAGCTCCCCAAGTCCTTTCCCAGGGGACCTTCTTGAATTCCGGCTATCTCAGTCGATGAGTCGCCTTTCTCACTGCGGGAGAAACTTGTCCCGGCAGATGACACCAAGGTCAGTCACAGATCTCTCCAGACCGTCTTCTCTCAGGCTCCCTCGCCTTCCTGTGAGCTGACCTGAGGAGGCCCCTGTGTTTACACAACCGCCCACTTTGATTACATCTTAGATGGCCTGTTTCCTGGCGACATCCACACAGCCCCAATCCCCAGATGAGCCTGCCCCCTTGAGATGATGATGCCCAGGAGCACCTTGGGCAGGCTGCCTCCCATCTGGAGGGCTGGGGCACTCGGGGCTTTGTATACAACAGGCATTCAGCAAATGCCTACGCGAGGAAAGAGCATATAGCTATGACCCGGGTCTTCTGTGACGCTCGTTCAGGCCTGGGTTAGAATCTCCGCCCGGGCGCTTGAACAAATTACTTCCCTTCCTCAAGCCCCAGTTTCCCTATTTGGCTTCCCAGGGTGGTGTGAGTGTAAATGGGGTTTTTGCTGCTCAGCCTAGATCCTGCTGGGTCCCTCCTGTCAGATCTGTGCTCTTCCCTCTACAGCGTCCCCACAGCGTCCCCGTTCCTAGTGGCTCACACCAGCAAAGAGCCACTTCTCCCACACAGGCCCAGAGCCGGGAGTGCCTGGGAATCTATCCCTCCCCTCCTGCCCCAGTGACCCTCAATAGTGACTGACTGACAAGAGCAGAAGTCGGAAAGCCCGGCTCGACTCCCTTGCCTGATGCCCCCTGTGAGATCAGGCTGAGGCTGGGTTTCTCCCAAAATCACACACAGGCTGGAAAGATTTCCCTCTCCTGACCCGCTCCCCCTTTCCTCTCTGCTGTCATCTCACCACCGAAGCACCACCTCAGAGCCTGCTTCTAGTACCTGAGATTGACACATAAATCCTCCACTCAAAGCTTGAGACCACTAGACATTAGTTGGCAATATGGCCTTTCCTTATCTTGGAAAGCACAGGAAGGTAAGAGGCTATCATGTTTACCTGTTGTTCTTATCGAAAGGCCTGTGCACCCCTTCCTGAGGACTTGTTGCATATCTAGAATGGAGGAGGATAACCAGTGACATTAGCAAAGCCACTGTGAAAGCACTTTGCTTGAGAAATCATGCTTTTTAAGCAACTGCTGAAGTTCAAGTTCCTTGTTCCTCAATATCCCAAATAAGATAAGGAAAACTAGGGCGGATGTGAAGCAAGAGCCTGCTCGTAGCCTGCCCAGTATTCATTCTCTCCTTCTTTCTTAGTAACAGAACTCTGACTTATTCAAGAACTCTGGCCAGTTGTGCGTCTAAGAGATTCATTTTTCCAACTTCCTTAGCAAAGGATGGTCAACAAGATACAAGCAGAAGTTGTTGGATGAGAATTTGGGGGCAGTCTCCAAAAAAAGCTAGAATGTGTAAAAAAAAAAAATAGTATGTGCCCTTTTAATCTTCTTGCCTGGAGCATTTGCATGATGGCTGGCACTCCAGTGGTCATTTTGTGTCCTTGAGGAAGCAGAGCCCTAAATATGGCAGAGCAGAAAGACAGAAAGATTATGGGCTCCTGATGCCTATCTAGAACTACCATAGCTATTCTAGAAGCCCCTTTGATCTGTGAAACCAAACCTCTGTTTTATTGAAGCCACTATTTTCTAGGTCTCTGTACTTGTAGCTGGATACAATTCCTGACTGAGAGAAATGTCACTATAGGTCTACAGTTTCATTCCTACTAGGACTCTCTCTTTCCAGGCTTTTCCCCAACAGAGCCACCTAGTCCCACTCACAGAGTCTTGCCCGCAAGGGAAGATGATCCCTTTGCAGCACTGAAAAAGCCACACCACTCTGGGGCCCAGGCCGACTTCAGACAACGAGAGCTCTACCTTCTGGCATAGAGAGTGGGGGTAGGTGCCCCCCAGGCAGTTCCCAGTCCTGCATGTAAGAGAGGGAAGCGCTTTGTCCAGCCTCTCCCTATGAGGGTAGAAAATTGAGATCTAGTTATAATTTTTTAAAAAACTAAAATGTCAAAGCAGCACTATTCACAATAGCAAAAAAGCAGGGAATAACCAATGTCCACATACTGCAAAATGAATGATGGAGTGCTATACAGCCACGGACATGGGTCACTGACTGCTGCACGCAGCAGCACAGATGTCTCTCACAGGCTAATGGCAGGCGGAGAAGTCAGACACAGTGGAGTAACCACTGCCTCGTTTCACTTGAAGTTCAAAAGCAGGCAACACTCACCTGTGGTGGAATGCCAGGACAGTGGGAAGGTGGCAGATGGGAGGTGAGGGGGCTCTGGGTGCCTGCGATGTTCTGTCCCTTTTCGTTTTTTGCTTTTTTTTTTTTGAGTTGGAGTCATACTCTATTGCCCAGGCTGGAGTGCAGTGGCATACTCAAGACCACCACAGTCTCAGCCTGCTGGGGCAGGTGATCCTTCTGCCTCAGCCTTCCAAGTAGCTGGAACTACAGGCATGCTTCACCGTGCCTGGCTAATTTTTTTATTTATTGTAGAGACGAGATCTCACCACGTTGCCCAGGCTGATCTCGAACCCCCGGGCTCTGGCAGTCCTCTCGCCTCGGCCTCCCAAAGGGCTAGGATTACAGGCTTGAGCCACCGCACCTGGCTATGTTCTGTCCCTTTTCTGCGGTAGTCACACAAGTGTGCTCACTTTGTGAGATTCGCTGAGCTATATAATGGTCATGTGCACACGCTTCTGTATGTATTTAACTTCAGTAATATTTGCATTTAGGAGAATCAACGGTGATGGCATGGGAAGGATACCCCTCCTTCTGACAGATCATAGAACACAATCCCTGGAGGTGCTTGGCATCGACTGGGACCTCCCTAAGAGGCCACACTATGGCTAGTGTGGAATGATCATGGTAAGGGCTGAGTGCTCCCTGGCATGTAAACCACCTTTGAGAAGGGGGCTTAATTCAAAAGAACAAGCATCACTCGAGACCTTGTCTCCACAAAAAATAAAAAAATTGGCTGGGCGTGGTGGCACGCACCTATCCTCCCAACTACTTGTAAGGCTGAGGCAGAAGGATCGCCTGAGCCCAGCAGGTAGAGGCTGTGGTAGTCCTGATTATGCCACCGCACTACAGCCTGGGAGACAGAGTGAGACCCCGGATCAAAAATAAAATAAAATAAAATATGCATAGCTGTGGGAACGAGAGGTTCTAAGGCAGGTGTGGGGGGGGCGTCTATGGCATGCATGTAGCCAAGAGGCCTAAACCTCTCCCCACAGCGGCATCAGGCACGGTTCCCAGCCTTCCACTTGAAAGGCTCGGCTTGTCTGTGTCATATTCTGCAGAGTCAGGCAGAAGCCGGGCCTGGGAAGCCACAGGGAGCCAGCAGCTGCAGTGCCCCAGGCACAGGGGAAGCGTTTCCCACGTGTCAGGTAGTCTATACAGTCATTCCATGAACTGGCCGCCAGCACAGGAATCACGGCGTGCAGCGGGGATTGCAAGTACGAAAACCCATGCAAACTCGCTTAAAGAAAAAGAGTGACTTCTTGGCTCAGTATCTTAGCGTGGGTTCTCCCAAAAATCACATGGGAGAGGGACCCCCAAAAACCAGAAATATCTTTTGGAGGGCGGGTCCCTGATAGTACAGGCTTCCCCCACTGGGTAAGTGTTCTAGGAATCCTTCGGCATCAGTGTACCAGCTGGTGTTGTTGTGAGAGGCTGCGTTTGGGTTCAGTGAATTTTTGGGGGGAGATTTTTTTCAGCACATTTGCCCATTTCATGATGGGTGATTGACGAACACACCTGCCCACAACATGCTGAGTGTTCAGCAGTTTTTGACCAAAATGGCATGACTGCCCCCCCCCGTCCCCACGCCCTACCCTCCCTATTTACCTGATGTTGCCTGAGCAACTTTTTTTTGTTTCTGTGGATGAAAAAAGTCCTCAAAGGAAAACATTTTGTTTATGTGGAAGAGGTGAAACCAAAAATGGCAGAAGCACTAAAAGGCGTCGAAATGGACAAGTTCGAAAACTGTTTTTGAGCAGTGGAAAAAGTGTCTTGTTGGGTGTATTGCATCAAACGGAGAGTACTTTGAAGGTGACTGAAGTTTAGATATGTAAGAATAAATATACGATTTTTTATAAATAAATTCCCATCTTTGGGGTCCCCCCTTGTATTTACGAGGTGGTCCCAACAAGCACTGGTGGGTGTGAGGAAGCGAGAGGGGCAGGAGGGAAACCAGGGCAGGGTGCATTCGTGAGCAAGGTGACCACAGTGGCCACCCGGGGCTCAGTCCTGCTGGGGAGCTGCAGAAGGCCCAGGAGGACTGCAACCTGACGCCAAGGAAGCCCGGGCAATGGCTCATTGGCTGAGGGTCACTCTAGGGGCGTGAACTGTAGCAGTTCTGGCCAGCCCCACGTAGGCCCAGGTCCCACCGGGGAGTTCTACAGGTGACTTCTGTGAAGGCCGAGGGGACATGGCTGGGGACCAACAGTGTCTGCCTCATCCATTTCCCAGGAGAGCAGACCAGGGACGTGGGCCCCTGGGTGCTGCTGCCATCCCCTCTGCCCACAGGGCTCAGCTCTGCGGGCACTCAGGCATCACCACGTGGTCATTCCTTACACCCTCCCCACTCCCCACAACACTGCAGGGAGAGAGCTGATCTTGTCATTCCCACAGGAGTCCCAGAAGTGGGGCTTCCTGGTCCCGTGTGTCCTTTCCTGAACCGATGGCAGAGGCTCTGGGTATGTGGCTTGCTTCACCAGGCCCTCGTCGTGTGCTCCGACTCCCGTCATGTGGGGGGGGGGTGAAGGCAGCCCCGAAGGACAATAAGGACGCTTGGTGCAGGCAGGTATGGAGGCATCCCAGGAAAACCGAGATGCTATAGATGCCGAGCAGGCAAAAATGCAAGTGCCACTACCCCATATGACAGATGAGAAGACTGAGGCTCACAGAGGGAACAGGACTTGTTCCCAGTCACACAGCTGGTAAACAACAGAGCCAGAGTTCAAACCTAGGTCTGCATAACTCGAGAGCCTGCACTAGAAAAGTGGGGTGTGTGTGTAATTATAAACATGCTTTAGACATATTTTTTTCTTATAAAAATCTAAACAATAGGCCAGGCATGGTGGCTCATGCCTATAATCCCAGCACTTTGGGAGGCTGAGGTGAGAGGGTTGCCTGAGCCCATGGATTCGAGATCAGCCTGGACAACATGGTGAGACCTCATCTCTACAATACATCAAAAAATAGGCACGTGTCTATAGTTCCAGCTACTTGAAAGGCTGAGGCGGAAGGATCGCCTGAGCCCAGCAGGTCGAGGCTGCAGTGGCCGCGAGTGTGCCACTGCACTCCAGCCTGGGCAACAGAGTGAGACTTCAACTAAAAAAAAAAAAAATCCAAACATTAAAGAACATCCTTCTAACATCCATGACTTCTAAGTCTTGGTCCTCTCCCCAGGACAGACAGCTTCTTGTGCTGTACCTTTGGGAGAATTAGTTAAAGGCTTCCCCTCTGGGTGGCTTCAGCCCTGCAGGCACCTAACTTGGAGAAGGCAGCCCAGGCTAGATAGACCCTGCTTTCCCCTATCCTGTGCAGGACACATCCTGACCAACTGTACATGGAGACGTTGCCTCTCCTTTCTTCACCAGTCACAGCCATCATTATTCTGACACATGTGCCTGCACACTTTTTCTAAATATTTCCTTTGTGCTATATGAATCCATAGGTATACATAGAATTCTTTTCTTTTTCTTTTTCTTTTTTTCCTCCTGAGTTGGGGGTCTCACTCTGTCATCTAGGCTGGAGTGCAGTAACACAGTCACAGTTCACCACAGCTTTGATCTCGTGGGCTCAGGCAATCCTTCTGCCTCAGCCTCCCAAGTAGCTGGGACTACAGGTGTGCACCACCATGCGTGACTATTTTTAAAAAATTTTTTGTAGCGACAAGGTCTCACTATGTTGCCCAGGCTCGTCTCAAACTCCTGGGCTCAAGCATTCCTACCACCTCGGCATCCCAAAGTGCTGGGATTCCAGACATGAGCCACTGCACCCGGACTATTTTCTGGTTTAAAATACATAAATGTCATCATACTTTACATATTATACAGTTTGTCCTTTTATTAATTCAACAGCCTCTTCCTATGAAGGCCACACAGATCTACCTCAACATTTGTAGCCCTAGGCAGTTTTCCATATAGTGCACATTATTACTCTTTTGCTAGAAATTTGAATTGTTCCCCATTTTTCACCATCACACACAGTGCTGAGATGAAACACCTCATCCATGGATCTTTGCACACCTGAGCAAATATTCCTATAGGAACGATCCTCCCAGTGGGATTTTTTAATCACCAGGAAAGCATGCCTGACTATTCCATAAGTCGACAGGTATTGCCCAATTTATACCCTCACCCACAGGGCTCTTTCCCCCACACCCTTGGCTATACTGGCCCTTGCTTTTATTTTTATTTTATTTTATATTTTTTGAGTTGGAGTCTCACTCTGTTGCCCAGGCTGGGGTGCAGTGGCATGCTCACGGCCACCAAAGACTCGACCTGCTGGGTTCCGGCAATCCTTCCGCCTCAGCCTTCCAAGTAGGTAGAACTACAGGTGCACACTACCATGCCCAGCTTATTATTATTATTATTGTTGTTGTTGTTGTTATTATTATTTATTGTAGAGATGAGGTCTCACCAAGTTGCCCAGGCTAGTCTCGAACTCTGGAGCTCAGGCAATCCTCTTGCCTTGGCCTTCCAAAGTGCGGGGATTACAGGCTTGAGTTACCACACCCGGCCAGCTTTTGCTTTTAAATCTGTGCCGACCTGATGGGCAGAGAGTGGCATCTTATCATTTTGTTTCCAGTCTCTTTGCTCTAGGATTCGTGGACATGATTTGTGGACCTTATGTTTGACAGCTGTTGGCACTTCTTCCATATGCTGCCTCTTTGTATCCTTTTCCAAGTTGCTATTTGTTGTTGTTGTTTTCCTTATTGGTTTGTGGGGTGTTTTGACATAACAGATTTAACCTCTCTGTCTGGTCTGCAGGTGACAAATATTTTCTCTCAGTTAATCATTTTACTTGCAGCCCTGTTGATGGGGACTCTGTTTTGTTTTTGTGACTGGCGTGTGGAAGTTTTTCATGTTTGTGTCATCAGACTTGTCATTATTTCCCTTTGTCACTTCTGGCCTTGTGTCAGGAGCTACTCCCTCTTCGAAGCCATGCCCTCTACAGCCTTGCCTGCCTTCCTATCTTGACCTGACTCTTCCCAGGCCATGCTCTCGGACCCCTCAGTTGAAGCAAGTGGCTGTCCTCCTGCAAGCTCTGAGACCCATCCTTGTTCACGGCCTCCACGTGTCTATCTGACATGCTCCCTGACATGCCAAAGCCCACTTCTCCTTCTCCTCCTCTCAGGAGCCTCCGGTGTGGAGTCTGGTTAGTCTCTGGTCCAGCACTGATATCCTTCTTTTGTTGGTGTTTTGAGTCAGGGACTCACTGTGTTGCCCAGGCTGGAGTGCAGTGGCATGATCATCACTCACCACAGCCTCCACCTGCTGGGCTCAGGTGATCCTTCTGCCTCAGCCCCCCCCACTGGGACCACAGGCGTGGACAACCATGCCTAGCTAATTTTATTTTTATTTATTTATTTATTTATTTATTAGTTGAAGTCTCACTCTGCCGCCCAGGCTGGAGTGCAGTGGCACACTCACGGTCATCCCAGTGTCGACCTGCTGGGCTTCAGCGATCCTTCTGCCTCAGCCTTCCAAATAGCCTGAACTACAGACGCGTACTACCGTGCCCGGCTAATTTTTTATTTATTATAGAGATGAGGTCTCGCCAAGTTGTCCGGGTTGGTCTTGAACCCATGGGCTCAGGCAATCTACTCACCTTGGCCTCCCAAAGTGCTGGGATTACAGGCTGAGCCACCAAGCCCAGACTATTTTTTGTTGTTTTTTTTTTTTATAGAGATGAGGTCTTGCTATGTGCCTAAGCTGGTCTCGAACTCCTGGGCTCAAGCAAACCTCTCACCTCAGCCTCCCAAAGTGCTCAGATTACAGGTGAGAGCCACCACGCCCGGCTCCCGACACTAATACCCTTTTCAAGGGCAATCAGCACACCTGCTGTTCACCGCCCCTGGCCAGGCCAGGACACAACTATGCCTAGGTCGTTATTTCTCCCAGAAGGGATCGTTCAGCCATCCAGATGATTCTGGAATGCTCCGACTTTCCCCTGGATCTGCCTCTGCTGATGTCTCCTTTCTACCTTCTCAGACCAAACTCTTCCCACCCCAGCTCTGCCCCCAGCCCATCCCTGGGGACAGAGCTGCTTACATCGCCCGCCGGCCTGCCTGTTACTACGCCTCACACAGCACATCAACCTACAGGCCACACTCGCCACACGCCATCACAGACCATAAGTCCAGAAAAGCTCGTGATGTGATGCAGTCTCCTACGCCTGACTCTGTTCTCTTACAAACAAACAGGCCATTGGGAGCCTGCTCTCCTCACCTCTGGGCTGGCAGCAGGGGAAGTGGAAAGAATGAACAACCTAAAAAATCTTTCTTCAGATGGAGCCGCCATAGTGGGGAAAAGGTCACTGTCAACAAACTTCATTTAGCCCAATCAGCATCCTGCCCAGGAAACCAGGGAGGCGTGCTCTGCCCTGGGCCAGCGTCCCAGGGGTCTGGACTGGCAGCCTCTTTGTTATTCCTGGCTCCCAGGACCGGGACACTCAGGGTGCCCATACCAGGGTGGCCGGCATGGCTGGAAGCAGATGTTTCCTTCTGTGCCCTCTATGGGCTTGGGAAGACCCCACCCTGCAGGTGGCAGGAAGAGGCTGCACTGAGCAAGTGGGCCCCAGTGGCTGGAGCTGGTCTGCTTCTAACTTCTCATTCCTGTTTTCGTTGGCAAAGGACCCCAGCTGACACGTGGAATGGGGGAGACTTCCTCTCTCAGGTGAGCCGGCAACGGCTGTTTCCCAGCAGATTTGCAAGGTGCTCAGTTCGACACACATTTGTTGAGTAGCCATTTGCTTTGTGTGTTCACTTAGGAAACTCTGTTGACTGTCTACTAGGTACTAGGTACTCATTTGCATGCTGGGGATATAGCCTTGAGCAAAAGTGTTGTCTCGGGTCCTCTGGGAAGCGGATAAAGTTTGAAATGTGTTGGAGGAATGAGCTATAAAGGAGAGAGGGGTGATGGGGCACCAGCAGGAAGGGAGAGCCTTGAGTCCACCGTGGCCTGGTGCCTGGGAAGGAGAGGAGCTGGTGGAAGGCTGGGTGGGGGAGCTTGGCCAGTCCCATGGGGGCTGCAGAGCAAAGACTGCCCGCTGTGGAGTTCATGGAGTCCATTCCCTCCTAGATAGGGCAGGACAATTCAAATATGGCGGAAGGTCCCTGAGTAGCTGGAGGTTGCTGGCTGACTGCACTTGTGACAGCAGCCTCTTTCTTCAAGAACCAACTCAGCAATGTGCCTCAGTGGTGGCCATAACGACATAAAATGCCACTGACATCTTACTGAGGGATGCAGGGTATGAACAATATGCCAAGTAGCAACTGCATTCCCCTTCTAAAATAGAAGCCCAAATAGCAGTGCCTTGAAGGGCAAAGGTATGTCCCTTCTGCCGACATTTCTCCACCCTGCTGCTTAGGACTTGGACATGGTGGTACACCATCTTGAGTCACTTGGATAAGAAAAACACCCTAGGCAAAAAAAAAAAAAAAAAAACAGGTAAGGTAGCTCACGACTATAATCCCAGCACTTTGGGAGGCCGAGGTGGAGGATTGCTTGAGCCTAGGAATTTGAGATCAGCCTGGGCAGCATAGCAAGACCTCATCTCTACAAAAAAAAAATGTTAAAAATGAACCAGGTGTGGTAGCACATGCCTGTAGTCTCAGCTACTCTGGAGGCTGAGGTGGAAGGATCACCTGAGCCCAGGGGGTCGAGGCTGTGGTGAGTCGTGATTGTGCCACTGCACTCCAGCCTGGGCAAGAGAGTGAGATTCTGATGAGAGAGAAAAAGAGAGAGGGAGAGAAAGAGAGAGAGAAAGAGATGCCCTAGGGACCACAGAGTGCAGAGAAGAATGTAGGTTCCTAAATGACTGCGTGGAACAGTGTCACCACGGCGGCCCTGCCTGCCATCTCTAGACCATGTGCTGGAGAAATTAATCTCTATCTTGTTTAAGCCACTGTTGTGAACATGCAGCTGAGTACATGCTGCTGAGGCTAGATCCTAAATACAAAGATCTTGTTCGACACAAAATTTACCACCATCACCATTTTCAACTGTATAGCTCTGTGGACTTAAGTACATTCACACTGTTGTGCAGCCATCATCATAATTCATCTTCAGAACTCTTTCATCTTCCCATACAGAAGTTCTGTCCCCATTGAACACTAACTCCCCGTTACCCTCTCTCCCCAGGCCCGGGCAACCACCATTCTGACTCTCTAAGTACCTCATGGAAGTGAAATCACACAGGGTTTGCCTTTTTGTGACTGGCTAATTTCACGAACTATAATGTCCTCAAGCTTTATTCATGTTATCACGTGTCAGAATGTCCTTTCTTTTTCATTTGTTCATGCGTTCTACATTCCATTGAACATATAGACCACATTTATTTATCTGTTTATGCACCAGTGGTCACTTGGGTCGTTTCCTCCTTTTGGCTTTTGTGAGCAATCCTGCTGTGAAGATGGGTGTGCAGATATTTCTTTGAGATCGGAGTTTATTTCTTTCAGATACTTCCCCAAAAGTGGAATTGCTAAATCACATGGTCATTCTCTGCTGTGATTTTCTGACTAGTTTTAAAAAAGGATGAGGCTGGGCTTGGTGGCTCAGCCTGTAATCCCAACAATTTGGGAGGCCGAGGCAAGTGGATTGCCTGAGCCTACAGGTTCAAGACCAGCCGGGCAACTTGGTGAGACCTCGTCTCTACAATAAATAAATAAAAACATCATAATAGCCGGACATGGTAGTGCATGCCTGTAGTTCCAGCTACTTGGAAGGCTGAGGCAGAAGCCCAGCAGGTTGATGCTGGGAGAGCATGCCACTGTACTCCAACCTGGGCGACAGAGTGAGACTTCAACTCAAAAAAGGAAAAGAAAAAGGACGAAACAGCTATAAGATGAAACCGAAAAGACAACACAGGGAGTCCTGGGAAAATGAGACCATGGGGTCTGTAGAGAAGTGAGGTGAGAGCGGCTTGATTATAACGATCTCACCTCCCACCTACCCACAGGTGCAGGATCCTCCTTCCTGGCCCTGCCCCCAGATTTGCTCCCACATTAGACCCTGTTGCCCTGTGCCTCCACTCATCTTCCCTGGCTCCCACAGGTTGCAGGGAAGGGCTGGGGTGTTCTTCCTCCAGGCTGGCCATCCACCTGCTGTTGGACCAGTGAAATACACACCTGCTCCAGCCCTCCAGTACTGAACCAGGTCCCCCACCCTTCACAGGTAATGACCCCAGGGTGGCATTTGCTTTCCTACTGGACATAGGAAGGTAACCCCCCAGTGGGTATGTGCATGGGCATGTTCCCAGAGGATTCATGACCTTCCTCCCATTTTCAAGCTTTACCATGCAAAACAAAAGCCCCTACACAGAAGCCACAATGCTCCCTGGCTGTGGTTTGAATGTGTCCCCCAAAAGGCATGTGTTAGAAACGTAATCCCCAATGCAACAGTGTTGGGAGGTAGGGCCTAGTGGGAGGTATTTGGGTCGTGAGGGCTCCAGGCTCAAAAATGAATTACTGCCTGTGATGAAAGGGCTTGAGACTACACGTTTGATCTGTCATTCTCTCTCACTCTCTTGCCTTCTGCCATGGGATGATGAGCAAGGAAGCTGTCACCAGATGCCAGCACCATGCCCCTAGTCTTCCCAGCCTCCAGAACCACGAGCCAAAGAAATTGCTGTTTACTGTAATTATCCAGTCTCTGATGGACTGTTATAGCAGCACAAAATAGACCGAGACATCCCTCTGCCCACCCTGCACCCCTGAGCACTGGGATGCTATACATGGCACTGTCCTGCCTCCTTGCTTTGGCCCACACTGGCTTTTCTCTGGGAATTTTCCAGTCCACCCATAAGGGAGGCACTCTCAGATCATATTAGATCCTTCAAGGACACCGGCTCCATTAATCTGCCTGCATCCTTCCTGGCTTGCTGGAGCCAGTACCACACTCGACCTTCTGTTCTAAAGTGTGGTTCCTGGACCAGCAGCCTCAGCACAGCATGTGGACTTGCTGGAAATGCAAATTCCAGGACCTGGGGCCCAGACCTCCTGACTCAGAAACTGGAGATGAAGTCAACAGTCTGTGTTTTACTGGCATAGATAGATAGTTCTAGATCTACCAGGTTACCAGGGACTGGTGGGGGAAGACAAAAAGAACTGATGCTAGCAAGGCACACAGGAAATACCCAGGAATCTTCAGCAGTGGATTCCAGCAGGTTTCCCTGTGGGTTCTTCTTTTCTCTTTTTAAAATTGAGGTGAAATTTACAGCAAAGCACACAAACAGGCATACCCCAGATGTAGATCTAGAATATTCCCAGCACCCCAGAAAGCTTCTTTATGCCTCATCCAGGTCAAAAACCCCACCCTCAAGCCATGCACGATAGCTCACGCCTGTAATTCCAGCACTTTGGGAAGTAGAGGCAAGAGGATTGCCTGAGCTCAGGGGTTCAAGACCGGTCTGAGAAACTTGGCGAGACCTCGTCTTTACAATAAATTAAAAAATCAGCTGGACATGTTGGTGTGCACCTGTGGTTCCAGCTACTTGGAAGACTGAGGTGGAAGGATCTCCTGAGCCCAGCAGGTCGAGGCTGTGGTGAGTGGCCGTGAGAATGGTACTGCACTCCACTGACTCCAACTCAAAAACAAACAAACCAGCCCCACCCTCTACCACTCCCTGCAAGGAAACTACTACCCTGACTTCTATCACCATATATTATTTTGGCCTGTTTTTGACTTCCATATAAATAGAATCGTGCTGTGGATACTCTTTTGTGTCTAGATTATTTTGTCTGACTTTATCTGCGAGAGTCATCTAAGTTATTATTATTATTTTTTGAGTTGGAGTCTTACCCTGTCGCCCAGACTGGAGTGCAGTGGCATGCTCCCAGCCACCGCAGCCTCAACCTGCTGGGCTTCGGCGATCCTTCCACCTCAATCTCCCAAGTAACTGGAACTACAGGCGCGCACTACCTTGCCCGGCTAATTTTTTTATTTATTGTAGAGATGAGGTCTCGCCAAGTTGCCCAGGCGGGTCTCGAACCTGCGGACTCAGGCAATTCACTCACCTTGGCCTCCCAAGGCACGGGATTACAGGCTGAGCCACCAAGCCCAGTTCATCTAAGTTATTGCATGTAGTATGGTGTCATTGCTCTATAATATTTCATGATATGAATATAACACAATGTAGGAGAACATTTATTTTTTTCCAGTTTGTTTGTGTGTGTGTGTGTGTGTGTGTGTGTGTGTGTGTGTGTGTGTGTGTGTGTTTCATTTGGTGGACATCAGTAGTTATTTCTCCTGGGTGTCTGACACTTTCCCATGCTTTCTGACCCTAGCCTCTACACTCTCTGAGGACAAGGAGTTTGTCTCTGTGCACCCAAGCCTGGCCTGCAGGCTGCCCCTGTCGGCATTTACTGGAGCCCAAGTCCCAACAGGAGCACATCCTTCCCAGCTGAGGGAGCTGTTCCTCCAGCTGGGCCAAGGGTCAGTCAGTCTTGTCCCCTGGAACCAAGCCAGGCTACAGCGCCAGGCTCTGTGATTCAGAAGGCCTGAGATGTGTGGTTTTACCCAGGCTGGCTACCAAGAATCATGCTTGAGGCTGATGGCATTCTGTTGGCACTGTCTCTGTGGACCTGGGGGACTTGGCCATGGGGGTCCTTCTCTGTACATAGCAATGGTACAAGATGCTTCCTCCCGTGATGGCACCACGATAACCACCATGGCCGTGGTGCAGTATCCTTCCAGTGTGGTTGTTAAACACGAGAAAGGCTTCTAAAAGTTACTCAGCTGGTTGACATTCAAAGCAGGGGCGGCAGACTTGTGTGGAGCAGGGGTGGAGCTGTCAGTATGCCAGGAGGAGAGTCACCCTAGAGGTGGGTGACACAGGGAACAGTGCAGGTCAGAGGCAGAGGCAGAGAAGTGACTCCGGCCAGACTGCCAGGAATGGCGTGGCCTCCTCAAGCCCCCACCAATCCTAATTTTGAGGGGTGATTCACCCCAACGTGGACATCCACTCCTAGTTCAAGTTGCTCCTGGCTCCTCCACATAGACCAGAGGGAGCCTTATGGCCCAGGAATCCAGGAATGGGGGTTGCATGTTGAGAGGATGAGGTGAGTGACACCAGAGCCCCTCCCCAGTTGAGTCACAGGAAGGGAATGGAAACAGGGCGTGAGCCGAAGTTGAGTCGAGGCTCAGCCTCACCCTTTGGGGACCTCACCTGAGCTCTGAGGTGAGAGTCCCGCCTGCCCCACTTCCTTGAGGGTGTAGTCCCTGCCTCCTCTCCTGAGCGTGAGGAGGGTGAGCAAGAAGGATTTAGGTCAGCTCTTGAAAAGGACTTCCTGATACAAGCTGGGCGACACTGGGAGGCATCTCTCAAAGGAAGTTGCGAAATCTTCCTTGGGACCAATTTGGGGTTTGGTCTGGGGCCAAGCAGGCCTATCTTTATGGCTCCAAGAATGTTTTCAAGTGTTAGACATTCCTTCCTCGACATTGCTCAGGGAACACACGCTGTGTGCCAGGCACTGGTGGCGTGAGCAAGAGCCAGCTGAGGGTAGGGGCATGCTCTCCTCCCATGCCTCTTCTCTTGGGTCAGCCTCAAAGCAGCATTAGAGGAGACCTTTTCTCACCTCCTCTCCTCCAGGCTTCCATGGGGCAGCCTGCCCTGTCGGCCACATAACAATCTGATTCAGATTCAGGAAGGAAATTATTGGCAGTAAGTGGGACAAAAGGTTGCCAGCCTTCACAGAAGCATCGTGGGGGATAGATACATATCATGATGGCATTTGTCGAGGGCTGGTTCCGGGCGAGGCACCATTCTCAGCATTCCACCTGTGTTAACTTCTGTCATGACCCTGGGAGGTAGGTGCCCCTCTTTCACAAAGGAGGAAATTGAGGCACTGCAAAGTGAGGTAGACTAGCTAGGGCAGCTGCCAGCAAGCAACAGAACCAGACACAGTGGACACGCACTGAGGGCTTTTCCTGTGCTGTTCCAGTGCTTCACAAGTATTAACTTGGTTCCATCTTCACAACCACCACAAATGGTAGGAAAACCACCGTGACAGTTCTGGAGAAATGCACAATCTTAAACGATGCTCGGAAGGACACAAAAATGGATAGAGTAGTAATCAAAGAGAGCAATGAGTTCCATGTGGGGCATCTTGAATTGACAAAAGTTTTAACTCGATTTTGGATTACGCGGATGCTGGGTTTGCTGGAGGCCGTTGAGAAGAGGCCCCGTGCTGGCGGACTGTTCGTTGGTCCCACCCTTCTGGAATTCTGGAATGCAGCTTGGCAGAACCCACCAAACGCCTCCAAAAGCCGGCAGTCTTTGCCCTTGTTCTCCCTCCTGAGACTCGTCCCAAAGACACTGGTCAAAGGTGCAGCACAGATGAAGCCACAAAGCTGTTTCATCGCACCATTATTTATAATGGTGAAAAAAGTAGAAGATTAGACTGGGTGTGGTGGCTTACTCCTATATTCCCAGCAATTTAGGAGGCCAAGGCAAAAGGATTACTTGAGTTCAGGAGTTCAAGACCGGCCTGGGCAATATATCAAGACCTTATCACTACAAAAAATAAAAAAATTAGCCAGGCATGGTAGTGCACACCTGTAGTCTCAGCTACTTGGGAGGCTGAGGCTGAGGATTGCCTGAGCCCAGGAGGTCGAGGCTGTGGGGAGCCATGAGCATGGCACTGCACTCCAGCCCAGACAACAGAGTGAGACTCTGACTCAAAAAAAAACAAAACAAAACAAAAACTAGGAAGAATATCCTAATTCCAACAAAGCAGGACAGCTAAAGAAATTGTGGTCAGAATACTAAGGAGCCATAAGAAATGATATTTGAGGAAATATTTATAGCATGGGAAAATGCTAAAGATATAACATTACATGAAAAGGGCAGGATACAAAACTATCTGTGTTCTGGGAAAGAGGGTGGCATGGTTGTCCCTCCACTGCTTCTAGTGAGTGGACTAAGTGATTGGGATCAGAGACAGATTGTGGGACCTGCTCCCAGCACATGCCCTGGGAATAGCTGGAATCTCTTGGATGTGTGCAGGCATTATTTTTACATTTTCTATTCTGAAATAATTTCAAACTTATGCAAAGTTTGCAAGAATAAAAATCACCCTACCATATACCCTTCACCTCTGTTCCCTCATCGTTAACATTTTATCACATTTATTTTCTCTCTCATGTATATATAATAATTAGTGACTGGGCTTAGTGACTCAGTCTGTAATCCCAGCACTTTGGGAGACTGAGGCGAGTGGATTGCCTGAGCCCATGTGCTTGAGAGCCACCTGGGCAACTTGGCGAGACCTTGTCTGTACAATAAATCAACAATTAGCTGGGTGTGGTAGCATAGGCCTGTAGTTCTGGCTACCTGGAAGGCTAAGGCAGAAAGATCACCGGAGCCCAGCAGGTCGAGGCTGTGATGGCCGGGAGCGTGTCACTGCACTCCAGTCTGGACGACAGAGTGAGACTCCAACTCAAAGATAATAATAATAATTAGTACATGTTATGTATTATTACATGCTATGATTATATATAATAATATAGCATATACACATGTACATTACATTGTTTTCTGAGTCATTTGAGAGTATATTCCAGACCTTGACCCGGGATTACCTGTGTGACCTTGTGAGATCCAGTGCACTCTCAACCATAACACAATGATGGAATTCAGAATTTCAGCACAGATCCTTCTAGCCTACAGTCCATGTTCAAATGCTGACAAATGTCCCAATAATGTCATTTATAGCATTTTCTTTTTCTGAACCGTGATCCAAGCCAGGATCACACATGGCTTGTACTTGTCCCAAGTACTTCCTATCCTTCATCTGAACCAGTTCCTCAGGTTTGCTTTCTTCTCATGATCTTGACTTTGTAAAGAGGACAGACAATTGTTCCATAGAATGCCCTTCACTCTGGGTTCATCTGGTGCTCTCTCATGAGCAGATGCATGTTGTGCATTTTTGAACTATCATAGAAGTGACATTGTGTCCTTTGCACATTGTATCATGACCAGGCCCAGTGGTTCACACATATAATGCCAGCACTTTGGGAGATGGCAGCTAGAGGAATGTCTGAGCCCAGGAGTTCAAGATCAGCCCGGGCAGCTTGGTGAGACCTCATCTCTACAATAAAATTAAAAAATTAGCCGGGAATGGTGGCACATGCCTGTGGTTCCAGCTACTTGGAAGGCTGAGGCAGAAGGATTGTCCAGCAGGTCAAGGCTGAGGTGGCCATGAGCATGACACTGCACTTCAGCCTGGGCAACAGAGTAAGACTTTCAACTCAAAAAAAACCCCAGTCACATAGAGTTACTTTGTCCCATTGCTGGTAAGGTTAACGGTTAACTTTGGTCACTGGGTTGGTGGTGTTACTGGGTCTCCATTGCAAAGGTAAGCATTCCCTTTATAAGTCATAATTTCTGAGTGATATTTCTATGTGAATATCCTGTCCTCATCAAGCTTGTGTCAGAGTTTAGTATCCATTAAATGCCTGAATCAATTATGATGATGATAGTTGCAAGTGTGTATTACTTTTATGATCTAAATGAAAACTTCCTTTCAGAAAGATAGTGATTTTTTTCATTTAAAAAAAAAAAGGCGGAGTACATTGCAGATCTTGACTCCAGATTACTTCTGTGTAGAAAATAAACTGGGCATAGTGGCTCACACCTGTAATCACAGCACTTTGGGAGGCCGAGGTGGGAGAATTGCTTGAACCCAGGAGTTTGAAACCAGCCTAGGCAACACAGTGAGACCATATCTCTACAAAAATAAAAACAATTTTTAAAAATGGTGGAAAATAAGCCGTGCTCAGTGGCTCAGCCTGTAATCCCACAACTTTGGGAGGCTGAGGTGAGTGGATTGCCTGAGTACGCGGGTTCAAGATCCACCTGGGCAACTTGGCGAGACCTCATCTCTACAATAAATCAAAATGAGCCAGGCGTGGTAGTGCGTGCCTGTAGTTCCAGCTACTTGGAAGGCTGAGGTGGAAGGATTGCTGAAACCCAGCAGGTCGAGACTGCGGTGGCCGGGAGCGGCCACTGCATTCCAGTCTGGGCGACTGAGACTCCAACTCAAAAAAAAAAAAACAAAAACGTGGAAAATAGATGAAACATGATTGGAAAAACATTGACAGTTGGTGAGGCCATGGGATGGGCACCCAGCTATTTATTATTCTACTTTCTCTGCCTTTGTGTGTTTGAATTTTTCCATAATAAAAAGTTTTAAAATTATTATTTCATTCTGATTAATAATATTCATGCTGGGACAACCCCTTTGGGTCTCCTCCCACTGTGGGAGCTTCTCTGTCCTCTCAATAAACCAGGCTTTCTCAAAAAAAAATAATAATAATATTCATGCTAACGTGTTTAGGGAGCACACTGATGTGTGTGCTTCAACTTACCTTGAAATTCATCAAAAAATGAGGTAGGCCTGACACGGTTTACACTTGTAATCCAGCACTTTGGGAGGCTGAGGCAAGAAGATTGCCTGAGCCCAGTTCAAGACCAGTCTGAGTAACATGATGAGACCTCCACAATAAGTCAAAAAATTAGCCAGGCCTGTTGTCTCAGCTACTTAGAAGGGTGAGGCAGAAGGATTGCCTGAGCCCAGCAGGAAAAGGCTATGGTAGGTGTGATTGTGCCACTACACTACAGCCTGGGCAACAGGTTGAAACTCTGACTCAAAAAAAAAAAAAAAAAAAAAAATGAAGTACAGCGATGGGTGAACAGAGGCCTGGATAAATAGATTTGTGAGCAAATTCAGGCGCCAGTACTTGGAGTTCTCTGCATGATTCTTGCAACTGTTCTGTATGCTTGCTTGAACTGTGTCATTGTAAAATGTTGGGGAGAAAGTAGTTAAGTCTAAGTGGTGAGTATTTCATCTTTCTGTTGCATCCTTCTGTATTTTTAAAACTGCCATAAAGCATCCCAGCACTTTGGGAGGTGGAGGCAAGAGGATTGCCTGAGCCCAGGGGTTCGAGATCAGCCTGGGCAACTTGGCAAGACCTTGTCTCCACAATAAATTAAAAAATTAGCCGGGCATGGCGGCGTCCCCCTGTAGTTCCAGCTACTTAGAAGGCTGAGGTGGAAGGATCACCTGAGCCTAGCCAAGTAGAGGCTGCTGTAGCCATGAGAGTGCCACTCCAGCCTGGGTGACAGTGTGAGTCTGAATCGAAAATTAAAATAAAAATAAATAAAATGTCCATAAAGAACACAACTTAACCTTGTTTTTTATATTCCTAGTTGATGCTCAGGAATTCATGGGCTCTGAGAGGTGGCTGCCCAGGTGGTCTGCCTGCGGTGGTGATGAACAGGCTGCCCCCTTGGCTGCTCTGAGGATGGTCCTGGGTCTGCGGGAGGCGTTGCACTCTGACATGTTCAAGACCGGCCTCTGCAGATGTAACACGAAAGATTCCTCAGGAACCGAGGTAGAAAAGACTCCTGTCTTCCTCCCTCAGTCCCTTCTCCAAAGCCCACATCACTTCTGGGCGTGCAGATGTTCAACATGTAGGGAACTGCTCTCCAGGTGGGGCCCAGGTCTTGGGGCCCTCTGTATACCCCTTCTGTGTACCCCATTTGCTTCAGCACACTAGCCTTGGGCAGTCCTCTTCTGTCCTCTGCTCTGTGCTCCCAGGAGGCAGTCCAGTCAGTGCAGGTGGCAATGTCAGGAGAAGGAAAGGCCAGGATAGAGGAAGAGGAACCTGTGAACTCTTGAACCCAGGCAGCAAAGCCTGGGGGTGGGGCTTCCAGTCCAGTTCTGGCCCCCTCGGCCTTTTCCTGATGCCAGAAGGAAGCAGGCCCCTTTTCCCATCTTTCAGAGGAAGTATGAAGTCCAGCAGATTGAGGGTCCCATATCGACCTCACCACTTTCTTGTGACCTGGACAAGCATATTCTCCTTTCTGAGCCTTTATTTATGTGGGTAATGGGGCCATCCTGAGAACTAAATGAGACAATCCCACAAAGGGCCAGCCCAGACTTTCCACAAGGGCTCCATGAACAGTCTCCTCTACCCTGTGGAAGCGATGCTCACTGAAGACCCCCCCGTGTGCCAGGCCCTCTTCCAGGGGCAAGGGCAGTGGAGAAAAAACTCAGTCTTTGCTCTTTTGCAGCTTACAGTCTAGTGACATTGATCATCAGTAGATGTGAGCAAAGATCCTGTGACTTGCAGGTTCTGGGCTTGCATACAAGTCCCCAGATGTTGAAAAGTGGTGACATATGTAGAAAGTGCGAGAGGCCGGGTGCGGTGGCTCATGCCTATAATCCCAGCACTTAGGGAGGCCAAGGTGAGAGGACTGCCTGAGCCCATGGGTTTGAGACCAGCCAGGCAACTTGGAGAAACCTCATCTCTACAATAAATAAAAAATTAGCCGCGTGTGGTGGCGCATGCCTATAGTTCCAGCTACTTGGAAGGCTGAGGTGGAAGGATTACCTGAGGCCAGCAGGTCAAGGCTGCAGTGGTCGTGAGCGTGCCACTGTACTCCAGCTTAGGCGACAGAGTGAGACTCCAACTCAAAAAAAAAAAAGAAAAGAAAAGAAAAGAAAGTATGAGGGACGTCTATTCAGATCCTGTGTAGGTGCCCAGGCCATCCGGTTCTAAGCGGCAGCGCAGGTGAACTCAGGTTCATAATTTGGGGTTTTTCTCAGGAATACTTAGGACAGGAGGAGCCCAAAATCCTCTTTGGAATCACATGGCTGGCCAGGCCTCAAGGAGAATGGAGATTCAATATTCTGGATGACCCTCACGAAACATAACCATGACGTCCCCTGACGTCCCTGCAGGGCCCCTCATGAAACACAGCCATGTTTCTCTCACTTCCTCTCACTTTCTTGGCATCTCCCTCTGCCCTCAGTTTCCTCTGAGGTGCCTTTGTTTGTCCTGCCCATCTGGGGTGGTTCTCAAATTCCAGCCCCGCCCCATAGAAACACAGCCATGTTTCTCTCACTTCCTCTCACTTTCTTGGCATCTCCCTCTGCCCTCAGTTTCCTCTGAGGTGGCCTTTGTTTGTCCTGCCCATCTGGGGTGGTTCTCAAATTCCAGCCCCGCCCCATAGAGGAAAGGGCACTCACTGAGTGTTCAATCATCCTGCTCAAGGGTCCTCTCAGACAGAGTGCTCAGGACAGAGCACCTCCTGGGACACTTGTCCTGTGAACGGATAAAGGTTCCTGACTGCCTGACCAGCATGGACACTGAGGGGAGGGTCAGTCAAGATGCAAAGATGGGATTTGTGCAAAAGACCTGGCCTCTGGCTCCTTCCTCAGCAGGGAACTGCGGGTCTCAAACCCACAGCTCACTTGTGCAAAGTTTTACATAAGCAAGGAATCGTGTGGTTCACAGCTAGAAGCCTCGACAGGCCCAGAATCTTGGAAGGGGCTTGAATGCCTGAAGGGGCCTCAAACCCAGAGGTCCCTGCTGAAAAAGTTTTCCCTGCAGAGGCAGACTGACCAAGTCACTGTTGGGGCCTAAGCCTCATGGCTCCTAAGTCACCCAGGCTCCTTCCAAGGCCCCAGGACTGCCAAGACCGCTGGTTGTGAGTCACATGGTCCCTTGCTTGTGTAACACTTTGCACAAGTGAGGCTTCTAACCACAGTGGGTTTAGGCCACTGCCTCTTTATGATCAGTCTTTCCTGTGACGCACTTCCGGAAGGTGAGCGGCACTAGGCCTTATCATCAGGTGGTTCACAGGCACTTCCTGTGTATAGGTAAGTTGTTTCTAGACATCCCGGTGTGAAACTGGCTTCCGGGAGTCCTTCCTCCAGCTAGGCTGACTCACCTGCCTGGCACCATGACACAGAGATTCAGGGCCAAGGGTTGGGTCCTGTGGTTGTAGCCGCACGTGGATTGTGGAGAACAAGAGTTGAAGTGCACAGTCTCTAGGACAGAATGCAAACGTGCCCGCAATCCGCCCATTGTTTCCAGTGCCTGACTGAGATCCCCAGTGCTGTGAGCAGGGTGGCCTTGCCCACAGCGGTGAAGAAACCAACAAGTTCCCTTCCCGTGTCTGCAAACGTGCTACTCCTGGGAGCCCTGCCTACCTTGAATGTCCAATTTCTGGTCCTAGGATTTACATCTGGGAGTGGGATGTTTCTTTTTGAAGGGAAGACCACAAAAGAGAATCTTTTGGAAAAATAAATTATCTTCCCTATGTGGCCTCCTTTGAAAATGCACATTTTTTCTCACACTTGGTGCTTTTCTACTCCATGCTATTTTTAATAGAATAGCAGACATGAGCTTGGTGCTGGGGTCAGACTACCTGGCTTCAAAGTCACTTACCACTTTCTTTTTTTTTTTTTTGAGTTGGAGTCTCACTCTGTCGCCCAGACTGGAGTGCAGTGGCCGCTTCCGGCCACCGCAACCTCCACCTGCTGGGCTCCGGCGATCCTTCCGCCTCAGCCTTCCAAGTAGCTGGAATTACAGGCATGCGCTACCACGCCCGGCTGATTTTTTGATTTATTGTAGCGATGAGGTCTCGCTGCCCAGGCGGGTCTCGAACCTGCGGGCTCAGGCAATCCACTCACCTCAGCCTCCCAAAGGCGCGGGATTACAGGCACTTACCACTTTCTAACTGAGACCTGGGGCTAACTTAGCTCTGGGTTCCCTCACTGGCAGAGTACGAATGACCACAATACCTATAGCACATCATTCACCCACATGCACACCGACAACCCACCTGCAAGAAGTAACAAGCAGGGTAAGAGAGGAGGCTTCTTGGTCAACTCCCCAGAAGCAGACCCTGATTTATATGGCAGTGGCTAATTAGGACATGCACCCAGGGGAGAGTGGTAAAGAGAACAGGAGCAGCAGACAGAAAGGGGAAGGCCATACAAGGCTGTGACCCCAGGCAATGTCCTACTGAGGCAGGTGCTGGGACCTGAGCCCTCAGAAGACTGTGGAGCAGAGGTAACGCCTCAGTTTCCCAGTCTGTGCTAAGGATGCCAGGTTTTCATAGTTCCCTACCTGCCAGTCATTGCTTAAGGACCATCCTGGGGGATAGGGACACTTCCAGCTCTCTGTAGGAAGGAACAAAGGGGCTCTGGGTACCTGAGGACAGTCCTCCTCCAAAGAGTCACTTGTGTGTACAGTTGGAAGCAAAAGCACATTCAGGCCAGGGGAGGGATGTGGAAAGCTGTAAGGGACTGGACAGGACCTGGCCAAGAATGAACAGGTGCCACCACAAAACAAAGGCAAGTGTTTTTTGTTTGTTTGTTTGTTTGTTTGTTTGTTTGTGAGTTGGAGTCTCACTCTGTTGCTCAGGCTGGAGTGCAGTGGCACACTCACGGCTACCCCAGCGTCAACCTGCTGGGCTCCGGCGATCCTTCTGCCTCAGCCTTCCAAGTAGCCAGAACTACAGGCGCGTGCTACCGCGCCCAACTAATTTTTTAATTTATTGTAGAGATGAGGTCTTGTCAAGTTGCCCGGGCTGGTCTCAAACCCACAGGCTCAGGCAATCCACTTGCCTCAGCCTCCCAAAGTGCTGGGATTACAGGCTGAACCACTGAGCCTGACCGAGTTTTTTTTTGTTTGTTTGTTTTTGTTTTTTCATTTGTTTGTGAGTTTGTTTTTTGAGTCAAGTCTCACTCTGTCATCCAGGCTGGAGTGCAGTGAGCACAGTTCACCATAGCATCGACTTCCTAGAATCAGGCAATTCTGCCTTAGCATCCCGAGTAGCTGGAACTACAGGCACGTACCACCACATCCGGCTAATTTTTTGTAGAGATGAGGATTTGAAATGAGATCTGACAATTAAGTTCGTGAACTCATCCTAGAACAAGGGCTACATACCTCTTAAAGTCACTACCGAAATACTCCCCGTGGGAAGCTATGCACTGACACCAGTGCCTAGTCCACCTGTCAAAGCAATTTTGGAACTCATTCTCTGGAATGGCCATCAAAGCTGTCCTATTACACTTGATGTCCTGAATGTCATCACAATGTCTTCCTTTCAATATTTCCTTTATCTTTGGGTAAGGAAAAAAGTCACTGGGGGCCAGATCAGGTGAGTAGGGAGGTCCGTTCCAATACAGTTATTTGTTTACTGGCTAAAAACTCCCTCACAGACAGTGCCGTGTGAGCTGGTGCATCGTTGTGATGCAAGAACTCCTTTGGGACCATTTTTACACATACCTTCTCATGCCAAGATTTTCAGTTAAGATTTTTCTGTTTCTCTATTGATGTTTATTGGGTCTGCTATGCTTCTCACAGTCAGTCAATGATTTTGACACACAATTCAACTAATTTTTGCAATGTTTTCATCAGCTCTGCTCATTACTAGCCATCCTGACCTCTCGTCATCAGTGACATTTTCTCTCTCCGCAGAAAAATGTTTAATCTATTCGTACACTGCCATTTTCTTCATGGCATTATCTCCATAAACTTGGACTAGCATGTCTCTGATTTCACTTCCACTCTTGCCAAGTTTAACAAGAAATTGAATGTTTGTTTATGGCTCTAACTCAAGCTCCAACATTCTCGTGACAGCACACAAAAACATGCAAAAATAATGAATGCCACTCAGCAAGACACCACCACATGTTGATGCAAACACAGCTGTGAGACACTGATATACCAAGGTTATGAAACCTTACCCAGTTGTTTGTACAGTGCTGCCAGTGCACGTGCATGGTGCCAAGTTTGCAAAATTAATTGTCAGACCTCGTATGTTGCCCAGGCTGATCTCGACTTCCTAGGCTCAAGCAATCCTCTCACAAAGGCAAGAATTCTGAATTGAGACAAGAAACTGAGGCTTTAACAAACATGCATACATTTGTAATGCTCTGACCTTAAATCTTGCTCTTTCCACTCAAACGTTTATCTAGGAAATCATTCCAGGTGGGAGCGTATAAACCTGCCTCATTCTACTTATTCACGGTAGCAGTGTTCACTGAGTGGCTATGTTATTATGAACCTACCAGACTCTACAGATGGGTATTTAGGTTAGTTTCTGTATTATGAGAAAAGACATACTGCAAATAAATATCCCCGTAGTAGTGTCTTCCGTCCCTGTAGGATAAATTTCTAGGAGTAAGTTTTCAGGTCAAAAGACATGTGCATTTAACAAAATTTTGATAGTGGCTGTACCAGTTTACACTCCCACCAGTAATGTATGAGAGAACTTGTCTCCCACACCCACGCCAACACAGTGTTATCACAGTTCTGGATTCTTGCCAATCAGATAGGTGAAAAATAGTCTTGAACTTTAGTTTTAATTTACACTTCTCTGAATATAAATAAAGCTAAACATCTTTTCATAAGTTTTTGTCATTTGTATTTCCTGTTCTGTATCTATCTGCTTGTATCCATGCTCATTTTTCTACTGCAGTTTTATTTGTTTCATTGACTTGTAGGAACTCTTTATATATTAAGGAAATCTGATCTTCAGAGTGACTGAAGGATGGAAGCAGAGGAAATTCATTCATCCCAAGGGCTTCCTATCAGGTCTGTTACCTAAATCTCATGTCCAAACCAGTCTTTTCCAACTGATTCTGTGAGCTAACCTATAACCCCCAACACATTTCTCTCTTGTTTCACCTTGGCTGGACTTAGCCAAAGTTGATTTCAGTGGTTTAAGGAGCCTTGAGGCATACATTTCCCTTACCAGGTCAAGATTTCAAGGAGAAGAGTCTAAGTAAATGTCTTCCCCACCTTCCAGCTGAGACTCTCCATGGCTCCCTGAACTTCTAGGTCCAGGCAACAAGTGACCCTTCCTAGCCAGCTCAGACCAGGGCATTTGCAGCCTCTTCTGCTCCGTCCTTATGTCTAGACCACAGGTCTTCCTTTTTTGGCTTGGAAGGTGGTGAAACTGGAGTTTGTTTGGGCTCCCAGCTATGGGAGTGTGGGAAGTAGGTCTCCCTTGATAATTATGCCTCGAAGGACATTGCTGGCAGGACCTTCGGGGACCCTGGGAACTGGCTGCCATAGTGGATGGAAGAAGCGCTGTGCAGAAGAGGAGTTGGCTCAGACTGCACACCGCATTGAGGACACACAAAGGCCTCGGACCCTATCCTGGATCACTGTGGAGTGCTTGTTCAACAAACACACTTCAATGGCTGATACTGCCACAGGCAGGCAGGGCCATGGCACAAGTAGACACCTAATTCCATGTATAAATGCAACTATAACTTCACTGCAGACAGCAAGAAGGCCACAGGGAGAGGGTCACAGTGTAGAGGGGTGATAATCAGGGAGACCACTCTGACCAAGACCAACGTAAGCCAAGACCCAGTAGAAATGTAAACAACAGGGCAAAGAGCACTCCAGGCAGGGAGAGTGACTTAGGAAAGGCCTTGCAGCTGGAGAGTCACCAAGCTCCAGGGAGCTGCTGGGTGCCATACTGGCTGGAGCAGAGTATAAGTGTAGAAAATCAGATAGGGGCAGGGTGTGGTGGCTCATGTCTGTAATCCCAGCACTTTGGGAGGCCAAGGTGGGAGGATAGTTTGAGCCCAGAAGTTCAAGACCAGCCTGAGCAATATAGCAAGACCTCATCTCTACAAAAAAACCAAAAAAATAGCCAGGAATGGTGGTGCACACCTGTAGTCCCAGGTACTTAGCAAGCTGGGGTGGGAGGATTTCCTGAGCCCAGAAAGTCGAGGCTGTGGTGAGCTGTGATCATGCCACTGCACTCCAGCCTGGGTGACAGAGTGAGACCCTCCAACTCAAAAAAAGTCAGGTTGGAAGAAGCTGACCACAGGTGGGATCCTTGCCATGTGGCATCGTGGCCTGCTGTGTGAACAAGAGACTATATTTTATTCTGAGTATCCTGGGGAATAACTGGGTGTCCCTGAAATGTTTTAAGTAGGCATGTTGAAGGAAAAGATGTGACTCATTGTAGAAATGAACATTCCTTCGACAGCTGTGAAAAGGGCCATCAAGATTGTCCAGGCCTCACCAATGTGATGTCAGCCCAGTTTCCAACTACCTAGGGCTTCCTCTGTGACTCACGGCACCCCAAGAGGAAACACAGAATCGTCTCCATCACCCCCAAGCCTAGGGCAGCCAGCAGTCAATGCCTGATAGGATCCATATCTAAGTTGGCTGGTGCTAGGCTGGGAAACCTCTAAGGAGTATGCCGCCCTGTGTTCCAGCCTCCCAGGGAGGGTGCCCTGCTTGCCCGCAGTGCAGCCTGCCTCGGCTCCTTCCCCTCCCCATCTCACTTCCCCACTTATCAGCTGGTGTTTTCTAGATCCCCTCCACACAAGCCCCCTGCATTCAGCTCCTCCTCTTAGGCCAAGGGAACCCACACTACAGCAGGGTTCTTCTGAGAAACCTGCATGTGCCTCCAATCCCATGCTCCAGCCACTTGATGTCATCTGTTGTTCCTGCACTGTAACTCCCATAAAGGGCTGGGATCCAGTCCTTCCTGCTCAGCATGGAACCCTCAGCCCAGGCAGAGCCCCTGTGCATGGTAGACCCCTGATGGGTGGTGTTGGAAGGATGGGGCCGGCCCTGGGGTGTGGTTCTTGCAGAGAAAGCAGGGGAATCTGAGGGGTAGACTCAGGCCAGGGAGAGGTCCAGCCAGACCTCTTGAGTCAGGAGCCCTCGGGCCTCGTACCAGGTAACTGGCCACAGGTGTGGGACAGGCTGTTCTGCTGGTATGCTGCATGCTTTTCCACAGCAATCCTGCCCAACCGGCTGGGGAACCTGTCCGGCTGGTGCCGGGCCAGGACTGCAGGGAGCACATCCATGCTCAGGGGTAGGTGGCGTCAGGCAAGGGCCGTGGGGTGGCTTTCCCCCTCCAGGGCCTCTCCCTGGACCAGGCTTACTCCAGACCCGCCCTGGGTCACACTCAGGAAAGAATTCTCAGTTCTTCTAAGGCCCAAGAGGGACTCCAGAATTCATTCATAGCTGCTGAACATACCAGACTCCAGGCTGGAGCTGGGGACACAGGACAGGCAGTGAGGATCTGCTGCCTGATCTGATGGAGCTTCCAGCCTGGTATGGGTGTGGGTGTGGGGGGAGGGGGGGAGAGGCACAGAACAAGGAACAAATAAACAAAGGAGACAGGCACTAAAAGCACTGAAGGGAACTAACTGTAGGCAGCTCTGCGACCAAGAACAGAGGGCCTGTTTAGAGGGGGTAGCTGGGGAAGGTGGGTGGTGGTAGCAGTCTGCAAAGACTAGCTTGGGGAATAAATGGCAAGTGGAAAGTCCCTGAAGCAGGAAAGAAGGAGCATTTTGAGACCCTGAAAGGGGGTTTGGCAGTGGGGAGAGGTGTGGGTGCGGAAGCCACAGGGGCCAACCGAATGTGGTTCTGAGCACACCAAGAAGCCATGGGGAGCGAGGTTAGGCCAGAAGGTGACCAGACTAGATTCATGTTTTTAGAAGACCCCTGTGCAGTCAGGAATTAGGATCCGAACCAGAGGAAGGTAGCTTGACAGCCGGGCTGCGTTCACTTTCACCACAAAGGACCTGGGGAGGGGAGTGGCTGTGAAGTGGCCGCAGTGTGGCTTTCCATTGATTACCTAATTCCTCGCTCACCACTGCCCTCCTCCCCTTTACACAAGAGGAAACTGAGTCCCATAGAAAGAAAGGGAATGGCCTAAGGTCACCTGGTTCAGAGGCGCCAGGGCCCAGAACTGTACCTGGACAGATGTACCAGATGTACCTGATCCTGGCCAGCACTCTTCCCTCCATCCCACACTGCCCCTAGTCTGCCGGGTAAGAAACTTTGGGAGAGAAGGGAGGGGGCAAACTGAGCAAGGCAAGGGGCTTTCCATCTGCTAGTGTGGCATTCCTGCAGCAGGTGCAGGTCCAGTACGTTCGGGAGGACCGGTGGCCTTGCCTCCCCACCCATGGTCCCACACCTTGTTATTTGTAGAGTGTGCTCACTCCTCCCACCCACTGGACTACCATCCAGGCAGTGAGGGCAGGGCTGTGTCTGACCCACCAAGAGGCTCTGACCCCAGCCCAGGTCCATCTCTCACCTCAGAATCTCTCTGCCTCTGTGTGTTCATCAGATTAGCTGGGCTCAGTGGCTCAGCCTGCAATCCCAGCACTTTGGGAGGCCGAGACGAGTGGATTGCCTGAACCTGTGGGTTCGAGACCAGCCCAGGCAACTTGGCGAGACCTCGTCACTACAATAAATCAAAAATTAGCCAGGCGTGGTAGTACGTGACTGTAGTTCCGACTACATGGAAGGATGAGGTGGAAGGATCACCAGAGCCCAGCAGGTCGACACTGGGGTGGCCGTGAGCGTGCCACTGCACTCCAGCCTGAGCGACGGAGTGAGACTCCAACTCAAAAAAAAAAAGAATTCATTAAATTATGGGGCAGATGAAGGATCATGCCCTCTTCTGCTTGCTCGAGCCAAGAGGGCCTGGCATGATAGGATGCCGCCACATTGACCTCACCTCCTCCTACTTTCCAGGCTCTTTCTGAGGCTGTCTGGGCAGTTTGTTTAACCACTCTGGGCTCCAGGCTCCTAAACTGGAACACGATGATCCTTGGAGTTCCTTCTGGCAAGTCTGGGCAGGCAGGGACTGAAGGCCAGTCTGCCAACTGCTTGCCCAGCACTGTCAATACCTCCCTGTGCCTCTCATGGAGACCACACTGCCACCAGCTGCAAGGGTGTAGGAGGGAAGCCTCTTGCCTGGACAGTGGGCTTCCCGGAGGTAGTGGTACAGGGTGCATCCTTTCCTAGGGAGAAGGTTGAGAACAAAGATCCCAACCTGGTGGTCCTCAGACGCATCTGGCTGACAGATGTGTTTAGTTCAGTTGACATGACATATATTTTTGAATTCTTAGTTCATTGCCAAAATTAAAAAATCAGTAGTTTTCCCACAGAAAGATGGGTTTTTGGCTTCTCTAAAAAAAACTAGATGATCTGGTGGCCTGCAGGGCCACAGTTAGGCAGTGCTGGGACCACAGGCTCCAGACAAGGCCCACACTCACCAGGCCACTCCACCCATTGGTGCCATATACCTGGCCCTTAGGTATTGGAGTTATGGTCTAGAACTTTCCTCACGTTGTCAAAGGAGTCTGTGACCTAGAAATGGTATGACGCTCCAAGCGAGGTACAATTCTCACTAGCAAAGCAGCCACTGATACCCTCTGGGCCTCAGTTTCTCCTTTAGAAGGAGGCAGATGAGGGTCCTGCTCAGCTCTGGGAGCTGCTGATTTGGGGAGGCAAAGATACATTCCCAGAATCTCCTGGAGTCCTAAGACCGCCCACGCTCTTTGTCCCAGGGATCCTGAGAAAGGCCAAGCTGATAAGGCTGTGGGTGGCCAGATGACAACATTCTTGGGACTCAGATGAAGTGGGAGGGGCCCACCACTCAGTTCCACATAGCTCAGGACAACGGGGACAGCAACTGCTGGGGCCACAGGCGGCCTGGTGCCAGCCCTTCCTGGCACTTCAGCGATGCCACAAACGCCGGGCCCCAGCAGGAAGCCACACAGTCTTATTTTGCAAGGTTTCGAGGAAAGAATGCCAGTCTTGTAGGAGGGGAGACTGGGTCCCCTCCCTCCCGCCCCCTCTTGGCTCCTTTGGAACAGCGTTCCTGACAAGCTCTATTGTGCCTTCTCCCTGAAGGAGGGGCTCCCAGTGGCAAGGCTGGGACTCACTGGCTTTTTCCTCGCTCAGCCCATCTGGGGTGGAGCCCAGCAGGGCCTTGGAGAGGAGGTTCAAGGGTTGGCATGGCTGGGTCACGAAACTGGGATGAGCAGCACTCCCCTCCCCACTGCCTCCAGCCCACACGAGAATCTGAAGCAGCCTCTCCTTGAAGTCCAGGGTTGCCTCTCATCCGCAGCGCCTACAATTCCGCCATGCTTGCCAATAAAGGCATCGTCTTGGGTAAAAAATGCAGATTTCCCTGCTATGAACCTGCTCTGAAATGCAAGCAGGATGAAATCCAAACGGACTTCGGGAAACATAGACACTTTTGTTTCAATGCCTGACCACAAATGCCCCAAAAAAGCTTCTATAAACAAGGGGGCCGACAGATCCAGCTGGTCCAGGAGGCCCAGAGCTGCTCCCCTAGGTTAGGGCGGTGAGAGGTCCGTGTTAAGATAAGCTTGGGAGTCCCTGAGTAAAGACAGGTCTCACGGTCCTGGGGCCTTGGGTCTACTGCCAAGTGTGGTGAGTTAACAAGAAGGGTGTGGGGCGCAGAATAAGCTTGGGTCCTGGCATGGGAACTTGGGCCAGTGCTTGACCCCTCTGAGCCCCTTCTTTCCATGGGGTCATCTGGTCCTTCTCTTGTAGCAGTTGGGAGTATGAGACACAATGTAGAATCCAGGGCCCGTGCCCAGCTCAGAGTCAATGGTGATGGGTTAGACCACACCATGGTCCCCAAATATAGCTGATTTCTGTGCCTTTTACCTTGGGCAAGTCATCCAACTATCTCTCAAGTGAGAGAGGATCTGGATGGTCACCCCTGGTGGTCAGCAGTGGGATGACCACCTCATGAGGGAATGAACTTGCCATCAGTGCATGTGGCAGTTTACAGAAATGGGGCTGGGCCTGCGCTTGGGTAGCGCCAAGGAGGTTGGCCAGCCCCTCGGCACTCTCAGGTAACATTCTATACCTCCCCTGAGTGCCGACCCCAGGCTAGGCCCTACTGGAAAAATATCCAAGAACACAAAAGACAGAGTCCCTGCCCTCGTGGGACTCACAGGTCAAAACTGTTAAGTAAAATGCATGTCCCTGTGATACTGGGAAACAGGAAATTGGGAAAGAAGGTTCATGACTGCTTTTTCCTTTTCTTTAACACTAGTACCAACTTTTCCTTTAGTATGTCAGCAACTAATCTCCCTTTGATGTTGAGAGATTCATTCTGTCTTCATCAATATATATTTTTTAAATAAATTTATTGATATTAAAAATTATAAAACCTTTCAAACATCCAGAATAATATAAGAAACATAACAAATATCCATGTTCTCACCTTTTGGATTTAACAAATATGAACATGTGCCATGCTTTAGATCCTCTTCTTAAAACAAAATTGTATTATATAGCATTTATCTGCTGTACAAATTTTTTTTAAAGTGGTCTATCGGCTGAGCATGGCAGCTCATGCCTATAATCCTGACACTTTGGGAGACCGAGGTGAGAGGATTGCCAGAGCCCAGGGGTTTGAGACCAGCCTGGGCAACTTGGTGAGACCTCATCTCTGTAATAAATAAAAAAATTAACTGAGCATGGTGACACATGTCCCAGCTACTTGGAAAGCTGAGGCGGAAGGATTGCCTAAGCCTAGCAGGTTGAGGCTGTGTGGCCATGAGCATGCCACTGCCCTCCAAACTGGGCAACAGAGTGAGACTCTGACTCAAAAAATAAAAATAAAAGTGCTCTATCAATACAGCAGACGTATTCAGTCATGAAAGGGAATGTTGTATGGACATGCTACAATGTGGATGAAGCTTGAGAATACGATACTTAGTGAACAAATCACACACAAAGGGTCACCTATGTATGATTTTATTTATAGGAAATGTCCAGAATAGACAAATCTATAGAGACAGAAAGTGAATTCGTGTCTGCCAAGGCCTGGGGGGAAGGGGATGGGGAGGGACCACTTAATGGGTACAGGCTTTCCTTTTTATTGAGAAGACAGAAAAGCTCCTACAGTGGGAGGGCACCCCGGGGGGTTGCCACAGGCTTTCCTTTTAGGGTGAAGGAAGATGTTCTAAACATAGTTTAGTTGGTTGCACAACTCTGTGAATAGAATAAAAAGCCCCAAATTGTACACTTTAAATGGGTCCATGTTTTGGTGTGTGAATTATAGATCTCAGTAATGATGTACATTCATCTACTAGGACAGCCAGAGCAAATTACCACAGACCAGGTGACTTAGCAGAATCTTACTGTCTCATAGCTCTGGAGGCCACAAGCCTGAGGTTGCAGGGCTGTTTCTTCCTGAGGGCTGTGCGGGGACGATCTGTTCCAGGCCTCTCCTCGGAATATAGGTAGTTATCTTCTCCCCTCACCTCTTTCCCTCCTCTTTCCTCTTTGCGTGTCTCTGTGTCCCAATTTTTCCCTTTTTATAAGGACACCAGTCATATTGGATTAGGGCCCACCCTAATGGCCTTTTTTTTTTTTTTTTTTGGTGTTAGAGTCTTACTCTGTTGCCCAGGCTGGAATGCAGTGGCATGATCATGGCTCATCACAGCCTTGACTTCCAAGGTTCAGGTAGTCCTTCCACATCAGTGTCCCAAAAAGCTGGGACTACAGGAACATGCCATCACACCTGGCTAATTTTTTGATTTTTTGTAGAGACGAGGTCTTGCTATGTTGCCCAGGCTGGTCTCCTGGGCTCAAGCAATCCCCCCACCTTGGCCTCTCAAAGTGCTAGAATTACGAGTGTGAGCCACCATGCCCAGCCCTAATGGCCTCATTTTAGCTTGATTACTTCTGTGAAGATCCTATGTCCAAATAAGAATATCATTGTTGCTCCTGATTCTGTGGTTATCAACGTAGTTTGGGAGGACTCTGACAAGAAGGATGATCTCGAGAGCTGTTGGAACCCATGGGCTTGAAGGGGGCTCTGCCACCCACCCCAGCACCCGATCCACATCGCCCTGTGTCCTGTGGTCCCCAATGCTAAATTCTAGCAAAGCCTGCCTGGCCTGTAGATGGTCACACATCCCCAGACGCCACAAGAAAAAACCATAGGCAGAAAGTGTGGGAGCAGTGGGGGAGGAGGAGCCACGGCCAGGCCTCAGAGAGCTCAGGAAAGCCACTCAGCCAGGGCTTCAGCCTGCCATGTAGAGACAGTAGAGGCCAGTACCCTGTGGAGACAGAGCTGAGTGTCTGGGAAGCTCAGAGCAGGCGGGGACAGCGGGGGCACCTGAGTCACCCTCTTCCCTGAGGAGTGTTATGGATGAGCCCTGCTTGGGAGTGCCTGATTCCATCCCATTCCCCGAATGGATAGGTCCCATCTCCCCAGGGGCAGGGCCAACCTAACTTGTGGTCCTGCTGAAAGCTAGCCCTCCTCCCTAGGTGACCATGGTCATCTGAGTGACTCCAGACTGGGGGAAGGCAGTCATGAGCATCCCTGAGATCCAGGTCATAGCTGAGGGCACAGCAAGGCCACCTGCTCTCTGCAACGACCTTTGAAAAAAGAGCAGACTTCCTATCTAGCTGTCTGGGAGGGCCGCTGGGCTCATACTCCCGGCCAGGGGCCACTCCAGTCCCTCCAATTTTCCACTGCAGAGGGCCAATGGCCAACTCTTACCTGGCACCTTCCAAAGCAGACTCTGAGTCAAGGGCAAGTCATTCTGAGGGGGATGATGATCCCAGGAAGCACCAGTAGGGAAGAGTGGGTGGGGCACCACTGAGACCCTACAAAGACAGAAGAACACACTCAGTTCTCCTGTCCAGAGGCAAGGAAGTAGGTGTTTACTCACTTAACTCACATCCCTCCTCAGTATTAACTTCCTGATTCCCATCCACCCCTCTGGAGGCAGCAGGCACAGGGAGCCACTCGCTGGGACTGCTAGCTGGCCGGTACTATCCGTCAGGACCTCTGGAATAGCCCAAGGAGACAAGCTCAGGGTGGCAGGAGCTTCTATCTGTTCCCTCCATGAAGGAACTGGGCTCAGGTCCCAGCAGAAACACTTATCAGCTGTGTAGCTTCAGGCAAGTTGCCGAGAGTGTTTATTGACTGAACGAAGGAACTACAAGGTCAACTGCCTGAGTGAAGGGGCTGGGTCTGTTCTGTTTCCTGCTTTATCCTAGAGCCCAACCCAGTGTCTGGCACACAGAGTACTCAGCAAATATTTGTGGAATAATGTCTTGCGGCTCATGGTGTAAATCTCTCACTATTGATAATAGCTACCAATTATTGAATACTTCCTATGTGTCAGGTCCTCACCTCAGTGCTCGGTGCCCCACTTCTGCTCTGGATAATCCCACTGTTATTAAGTGTAGTATCATCCCTGTAACTTACGGGCAAGGAAGCAGAGAAGCACAGCAATCAAGGTCACCCAGCCCAGAAGGAGCAGAGATTTAAGCCAGGTTCCAGAGCCTGTATTTCTTTTTTCCAGACTTACTAATAACAATTACGTGTGGAATCTAGAAAAAAAATTCAAACACACAGAGAGAACAAGTCTAGAGACCTAATGTACAGTATGAGGGTCATAGGTAACACATTTGTACAGTGGATGGAATTCATGCTGCAGGAGATTTCAACTATTCTTGTCACAAAAGCAAAAAATATCTATCTGAGATGAAAGATAGGTTCATTGGCTTCATTATAATAATCTTTTACTACTTTTGTTATTTTTATGAATAACATAACATCATATTCATACCTTTTTTTATTTTTATTTTTTTTTTTTTTAATTTTATTTATTTATTTTTTTGAGTTGGAGTCTCACTCTGTTGCCCAGACTGGAGTGCAGTGGCCGCTCCCGGCCACTGCAGCCTCGACCTGCTGGGCTCCGGCGATCCTTCCGCCTCAGCCTTCCAAGTAGCTGGAACTACACGCGCACTATCACGCCCGGCTAATTTTTGATTTATTGTAGCGATGAGGTCTCGCCAAGTTGCCCAGGCGGGTCTCAAACCCGTGGGCTCAGGCAATCCACTCACCTCAGCCTCCCAAATGCGTGGGATTACAGGCTGAGCCACTGAGCCCAGATCTCATACCTTTTTTTAAAAAAAGTTTATTTTAAAGATGTGGGGTACAATCCAGGGCTAGGTATACAAACGTTCATTATGTAGGTACCCTTGCTGATGCGATGTGCTCCCCCTCCCTTGGCAGTTTCCCCCAACTGCTAATCCCACCCCCTCCCTAGTTTCCCACTACTGCCAATCTGTTTCTTTTAGTATTATGATAATTGTTCAAGGTCTGCTTATGAGTGAGAACTTATGGCACTCTGTTCTTTGTTTCTGTGATAGATCACTGAGTATGATAGACTCTAAATCCATCCAACTTGCTGCAAAGGCCATATGTTTGTCCTTTTTTATGGCTGCATAATATTCTACTGTGTATATGTACCATTTTTTTTTTTTTTGGAGTCTCACTTTGTCGCCCAGGCTGGAGTGCAGTGGCACACGGCCACCCCAGCGTCAACCTGCCAGTTGGGCTCTATGATCCTTCCGCCTCAGCCTTCCAAGTAGCAGGAGCTATAGGCGCATGCTACCATGCCCAGCTAATTTTTGATTTATTGTATAGATGAGGTCTCGCCAAGTTGCCCATGCTGAGTCTCGAACCCACAGGTTCAGGCAATCCACTTGCTGCAGCCTCCCAAAGTGCTGGGATTACAGGCTGAGCCACTGAGCCTGGCCTGTACCACTTTTTTTTTTTTTTAGCCAGTCTAGTTTCAGTGGGCAGCACAGTTGGTTCCATGTTTTTGCTATTGTGAATAGTGCTGCAATAAACAATTGTGTGCAGGTATCTTTTTTGTAGAATAATTTGAGTTCCTCCAGGTATATTCCCAATAGGGGGATTGCTGGGTCATATGGAAGGTCAATGTCTAGTTCTTTCAGAAATCGCCACACTGTTTTCCAAAGAAGTTGCGCTAGTTTGCATTCCCACCAGCAGTGTAGAAATGTTCCTTTTTCTCTGCATCCTCGCCAACATCTGTTGTTGTTTGTTTTATTAATGATGGTCATTCTTACTGGGGTTAGGTGATATCTCAATGTAGTTTTGATTTGCACTTCTCTGATGATTAGTGAGGCTGAGCACTTATTCATGTGTCTGTTGGTTGCCCATATATCTTCTTTTGAGAAGTGTCTATTTGTGACTTTTGCCCACTTTTTAATGTGGCTATTTGTTTTTTTCCTTTAGACACATTTGAGTTTCTTGTAGATCCTAGATGTTAGGCCTTTGTCAGATATACAGTTGGCAAATATTTCTTCCCATTCTGTGGACTGTCTCCCCACTCTCTCGATGGTTTCTTTTGCTTTACAGAAGCTTTTCAGTTTGATGAGGTTCATCTTATCTCTTATGGCATGGGCACTTGGGGTTTTAATCAGGAATTAGTTGCCAGTTCCAATTTCCATAAGGGTGTCTCTTGCATTTTCTAAGATTCTTATAGTTTGAGGTTTTATATTTAGGTCTTTGATCCATTTGGAGTTAATTTTTGTGTAAGGTGATAGGTATGAGTCCTGTTTCAATCGTCTGCATGTGACCAGCCAGTTTTCCTAGCACCATTTACTGAATAGGTTCTCCTCTGCCCAGTGGTTGTTGTTAGAGGCTTTGTCAAATATGAGTTGGTTGAGAAACTGAGGTTTTTCTATGTTAATATCTTAAATATACACAATAAAATTTATTTTTAAAAATTTGGCCAGGAGGCCAGACATGGTGGCAGAAACCTGTAATCCCAGCACTTTGGGAGACCAAGGTGAGGGGATTGCCTAAGCCCACGGGTTCAAGAACAGCCTAGGTGGCCTGGCGAATCCTCATCTCTACAATAAATCAAAAAATTAGCTGGGCATGGTAGCGCATGCCTGTAGTTCCAGCTACTTGGAAGGCTGAAGCAGAAGGATCGTCTGAGCCCAGCAGGTTGCCACTGGGGTGGCCGTGTCACTGCACTCCAGCCTGGGCAACAGAATGAGACTCCAACTGCAACTCAAAAAATAAAAAAAAAGTTGGCAGGCAAAGTGGCTCATGCCTGTAATCCCAGTACTTTGGGAGGCTGAGGTGGGAGCATTGCTCAAGCCCAGAAGTTTGAAACCAGCCACACAATGAGACCTTGTCTCTACTGAAGAAAAAAATTTTTTTTAATTAGCTGGGTATGGTGACATGCACCTGTAGTTCCAGCTACTCAGGAGGCTGAGGTAAAAGGATCGCCTGAGTCAAGGAGTTCGAGGCTGTAGTGAGCTGTGATCGTGCCACTGCACTCTAGTCTGGATGACAGGGTGAGACCCCAACTCCAAAAAGAAGTTAAAAGAAATTATGTATAACTTCCATATGATAGAAGGCATAATAAACCTGAAGGATACAGCTTGATGACTTTAACACACACACACACACACACACACACACACAGAGCTTGTGGCCACCTGCGTCCAACAGCCCAGCAGCCTGCTTCCCAGTCAGCATCACCCCCCACCTCCCCAGAGGGAGCCACAATTCTGACTGTTAACCCCAGTTTCATTTGTGTTTGTCTCTTCTCTCTCTCCCTCTCTCTTTTTTTTTTTGGCCAGGGGTCTTGCTCTGTTGCCCAGGCTGAAGTGTAGTGACATGATCACAGCTTGCCAAAGCCTTAAACTCCTGAGCTTAGGCAATTCTTCCACCTCAGTCTCTCAACTAGCTGGGACTGCAAATGTACGCCACCACACCCAGCTAAGTTTTTTTATTTTGTAGAGACAAGGTCGCACTATATTGTCCAGGCTGGTCTTGAACTCTTGGGCTCAAGCAATCCTCCCCGCTCAACCTCCTAAAGTGCTGGGATTACAGGGGTGAGTCACTGCACCCGGCCTCATTTGTCTCTTCTTAACATTCTTATGAATGGATTGATGGGGGTGTGTCTCTTTTGAGTCTGGCCTCTCACCCTCAACCTTATGTCTCTAAGCTTCATCCATGCTGTAGCATTCGTCACAGCTGTTTTTCAATGCTGAGTGTGAATGTGCATGTGAATGTACCATGTACAATTTGCCCACTCTTTATTCCAGCTCTTGGTTATTACAAATAAAGCTGCTATGAACATTTGTATGTCACTCTGGTGAGCATAAGAGCCTGTATCTGTTGGGTGGATGCCCAGACATGGGGTGGTTGAGTCACTGGGTGTACATCTATTTAGTTTTAGCAAGTTCTACCAAACTGTTTTCCAAAGTGGTTGCGCCAATGGGAAACTGGACTTTTCATCATCATGGTATGCTGTGTCACTTGGTCAATAAAGATTTATTTTAGCAAACTCTGGACCAGGCCCTGTGGAAGGGTAGGTGATTTTGATGTAATCTCTTTTTTTTTTTTTTTTTTGAGTTGGAGTCTCACTCTGTTGCCCAGACTGGAGTGCAGTGGCCGCTCCCAGCCACCGCAGCCTCGACCTGTTGGGCTCCGGCAATCCTTCCGCCTCAGCCTTCTGAGCAGCCGGAATTACAGGCGTGCGCTACCATGCCCACCTAATTTTTCATTTATTGTAGAGATGAGGTCTCACTAAGTTGCCCAGGCAGGTCTCAAACCTGCGGGCTCAGGCAATCCACTCACCTCAGCCTCCCTAGGCGCAGGATTACAGGCTGAGCCACCCAGCCCGGCTGATGTAATCTCTTATGTGCAAGGAACATATAGTCAAGAAGGAGAGGTGACCACACACCAGTAACACTATGCAAAGTCAGTTCTTCACTTGTGCATGATACTTTACAGTTTACATCCGGGACTTCACCTTTTCTTTATTAAACAGTGCACTGGAACTTGAGGTGAGTATTACTACCCATCCCTTTAGAGATGAGGAAACTGAGACCTAGTCAGGCAGTGACTCGCCCAAGGTCACAAGCAAGGGTGGAACAGTTCCTCCAAGCCTCAGTTCTCTCAGTCCTACCACATGACTCCAGGGTGAAATCTGGCATTCACCATGATTCCAAAAGCTGTTTGGGGTGCCGCTTAAGAGCAAGGAGGATGCTGGGCCACCCTCGGTGTGAATCCTGGCTCCCTGCTGGCTGGCTGTGTGAATTTGGGCAAGTTATGCAGGCCTCAGTTTCTCCATCTGTAAAATGTGGTTGAGGATAATACTTCCTCCTCAGAGGAAAAGTCACATGTGCATACGGATGCAAGGTCAGATGGTAATGGGCACTCCGGTCTTTTTTCCTGGAGCTACTTAGACCATCACAGGGCAGAGGGGTCAACTTTCCTCTGGCACCTCAGACAGCTGCCCTTATCTGCCTGGAGAGACCTGCCTCTGGGTGGGGCCAGTCAGGAAGGAATCCTGCCCCATTGGTAACAATGAGCTGCATTCTTTGAAGAGGCTGCCCAGGTCCACCCAGCTGACGCAAGCCCTGGGCATGGCAGGTACACCCAGGAGGCAAGCCTGCCTGCCTAGTGATAGGTGGAGCCACATACGTGCCCAGGGTGGGTCCAGCCGGCAGGGCTCCGATGAGGCTACCATGGGCACATTTTCAGCTGCGCCTGATTCGTTTGCTGTGTGACCCTGGGCTGCAGGGCGTGCAGTAGCAGTGGTTGTACCCAAGGACCAGAAGCTGGCAGGGATACCCAGTTGGGGCTCTGCAGGGGAAGCAGGAGCCTGTGGATGAATGGAGAGCTGTCATGTGGAAAGGCAGTGTGCCCACAGGCCCTTGGCAAACCTCTACCCCACCTGAGTCCCCTCCAGGCCTCTCCTGAGCAGGCCAGCCATATATTGTCTGTATAACCTCAGGTGAGTGCCCTTACCTCTCCCTGCCCCAGCGCCCAGATACAGCACCCACTTCCTCTGGGGGCCATTGCGAGAGGATATGGGTAAGGCCCCAGAGGCTCTCCGTGGATGGGGCTCCCTGCCCATGCTCACCCCAGTCATCTGCTCATTCCTGGGAGCCTCTAGCATGTGCCAGGCACAGTGTCAGGCATGGGGGACAGAAGGAAACAAGAGCAACAACTGCCCTGCCCATATGGAACTGAGACCAACAAAAAGATGTCTCCCCAGAGTGAGAAGTGTGAGTTAGGTAAACTGTATCACCTCTGAGGTGATTTTGGAGTGAGATGGGGAAGGAGCCATCCTGAGAGTTTTAGGAGAAGAGCATTCCAGGCAGAGAAAATGGCAGAAGCAACAATTCTGAAGGGGATGAGCTTCCTGTATTTGGGGAGCAGAGTCAGTCTCGGCAATGCCCAATCTAGGGAGTGGGTTATCCATCTCATTCATAGCACTCTAGGGCTCCCTTCCACTAGGAATGCATGGGGATGACACCAACTCATTTCTAAAGAGGAAGTCCTTTCAAAAATCAAAGCAAAGTCCCACCATTTGCAACTAAGCTGAGTCTTCTCTTCTGGTGGTACCCCTCCCCCAAACCCAGAGCAATTCATTCCACCTGCCTTCTCCTTACAAGTTCTGAAAAAACTATCACGGTGATGAAAGCTCATGAAACATCAAATGGCCTAAAGTATCTTCGCACAAGCCTAGGGTGACTAGATGGGACTGTCTTATCACTCCTGGGATGCAGTTTGAGGCGCAAAGCCCTGGAAAAGAAACTGGACCCAGAGGGCACTGAGGGATGCCTGGGCCCTGAATGCATCGTACAGGGACAGGAGGAGGCACAGGCAGGGATTTTCAATCAACTTGTGAGGGATGGGATGGAGGATGGTACTAATGAGGGGGTGTTCGAATCAGTGCCCAGTAACCAAGAAGAAGAAGTCTTAGCTTCAGGCCCAGGTTGATCCAGGACCCTGAGGTTTGGGCAATGAAGAGTAGCTCTTCCCCTTCCCCCATATCACCCAACCTTCCTCTCTGGGACAAAATAGCCTCCTCACTAGGTCTCCCTCCTTCCACTCTTGCTCCCCACAAATCCATTCTCCATATGTTTTAAAAACCTTGTCACTCCCTGTCGGGTGCAATGGCTCCTGCCTGTAATCCCAGCACTTCGGGAGGTGGAGGCGAGAGGATTGCCTGAACCCAGGGGTTGGAGACCAGTCTGGGCAATTTGACAAGACCTCGTCTCTACAATAAATTAAAAAATTAGCTGGGCGTAGTGGTTGCACATCTGTGGTTCCAGCTACTTGGAAGACTGGGGTGGAAGGATCAAGGCTGCAGTAGCCATGATCGTGTCACTGCATTCCAGCATGGGCAACGGAGTGAGACTTTGAAAAAACCAAAATTCTTTGGGAGGCTGAGGTGAGTGGATTGCCTGAGCCTGTGGGTTCGAGACCCGCCTGGGCAGCGAGACCTCATCTCTACAATAAATCAAAAAATCATCTGGGCGTGGTAGCGCATGCCTGTAATTCCGGCTACTCGGAAGACTGAGGCGGAAGGATCCCCGGAGCCCAGCAGGTCGAGGATGCGGTGGCCGGGAGCAGCCACTGCACTCCAGTCTGGGCGACAGAGTAAGACTCCGACTCAAAAAAAAAAAAAAAGAAAAAAACAAAATTATACAGATAAAATGTGCCACTCTTCTGCCTAGCCTCCACCCCTCATGCCTTCCGGATGCCCTCCAAATAAAGCAGAAACTTCTTATCAAGGCTCCAGAGGCCCCCGTTGACCTCTCCACCTCCACCTTGCTTCTCTCCCCTTGCTGACTCTGTCCTTCCTGTACCTTGATTACACTGAGCTCATCCCTACCCAGTGGGCTTTTTACCTGCTGTCCCCTCTGCCTGGTGTGTTGTGTTGTCACATGGCCATGTGGCTGCTCCTTCTCAGCAGGACAGCTCAGATGTTGCTGTTCTTGGCCATCCCATCTTCCAGCCCTCTTTCCTCTCTCCAGCTCAGCCCTGTTCAGCAGCACTTTTCTGCCATGGAGATACCCTCCCTGCACATCCAGTCCAGCCAGGCAGCCAGCAGTTGCATGTGGCTAACAGGCCCCAAAAATGTGGCTATTGCAACAGAGGAACTGAACTGTTGTTTTTTCCCAAATTTAGTTAATTGAAACGTAAAAAGCCACATGGGGCTAGTGGCTACTGTATTAGCTGGAGAGACTCTAATATATCACTTGGTGTCACTTTATTTCCTAGCCTTTAGCACAATTCCGCATGATCTTATTCCTTTGCTTATTGTCTGTCTCTGACCAGGACACAGCTCCATAAGGCCTGGCATATAGTAGGTGCTCAATACATACTTGTAGAATGAATGAATGAATGACTCCTATGGGCCATGAACTCTGGAGTTCTCTGAAAGGAATGCTAGTTCTGTTGGGTACTTGCTATGTAACCTCAAGAAAGGATTTTACCCTCTCTGGGCTTGGTGTCCTTGCCTGTAAAACAGGACAGTGGGCTGAGCTTGGTGGCTCAGTCTGTAATCCCAGCACTTTGGGAGGCTGAGGCGAGTGGATTGCTTGAGCCCACAGGTTCAAGACCAGCCCAGACAACTTGGCGAGACCTCGTCTCTACAATAAATTTAAAAAAATTAGCTGGGCATGGTAGCGCACATCTGTGGTTCAGGCTACTTGGAAGGCTGAGGTGGAAGGATCACCAGAGCCCAGTAGGTAGAAGCTGGGGTGGCCATGTGAGTGTGCCATGGAACTCCAGCCTGGGCGACAGAGTGAGACTCCAACTCAAAAACAAAAAAACAACAAAAAAACAGGGCAGTGGATCAGAGTCCCCAAGGGCCCCTCTGGCCCTAAAGTTCTAAGACTTCCTTCTTCCCTCCTCTGCCCAAACTGTCACCCCACCTTACCCATCTCCTCCATGCCCACCCCAGCCTCCCCAGCCACCTCCTAGGAAGGGTGACTAGATAGGCTTCCTGTACCCAGAGCTTGTGTTTAGGAGGGAGTGAGCAAAGCAGGCTGGTCTGTGCTCATCCCCACGAACAAATGGCCTTCAGGAAGTATTTGCGGGACATGATGAAGTGATGGCAGGCTGTAGGGCTGTGTCCCAAATCAACAACTCTCCAAATGGTCAAGGGCAAGGGTTCCTCAGGAGCCAGGCCAGGGCAGGTTGGTGGCTGCATTATGTGTGTGTGCCAGGAGTTGGCTCCAGGGTCCTCCGAGCCTGGGCTCTGAAGCCAGTCTACCCTCACTTTTCTCATGCCGATGATTGGGGTTAGGGGTGGGTAGGGAGTGCGTGGGCCCCTAATTCTTGTGGGGGCCTGTAGGAATCAGGTACAAGGAACTGAGGTGCTAGTGCTGATTGTGAGTGACTTGAACCCTGACGGCCCCCAGCATCTCTCTCTCTCTCTCTCTCACACACACACACACACACACACACACACACACACACACACACACACAAGCACACACACACAGACATAAACTCAGACAGACTCAATACACAGCTACAGACACTGACATGCACTCACATATAGGCACACACATTCATACATAGGGGCACACAGATCTCCATACATAAAACAGACATACAAACACAGCTCAACCAGACAGAGCACACACACACACACAATGTACACACATAGACAACCACGTAGAAGCGCAGGTACGTATGCATCGGGGTATGTTTCACAGTGCAGCTACCCACAGATACATATAAACATGAGCCATTATCTCACACATCATACAGTAGATACACAAAGATGGATGCATCTGTACAATTCACACACGTGTTCACACAGAGATGCAGGCACAGACCCCCAGAAAAACAGGCCAACATGCATGCAAACACATAGCATAGACTTTCCTAGAGACATCCTCAGAGACGGACAGATCCCACCCGGACATGCGCAGACACAGACACATAAGGAGACACTATGTCTATGACTCTTACACACACACACACACACACACACTCTCTCTCTCTCTCTCTCTCTTTCTTTACACACACACACACACACACAGAGTCACAACCCCCATGGTGATCTGGTGAACCAGAAGTGTCAGACCCCAGGCATGTGGACTCTGAGCAAACCTCCACCCCCAGTCTGGCCGCATGCAGGCACGCAGGCCGGAAGAGTGGCCGCCTCTCCCTGCCCTGGCCAGCTGGCTGTCCTCCAGTCTTGGTGCAGATGGTGGGGCCAAGGCAGGGACAGCCCAGCAGGTGGCCTCTGTTGCCTCCCTCTTGCAGTTCCAGCCCTCTTTTCCTTGGCTGTGTGACCCTGAAGCCACCCCCCCAGCACAGCTGAGTGGGCCCTGAAAATTTGTTAAATAACCTGGATTCCCAGTTTTTTTTGAAAATTAGATGATCTGTCAGGACTGGGCCCAAATCCGGTAGGACAGTGCCTGGCTGGGCCCCCGAAGCTGCTGCTCATTTTAGGAGCGTGAACACTCCTGCTCTCCAGAGTTGTTTCAGTCCTCCCCTGTCTGGTCTCTGGATGCTTCTGGGTGTGCAACCCTAGAAGTACATGTTTCCCTACATGTATGTCTTGAAAAACAAACAAACAAAAAAATGTCAGTCCAGACAGCAGATTAGTACAACTTTCCTGGAGCTTTGTTTTAGTGATACTTATCAAAAGCCTTAACAATGTGCTTATCTTTTGCCCTAGCAATCCCAACCCATGAATTTATCCTAAGAAAAAAAAATTAAAGAGGTACATAAACATTGTTCATAAAAGGGCATATATGCACATATACATACGTATAGAAATATGTATGTACGTGAGCATATATAATCATTCAATGTATATACATACCCCTTGTTTTTTGGGTTGTTTTTGTTTTTGTTTTTTGTTTTTGAGTTGGAGTCTCACTCTATCACCCAGACTGGAGTGCAGTGGCCGCTCCCAGCCACCGCAGCCTCAACCTGCTGGGCTCCGGCGATCCTTCCGCCTCAGCCTTCCAAGTAGCTGGAACTACAGGTGCGCGCTACCACACCCGGCTAATTTTTTGATTTATTGTAGAGATGAGGTCTCACCAAGTTGCCCATGCAGGTCTCGAACCAGTGGGCTCAGGCAATCCACTCACCTCAGCCTCCCAAGGCGCGGGATTACAGGCTGAGCTCCTGAGCCCGGCTCATACACCTTGTTATTAGTTTTTTTTTTTTGTTACAAAAATGACCTAATCCAGCAAAAACTGTATGAGGCCACACATATATTCCCCCTTAATATATTATGAATACATTTCTATGCTAATAAAGATATACATCCTGATTTTATTTTGCAAAGAGATCACAGAGTTCCTGTACACTCTTTACCCATTTTCCCCTAATATCAATGCCTTACATAACCCTGGTATATTTGTCACACCTAAAAAATTAACATTAGTAAAATATCATTACTTAAACGACAACCTTTGTTAGAATTTTGCCAGTTTTTTCATTAATGCCCCTATTCTGTTCCAAGATCCCATCTGGGATCCGATGTGCCATTTAGTCTACATCATCTCCTTAGGCACTTCTAGTCCCTGACAGTTTCTGGGTCTTTCCTTGTTTTTCATGACCTTGACAGGTATTTTGTAGAATGTCCCTCATTTGGGCTTGTCGGGTGTTTTTCTCATGATGAGACTGGGGTTACCAGTTTGTTTGTTTTTTCTGAGTTGGAGTCTCACTCTGTCGCCCAGACTGGAGTGCAGTGGTGGCTCCCGGCCACCGCAACCTCGACCTACTGGGCTCCGGCGATCCTTCCGCCTCAGCCTTCTGAGTAGCCGAAACTACAGGTGCGTACTACCATGCCCGGCTGATTTTTTTGATTTATTGTAGAGATGAGGTCTCGCCAAGTTGCCCAGGCGGGTCTCGAACCCGCGGGCTCAGGCAATCCACTCACCTCAGCCTCCCAAAGACGCAGGATTACAGGCTGAGCCACCCAGCCCGGTGGGTTACCAGTTTTGAGGGGAAAAGACCACAGAGCTGAGGTGCATTTGTTGCCGTGTCACGGGACACCTGACACCCACAGGACTTACCACTGGTGATGCTGAGGGAACATCTGCTGAGTTCTTCCCTGTAAAACAGCATCTGTACTCCACTCTTTGAATAAAAAAATCATAAAGTCTGCACCACATCAAGAGGGATAAGGATTAAGCTTGGCACCTCTTGGAGAGGGTAACTATCTACATGTATTATTAGAACCTGATTTTAAGTGACAGAACAATATTTCATTCTATGACTCTGTCCCCATTTATTTTACTGATACCCTAATGTCATGCACTTCTATTACTTTCAGTTTTTTCCTTTTACAAACAAAGTGCTATAACTTAGCTTCAAATTCAATAAATATTTTTAAAGCAACTTCTCTGTAACAGACACTGCATACTCTGGTGAACAATGTTTGTGTACCTCTTTAATTTTTTTTTTGTTAGAATAAATTCATGGGTTGGGATTGCTAGGGCAAAAGATAAGCACATTGTTAAGGCTTTTGATAAGCATCACTAAACAAAGTTCCAGGAAAGTTGTACCAATCTACGCTCTGAATTGACTTTTTTTTCTTATTGCAAAAATAATTCATGTTTTTATGAGATAAATGGAAATGCTTATGAGGCATTTGATGATATTAAATAATTATTTTTTTAAGGTGCGATAATGGTAGTGTGGCTAACTTTTGGAAATAGTTCTTATCTTTTACAGACACACACTGAAATATTTATGGAAGAAATTATATGACTTGGGGATTTGCTTCAATAAAATATGGGAGGAGGGATGTGAATGAGGAGAATGGCTGAGACAAGACTTGTCCTGAGTTGATATGGAAGCCAGGTGATGGATATACTGACTTCATTGTATGATTTTGCCTACATTAGTAAGAAAACAAAAGCTTGTTTTAAAAATTTTAAACACGATATAAATCTATAGCTTAGGCATCATCCCTATTATTTTGCCTCCCAGAGTTAATTACAACAGAGTTGGGTGTGTGCGCCCCTGACCTTCTCCATGCAAATACTGAGAATATTGCAAACACATATTCTTTTTTTTTTTTTTTTTTTGAGTTGGAGTCTCACTCTGTCACCCAGGCTGGAATGCAGTGGCATGCTCATAGTTACCACATCCTCAAACTGCTGGGCTTAGGCGATCCTTCCGCCTCAGCCTTCCACATAGCAGGAACTACAAGCGTGCGCTATTATGACATATATATATATTTTTTGAGTTGGAGTCTCACTCTGTTGCCCAGGCTGGAGTGCTGTGGCACACCCACGGCCACCCCAGCATCAACCTGCTGGACTTGGGCGATCCCTCCGCCTCAGCCTTCCAAGTAACCAGAACTACAGGTGTGTGCTACCACACCCGGCTAATTTTTGATTTATTGTAGAGACAAGGTCTTGCCAAGTTGCCCAGGCTGGTCTTGAACCTGTGGGCTCAGGCAATCCACTTGTCTCGACCTCCCAAAGTGCTGGGATTACAGACTGAGCCACCAAGCCCAGCCATGGCATATTCTTAAAATAAGAATGAGCTATAATGAAAAGTGACACCATTTTTCTAGTGTTTTAACTTCATCATATTTTGTAGACAGCTGGCCATGTCAACACGATCTCAGTTTTTAACAGTCCACGGTACTCCCCTGTATCAAAGAACCATGAATTTTTTTTAATTTTAAAGATATGGGGTACAATTCAGGGTTAGGTATACAAATGCTCATTATGCAGGTACCCTTGTTGATAAGGTGTGCCCCTCCCTCCCCTGGCAATTTCCCTCTACTGCCAATCCCACCCCCTCCTCCCCTGGCAGTTTCCTACTACTGCTGTTCCCTTTCTTACAGTATTATGATAATTGTTCGAGGTCCGCTTATGAGTGAGAACATATGGTACTCTGTTCTTTGTTTCTGTGATCGATCACTGAGTATGATAGGCTCTAAATCCATCCAAGTTGCTGCAAAGTCCATATCTTTGTCCTTCTTTATGGCTGCATAATATCCCATTGCGTATATGTACCACATTTCTTCATTCAGTCCAGCTTTGATGGGCAGCATGGTTGGTTCCATGTTTTTGCTATTGTGAATAGTGCTGCAACAAACATGCATGTGCAGGTATCTTTTTGGTAGAATGACTTGAGTTCCCCTGGGTATATTCCTAATAGGGGGATTGCTGGGTCATATAGAAGGTCAATGTCTAGTTCTTTCGGAAATCGCCACACTGTCTTCCAAAGAAGTTGCACTAGTTTGCATTTCCACCAGCAGCGTAAAAGCATTCATTTTTCTCTGCATCCTCACTAGCTTCTGTTGCTGTTTGTTTTATTAATGATGGCCATTCTAACTAGGGTTAGGTGGTATCTCAAAGTGGCTTTGCTTTGCATTTATCTGATGATTAGTAAGGCTGAGCATTTTTTCATGTGTCTGTTGGCTGCCCATATATCTTCTTTTGAGGATTGTCAGCTCATGTCTTTTGCCCACTTTTTAATGGGGCTGTTTTTTTCCTTTAAGTGTGTTTGAGTTCCTTGTAGAGCCTAGATATTAGACTTTTGTCAGATATACAGTGGGCAAATATTTTTTTCCCATTCTGTGGGCTATCTCCCTGCTCTCTTAATGATTTCTTTTGCTTTGCAGAAGTTTTTTTAGTTTGATGAGTTCCCACTTGTCTATCTTATCACTTTTTTTGTTGTTTTGTTTTTTTTGTTGTTGCTGTTTGTTTGTTTGTTTGTTTTTCTGAGTTGGAGTCTCACTCTATCACCCAGGCTGGAGTGCAGTGTCCGCTCCTGGCCGCCGCAGCCTCGACCTCCTGGGCTCCGGCGATCCTTCCACCTCAGCCTTCCAAGTAGCCGGAATTACAGGCGCGCGCTACCACGCCCGGGCAATTTTTTATTTATCGTAGAGATGAGGTCTCGCCAAGTTGCCCAGGCGGGTCTCAAACCCGCGGGCTCAGGCAATTCACTCACCTCGGCCTCCCAAAGCACGGGATTACAAGCTGAGCCACCGAGCCCAGCGTCTATCTTATCTCTTATGGCATGGGCACTTCGGATTTTAATCAGGAATTGGTTGCCAGTTACAACTTCCATAAGGGTGTCTCCTGCATCTTCTAAGAGTCTTATAGTTTTAGGTTTTATGTTTAGATCTTTGATCCATTTAGAGTTAATTTTTGTATAAGGTGATAGGTAGGGGTCCTGTTTCAATCTTCTGCATGTGATCAGCCAGTTTCCCCAGCACCATTTACTGAATAGGTTCTCCTCTCCCCAGTGGTTGTTGTTGGAGCTTTGTTAAAGATGAGTTGGTTGAGAAATTGAGACTTTGCTTCCAGAATCTCTATCCTGAAAGAACCATAATTTATTCATCTGATCCTCTAATGGTAAACAAATGGAGTGTCTTCAATTTTCTGCTATTAAGAACAATGGTGCGGTGAGCATCCTTTTTATTTATTTAGAGCCAGAGTCTCACTCTGTCACCCAGGCTGGAGTGTAGTGGCACACTCACAGCCACCACAGCCTCAACTTGCAAGGCTCAGGCGATCCTTCTTCCCTAGCCTTCCAATAGCCGGAACTACAGGTGTACACCACATTTATTTATTTATTTAGAGTTGGAGTCTCACTCTGTCACCCAGACTGGAGTGCAGTGGCCGCTCCCGGCCACTGCAGCCTCGACCTGCTGGGCTCTGGCGATCCTTTCACCTCAGCCTTCCAAGTAGCTGGAACTACAGGCGTGCGCTACCACACCTGGCTAATTTTTTGATTTATTGTAGAGATGAGGTCTCGCCAAGTTGCCCAGGCAGGTCTCGAACCCGCAGGCTCAGGCAATCCACTCACCTCAGCCTCCCAAAGCACTGGGATTACAGGCTGAGCCACCGAGCCTGGCTATTTATTTACTGTAGAGACGAAGTCTTGCTAAGTTGCCCAGGCTGGTGTGGAACCCCTGGGCTCAGGCAATCCTTTCACCTCAGCCTCCCAAAGTGCTGGGATTACAGACTTGAGCCACTGTGGCTGGCCAGTGAGCATCCTTGTACATAATATATCTCTGTGAGCAATTTTACAACCTATCTTTCTAGAAGTGGAATTGCTGGGTCAAAGGGGTTACACACTTAACATGCTAATAGAACAGCTAACTTGCTTTCCTGGTGGTCTTTCTATGTCCAATGTATGACATCCTGTGCCTGCTAGTGAAAGCATAGAGGAGTCACATCTAGAAGGGACCTTGGAGATGTTTTGGTCTTGCTTCCAGGGTAAGTAACCTGAGTCTCAGCACCCTACCCTTGCCCCCAATCCCCACCCTACATGTTTCATCAGGGTGGGTGTGCAACTCCCTTGGATGAAGGTTGTGTAGGACTGTGTTTATGAAGACTCTGCCCATGTCTGAATTCCAATCCTACCATTCACTGATTGTATGACCTTGAATACCTACCCTCTCTGTGCCTCAGTTTTCTCAAACTGGAGGTAATACTAATCCTGGGGTGGTAATTGGAGAGGAGCTAGGAGACTTTTCTTGAAGTTGCATGTGTACCATCTTAATTAAAGTACAGGTTCACTTGCAGTATCTTTGGGGGGGGGTTGGTGGACAATCAGGGAAAGGCACTAAGGACACCCATCAGATACCACTTGGCACTGCCAGAGCTGAGTTTAAATGGTGAGAGTTGGGTTTACTGAGATTACACGTGATGGATGCCTAGCACATGGCACAGAGCCCTGCACACTATTAGCACCCAGTGGTCATGAATTTCTCTGAGTGCTGACACGGAGGCTGACGCAGAGGCTGATACGTGCTGAACCAGGACAGGGAGATCAACTTTTCAGAAAGACCAGTCAGAAGGAGGAGGCCCAAGCAATAGGCAAAAAGAGAGAATCTAAGAGAGATGGCCTACTTAGGCCCACCACTTGTTATTGTAAATAAAGTTTTGTTGGAACATAGCAGCACTCATTCATTTTGTATTGTCTGGATGTTTCCATGTGACAGTGGTAGAGTTGAGTAGTTGTGACAGAGCACACATGGCCTGTAAAGTCTAAAATATTGACTATTCGGCCTTTTTGAGAAAAAAATTTGCCAACTCCTGGTTTAGCGGTTAAAGGCATAATAATAAATGCTGACGATTACTGAGCACTTACCATGTTTCAGGGACTGTTCTAAACACGTCACATATATTAGTTTCTTTCGTCCTCACCATAATCCTGTGAAGTAGCTACTATTTATGGTAGCTAGTCTCAATGATGGCCCCAGTGAACCACATCTTCTGGAACTTACACCCCTGTGGAATCTCTTCCACCTTGAGTCTGGGACAGCCTGTGCTGTGTGCTGACTAATGGAACACAGCAGAGTGCCAGGCCTGGCTTTTCAGAGGATGGGTAGCTTCTGCTTCCTCCCTTTTGGAACACTCTGGGGAACCCTGAGGTGCTATGTAAGAGACCACACGCAGAGCAGGAGAAGCCACGGGGAAAGGAGAGGCACTGAGGCTGCAAGGAGAGGATGAGGGGCCCAGCCAACCCTGTCTCAGAAAAGCCTCCAGATGACTCCACCTCGGCTGCCATCCAGCTGCACTTGAAGGAACGACCCCCAAGCAAGCCCTGTCCAATCACAGAACTGGGAAAGATGATAAAATGATGCTTAAGCAACTCTAGTCGGGGTGGGGGTGGTTTTCTGCAGCAATAGCCCCCTGAGGCATGACCGCTACTGGGATCATCCCAGGTCTACCTGATCTCTGAGCCTTTGCCTTTCCACCTTCCCTTGTCCAATGGTTCGAAACCCGTGGGGATATTAGAATCCCTGAGCAGCCTTACAAACATTAAGTGAATCAGAATATCTGGGAATGGGGACCCAAAGTAGGAATTTTTAAAAATCCCCTAGGATTTGAGAACCACAGTGTCATCCACTATTTCCAAATCTTGCCTAACACACTTCCCAGATTCTTGCATTCCAACAGATAGGCTGATTCTATGGGAGGGCCCTGGTGATTTGCAGCATTAACACGCCCCCTGATGAATCCTACTATCAATTATTAGTGAAGAAAGGGCAGGAAGAGAGCCCAGCTCTCAAGTGTGAACTGTTTGGCAGTTTCCCATCCAGTTAAACACACACCAAAAACCTAGCAATGCCACTTTTGGGTATTCCCAATAGAAATAAGTGCTGAGACATTCATAGCAGCTTTATTCATAAAGGCCCCTAACTGGAAGCATCCCAAATGGCCATTCACAGGAACACGGATAGATAAATTGTAGTATTTCCACATACTGTTGAATGAGAAAAGCCAGGCACAGAGTGCAGATTCCCATATAAAGTTCAAGGACAGGCGAGACTAATCTATGGTGATGGAGCCCAAAACAGTGGTTACCTCTGTGGTGTGTATACATTTTGCTCCCTCAAAGGATGCAGGGATGGCTTCCCAAGGTGGTGGCTAGAGCCAGAGTCACAGATCAAGGCTTACCTGCATTTGGGACCCACCTGAGAGTCTTCTTACTTATTTGCTTGAGATATATACTATACACTGAGAGGTACACAACACTGAGAACAAATCCTAAGTGTACATCCCAGTAAATGTTTATACTGAGTATTGATCTTCATGCAAAAAGTGCTATTCTAGACCCCTGCAAAGAGAACCCAAGGTTATAGGACACACTCTGTCTGTGTGGATTTCATAATCTGATGGCAGAGCTATTAGAATACAAGATGGAACCATACATTTTCATCCTTTTACCGGTCAGGTGTGTTTTGAGTACCTCCTCTATGCCAGGTGCTGAACTAGGCACGGGAAATGGGGTAGCAACCAAAACCCAGCCCTGCCCCCAGCACAGTGAGATGTTAAATCCAACATTTCCCAAATTCATTCCCCTCATCTCTCACTGACCCCATCCTAGTTCAGGCTGCTGCCTTCTCTACTTTCTGGGTTGTTGTAGTAGTTTCCTCATCAATCATGTTTCCACTCTTCTGCATCTGACTCATTCTCCAGAGCAACAGGCTCTATGTAAGTGCTCAGCCTAAAAAATTCAAAATTTATGACCTCCTCCTGCCCAGGGAGCTCTGGAGCAGGGTCGTGTGGGCTTAAGTCCTCACTTAAAGGGTCTATCACTGTAAATATGGGCAAGATCCTGATATGTCCTGAGCTTCATGTGTGTCTTCTATAAAATGGGGTTGAGGTAATATTAACAGCAACAACCACATCTGTCTTCCTGAAGAGGCAGAGCCTGCGCCATCCATTCATCCTCCCAGTCCCTCTCACAGCTCATTCCTCCTGCCTGTCTACACTACCCAATCCTAGTGAAGCTCTACTGTTCATGGACGTACCCTTTGGCTTCAGAGCCTGAGCCTCTACTCTCGGTACTTCTGTGTGGAATGCCTTTCCCTCCATCTTCTCTGGCTGGGTCTTACTCAGTTCCAGACTCGGCCCAGGTACTACCTCCTCTAGGAGGCTTCCCTGAAGCTGCCTTTGGGGCTGGGTGCCCCCTGGTCTGAGCCCCTACAACTCCCTGGATTGAGCTTGTCTGTCTCCTATTTCTATTTGTCTCCAACTGCTTGAGTGTGAGCTCCTGCTGGGCAGGCAGCCTCTGAATCGCTGAATCAAACGCTTCCTTACACCCCCAGCTGTGGGCACCTCCAGGCCAGTGCAGGTGCGGGATGTGTCTACTGACCTGAGCAGAACATGCCGAGCATTTTCATAAGGGAGGTGGCCTTGAGGCACGGGTAGGACTTCAAAAACATTATCTGAAAACAAGTTGTACATGCACACAATACTAAATCCAGAAGGAACAAAAGGACTTACAATAAAAATTAAAAGTAGGTCGCCTCTCAACCACCCGGCTCCCCTCCCCAGAGGCCACTATTGGTATCAGTTTCTAAGTATTCGGGGCAGGCATGAATTGTCAGTCCTTCCCTCCCCCTTTTATTTTGCAAAAATTTAAAGCAACAGAAAGGTGGCAAAAATAGTACAACAGACACCTCGATTCACCAATTAGCATTTTGCCACATTATGTTAACTATTTTACAAGCATTATATCATTTAATGCTCACAACAACCATGCAATCATGCCAATTTGGAAGATGAGGTCACTGAGGCACCAGGCAGGTTAAGGAACTTGCCCAAAGCCACAGAGCTCCTAAGTGGAGAAGCTGGGCCTTCCCCCTTACTTAGGCTGCCAAAGGGCTCTAATGTGCCTTCCACTTTCCCTTTGGAAGAAAGCATTTTCTTACACTAAGTTGAAATCTGCCTCCTCGGGATAGTCACCATATGATCAGTGGAAAAATACACAGCATTTGCTACTTCTCCTTCTCAAGCCTCCCCATTCCCTAAGTAACAGCTGCTGTCACTGCCACTACCACATGTTTCAATGTCACCTCCTCTGTGAAAGCTCACCCCGTTTAAAAACTCACCATGACTCCCAACTGCCAGCAGGATGACATTTACACGCCTGAGCTTGGAATCCAAGGCCCGGGTGATCTCTGCTCTCGTCAAATCCCTCGGGCTCCTTCCCCTATCTCCACCTCCAGCCGCACTCAACCTCTCACTGCTTAAATCCCCCCCCAAGCCGCCCTAATTTTTCTAAAGAATGCATTTCCCCCTCTCTGGGCTCCTGTAACCTTCCCCTGGGCCTTTGGTAGCTTTCACCAGGTTGGCCACCAAAAGTGGCCGGGAGACTGGATGGTGGAGAACTGGAGTGACATCTTGGCCCCTTCCTAGCAGAGTGACCCTGCACAAATTACTCTGGGTGTCTGAGCCTTAATTTCCTCAAGCACTTGAGGGGGCTAAGAATGCCTAGCTCAGTACCTGGCAGAGAGTCAGCCTTCACTAATCTCCTATAATAGAACTGACAGCTCTTCAAGCCTGCTGACATCATCCCTTGAAACATTACCTCCCATTACCGAACTTCTTTGCGCCTCAGTCTCTTCATATGTAAAATGGGAATGATAATGGAGAGGTTGTGAAACTTTAATAAGCTTGGAGAAGTATCTAGCATGTACTAATGTTGCTAACTATGACTCCTACGACCGGACCTGGCACACAGTAGGTGCTAAACTAAGACGCCTTGAGCTGGACTTGGGGAAGATGCCTCTGTCGGGTGTGCAGCGTGGGCGCGGGAAGGCGAGCCGGGGGTGGGGATGGGGGGGTGAGGCAGGGGAAGGGGGCGTTGCCCAGAGCTAGCCGGAGGTCGGCTCCGCCCTTTCCCCCACAGCACCCGCCCGGGCCCTGCAGCTGTCAGGCCGGCCGGCCTCGGCGCCAGTCCACCAAACCTGAACGTCCCGTCTCGGCGCCCCCACCTTCCTTGGCCTGCACAAGTTACCTTGCGCTCGGCGGCCCCCGGTCCCGTCCCTGACTTCCATTGGTCCAGGGGTTTCTTTGTTAGCGGGAGCGCGCCATCGCCATTGGCCGGCGGGGCTGCCGATCGCGTCGGGTGCAGCCCCGCCCCTCGCGCCCCGGCCCCTCCCCATGCCCGCCCGCCCGCCCGCCCCGCCCGGAGTGCGCGAGGCGCTCCGCTCCCATTTGCAGCGGCCGCGGGGCGCCGAGGACAGCGGCGGCGGCGGCGCGGACGAGCCGGGCCGGCGGCGACCGGCGCCTGGGAGGCGGGCCGCAGCGGAGGCAGCGGGCCCGGGGCCGCGTCCATGGGCCCGCGGCGGCCGGGCGGCGGCGGTGCGGGCGGGCGCGGGGCGTCGCGCGCGCTGTGAGGCCCGGGCGGCGCAGGATCCGCGGCGCGTGCAGAGAACCGCCGGCCGGGGAGGGGCCGGGCCGGGCCTGCGGCGGGGCCGGCGGGGGATGCGGCGGCGGCCGCGCTGAGCCGGAGCCCGCCGGGAGCGCCGCGCTGGCCGGGCCTGCGCCGCCGCCGCCGCGCCGACATGTCGGCTGCCAAGGAGAACCCGTGCAGAAAATTCCAGGCCAACATCTTCAACAAGAGCAAGTGTCAGAACTGCTTCAAGCCCCGCGAGTCGCATCTGCTCAACGACGAGGACCTGACGCAGGTGAGCAGGGCTGCGGCACGGCCGCCCGGGCGTCTCCGTCCTGAGAGAGACCGGGGCAGGCGCGGCCCAGGCCCCAAGGCTGGCCCGGGGCGGGGGCGCCGCCGAAGGCTGCGGGGAAAATAAAAATGGAGCAGAAAATGTGCGGGAGCCCTGGGGGTGGGGACGCGGATGGGGGACGGGAAGTGTGTTGACAGAGTCGGGACAAAGGGAAAATCCTCAAGTATGCCGAAAAATAACATCCTTTCCCGTTCCCATAGCCCTACCGTGTGATTCATGCTTTTTGGGTGACTCAAAGATGCCTAGTTTCGCTTAGGAACAAAGCGCTTGGGGATTGCTTGACGGGACCCCCCCCTCAGAGGCTGACTTGGGACCGGACTTGGACTTGTCCACCCAGAGTGGCCCAGGGAGTAGGACTGTCGGGGTGTCCTGTGGGCTTCCCTCTTGTCAGACTCAGCCTGCCCTGTTTCTAAATCGTCGCCGTCAGGGACTGGAAGAGGTGAAGGATCTCCAAGTCTAGGCGGGGAGGGTCTTGCCCTTGAACTTAAGCTGAAAGCCCTTTGTTGAGCGGACAACTGGGGGCCGCCCTCCCCACCCTGCCCTCTCCGCTCTCTGGTCTGGCCCAGGAGTGGGAGACCTGTGGGTCCTCGGGAAAATTGGTTCCCATGTCCCATCTTTATCTGTCAGATGAGGGATTTGGGCTGGTTCAGTAGCTCCCAAACCTGCTTTGGAGTCACAGTCCTGTGGTCCCCACCCTGGAGTGATTCGGGACATGGTGAATTTGTATTGGTAAAAAGTCTCAAAGAGATTTGACCGCAGTCCCCGCTGACCCTTGGGAAGCCCTGCCCTACTTGCTTTCTGAGCTCCTAGTGTTCAGGATTCTGAGCCTTGTTTGCACCTCTTTGGGATGTGCCTATACCCGTCTCTCCATCCTCTTCAGGGCTTTTTCTCAACTTCCAGAATGAGGCCAGGGAGCTCCCTTCGTATTCCAGTTCAGTGTGACCTAGTTGTAGCCACTCCTTTTGCAGAAGAACCCCTTAGAAAGCATTGCTTTGAAGTGTACGGTCTGGTTGGTTTTAGTGTCACTTAAGTGCGCACAGGGTTTGACTTGTTTACATGGCAGATTGGAGTGGGGTGGTGAGGTAGAGGTTGTGGCCTGGGACATGGTGACCTTTTTTTTTGAGGTCAGGTTTCCAACAGCCAGGAAAAGATTTTCATCTAAAACCAAAAAATTTAACCAAACACTCGAGGCTGCAGAGTCATAGAATGTTAGGATACCAGGGACCTTAGGGACAGGTCAGCTTGGAAAGGGTAGAACTTAGATTCTTCTTAGGTGTTCTGGAGTGTAGGGGGTGGGTGTTTTTAAGGGAGAAGAACTTGATTCCCTCTTCTCATCTGGATCCTTTTTTGTGGGAAACAGTTTATGTGATGAGGAGGAGTCCAGGGGAGACCTTGCTTCAAATCTTAGCTGTTGTTTCAACTGTGTGACCTTGAACAAATCCCTTTACTTCTGTATTTTAATTTCCTTATCTTTAAATTGGGAATAGTGGTTCCTGACTTACCTCCTTCACTGGGCGTGAAAAGCAAGGAACTAAACTTTTTTCTCTTACAATTTAACAAACCAAAAAAACTGCCCAAAGAAGAGCAAGCTTTTATTTTAAAAGTTTCTAAATTTGGCTAGGGTTGTCCTGAGAGAGGTTTGTAAGTTTCCTCATTATTCTAAGCAACTGCCAAAACTGGTAAATTTACACCTCATAGGGGTTGTTTTCTGATTCTTAGGCTTAGATAAACTAAAATGGGATCTGCATGTTTGAGTCAAATCTGTTAAGATTTTTAAAAATCTGTTGATTATTAATTGGATTCAAGGGAGGAGGCAAACTTAAAATACTGTACTCTTTCACTATACTCACAGTTGAATTGTGGGTTTTGAAACAGGCCTGAGACCTCCAGGGCATAGCTGGAATGGTAGTTTGTAAAGTAATGAGTGGGGTTATTTGTGCTGGGAGAGATTAGCCCAGCCTTCTACCTCCTGGGATCTTTCAGGAAGAAACTGCTCTTGAAAAGAGAGGAGGGAGACTCAGGGCTGTTGCCAACAGCCTTCTCTGCTGCTCTCAGTATCCGGCCCTCCCCCAGCCTCTTACTCTCATCCTTATGGCTCCATTAGAGAACCTCAGCCAATCGGTTTCCCTCCATCTCCCCCAAAGTCCCTGCTTCCTGCTGCCCCTCCCAGCCCTGTGCTTATTTTAGACTGTGAAAGCTGGAAGATACATCAGCGATCGTTGAAGCCACCTCCTCTTTAATAGGCGAGGATACTGAGCCCAGGGGGGTGGTGAGCAGCCTCGACTGGCTTTTGCTCTTGGGATGTCATCTTCCCAGGAGCAGACATTTCTCTGAGCCTTCTGGTTTGAACTTTATTTCCTCAGCTGTGTGTTTTGTTTATTTTTCCTTTAGAGAGGTACAAAAACCTCTTCCAGGGCCTGTATTGTGGCATCAGACCTGGAAGGGACCTGGGGAATCAGCTAATGTAACCACTTCCTTTTACCAGTGAGAAGACTGAAACCCAGAGAAGGGAAGCAACTTGCCTAATTCAGGGACAGAGCCAGGGTTCTTAGCCACTGTTCTTTCCCCTACTCCAATTCAGGGTCCACAGTGACCAGCCCATGAGCATGTGATAAGGACGATAAATAATGTCAAGGATGATTGTGTTGCAGAAGGTGACTAAGAGAATTCTGGCTTGGAGCAGAGTTTCTTGCCTTCTCCTCATTTGGGAATTCAGAATGATCTGGGATAAGTAATAAGTGATCATTCTTTATCATTTGTCATCCCAGGCCCCTATTGACAGAGTAGTGTTTATCCTCACTCTTCCTGTGCATTTCTCTGAGACATATGGATTAAAAAAAACCTTTTTTTAAACGTGAACTATATGCATACATTTGCTCTGCAACTTATTTATTTATTTATTTAGCTTAACAATGTCTTAGAGCTCTTTTCTTAGTGTTACATATAAATGTGCCAAAATCATTTTGCATATTGGACTGCTGTGTGAGTCAGAGTCTCACTCTGTACCCAGGCTGGAGTGCAGTGGCACGCTCACAGCTACCACAGCCTCCATCTGCTGGGCTCAGGTGATCCTTCCATCTCAGCCTCCTAAGTAGCTGGAACTGCAGGTGCACACCACCATGCCCTGTTAATTTTTTTATTTATTGTAGGGATGAGATCTTGCCAAGTTGCCCAGGTTGGTTTCAAACCCCTGGGCTCTGGCAACCCTCTCTCCTCCACCTCCCAAAGTGCTGGGATTACAGGAGTGATCTTCCATGCCCCGTTCCCATTTCCTGATTGATGAACTTCAAGGTTACTTATGGCTTTTGCTGTTAAAAGCAGTGAGTGCCTCAGAAGATAGCTTTGCAGATGCTTTGGGGTGTGTGTGTGCATGCGTGCACGATTGCAAGTATTTCTCTGGGGCACATCCTAAAAATAGACAACTGGGTTGTCATCAAGCACATTGCACTTTTTACAGATACCACCAAATTGCCTTCTAAAAAAGTCTATATCATAACATTTCCAGGACTGGATATTTTCACATGATTTAATTCTTTTTTTTGTTTCTTTTTTCTTGAGTTGGAGTCTCACTCTGTCACCCAGACTGGAGTGCAGTGGCCGCTCCCGGCCACCGCAGCCTCAACCTGCTGGGCTCTGCCGATCCTTCCCCCTCAGCCTTCCAAGTAGCTGGAATTACAGGCATGCACTACCACGCCCGGCTGATTTTTTGATTTATTGTAGAGATGAGGTATCGCTGCCCAGGCGGGTCTCGAACCCGCGGGCTCAGGCAATCCACCCACCTCAGCCTCCCAAAGGCGCGGGATTACAGGCTGAGCCACCGAGCCCAGCTGATTTAATTCTTTAATAGTGTTCCTAATTACCAGTGAGGGCAAGCCTCTCTCTCTTTTTTTTTTTTTGAGTCAGATTCTCTGTTACCCAGGCTGGAGTGCAGTGGCCCACTCACGGCCTCTGCAGCCTCAACCTGCTGGGCTCAGGTGATCCTTCTAAGCCTTCTAAGTAGCCAGAACTACAGACAGGTACCATCATGTCTGGCTAATTTTTTTGATTTATTGTAGAGACGGGGTCTCTTTAAGTTGCCTGTGCTGATCTCAAACCCCTGGGCTCAGGCAGTCCTCTCTCCTCCGTCTCCCAAAATGCTGAGTGTGCTGCTGTGCCCGGCCAAATCTCTTTCTATAATATTTATTGAGTATTTTTGTTTCTTTTGTGGATTACCTGTTCGTATTGTTTGCCCATTTTTCTCTTGGGTTAGTTTTTCCCACCTATTGATTTGTCAGAGTTTTTTATATGTGCTTTAGGTCAGGGGTCTGTGCAAACATTTTCTGAAAAGGCCAGATAGTAAACATATTTTAGCCTTTATGGGCTATATGGTCTTTCTGACAACTGTGCAACTTTGCTATCTTGTTGCAAAAGCAGCTGTAGACAATATTTAAACTAATAGGTATGGCTCTGTTCCAGTAAAACTTTATATACAAAAACAGGCAGCTGGCATAATGTGGTTTGTGAGCCATAGTTTGCTGACCCAGTTCTAGATATTAATTTGATGTCTGTCGTATATTGCAGGTATTTTTTCCCCAAGGTGTCATTTTAATTTTTTTAGGAACAGTGTTTTGCTGTGTTGCTCAGGCTCAAGTGATCCTCCCACCTCAGTTTCCTAAGTAGCCAGGGCTACAGGTACACATCACCATGCGTGTCCAGCTAATTTTTAATTTTTTTTTTTGTAGAAAGTGAGTCTTGATATGTTGTCCAGGCTGGTCTTGAACTCCTGGCCTTAAACAATGTTTCCACCTCAGCCTCCCAGAACACTGGGATTACAGATGTGAGCCAGTGAGCCTGGCTCTTTTTATGTATGGTCATTTTTCATATGATAGTTTTAAATAGAAATGCCATTAAGTCTCTGTTTTCCTTTATAGCTTATAGTTTTAATCTTATTTTAAGAAGGCCTTCTTTTCAAGATTTGTAAAGTAGTTTCTAATATTTTCTTAGTTTTTTTTTTTTTTTTTTTTTTTTTTGAGTTGGAGTCTCACTCTGTCGCCCAGACTGGAGTGCAGTGGCCACTCCCGGCCACTGCAGCCTCGACCTGCTGGGCTCTGGCGATCCTTCCACCTCAGCCTTCCGAGTAGCTGGAATTACAGGCATGCACTACCACGCCCGGCTGATTTTTTTTTATTTATTGTAGAGATGAGGTCTCGCTGCCCAGGCGGGTCTCGAACCCGCGGGCTCAGGCAATCCACTCACCTCAGCCTCCCAAAGGCGCGGGATTACAGGCTGAGCCACCGAGCCCGGCTTTCTTAGTTATTTTATAGTTATTTTTATACTTTTAATCTATCAGACTTGGCCAGGCACGGTGGCTCAAGTCTATAATCCTAGCACTTTGGGAGGCCGAGACGAGAGGATTGCCTGAGCCCAGGAGTTTCAGACCAGCCTGGACAACTTGGTGAAACCTCATCTCTACTATAAATCAAAAAATTATGGAAGGCTTAGGCAGAAGGATCACTGAGCCCAGCAGATCAAGGTTGTGATGACCATGAGCATGCCGCTGCACTCCAGCCTGGGTGACAGAGTGAGAGTCCTACTCAAAAAAAAAAAAAAAAAATCTATCAGACTTGCATTTTAGGGAAATAATTCTTGCTAAAGACAGAAGTTCTTATAGATGCTATTGAAGTAGTCCAGGTAAATGACAGTAAAGACCTTTTCTCTAGGTCACTGTGGTGAGGACTGGAGGAATTCTCCAACTCTAGAGACAGGGCATTTTCTATTGATTGCAGGTGGGGGTTGAGAAAACTGGGGTAGATAAAAGTTTCTTTAACAGAGATTGAGGATAGCAGATTTGGAGTACATTGGGTAGTGGGGAGGGGTCAGATATAATATGGTAAGTTTGACTGTGTAGGTGGAGGTCCAATTTAGTTCTTAGGTAGAGTCACCCACTCAGACAGTAGGAGGAGATGGTTAGGACTCGGGCAAGGTGTGGGCGCCAGGATAGGAATTCTGAAGTCGTGGAGGTGGTTGCTGACATCATGGGAATGAATATAATCACTCAGGAGGCTGCATGGAGTGAAAGGAGAAGAGGAACAAGCAGAGGGAGCCCCATGTCAGGGCAGGCAGAAGGGGAGCTGGTATAGAGGCCTGGAGGTGAATCAGAGGGCTTGGGTGTTAGTGGGAGAAGCAGGTCTAGAACCCAAGGTGCTCAGCTTCCACATCCCCCTCCTGTCTCTGTGTGAGTTTCCAGGGTTTCTGGTGGGTGTTGACCTGGTGGTGATGTTTCATTCTTCTGCTGATTTTGCCACTTTAGGCTTCAACTTTTCTGTGGAAGGAACCACTACATTCAAACTTCATTCTAGACCTGAGTCTACCCGTTTTGTTGTGGGAACTTGACTGGCTCAGTTTCCTTCCTCAGGCCTTGGTTTTCCTATCTGGAAATGAGGTTGGTCTTGATCTCTCCCAGGGCTCTCAATCCTAGTCTGATTCTGCTGATGTGCCTGTACCCTGCTGCCAAGGCTGTGGGGGTTCCGTAGGAATCCCAGAGGGGTGACACAGAGGGGGTGAGCTAGGACTAGGTCTCAGTGAAGCATTTCATCAGGTTTCCTTTGTTCCTGTGACATTCTTAAAAGTTCCAGGGCACAGAGCTTTCTTACTTGGCTTAATGTTTATCTCAGAAGCAACGGGGAGATTTCATGCCCATCCTTTTTAGAAGATTTGTAACTTATGTATGGGTTGGTGTGTGAAAAGATGCTCAATGTCAGTCATAAGGGAAATCCACATTGAAACCACAATGAGATATCGCTTCATACTCACTAGGGTGGCTTGAATTTTTTTAAAAAAGAAATATATATAACAAGTATTGGAGAAGATGTGAAGAAATTACAGCCCTTGTGCATTGCTGCTGGGAATGGAATGGTATAGCTGCTGTGGGAAAATGTTAAGCATAGAGCCTTCCAAATGAGCCAGGAATCCCACTTCTAAGTATAATACCCAAAAGAATTGAAAACGGGTATATTCAAACAAATACTGGTATACAAATATTCATAACAGCACTATTCATAATAGCCAAAAGGTGGCAACAATCCAAGTGTCTGTCACCTAATGAGCAGATAAACAAATTGTGGTGTAGCCGTATAGTAGTAGAATATTCAGTTTTAAAAAGGAGCAAAGTCCTAAGACATGTTGCAACATGTATGAACCTAGAAAACATGTTAAGTGAAAGAATCAGACATAGAGGGTCATGTGTCACATATTATATGATTCAATTTAAATGAAATGTCCAGAATAGGCAAATCTGTAGAAGCAGAAAGCAGACTGGTTTTTGCCAGAGACTGAGGGAAGTGCGGGTGATGAGGGATGACTGCTAATGGGATTGGGGTTCTATTTTGGGGGTGATGAAATGTTTTGGAACTAGATAGAAGTGCTGGTTGCATAACATTGTGAAATGTACTAAAAGCCACTGAATTATTCACTTTAAGAAGGCTCATTTTATGTGAATTTTACCTTAATACAAAATTTAAAAATGAATGTACAAATAGATGCTCCTTAAAATACAGCTATGTCCTGATAAACACATTGTAAATAAAAAATATCTTATATCTTAAAATGAATTTAATGCCTCCATAAACCCATCGTAAAGTGGAACCATTATAAATCCAGATGCTCCTTGAATTATAATGGGATTATATCCAGAAAAACTCATAAGACTCACCGTAAAGTTGAAAAATCCTAAATCAGGGACCCTATGTATAAGAACATCTACCCCCCTTCTCTTTCTCTTTCTCTCTCATGCACATTCCCCACCACACAAACCTGCCCTCTACTCCTTGTGTCACCTGGAATGAATATCTGATTGTTTCTAGAGTCTAGACCAAGGATTAGCAAAAAATTTTTTAAGGGCCATATAGTAAATATTTTAGGTTTTTGCAAGCCAACAAGTAAATTCAAGAAGTTTATGTAGGATATAGCCATTCAAAAATGTAAAAGCCATTCTTGGTTTTCAGATCTTAAAAAAGGAAGTGGTGGACTAGGGACACAGCATCCTAACCCCTGGATTGACCAACCCTGTCCTATAGAACTGTAATGGAAGCCATATATGAAATTTTTATAGTGAACACATTAAAAAGTAAATGAAACAGGTGAAATTAATTTTCATTATATTTTATTTAACCTAACATACTGAAAATGCTATCGTTTCACCATGTCAAGAAGTTATGATGTGTGCATTTTATCTTCTGGCATATTTCATTAGACCAGCCGCTTTTCCAGTGCTCAGTGGCCTCCCATGACAGGAGAGGGGCGGGGTCTTGAAGCATACTTAGGAAGATGGGAAATGTGCTGGCGCAGGTTTCTTCCTTCCCTCTCTCCCTCCCATAGACCTGTGGTTGGAAGGTCAAGGTCCTGGAATATTGGTTCTCTCCTGCTTGTTACTCTGGTTTGTGTCTCCTCCTTGGACCCTTTATGTCTTTTTGCCAACTTTTTTGATTCTCACATCTCCTGTGGTGACTTTTTTTGGTGTGTTTGGAAGCTCTGTTCTGGCTTCTGATACCCATACCCTGTTTAGAGGCAGAGTTTGAGGGCGGAAGGGAAGAGAGTGCTGGCCTGTCTTGAGTAAGGCAGCTGAGGGCTAAGGGGTGGGCTCCCTCCAGGAGCATTACTGGTTGTGTGACTGCGTTCCTACACAGCTCTTTGTATTTGCTGATGGGTTTTGCAGTTGCATCCTAGCTCTCTTCCCTGGGTTCTAGCTGTTGCTTGACCTTTTCTTCCAAGTTTTTTTTCCTTTCCACATGGAAGGACTACAGTCTACACCTGGGTTCTCTTCTTGGCACAAATGTGCCTGGTGACCCCGAAAGGTAATTTACCTTCTCTACGCCCTAATTTCCCATCTGTAAAGCAGGCACCTGCCTTCTGTTCACAGGGAGGGAGTGGTATACTAATGGAATGGATGGGGTTCTTGAGACTCCCCCTTGGAGATCCAGGAAGCATGTTGGGGAGCCTTTTCTGGGGGGGGGAGTAGCCTTTGTTTGAGCTATCTCATGACTACTAGGGCCCTGATGCTGTTTAGCTGAAATAAAGAAATTCAAATTGGAATGTTAATCTTTAAATTGTTCCCAAACTGCCATTTAGTCTGAGAGAGAGGAGAGAGCATTGCAACCTGGCAGAGGGAAGTGGCATCCTACTGCTCAACATGGAGGAACGTTGGATGCTAATTTGGAAGTTTTTGACATAAGAAAACAGACTCTTCTTTTATCTCGGGAAACTCTCCAAGTTACCCTTTCCCATCAGAATGACACAGTTGGACCAGGTCGGTGGTTTTCAAGCTTTCATTAAATCCCAGAGCCTTCTACTCAAAGAAACCTCGTACAGAAATGTGATGTATGACAGGAAGAACAGCATGGCCCTGGGTGACGCAGGTCATAGCCTGGAGCTTGGCCTCCTACTCGGGGGGGCCTCAGATCATCTTTGGGGGCCATGTGGGGCAGGTTTGAAAACTCTGCCCTAAATTTTGGGTTTCTTCTAGTTTTAGCAGTTGAAGCAGTTTTACAGCTGCCCTGAGATGGAACTCCAAATGCCCTGCCCCAGCGGTCCCATGGCATTTTTGCTTCCTTTGGGGGTGAGGGAGACCATTGAGTTGATTTGCTGGCATTTTGTCTCTGGAGGCTGGAACTGGAATCTTCCAAACCACTCACTGGTTTTCTCAGTTAGGGTCATCCTAGTTCACATGAAACCACAGCCTGGTTTTTGCCTGGAGCTGGTAACTCTTCCAGCTCTTTCTCCTTAGCTTGGTGGTTGCATGCAGGCTGGATGGTAGCCTGTCCCAGATGATGACCCTGGTGTTGGCAGCGGCTTGCAGTGAGAGTCTGAGAGGATGGGACTGCCAAAACCTCCTGAGCCTCCACATACTACATCAAGTGTCGGATCCTGTGGTCTAACTCAGGTCTCAGCAGTAGAAAGCACATTGAATTTCAGAGAGGTTGAGCAGCCCACCCAAGGTCGCTGAGCTGCTCAGCGATGCCAAGCTCCATGAGACTCTCGTGTCAGGTTTTACCATGTCTCTAAACTTGTCCTCCCTCTTCTTGGGAAGACCATTTTAATTTGTAAACTTGTTAACTCTTTGGCTTGGGGCAGATCAGTGGTAGGTAGGGAGACTGGAGTATTGTAGAATAGATAAATCACAGCTGTTCAGTGGACTTCTTGTTCCTAGTTCTGGGAGGAGGAACCTGCAGGGGCTTTGTGTCCCCCACCCCCACCCCTCTGCATCCCCATTAAACAGATGAGGAATTGTCTCCAATTAATTAATAGACCCAGAGAGGTTCAGCAACCTGCTTAGGTCACAGGAAAGCCAGCGCTGTTTTTTCCAAAGTCCTGTTTGGTCTCTCTGTCTCTGATAAATGTTAACCTTTGCTATCAAGAACGGGGCCTTGCCCTGTCTTGGATTCCTTAGTTCTGGGTTCTAGGGTGTGTGTGTGTGTGTGTGTGTGTATGTGTGTGTGTGTGTGTGTGTGTGTGTGTGTGTTTGTTTCAGGGTGTTGCAGAGGTCATTGCTTAGGACTAGGGTGTGTGTGTGTGTGTGTGTGTGTGTGTGTGTGTGTGTTTCAGGGTGTTGCAGAGGTCATTGCTTAGGACTATATTGCTCCTCGGCTTCTAGGTGCCTCACATTCCCCACATGGGTTGCTGGCCTAGACAGCAGCCACACCTTTGGCATAGCGCTGAACAGGAAGCACTATTTTTTCGTGTGAAAGAGAAATTCAGATTCAGGAAATAGCTGTGTCCTTGATCTCTATAGGTTCTGAAGCATTGGTTTTAAAAGAGAACAAGGATTTGTGGTATACTTTCCACATGTGGTTTCTTACTTCCTCATGGTCCTGCCCATAGCTAAAGGGGTCAAGGGAAAGGGGAGTAGTTGCTGGGAGCTCCTGCTGAGCCAGAGAAGGGGGCCACATCTCCTGGGTCTCCTGGTGCCACTGTCAATCAGGACTGGGTGAGCCACTTGGGGCTCAGGAGCCTCAGGGCCCAGGGTTGGTCAGGGCATTCTCATGGCTTCTACTTGGGGATGTGCTCTGACCTAGAAATCTGACACAGTCCTACTTTTCGTTTAGATGTGTCCAGGCAAGAGAGTTGGCAAAGCAGAGAGCTCAGATTTGGGTTCACATCCTAGGTCCATTTTTGGTACTGATAGAACAAGTTACTTAGAGTGTAAGCATTTTGTGTCCATCAACTGAAAACTGGGGGTTATAATAACACCCCTCTTTGGGCGCCAGTGAGGGTGATGGAAGGTGCTTACAAAGCCCTCAACTGCAGGATGCATGGCAAGAGCTTAGTTTATAAATACTGGGGTATATCGTGGATCTGTTTTATAAGCACTAAATCATGCAGCATGGGACATGGGCCCTGCCCTTGGGATAGTCTCACTTCGCATGCTGGTCCAACTGTTCTCGAATGTCCACTGTGGCCAGACCCTGGGCACAATGGGACAGAAGCATTGCAGGGAGCACCAAATGCCCAGTCCCTCTTTACCTAAACAGGTGATGGGATGTTTGAGCTAGAGGGACCTCGCAGATCTTGGGCTCTAGACTTAAGTTACCGATCAGAAAACAGACCCACAGAGGGGTCCTTCCACCATGATTCTGTGGGAGAACTGGCCCTCAAACCTGTTTCTGTCCATCCCTACGTCCATACGATAGAAGCCAAGAAGCCCAGACAGTCTCCTTCTCCACTGATCTGCTCTGTACCACCCTAGCAGCCTCCTCAGATCAGCCCTATGAAGATTGGAAGGGCATATTCTGTGTGCTTGTGTGTGTTTGATTTTTAGAACATGCAAGTACCACAGGTCTTCGGTGTCACTGACAGCTTCTTGGAAACTGCAACTTTAAGCAAAACAATGTCTAGTGAAACCAGTTTTCCCATAGGCTATTTGATGTAAACAAATGGTAAGTTCCTATGGCATATTTCTGGTCACAGAATCATTACCAAGCTTCTAAATAAAGATAAAAGCACTTCTAATAATAAACATTGAAATACATGTGAGCTATATGCATACATTTAAGAGAAATTGATAAAAACAAGATAATTATATACTCAAGTTTTGATGAATCAGTGAATGGTGGTAGTTGTCGTGAAGGTGGGTGAAATCAAGGAATAAATGCTTGTAAAGGGAAAATTGTAAGGAATGCCTTCTCCCACCATGTGGTTCAAACACAGACAAGTACAGAAATGGTAGGTTCACTGAATACTTTTGGACTACATAATTTCTCATTGTGCATTGTGTGATCATTGAAGACTTGACAAATTTTATTTATCAATAATTTGTATTTATTCATTCATTTTTTTAAACCTGCTTATTCCAGTTCAGGGTTACCGGTGGCTGGAGCCTGTCCCTGCATCTCAGGGTACAAGGTGGACACCAACCCTGAACAGGACACTGTTCCATTGTTGGGTGCACTTGCACCCACACTCAATTGACTGGGACCATTTAGATATGTCAGTTTACCCCATGTGCACATCTTTGGGATGTAGGAAGAAGAGTACAAAAGAAAACCCATGTAGGCATGGGGAGAATATGTAAACTCCACACAGAACCAAATGATGTTATTTAAGGACCTGGTGCGTAAGAATTTAGCTGATCTTGAGAATGTTTATAGGATAGGAGGTGACCGGGCCAAGCACCATCCTCTTAGGATTTACTATTAGAGGCCACCTCCAAGACCTGTGTCAAGCCCAGAGAAGTGGGCTGCGCAGGACCCGTGAAGGGCAGAGCAGATCCCAATTTCAGAAGTCACTTTGCAAGGAAGATTGAGTTGCCATTGGCAAGATGGGAGAGGATTAAGATAAGCCATACTTATTCCACTGGTATCCCTTGGAGCAATTGCCTTGCAGTTGTCTGGGAAGCAAAACCTTCGTGCCCAGGGCCTGGATGAAATTGCCAAGGAAGATAGAGAGCAGCTCAGAGCCAGTAAGCCAGGTCTAGTCCCAGATCACTGGCTGGGTGAGAGATCTAGCCAGGGTATGTTGTGGCCCTCTGGTCACCAGTGTTGAGATGGTCCCTTCAGTGGGCAAATACTCCCCACCTAGGGGACCTTTCTCTGGGGTCTAAACAAGTAGAAGCCTCTACTTTTAAGCTTGAGCACAAGCTCTTCTAACACTTCAGCAGACAGCCCACTGCCTCTCAGGTCCACATCTCCCTTCCCACTGGAAACCCTGTGAGCTAAGAAGTACTCTTTCTACAGGGTCCGGCCAGCTAGTGCCCAGCCTTCCATGGTGTGGAGGTTTTTCTGTACTGAAATAGCTGGGCGCTTGACTTGTTCTGGGATTGTTTATTGCACTGGTGGTGGCATTCATAGCTAACAGAGATTGCTCTGTGCGAGGTCACTATTAGCTCATTTATATTCACAGCAGGCTTATGAGGGAGAGATAAGCAAAGGGTGGAGAGGTAGTGTAACTTGCCCAGGGCAGCTCCACAGTGGTAGAGCTGGGAGGAAATCCAGCCTCTGAAGAGGCCTCCTTCCAGCACCTCTGCAGGACCCAAGGGGCCTCAGCTGGGGGGGCGCGTTTGCTCTCTGGCTGTGTGTGTTCAGGGTGTATGGGCTGAGTAGGGTGGGACTGATGATGGGATTCAGGCTTACCTTGTTTGGATGTCTCCTTTTAGCTCCTTCCCACCACACTCTTCTGTCCTTCCTATTTCCTAATGGGAAGGAAGGCTTTTTTGTTGTTGTTTTTTTAGTTGGAGTCTCACTCTGTCGCCCAGACTGGAGCGCAGTGGCCGCTCCCAGCCGCCGCAGCCTCAACCTGCTGGGCTCCGGCGATCCTTCCGCCTCAGCCTTCCAAGTAGCCGGAATTACACGCATGTGCTACCACGCCCGGCTGATTTTTTGATTTATTGTAGAGATGAGGTCTTGCTGCCCAGGCGGGTCTCGAACCTGCAGGCTCAGGCAATCCACTCACCTCAGCCTCCCAAAGGCGTGGGATTACAGGCTGAGCCACCGAGCCCGGCTGGAAGGAAGGCTTTTTGAGGAACAGGGTGTTACTATTCTCCGCAAAGCAGTTGCCCCAGAAATTTTTCCCCATACATTCTCCAGCATTCCTTCCTCTGCCATGCATGGCGTCATGTTCCAAAAATCCCGTGGCCATGGGCTTGTTGTCAAGACCAAACAGGAAAGAGGCTTTGTAAAATGTCATTTTCCCCTGCTCCAGTGGCTGGAGTACAGGGAGGAACAGGGACTGGGCTTGCAGGGCCTGTGTATGGGCAGAGGAGGACTGGAGTAGGGGAGAATTTAGGGCCTAGCAACTGTAGACCCTGTGCTCTTGGTGCCAAGATAGAGAGGGAATTTCTTGTGTTGGTTTTTCTTTTTTTAGATGAAATGCAAATAACGTAAAATTAACTATTCAAAGTGTACAATTCCATTGCATTTAGTACATTCACAGTGTTGTGCAAGCACCACCACTCTTCAGTTAAAAACATTTCAATCGCCCCAAAATAACCCCTGGTAACTAGTATGCAGTCATCCCCCAACCCCCGGTAGTTACAAATCTGCTTTCTGCCTCTGTGGATTTACCTATTCTGAACATTTCATCAAAAACAGAATTATACAGACCTTTTTGTCTGTATAAAAAGAGACAAAATGAGTAATGTTTTCGAGGTTCACCCATCTTGTAGCGGGTGTCAGTTTCATCTTTTAGGGCTGAATAGTATTCCATCTTATGGGTTGACCACCTTCTGTTTATCCATCCCTCAGCTGATAGACATTTGGGTTGTTTCCACCTTTTGGCAGTTGTGAATAGTGCTGCTGTGAACTTCGTGTTCTTCTGGGTGGAGACTCAGAAGTGGAATTGCTGGTCTGTGGTCATTTCCTTAGTGAACTGTGTTTGGGTCCAGCATGTGAAGCCAGACGTTGGTACTGCAGACTGCTGAGAAGTAGGGCAGAGGGGGTGGCGGACTCTGCATGGTGCTGCCCAAAGCCCAGTGCTCCTCACTGAGAGGAGAGGAGTCTACAGTGGAAAACTGGGCTCCTGGGCCACTTGGGCTGGCAAGCACTGCATGCACTTGTTAGGCAGTGGCACAGCCACTTGGAGGGTCACACCTTCTTTCTTCTCTTTTTGTCTAAATTGAAGATCAGTTGAGCTGCCAAGAAAGAAATAAGTTAAGCCTTAAATGTTGTTGGGAGAAAGGCTGAGGGGCATGGGAGTTGATGGTTAGAGGAGTGAGGGAGATGGACTCATAGTGCGAGGTACTGGGGGCTGCTGATAAAAGGACCTATGGTGCCTGAAGTTGGGCCCCAGAGGATCTTGGGGATGGCTAGAAGAAAAGGTCCTTCTCTGTCCCATTCATTGTTGTGTTACCAATTTTCAAGTTTTATTTTTTTGGCAGCAGAGCACCTAGCTCCTTGAAATGAAACATGGTACTCCCATATAGGATATGTGAAATTTATCTTGTTGAAGGCCACCCCTACCCAGCCCTCTGCGCCATCCCACACCCACATTGGCCGCTGAAGCACAACCTCCTGGGAGCTTCATGGTTTGAAAACCACTGATTTATTCTAATATTTGTATTAATATTTTTAGTAGAATGAAATATTGGATGTACACAAAAGAATATGAGTAGCATATAGGTACGATGTAAATCTAAATAGTAAAATGAAGGCTGAGGCCCAGGTAGCTGAGCCCAGGCATTGTCCTTCAGGATGGTACCAGTTGAGATGTTATAGGGAACGTGTACAAAAGCATTTTGCTATGGAGTCCTTGCTTTTCTCTCTCCCCTTCAGAGGCTGGAGCAGTTATGCCTATGGTACAGTCAAGGTTCTTGTTTGTGATGTTTCAGGTCTCTCTTTGCAGGCAAGGGCCAGGGAGGGGGCTGCACGGGTCTTGGGGAGCAGGGGCCCAGGGAGGGGCTGCCCTGGTCTTGGGGAGCAGGGGCCCAAGGAGGGGACATCAGGAGCCATGGGGAGCAGGTGTCTCCCCTGCTGAGCCCAGCCTCTTCTCCTGGCCTCCTCACCAAGGCAGGGTTTGCAGTGTTGAGAGAAAGCCTTTCCTGTCTGCCTGTGTCGAGGATTCTATTTCATTTCTAGATGGACTGTATGTAACACAGCTGCTGAGAGGAAGTCTGGGTGAGATGTCGCCTTTTAAGGCAGTGCTGTTGTGTAGAAAGGACTCTGAGTAGAAATCAGGAGATGGACTTAAAGGCATGCTTGTATTTGGGCCGATGGGAGCAGGGGAAGTGCAGTCAGGCAGTGCTGCTTGCTGAATAGAGGCATGGAAGGGGCAGAGGATGTAGTGGGGGTGTGGGTAGCTAGATCAGTGGGTCTCAAACTTTTTGGTCTTGGAACCCTTTTAGACTTGACTTTTGAGGCCCTCAAAGGAATTTTGTTTATGTGGGTTATGTCTGTTGATAAGCATTGTGTTAGAAGTTAAAACTGAAAAATTTTGAACTATTCATGAATTCTTTTGAAGGTAACAGTAAACTTGTTACACAGTCACATAAGTTAACATATATTCTGAAAAATAGTTTTCCTAAAACAAAAATTTGCTGAGAAGAGCCACAGTGTGTTTTACCTCTTTGCAAATCTCCTTAACATCTGTCATAATGAAAGACAAGTGGAGTCTGTGGTGATGTCGTACAGTCTTTGGACACCTCTACTGTTCACTTGTTAAAGAATGAGAGAGGAAAAGGCAAATGGCTTCTTAGTATTTTTATAAAAATAGTTTTGATGGGCCACACACACTCAAAAGGGCCTCAGGGACTCCAGAACTTTGTGAATCACTGGTCTAGCTTAAGCTGGGCCACTTGCCTGAAGACTGCTGGCCCCTACAGGAACACCTTCACACTGTTTCAGGCTCTGCTGCTGCCTCTGCAGACACCAGCTCGCTATGTCAGTCTTTTGGAGGCTCATGTTCATCTCCTGACTTCTATTTCTGGAGTCTGTCCTTTGCTCACTCCCACGGAAGTCTCCCAGACTCCTCCTTTCGGCTCCCAGGTGCTGAGTTCCTTTCCCTTCGCCTCTACCTTTTGTGCCTTGGTCTCGTTGTCAGTATTCTCAGTGGCTTTGTGTTCTTTGCATCAATGGTGTTGTGTCCTGGCCTTCGGCAGCAAAGATTGGTAAACTGTGCATGGGATCCCTGACCCACCTTCACAGAGAGCAGGGTGAGTCGGGGAGGAGGGGATTGGGAAGTAGCCCAGCCAGGAGGTGAACAGACTGCAGGGGCTGGGGTGAGCTCGACCTTGCTCCTGAGTTCTGGGACTGGCAGTCCTGGTGTAATTTGCAGGATCCCTTTTCCTTCCCAGGTTCTCCAGTTTGGATGATAAATGACATGGGTGCCCCACTGATGATGCTCTGAAGTGGGTGGCTTGTCAGCTTCTCTTTCCCTGGGGTGGGCCAGAGGTGGTAGCCTGCACTCGGCTTGATGTCTTTGCACAGGTGGGAAAGACTCTGGAGGCGAGCCCACAATCTCCGTCAGCTTCCCAAATGTCTGCATAGCTGGCCAAGCTTGTGGGTAGCTCATCCTGTACTGATGGCTACAGGGCACCCCTTTCCATGCCTGCCTTATAGGCCATGTGCTTCGGGGCCTCCCATAGGCCCTGAAGCCTCCCAGGGCCATGGCCAGGCTGCGCCAGTGAGTGCTGTGCTGGTGAGGACAAGACCCCCACCCTCCAAGAGAATGTCCCACTTGGGAATGTGACCCTTGCCTGCATCTCTTTTTACCTTCAGGAGTGGCCTGTGGACATGTAGAGGAGTGTTCAGTGGGCAAGGGCTGGCTGTGGAGCCAGGTGGCCTTGGCACTAGTCCTGCTTCTGCCACTTCCTGGGTCGGTGTCCTTGGGCTGGCCACTGAATGCCTCGGTTTCCTGGTGTGTAAAATGGAGGTAGTGGGGGTATATACTTCATAGGTTTGTTTTGAAGGTTAAAAGTAACTGAATGTAAAGTGCCTGGGGCAATGTCCTGTCCTAAACCCCATGATATCAGCTCTGATGACAGTGGGGAGTAGTGCAGATGTGCCTCAGAAAGGAAACCACAGCATTTTTAACAGACCTACCCCATGTGCGCATGTAGTTGGGATGTGTGGCGTGTGTGTCCCCTCAGCCACACACCGATGCTTCCCTGCCAGCTGATAAACAGCTATTCTCACTCGGAAGCTGGGCTTCTCTCCATCACATGGTCCTGGGTCTTGATGTCAAATCACTTGCAGAGGCTGCAGTACAGTTTTCAATACCTGGAAGCTTCATTGTGTTGAAGACTATAGTTTGGGTCCAGAACTGTGTGGTTGTAAAGCACCAGGATGATATTCTCTGGGGCTTAAGGCCCTATGGATGACCTTTAGGTGTTCCAGCATGGTTTGGTCAATGCAAGGACCCCTGTATCCTTTCAAGGGGTCTGCAGGGATGGCCGGCACGGTCAGCCCTGGCAGACCTGTTCTAAATGAGAAACCCTGTTCTGGGCATGGTCAGAGGTGTGTGCTGACCCTACTGTGGGTGAAGCAGGTGGACACATGGCTCCACCGAGAAGCTTCCCTCCCTGGGTGCTTGGATTTAGAGCCATCTGGTCTCTCATGGTCCATCTGGTAGCCACAGGACACACAAGGTCTTGGCAGCAAGGGTGAGACCTGAGATTGGACTTTTACATATGCTCCTCCCTGTCTTTTACTGACTTACATCTAAATGTTCCAGAAAAGATGGGCAACCTTGAAGTCTCTCATGATTTATTAACTTATAAAGATGGCTAGACGGCTGCTACCCAGGCATCATTTCTTTTTCTGGAATTGAAATGCAGACAATATTAAATAGCCTATTTGCTATGAGTGTGGAAGTGTTTCCCACAGAAACTCTTTGGAAAAAAAAGGCAAAGAACCAACCTCAAAACCACAGAAGATATATTAACTACATATTCTGCCCATAGATCTTTCAATAACTCCTCCACAAAAGGGTCATTTGCCCCACCCAGTGCTAGAATGCAGCCCCACCCCAACCCTTGACCCAGAGACATCTTTCCCTAAGGATTTCCCCAGGGTTGAGACACTGGTCCCCACAGGTATGGGTCCTTCTTTAGGACTGTGTGGAACTTTCCTCTTGAAGACTTGCCATGGGGATAGTCCCTCTGCTTAGACTCCAGGTGGAGTCTCGTGTGAGAGAGCCCATGTGGGGTTTGCAGGACTGTCCCACCCTCAGAAGGGCCCTGCAGCCCTTTGGACTGCCTAACACTGTTCTGGAGCTTTCACTGACTGCTTCTACTGTGGGACTCCTGAGTGCCAGTTTGGGTTGAGCACTAGTTGTATGCAGGGCATCTTGTAAGTGCTGGGTGTATATTCCTGACTTTAAGGCATTGTGCAATGACCTGGGTGTGTTTCTGTCTGATGTGGTTTTTTGTTTGTTTGTTTTTGTTTGTTTGTTTGTTTTTTGAGTTGGAGTCTCACTCTGTTGCCCAGACTGGAGTGCAGTGGCCGTTCCCGGCCACCGCAGCCTTGACCTGCTGGGTTCCGGCGATCCTTCCGCCTCAGCCTTCCAAGTAGCCGGAATTATAGGCATGCGCTACCACGCCCGGCTGATTTTTTGATTTATTGTAGAGATGAGGTCTTGCTATCCAGGCGGTTCTGAACCCGCGTACTCAGGCAATCCACTCACCCCAGCCTCCCAAAGGCGCGGGATTACAGGCTGAGCCACCAAGCCCGGCTTGTTTGTTTTTTTTTTGTCAGAGTCTCATGTCACCCAGGCTGGAGTGAAGTGGCATCCCTCATGGCCACTGCAGTCTCGACCTGCTGGGCTCTGGCGATCCTTCCGCCTCTGCCTTCCAAGTAACTGGAACTACAGGTGCATGCCACCATGTCTAGCTAATTTTTTTATTTATTATAGAGATGAGGTCTCGCCATGTAGCCCAAGTTGGTCTCAAACGCATGGGCTTAAGCAGTCTTCTCACCTCTGCCTCCCAAAGTGCTGGTATTACAGGCATGAGCCACCGTTCCTGGCTTGGTGTGATTTTTTTTTTTAATGTTATGGAAGGGATATGTTTTTTTTAAATTATTGTAGATAATGAAACCGAGAATCACAGAGATACCATCTTGCCCTGGGCCATTCCATGAGTAAGTTATGGAACCAGGACTTGGATTGGGCCTCTTCATGCCCAGGCCAGGATCTTTATGCTAGATATCCAGAGCTGTGAAGTCCTGCTAGTGGAGAGCAGAATGTAGGGGTTCCCTAACTCCACCTCCTTCTTGTTCTGCCAGGACTGACCAACACCTCCCCTTTAGAAGCCACTCTGCCAGTGCTGTATCAGAAGTCATGTACACATGGTCAGGAAACATCTTTCCCTCCTTTTAAGTAATATCTGGCAAGTGCTATATAGTAGCATTTACTTTACAAAAGTGGTAAAAACAATAAAATCCTAAAACCTGCTCGTGATCCTTGCAATACACACCATCACTGTTTTCCCATCGACTCCCAATCTTTGTCTATCTTTACGTATATTATAATTAGACCCATTTTCACATTTTCTCTAGCCTCCTTCACTGACCACTAGCCCCTTAGGTGGGCAGGGGGAGGTAGGACATGTGTGCTTCGTGTTTTTACCTCTGTAGCCACGAGTGATGCCAGCTGCTTCAGAGCAGCTGCTGAGGAAATTCTGCAGAACACCTCGAGGGTGCCAGTTAGCCAGCAGACAGAGCTGTAAGGGTGTGTACAGGAAGTGCTGGCTCGGTGGGCTAGTGTAGGCCATCCTCATTTTTGCTGGTAGTCAAGCCCTGTGTGATATTTAGTGAATTGTATCTGCATTCTTGGAGTCATTTCTCTATTGGACATTGCACTCTTTCCACATTGTGAGTAGTATTGTTTGCTTTTCTTTGTGTTATTTCTTCAGGCTCAATCTCCAACTGTAGACATACTGTGTCTGGAGTGTGAAAATGCTGTGTTTCTTGCTGCATGTAGCCATGCCTGTTTCCCCCAGCGCTCTGCCTGTTGTCCTTGCCGGTGTAGAACATATAGTCACGACTGGGACTTGGAGACAGAAAAGGGAAAAGTATGAGTTCAAGTTTAGGCATATGAGGTGTCAGGTCCTGGCCTGGGTCTTAAGCTACTGATTGTCCCTTGGTGCTGGGTGTTAACCAGTATCGTCTTAGTGACCTGCTCGCTTTGTGTGTGGATGGCAGAGGTGCAGCCTGGCTCACCTAGGTCTTGGCTAGAAGGGCTTACAGCAGCACTCAGAACTGTTAAGGAGCAGTTACCTTCTCAGCTGGGTGGCAATGACTAATAAGTGTACCTATTGACTCATTCACAGATTAATTGTTTGTTTAGTCACCAGAGCCCATCTTTGTACTGGGTAATTTGCTAGATGAGGCAGGGTTCTTGTCCCCATTGAGGAGATGTGTTGTTGTAAAAGAAGGAATACAGTTGGCTTGGGTCAGTTACTGTTCTTGGAGGAGGCATGGGATTTGAGGAGGCTGTGTGTGGGACAGTGAGTCACCCTACCCCATGATGTAGAAGGTGCTTGTATGTGGGAGGTGAATTTTGGAAGGTAAGGGGGCACTGGGTTGTAGAGGATCTTTGGGATGGCAGGATGTGACCAGGATGGGAAAGGTGAACCCATGTGTTTACATTGCCTATTTTGGGTGCTGGCCTATTCAGTGGCTCATCACACGATGCCTGACTGCCTTTCTCTGAGACCACTGTAGTCTAAGGGCAGGTGAGTCTGAGGGAAAAGGAAACCTGGGTTAACCACCAGTTAGAAATCCTATCACCAACTGCTCTTCTGGCTGTTGTAGCCACAGACAGGCCACATGGAGCTGAGAGCGAAGTGTGCCCTGTGGGCTGGTTTTGATGGGGTGGCTGCGTCCAGAGGCCTGTGCATGTCTGGGAAGCATCAGTTTGGCAGCTTGACAATGCTGTGTGAAGTAGGCCAGTATATTTGCTCCTTCCCCTTGCCCTGGCCTGCCTACTTGGCTTGAGTTGAGACATTTGGGCACTTCTTGATGTAACCCAGCTCTGTCTGAGGAGGGTGGCAAGGGGGAAAGAGACAGAAGAACGTCACCATGGTCCAAGTGGGCATGCCCAAGAGGGTGTATGTGTGTGTCTATTTCATGTGGCCTCCAGGGGAAGCTGCTGGAGAGACTTGTGGAGCTCCTGTGGTGCAATTCAGGGCCATGACAAGGCAGTATCACTAGGGAAAGTGCAGGGGCCATCAGTTGCAAGCCCCTGAGGACATCATGGCTAGAACCTCTGGGGCTGTGGTGGATTTCCCTTCTGGTTAGTATTAGGCACCTGTGTGTGGGTTGGGTAGAGGGAATTTTCGGGAAGTAACAGGTTTGGATTGTGTGTGGGGTTGTTTGTTTTTCTGAGTCAGAGTCTCACTCTGTCGCCCAGGTTGTAGTGCTGTGGCATGCTCATGGCTACCCCAGTGTCTACTTGCTGGGCTCAGGCAATCCTTCCGTCTCAGCCTTCCAAGTAGCCGGAACTACAGGCACGTGCTACCACACCTGGCTAATTTTTTGATATAGAGATGAGGTCTCACCAAGTTGCCCAGGCTAGTCTTGAACCCCCGGCCTCAGGCAGTCCTCTCGCCTTGGCCTCCCAAAGTGCGTGTATGTGTTTTAATTAAACTTTTTATGTTGAGGTCGTTTTAGTTTTCCCAGTAGTTGTAAGAAATAACAGAGAGATTCCATGCACCCTTTACCCAGTTTCCCCAGTAGTAACATCTTGTAACACTGGTGTAGCACCAGCAGGAATACTGATGTAGATGCAGAAAGTACCCAGCATCTCTATCACTTCCTTTCCTCCCACACCCCCTCCCCTCCCTAACACTAGCAACCTGAGACTCTCCACCCCATTTGTGTAAATCTGATATTTCAAGAATGCTATGTAGATGGAATCCTACAGGATGTAACCTTTTGGGATTGGCTTTTTTACTTATCATAATTCTCTGGAGATTTATCCAGGTTGTTGGATGGATTGATAGTTCATTCCTTTGTATTGCTGACTAGTATTCCGTGGTATGGATGTGCCACTGTTTTGTTTAACCATGTACCCATTGCAGGACATCTGGTTGTTTCCAGTATTTGGCTATTATGAATAAAGCTGCTATAGTCATTCATTTGTTTTTGTATGAATGTATGTTTTCATTTCTTTGGAATAAATATCCAGCAGTATAGTTCCTGGGTTATAGTTGCATGCTTAGTTCTTTAAGTGACTGCCAAACCAATTCCTATCAACAATTTATGAGTGATATACTTATTTTGCATCCTTGTCAGGATTTGATGTTATCACCATTTGTTATTTTAGTTCTGATTGTATCATAGTAATATCCCATGTGGGTCAGGTGTGGTGGCTCAAGCCTATAATTCCAGCACTTTGGGAGGCTGAGGTGAGACGATTGCCTGAACCCAGGGGTTCCAGACCAGCCTGGGCAACTTGGCGAGACCTCATCTCTACAATAAATCAAAAAAATTATCTGGATGTGGTGGTGTGTGTCTGTAGTTCCAGCTACTTGGAAGGCTGAGGCGGAAGGATCACCTGAGCCCAACAGGTAGAGGCTGTGGTGATTGTGAGCATGCCACTGTGCTCCAGCCTGGGCAACAGAGTGAGACTCCGACTCAAAAAAAAAAAAAAAAAAAATCCCATGTGTTTTTACATTTGTATTTCTCTAATGGCTGATTATGTTGAATACCTTTTCATGAGCTTATTTGCCATCACTGTGTCTGAAATGTCTTTTTATGTCTTTCACTTGTTCTAATTGGATTGTTTGGATTTTTTACTGTTGAATTTTGAGAGATCTATATATATTCTAGATACTAGTCCTTTGTCAGATATATGGCTTGCAAATATTTTATCATGCTTTGTGGCTTGTCTTTTCATCTTCCTTACAGGGCTTTGTGCAGAATAACAGTTTTTAATTTTAATGAAGTCCAGTTTATCAGTGTAAGTTTGTGTTCCATCTTGCATTAATTTTTGTATAAAGTTAATTTTTATAGTAGCTCCTTTTGTTTTGTTTTTTTGACCTGTGGATAAACAATCATGCTTAGCACTATTTGTTGAAAGGCCATCTTTCCTCATTTGAATTTCTTTTGGGCCTTTGTCAGAAATTAAGTTGGACATATTTGTGTGGGTTTATTGCTAGGTTCTCTGTTCTGTTCCATTGATTCTTGTGTTTAACTGTCCATTAATACCATACAGTCTTAATTACTGTGGATATAAAATAAGCTTTGTAATTGAGTAGATAATTCCCTCTTTATTCTTCTCTAATTTTAAGAAAAGTATCCTAGTTCATTCGACTTTCCATTTAAAGTTTAGAATAATCTTGTCTATATCTACAAGAAATCTTGCTGGAAATTTTTTTTTCTTAGAGGCAAGGGACAAGGTCTGATCTTGAACACCTGGGCTCAAGAGGTCCTCCCACCCTGGCCTCCCAAAGTGCTGAGATTACAAGCATGAGCCATCACACCCTGCTCTTTTTGGAATTTTGATAGGATTTTTATAGGATTTGGGGAGAACTGACATCTTAGATCTTCCAGTCCATGAACATAGTGTATGTCTCCATTTATGTATGGTGTTCAGCAGTTCCTGTACATGAACATGTTTTGTTATATTTACATGTAAGTATTTCATTTTGGGGGGAGCAATTATAAATAGTATTGTATTTTAAATTTTGTGTTCATGTATTCATTGCTAGTATGTAGATATATAATTGATTTTTGTATACTGATCTTACATCTTGCAACTTTGCTGAGCTCACTAGTTCTAGGAGTTTTCTAGATTCTGTGGGATTTTTCTACATAGACAACGATGTCATCTGTAAATATTTTTTCTTCCTTTTTGATCTTCACACCTTTTATTTCCTTTTCTTGCCTTATTGCACTGGCTAGAAATTTCAGCAGCATGTTGAGGAAGAGTTCTGACATGGACATCATTGCCTAATTCCTAATCTTAGAGGAAAAGCTTTCAGTTTTTCATCATTACATAACTAGAGGTTTCTAAGATACTCCTTATCAAGTTGAGGAAGTTCTGCGTTTTTTTTGTTTGTTTTTGTTTTGGTAGTTTTGAATGGGTGATTTTGTCAGATGCTCTTTTTTTTTGCATCAATTGAAATGACCATATGATTTATCTTCTTTATAGCCTGTTAATATGGTGGATTACATTGATTTTTGAATATTAAACCAGCATCCCTGTAATAAACCCCATTTGGTCATGGTATATAATTCTATAAATATAGTACTGAATTCTTTTTTTTTGAGTTGGAGTCTCACTCTGTTGCCCAGACTGGACTGCAGTGGCCACTCCCGGCCACTGCAGCCTCGACCTGCTGGGCTCCGGTGATCCTTCTGCCTCAGCCTTCCAAGTAGCTGGAACTACAGGTGCGCGCTACCACGCCCAACTAATTTTTTTGATTTATTGTAGAGATGAGGTCTCGCCAAGTTGCCCAGGTCACGAACTCGTGGGCTCAGGCAATCCACTCACCTCAGCCTCCCAAAGCACGGGATTACAGGCTGAGTCACCGAACCCGGCTACTGAATTCTATTTGCTAATATTTTGTTGATTTTTGCATCTACAGTAGTTTTTTCATAGCCACAGGAGATACATTCCAGCACTCCCAGTAGATTCCTAAAACTGCGGATAGTACTGAACCCAGTTGCCATCTAGTCAGAACATGTTTCTGTTCATGTCTTCCACCCACAAATTTAAATACTTTTTCCATCTTAACTAAGCACTTATAATGCACTGTGGCCATAACATTTGCAGTTTGAGGTATAACAGGAAAGCTAGCATGAATTTCTTTTTCCTTTGTCAGAACTTCACAGATAGGAGATTCATTCTTACCATAGATCTTATCAACCTCAGTATTCACCTTTTCACTTAAAGGAAGCAGCATGTCACAGCTTCTCTTTGTCGTATCCTGTCGTATCCTGATTGTCGTATCACATCACTACTCTTGTGCTTTGGGGTCATTGTTAAGTAAAATATGGTTTAGTTGGACACAAGCATTGTAATACCACAGATGTTGGTCTTATAACCAAGGTGGCTGTTAAGTGACTAAGGAGCAGGTAGAATGTACAGCATGGATGTGCTAGACAAAGGGAGGATTCACATCCTGGGGCGGATGAAGTTGGGACCACATGAGATTTCATCACATTACCCAGAGTAGTATGCAGTTCAAATTTTATGAATTATTTATTTTAGGAATTTTCCATTTAATATTTTTAGGCTGTGGTTGACTGTGGGTAACTGAAACCAAGGAAAGCAAAACCATGGATAAGGGGGGACTGCAATATATTATACTACTATATATTCCTGAGAGTTATTAGTCTATATTTCTTTTTTCTGCCTTTAAAAAATTTTGTTTTTTTTTTTTAAAGTGTGTTTGTCTTGTTTTGGTATCAAGGTAGTACTAGCTTTATAAAATAAATTGGAAAATATTTCTTCTGTTTTCTCAAAAAGTTTGTGTAGAATTGATGTTAATTCCTTAAATTTGGTAGAATTATCTAATAAAACCATCTGGGTTTAGAGATATCTTTTTTTGACATTTTAAAATTGTGTATTCAATTTAATAGTTATAGGATCATTCAAATTATCTATTTTTTTTAGTAAAATAGTCTGTTTTACCTAAGTTGTTAAATTAATATTTGTAGAATTGTTCGTAGTATTCCTTGTTATTCTTTTGATGTTCACAGGATCTTTAGTAATAGCCTCTGTTTTGTTTCTGATATTAATTTGTGCATTCTCTCTTTCTTTGTAGGTCTTGTCAGAAGTTTGTCAATTATGTTAATCTTTTGAAAGAACTAACTCTGTTTCATTGATTTTATTGTTTTTCTGTTTCAATTTCACTGATTTCTACTTCTATCTTTATTCTTTATATATTTATTTATTTTTGCATTGAGTATATTTTATGCTTCTTTTTCTAGGTTCTTGAGGTGAGAGCTTAGATTATTGATTTGGGAACTTTCCTCTTCCCTCCCCCCACTGGCCCGCATACAGGGAGGGTCTCACTGTATTGCCCAGGCTGGTCTTGAACTCCTGGGCTCAAGCATTCCTCCTGCCTCAGCCTCTTTCAGCTTTTATGATGTAAGCATTTTAGTGCTATGAAGTTCCCTCTCAGGACTGTTTTAGTTATGTCCCAAACATTTTGATACATTATATATATATATATATATATATATATATATTTTCTTCTTTTTGATTTGGAGTCTCTGTTGCCCAGACTAGAGTGCAGTGGCACACTCACAGCCACCACATCCTCGACCTTCTGGACTCAGGTGATCCTTACTCTTCAGCCTTCCAAGTGGCTGGAACTGCAAGCATGATTTTTTTATTTATTGTAGAGATGAGGTCTCACCAAGTTGTTCAGGCTGATCTTGAACCCATGGGCTCAGGCAATCCTCTCACTTCGTTCTCCCAAAGTGCTGGAAATATAGGAGTGAGCCACCATGCCCAGCCTATGTTTTAGTTTTTTAATTTTGAAATTTCCCTTGAAGATTCCTCTTTGACCCATGGATAATTTAGAAGTGTGTTGTTGAGTTTCTTAGAGTTTGGATATTTTCCTGTTATCTTTCTCTTATTGATGTCTAATTTGGTTGTAATCGATTGAGGTTTTTATTATTATAGTCCAGGATATGATCTATCTTGGTATATGTTCTGTGGGCACGGAAAACAACATGTTTTCTGCTGTTGTTTGGTGGACTGTGCTATAAATTTCAGTTAGATTCTGTTGGTTTATGGTTGTCTTAGTTCATTTGTACTGCTATAAAAGAATACCTGAGACTGGGTAATTTATAATAAATAGAAATTTGTGTTCTCACAGTTCTGGAGGTTAAGAAGTACAAGATCAAGATGCCAGCATCTGGTGAGGACCCTCTTGCTACATCATCACATGACAAAAGGCAGAAGACCAAGAGAGATGGGGAGGCCGAACTTGCTCTTTTATAATCCCACTCATGAGAGTAGAACCATTCTGGTCTTATCACCTCTCAAAATGCCCCATTGCTACTGGTACAATGGCAATTAAATTTCAACATAAGTTTTAGGGGGAGGAAACAGACCATAATAATGGTGATGTTGAATTCTTCTCTGTCCTTGCTGGTTTTATGTCTAGTTATTTTATCAGTTGTTGAGAGAGGGGTGTTGAAGACTCTAATGATATTTGTGGATTTATTTACTTCTCCTTTCAGTTCTGTCAGTTTTAGCTTCATATTATCTTGCAGCCCTGTTTAAATGTATGTACACATTTAAGTTCTCTATGTCTTGATAAATAGACCCTTTTATCATTATATAATATACCTTTCTCTGTCTCTCTAGTCATTTTCTTTGTGCTGAAATACACTTGATCTGATCTTAATATGTTTAGTAACTTTGCTTTCTGTAGATTAATGTTTGTAAAATGTATCATTTCCAGACTGGGCTTGGTGGCTCAGCCTGTAATCCCAGCACTTTGGGAGGCCGAGGTGAGATTGCCTGAGCCCACAGGTTCGAGACCAGCCCAGGGAACTTGGCGAGACCTTGTCTCTACAATAAATAAAAAATTAGCCAGGCATGGTAGTGTGTGTCTGTAGTTCTGGCTACTTGGAAGGCTGAGGTGGAAAGATTGCCTGAGCCCAGCAGGTCGATGCTAGGGTGGCCATGAGCGCGCATGCCACTGCACTCCAGCCTGGGCAACAGAGTGAGACTCCAATTAAAAAAAAGAAAATGTATCATTTTCATTCTTTTATTTTCAACTTGCCTGTAATATTTGTAGTGAATTTCTTATAGGCAGTATATAGTTGAGTCATTGTTTGAAATCTCTGCCAATCTTTGCCTTTTAATTGCTATATTTGTATCACCTATAATTAATATAGTTATTGTTATTCTATAACTGTAATTATTTTTTGTTTTCTGGTTTTTGTTTTCTTTTTCCTGCTTCCAGTGTGTTACTTGAACATTTTCTTTATAGTTTTTAAAAGTATATCTGTGTGTGTGTGTGTGTGTGTGTGTGTGTGTGTGCACATTTTTTTTTTTTTTGAGTTGGAGTCTCACTCCCTTGCCCAGGCTGGAGTGCAGTGGCACACTCACAGCCACCACAACCTTGACCGGCTGGACTTCAGCAATCCTTCCACCTCAGCCTTCCAAGTAACTGGAACAATAGGTGTGCGCCACCACGCCCAGCTGATTTCTTAATTTATTGTAGAGATGAAGTCTCACCAAGTTGCCCAGGCTGGTCTCGAACCCGCGGGCTCCCAAAGTGCTGGGATTGCAGGCTTGAGCCATGTGCCCATCTTGTATATATTTTTTAATGGTTGCTCTCGGCATTACTTTATATAAACATAATGTTTGCTAGTTCAAGTAAAGAGAGTACCTATCTGTACATCCTTTTACCCTTCCTCATATAATTGTCTTAACTATTTCCTTTATATACATTTAGAACTACATGAGACAGTGTTATAATTTTTGCTTCATTCATCAAACAATTTAGAAAACTCAAGAGAAGGAAAGCCTGTTTACCCATATTTTTGTCTACTGTGTTTTGCTTCCTTTCAGATATTCCAAGGTCCTTTCTTTTACGACTTCCTTTTTGTTTAGAGTGCTTTCTTTGTGTCCATTTTGTTAGGAGTAAGTCTGCTAACAAATTCTCTTAGTTTTCCCATTATCTGAGAATGTTTTGATTTCCTTTTCGTTTCTGAAAGATATTTTCACTGAGTATAGGATTCTGAATTAGCAGTTGTTTTCTTTCAGCACCAGAAAAGCATTGTGGCACTTCCCTCTGGCCTTCATGGTTCCTAATAATAAATCTGTTGTCATTTTATTTGGTTTTCTTCTATCTGTAAAGTGTTATTTTTCTGTGGCTGCTTTCAAGATTTATTTTTCCTTACTTTTGCTTTCTTTATATTTTAGTTTAGTTGTATATCTTTAGTTTAATTGTATTTTTTCAGTTTCAGAATTTTCATGTAGTTCTTAAATCTTAGATTTCTTTGCTGTTTTTTCATTTATTCCAAGTGTGCACATAATTTCATGTTTAGGCATTATATCATGCTGCTTTAAAATCTTTAAATTAAATGTCAGCGGATTCTAACATGTCAGTCATTTTGATGTTGACATCTGTTGATTATCTTTGTTCATTCGGTTTGTGACCTTCCTGGTTCTTGGTATAATGGTGACTTTTTTTTTTTTTTTTTAATTGAAACCTGGACATTTTTGTATTTTGTTGCATGACTCTGGGTCTCCTTTGAACCTTCTCTTTTAGTTAGCTTTTCTGACAGTGCTCCAGCAGGGGTCACCATCTAGTTACTCAGGTGGAGCTAGGAGACCACCACTTGGCCTCCATTGACACCTGTTCTGGGGAGGCTCCTCATTACTGCCTAGTGGATTGGCTCCCTAACTGCTGGGTGGTGATAAAAACTCTGACTCTCTACTTGGCCTCCTCTAACATCACCCTGGCATGGAGAGGGAGGGGTCCTTGTTACTGCTGATTGGGAATGTAAGGCCCAGTTCCTACTTGGCATCTTTTGACACCACCCTGAACAGTTGGTCACCCTGTTACAGTCTGACAAGGGTAGAGGTCTAGTCTTCGCTCACTTGGGGGTGGGGCTGTAGTCTTTCCTGTGGCATTTGGCCAGAGTAGGGTGGTTATTGTCTGAGAGTTTTCGGTCTTGCTGGGCTGCTCCTTTCTCGTTCTTCACTACAGAGAGCATACTTTTTGTTGGGGTATTTTTGCCTGTTGCGGCTTCCAGCTCCTACAGTACCCAGTCTAGGATAAGAGACAAAAGTAAAGCCCAGAGGAAATACTACCATGTCCCTTCTTGGGTCCCAAGGCCTATGACCAGTGTGCCTCCTTCTCTCCACTTTTCAGAGTCTTCTCCTATTTGTCTTATACGCAATGTTTCAGGGTTTTTAGTTGTATTTAGCAGGAGGACTAGAGAAATGTATGTCTATCCCATCTTCCAGGAAAGTTTCTGGAAGAGCTTTGGGTTGAAGAGCATAGACCACTAGCAGCCTCTTTCTAGAGACTATTCAGAGAAGTGCAGCCTCTGGCTTGTGTGGGTCACTTACAGTTCAGCCTGCATCCCCAGTGTCAAAAGCAGATACCTGCTCCTCCTGCCTCCCTCCAAAAAGCCCAGCCAGCCAACTAGAAAACTGCAGAACTAAGTGTACCACTCAGTTTCCAAAGCACATTCCCCTCTACCAGCTTCTTTTTGGGCTGTCTGTTTTAGTTCATTATAGAGCTCTCAGGAATACCTTAGGGCCTGCCACAGGTAGTTCCCTGTCACCCTGGGAAGCAGGTAGGCATGTGTGGAGCCTCTCATTCATGGGCACGTCTGGACTTACAGACACAGTGGTCTGCTGTGGTGTGGGCAGCAAGACATAGTGAGAGAAGCAGCAGCTCTTCCTGGATAGCTTTTCCCATTCCTGGGGGACAAGTGTCTAGTGGCCAAGTCAGGATCCAGATTATCTGAGGAGAAGGAAGTTCAGAGAGGGCACCACCACACACCCAGATGATCTTCTGGTCATAGCTGACCGGGTGCTTGCCTCCCTTCCCTCTGCATTCCTGCCTTCCTGGAGTGAAGGTTTTGGCGTGAGGGAGGGCAACCATGTCATAACAGTGTAATTACATAATACCAAAATAGGTACAAATTAGTCCTGCACTGTGTCATTATCGAAATGACAGAGGTGAGTCACTAGAGACTGAAGAGGGTCAGAACAGTCCCCTTGAGGAAGAGATGTTTCGGTGGAAGAGAGGGCCAGGTTGGGGGAGCTAAGTAGGTTGCATGATAGGCTGTGGGAGGGAAGATTGGTGTGAGACCTTTGGCCCAAGTCCCTGGGCTCTCTGGGCTTGCGGAATGGGTTCTCAATAGTTACAGATGGTTCCTCGTGGCCCCACAGTGCAGACATTTCTGCCTCTGCACCTGTTTCCCAGCTGTGCCCTTGCCCAGAGTGTCCTTTCCACCCCAGGCCTCCCCCATATTTGGGAGCAGCAAGGGTGTCCTTGCCTCCTTCCCAGGCCTTGCCTATATCATGGCAGCACAGGGTGGCATGGGGCAGGGTAGATCTGGAGTCCTGTGGCCACCCACCTGCCAGCACAAAGGCAGCCTTCTCAGGAGCGGCATGCTCCATCCTCTCATCCGTCAGGCCTGCGTCAGTGGCGCCTGGCCTCCTGTCCTCTTTGGCTCCTGTCTGGCCTGCTCCAGCTTCCTTCCTGTGAACCAGTGGATCAGGTCATTGCCCTTTGTAACCTTTGTCCCTGTCTCTTTGAACGAAGCTTCCCAAATCTGGTTGGGGCAGTCACCTGAAAACTAGTGTCTTTGCGCCTTTCCCAGAAGCTTGTCTTCCTTGGGTCTAGAAGTACTTACATTAGTTGATGCTGCCCTTGGACTGTGAGCCCATGAGGGTAAGAGCAGCCTTGTCTTTATCTTTGCCTCCCCACTGCCCGACGTAAGCCTTGGTAAGTGATGTTTTTAAACAAATTCACATACCATACAATTGACCCATTTAAAGTATACAACTCAGTGATTTTTAGTATATTCCCGAAGATGTGCATGCAGCCATTGCCACAGTTACTTTTAGAGCACTTCATCATCTCCAGAAGCCCTGCAGCCCTTACCTGTCACCCCCAACCCTTCTGTCCCCCGAACCCCAGGCAACCACTCATCTACTTTCTGTCATTCTGGGTTTCCCTTGGTAAATGAATGCTGGATGAGGCATCACCTGCTCCCCAGCCTGCTCCTCCACTCCACTGGTTCCTTGTCTTCTGCCCTCCATCTGCCTGGCCTGCCCACCTGGACCAGTCCCCTCTGGGGTGATCTTTATCAGGAAGTCAGGGCCTAGTGAGCTGACTATGGCAGGCTCCTTAGTATCCAGCATACAGGGCCATGCACACAGAAGGCCTGAGCAGATGTGGATGCCAACACTGATGGTGGACTGGGTTGAGACCATGGCTTGGGGTCTGAGGGAGCGTGTGCCAGTCCCTTGGGTCCCCACTGTCATTCCTGGGGAAAGGCCAGGTAAATGTAGCTAATGGTGTGATGTCACTCCCAAACCCTGCACTCAAAGCCTAGCAAAGTAGTGCAGTCAAGCTAGAGATGGAGAGACGGCTTTGTGGTCCAACCTCTGACAGGTGGGCACCAGTGGTCAACGAGAAACCAAGGATGGAGTCACTGGGCTCAGATACAAACAGGGCGTAGTCCAGTCCTGGCTGTGACTTTTCTGTGCCATGTGCAGGCTTGGATAGGTCCACTTAGGGCACGTCCCCAGAGTGTTGCAGACAGAGGCCAAGCCCGTCTGCCTGGGAGCTGGGTGGGTGCAGCTAGTGTTCTCAGAGAAAACAGAGCTCTGCCACCCTTCACTTCTGCCTTCTCAGGTGGGATTTTGTTCCACACACCCCTGCTGGGTCAGTTCTCTCTAACCTATAGCCAGCACTCACTCTCTTAATTCATTAAAGCGAGTCTCTCCCTTCCTTCCTGTGCCCTGTCCCCCTACCCTGGGCACAAAGCCCCTCTTACCTGCTCTCTTCATAGGAAAAGCCAGTGCTCCTGAGGGCCTTGAGGACTGATAGACAAGAAAGGAGTGGGTTCTTAATTCAGCCTGGGAGCTGTATGGCTTCCGGCAAGCAACCTGCCCTCTGAGTCACAGAGTCTACAGCTATCAAATAAGATGGTGGGCCTCTAGTTTGAATAAAAAGCACATCAGGAAGACCCATGAGGCTTATCCCAAGATCAGTCTAGGTGTGTAAGCTGCAGTCAGAGGGTTTGGGTTTTAATTTGTGTTACTGCCCTCCAAAAGGTACTGGATAAATTGGCCTGGTTGTACCTTTTCCAACCCCTTCTCACCAGCTGGCTGTGACTGAGGACAGAGTTGGAGCCAGAGTGTCTGTCTGGGTTTTGCACCCAGGTCTGCTCCCAAGACCTGAGTTCCTGCCCAGGTCTTGGGAGCAGTATATAACAGTAAACATATGGTAAACATATAACAATGCCTGGCATTTATTGAGAACTCACAGGCCAGGCACTGTGTTCAGTGTTTTTTATTCTCATGTAGCTTTTCAAAATTGAGATGTAATTCACATACCATGAGATCCACCTTTTTAAAATGTACTGTTAGGTGGTTTTTTTTTTTTTTAGCATATTCACAATGTTGTACAGCTATTTCCACTACCTATTTCCAGAACATTTTCATCACCCCAGAAAGAAACTCCACACTCATTAGTTGTCATTCCCAATCCCCCCTCCCCAAGCCTAACTATTGATCTGCTTTCTATTCTATGGATTTGCCTATTCTAGATATTTCACATAAGAAGAATTCTATAATATGTTTTGAGGGTCAGCATGTTTTTGAGATCCATTCATGTTGTAGCATGTGTCAGTATTTTATTCCTTTTTATGGCTGAATAATGTTCCATCATGTGGATAGGTCATACTTTGTTCATTCATCTGTTGATGGGCGTTTAGGCTGTTGCCACCTTTTGGCGATGTGAATATACTGGCTATGAGCATTTATGTGTAAATTTTTATTTGAGCACCTGTTCTCAGGTTTCTTGGGTATATATATATCTAGGAGTGGGATTGCTGGGTCTTACAGCAACTTTATGTTCAACTTTTTGAGGAACTGCCCGACTGTTTTCCAAAGTGGCAGCTCTGTTTTACATTCTTCTGCTGGGTTTTACTTTCATTATCTCTTCAGTCCTCACGTAAAACTCATGAGGTAGAGATAGAGTTGTCCTCATCTCCACTTTTCAAATGGGAGAGTTGAAACTCAGAGAGCTCTTGCCCATGGCCACACAGCCAGTCACCTGATGACTCTTGGCCAGAGCTGGCTTTGGTCACCAAAGCAGTCTCTTTTTCCAGGCCTTCTTCAGTATCTTTCAGGATGAGGGCTTTTGACTGTGTCGTTCATATTCCATTCCTGGTGCCTGGCACACATTGGCACTCACATATTTGTTGAATAAAAGACATTTTTTCCCCTGATCTTGGTGGTTTGACCAGGAATTTGAGGGAGGCAGCATGTATCTTAGAGGCTCCTGTCCTCTGCATTCCCCTCTCCATGTCAGATGCTGCACGATCCCCGCCAGCCTGACTCTCAAGCTACTGCAGACTCATGAACAGGTGGCATGGTGTCCTCTGAGTAGAGGCAACTTTTGTTTTCAGGGTAAGCTAGTCATTCACTTGACCTGTTCTCTCTCTGTGGTCCAAAGTGCTAATGACCTGCCTTTTTTTTCTCCTCTAGGCAAAACCCATTTATGGTGGCTGGCTGCTCCTGGCTCCAGATGGGACCGACTTTGACAACCCAGTGCACCGGTCTCGGGTAAAGGCACTGGAGGGAATTCTCAGGGTGGAAAGAACCAGAGAAGGGGACCCATCTGAGGGTGAATTGACAAAATGGAGAGGGAGATGGAGCGCTGAACAATGGATCCTGGGATGGCAGTGTCAGCAGCTGCCCCACTCCCCTAATTTGGCAAACTCATAGTTCCCACAGATAAAGTCTGAATTGCACATGGTTATGCATAGCACTCCCTTCAGAATGAGATGCTCTTGTGCGGGTGTTGCCTATATTTTAGATCAGCTTGACTCTAAAACAGTTAAATGGGAGAGGCAAAAGAGCAATTAGGCAAAGTTTGCTTAATGCTAATTAGACTCCCAATTCCTGCAGTAACCTCCCTTCCTCTCCAGCCAGAGTCTCACTAGATCAGCGAGATAGTCCTGACCTGGGGTTTGTTTTCTCTGCCAGGAAGCCCTTTTGGATTTGACTCCAATGGCTCAGCCTGTAATCCCACGCCTTTGGGAGGCTGAGGTGAGTGGATTGCCTGAGCCCACGGGTTCAAGACCCGCCTGGGCAGGCGAGACCTCATCTCTACAATAAAATCAAAAAATTAACTGGGCGTGGTAGCGCACGCCTGTAATTCCGGCTACTCGGAAGGCTGAGGCGGAAGGATCGCCAGAGCCCAGCAGGTCGAGACTGCGGTGGCCGGGAGCGGCCACTGCACTCCAGTCTGGACAACAGAGTGAGACTCCAACTCAAAACAAAAAACAAAAAAACTGTCCTTACTTCTTCATGGTCTTTCTTATGAGTGCTGCTGTTCACACCCTGTGAATTGCTCTAGCTCTCTCCCCTTCTTGTCCCCTGCATCCCCGGAGCTTCCTTCCCTGTCCTCTTGGTCTCTGTGGCTCACCCCCTCTCCTGGGGCGGGGACCTTGGCTCCATTTTCTGACCCTACAGACCTCACATTGTGCCTCTGGTCTTTGGGATTCCTTTTGAAATGGGTTTTGATTTCAAAGACAACACATAGGGGCCTTGGAAATGCTCCTGGGAAACATGTCTAGGTAGCCTCTGCCTAAACTCCCAGCATGGAACCAGCCCTCTACAGGGCCTCTTTGCAAGGCTGCTTGAGTCCCTGTTCATGCTACCCAGATGAAAGGACTCAGGAGCAACTGAGCCAGCCAGGCTACAGTTTTTAGGGAGTAGTTCCCATCCCTGTTTTATATTAAGGTTGTACAGAATCGCAACTTCCAGCTTCTGATAGGAAAGTTGTTATTATAAATGATATAATTCTGGCCAAAAGCAGGGAGATATGCTTTTATAGTTAGTTCTTGTGGCCTTATTGCCAATAAAAATCTAAATATTGTTGGACTTTTTGAAACGGTGAAAATAGGTCATGGACCCTTACAATGGTGTTTTGGGTTCTGAAGCTGTGCTTGTCAATAATGATTTAGACCAAGATATATGGCCTTGTAGTCCTTTTCATTTCAGCCTTTGATGGCATTTGACCACTGTGGGCACTCCCAGTGGCCTGACCTTTGGGTAGAGAGTAGGGAGGGAGGGGAGGCTCTTTGCCAGTCAGGCACTCCCTGGATATTGGACTTTTTTCCACTGGTCTTGCTCCTCCTCTTTTTTATTTTTGTTAGCTCATTTCACCTCAGTGAATTCTGGAACCTGGCCATCTGTTTGCTTCCTCTCTCCCTGTGAATTCCCCAGAACAATCCCTTATAGCAGTTTCCCAGAAATTTTCTATGTCTTGTCAGGTCATTTATCAAATAAGTATTGACACGTCATGTGATACACTGTGTGCTGGGTGCCATAAGGAATACAAAAAGGTGACCACACATTGTTTTTGCTCCTGGAGCTTCCATATTTTAAAACAGAAGCTTCTTGTTGAACCTCAGTAACTCATGTGGAAACACAAATCAATCTTTCCTGGTTAGTGAATCACTGTTCTTATGCCTTGGGTCTCTCTTTTCCTGCCATCTGCCCCAGAAATGGAATCTGTGAAGCCAGCATTCCTTAGATACAGGTTTGTCAGATGCAACAATTCAGCAAGCCAGGATCCAGGGCCAAAACCCAGAGCCTCCTAACCACCTCCCCTTTGCTCTGTTGTAGAAATGGCAGCGACGGTTCTTCATCCTTTATGAACACGGCCTCTTGCGCTACGCCCTGGATGAGATGGTGAGTGTTCTCCTCACCCAGTTTCTGTCCCCAGCCTTCACCAAGCTTCTCCGTTGCTGTGTCATTTACATCGTAGTATGTGAACACAGCAGCTGTGTGCTCCTACTTGGGCTTCTGGTAGGGAGTCTGGGATATTTTGAGGAATTTACAGCACCCTGTGGAAACCTTTGGTTTGATGCATCTTCTGCAGTGGTCATGGGTAAGAGGAAGTAGTGAGGGAAGAAGTCACTTCTGTTCAAGGCTAATAGGAATTTGGACTTGGCCAAAGCACTCCTAGTTAGGGGAAAGTGAGAGCAGAGTCCTGGGTCATAGCAAGGACTTGCACAGGTTGTGGATCTGTTGGGTATGGAAGTGGGTATCAAGTACATGTGTTCGCGCTGCAGTCATGGGACTGCCTCCTAGTTCTGCGACTGTAATTGGTTTTCTTCATCCCATTTGATATTGGCATAGACTTTTTTAATAACTTCAGAGGCCTCCTGGTCATGGGATCAATATTCTTCGGGTCACTAAGCCAGAGGCACACAAGCTTCTTCTTGCCCTACCACTCCCCTAGTTTTCTGCCTGCCTCCTGGGCTGGATGAGTGTTTGCTGCTGTTGTCCCAGAGGCCCAAAGTGGAAAGCCAGCCTGATAGAATCTCTGGCTTTTCTTTTTCTACTCATTTCATCTCCTGATTCTTTCTCTTAAGGAGATGAGTCTTCCCTAACTAACCTAAAGTAGGACCACATTCTAAACTTTATAAAGAGTTGAAAGATGAGAAATTTGACCACCCTTTCCTGTTCTACTTGGTGAGGGTGTGTGTGCACACAGTGTGTGTGGCATTTTAAAATTGAGACTGTCTTAGAAAGTCTAGTTTTATCATGTAAAGTGCTTGAACACCCTACCTGTCCTACCCTGAGTTCATTTCTTCTGCTGCAGGAGTGAGACAGACTTCTGGAAGTGTGAGTGGAGAAAACTTGCTCTCCAAGGACCTTCCAGATTGTTAGGGAACTGAAATTTTTGGATGACTTTTATAGCTGACCTATAAAAGGCCAAAAGTGAGTCTGTTTGCACATAAGTGCTAACCTCTGTGATGTGATAACTCTCTCTACTTTTGTTTCTGGGACAAATCAATGCATATGATACCTTAGTCCTATAATGACTCTCACCTCATTGATTCCTTTTTAAAAAATAATTTTCTTCCTTCGCGTTCTTTCTGGTGAGCATATATGTCCATCGTGAATGAATTGCAGAGGGTTTTTGCTATGGGAACACCTGTTGTTCCGGGTAGTTGGAGGTGAGTGGATTGGAGGTGAGCACTGATAGGTGGTGGACTTCCCTACAGATAGGAGCAGGGAAGCAATGCACTTGGACATGCCTTTCCTTTGGGGTAAGAAGCAGACATGAAGGATGGATCCCACATTGCCCTTCATGTTCTTCAGGCTTGACCATCACATGGGCAGTAGCCCTGGGGTTGGAACTGGGCTCCTACACCTGTGAGGTTTACCTTGTTCTCCCTGTGGCTGGCTGTTTGGTTCTTAAGTCCCATAGCAGACAAACAGTATCCAAAGATCCTTGAGAGGTCACTGGATTACATTCAGGCTGGGGTCATGAACCATTCCAAAAAACAGAGCTCCCTGGATTTTCCTTAGTAACCAGTTACTCTGGTCATGAACTCTTTCTTAAGTTCTAACTGAAGTCCAGCAAGATCCATCCTTCCCTCTGGCTCAGTTGCACAAACAGAAAGAAGTGACTCCTGGGTATGCCTTTGTGTTGGCACAAACACAGAACCCAGGCTGTATCCCAGGAGCAGTCCTGAGTAATTGAAGCTGCCCAGCCGTGAGCACTGATACCTCTTAGTGTATTTAGGTCTCCCAGCAACCTGGATGTGGCTCGGGTAATATTTCATGTGGTGCTAGGGCACAGGTGGGATGGAATGAGGGAAATGGGTAAAACAAGAAGCCTCAGGAAAAGCATGGGCCGAGAGAGGGCATGAAGGCATGCCTAGAGCTGGAAGGCTTTGGCTATGGCCTGTTTTCTGGCAGATGACCTGGGAACTGAAGAGACTGACCTGGTGAGCCATTCTGCACAGACCAGGGCTGTGCACATAGGCAGCATCTTCAGAAGTGAAGTGGTGCCCTTTCTACAAGTGAAAAGGACAGTGGCAGTTGTGTTGAAATACCCCTAACACATCTCTTAGACTGTAAGGGTCTTCTCTGTTGCATCAGGAAGGTCCCACGGGAAAGGTTGCAAAGAAGCAATCAGAGTAGAGGTTGGGTAAGGCAGTCTCCTCCACACCCAGTGGTCTGCATGCTCTATGGTTTGTTCCTCATGATTGCTCCCCAAGCTGGCAGGGTCCCGAGACCTGGAGCAGGAGAACAACTTTTAAGGCAGGTTTGTATGGGCTGAACTCCAACTGAGCTGGAAGCTTCCTCTGTGAGTACCTAGAAGTAGAGTGGTGACTATCCCAGCTTGCCTTGTTACTTCCCAGGGCCGCTGGCAGTGTCTAAAGTCATCTTTGTCACAACTGGGGCAGGGATGCTACTAGCTTCTAGAAAGTGGAGGCCAGAGATGCTGCTTGAACATCTTACAATGTACAGACCAGCCTCTATAACAAAATTTTTATTTATTTTTAAAAATTAAAATGTCAATGCGATTTACTATTAGCTCTGTTCTTAAACAGTGCGGAATGTCATAGGAGTGAGGAAGGGCAGGGACAGTGTTGGCTTGCTGTCCAGTGTGTTGCCAGTTGTGAAATAGGGGTGGGCCCTATCCTAGGTTGTAGGCGTTTCCAGGACACCCCGCATTCCAGGCCACCAAAGGTTTGCAGAACTAGTTGTGTATCTCTGAACCAGGGAGCACATAGGTACCACATCCTGCACATGGTATGCTCATACCATCGTGTCTATGAAGTGGCCCAATCTCAGTGTTTGTCTCCAAAACCAGCTGCTCTGCATAGCCCATGGCCACCTCTGACCCTCCTAGCCCCACCAAGCCCAGCTCCAGCCCTGGCTTTTCCTGTGGCAGCCTCCAGCTGCCCCTGAGATCATCCCATTTAATAAACTGTAGCATTTTAAGGCCAGTCTGTGCCCTCTGCACTTAGTCACGATCTGTTTCAAATTGTTACTTCACTTGTATACGATATTACTATTTGTTTTCATTTGCTTAAATGTTATCTTACCAACTAGACTTTACTTTTTCATTGTCGGGCCCCTGTCATCCGATAACTTGGATATCTCTTTGCATTGTCTAGCACCAGGCTTGGATGGCACAGACCTAGTAGGCATTCAGTAAATATTTGTGGAGTTGAGCTAACCAACTCTGTAAATGTTTTGCTTTAGAATTTCAGTTCCCAGCTTGGGGAGTGGGAGGGCGAACGAGAAAAGAGGGAACGTGGGACGAGGGGGTGTTCCTGGGAGAGGTTAGGGGTGTGGTGACCTTAGTGATTACTCAGGAGAGAGGAGAAAACCTCCCAAGAGCTCTAAAGAACAGGGGAAAGGTGGTCTTGGTCTCACTGGTTAGGACTTGGAGAGAAAGGTGGGCATTAGGACGTGGCAGTGTGCAGAAGGAGGACAGCAGTCCCTAGATTTGGCGACAGTGGCTTTAGGAAGCCCTTTCTGCTGAGGGACCGCTACTGGGTTGGGTCAGTGGGCCTGACCGTTGCCACTACAGCAGCTCTGAGATGAGACTAACTTGGGAGACTCTCTTTTCCTTTTTTGGGAAATTTTTTTCTTGATACACCCACATGCCCTGTAACTGGTGGGTGTGGAGGAGAGGCAGATTTCCCAAAAAAGGAAAAGAAATTTCCCAAATGCAGACTGAGGTGAGGTGGGCTCTGGGCATCCTCATAGACAAGTAGGAACCTGAAAGGTTTGGCTGGGGCCCTGGTTTTTCAGGAGTGGACAAAACGAAGAATCTAGAAGCCTGAACTGCTGTCTCTGTCTTCTGCCTTTGTTTCTCCCCCTGTAAATTGCTGCTCATGATTTTACCTACTTCTGCCACTTTGAATTTTGGGGTACTGATGTAAAGCTAAGGTGCAGGTGTCTCCAGAGCCTATGCTTTCTGGGAGAAGCACCCACTCTAGGGGAGAAGCCTGAGCACTCTGAGTTGGGATGGAACACGGCGGGCTTGCTTTTCAAGGCGAAAAGATGATCTAGCAAGTTTTGTTCTTGTTTTTAATTGTGGCAAAATACACACCACGTAATAGTCACCGTCTTGATCATTTTTAAGTGTACAGTTGAATAGTGTTTTGCATATTCATTTTGCTGTGCAGCCATTCCTACCCTCCATCAGGACTCTCTTCATCTTGCAAACCTGAAACTCTACCCATCAAACACTAACAATTCCCTATTCTTCCTCCCTCCCCCAACCCTGGCAGCCTCTTTTCACTCTCTGGCTCTATGAATGTGACTACTCTAGGGACCTATAAGTGAGATCATACAATATTTGTCCTTTTTTGACTGATTTATTTCACTCAGCATGAAGTCCTCAAGGTTCCTCCATGTCATAGCATGTCATTGATTGAGGCTTGATGCTCTTGAGCCATGTCTCCTCTGAGACAAACTGACCCTAAACCTCTCCTGCATGGGGCCATGGAGATATGGCGATGCCCCCTTCCATGGCAGGATGTGGTGCTGAGGACCTGCCTGCACTGTGTGGTCTCCTCCGTCTCAGCTCAAGAGTCCTTTAGAGTCCAAGAGACAAGAGCTACCTGATGGTGTGGGGTTCGTGCTGAGTACTTGCAGCCCAGCTTCTTTTCCCAGACATCACAGGGAAAACACTTTAAGCTCTTGATATGTGTCTTTTGGGGGCAACCAGTGAGTTTGTCATTCCCCTAGGATGTGAAGGTTCAGCCAGATAAATAAATTTGGGGTGCCTGTGTACTTATGTATGAAGCCATTATACTTGATCTAAAGGTTCTTCAGAGGACTCCCAGTGCTGACAGGGGAGGAGTCTGGCTTTTAAGTGTGCTTCTTGTAGGAGAACGTTTGGGAGGTCACTTTGCTCTTGGTACCTTTGCCTTTTTTTTTTTTTTTTGAGTCAGGGTCTTGCTCTGTCATTCAGGCTGGAGTACAGTGGTGCCATCATAGCTCACTGCAGCCTCAACCTCTTGTCCTCAAATGATCCTCCCACCTCGGCCTCATGAAGTATTGAGATTACATGTGTGACCCACTGTGCCCGACTCCATCTCATTTGTGACATATTTCTGCTGCTGTTGATGTTGAGTTGCAGCTGTGAGCAGTGCACAGGAGGTGCCCCGTCCCTCACCCTGCCTTCTTGATGTGCAGCGTTCCCCTGGTGTCCCTAGGTGCTTTCAGACTTTTAGTTGGGAGATCTCTGTCTTTAAGTAGAATTCTGCATGAATCTTACTATAAGTTTTAAAACAGATACAATCAGGTGCTGCTCTAGCTGAAGTTTTAGACTATTTCTGACTCTTCCCTCATCAAACCTCTCCACTCCCAGCCAGCTGCAGTTAAAAAAAAAAAAAAATGCCCTGACTGGACCAGACTGACCTCCTTAAGCAGCAGAATTATCCAGGTGCCTGAAGGCCTAGATCATGTACCTGCTCAAGAAAAGCACCTTGTCCTGTGTTGACCATTTAACTAACTACTTACTCCAAAATAATGAACTTATTTCTTAAACATTTGCAAAAGTAGTCAGTATCTTTAAACTCTTTGTCAGTGGTGACTGGTGCATAAGCAGCACCTATGTTTTGTGTTCACGAGAAGTGACTGGGCCAGAGCACAATCTGCTTGGCTGTCAGGGCTGGCACAGCCCGTGAGTTTTCACAAATCATGGATAAGTCAAGGGTGTTGAGAAGATGTTTTCAAGGTGTTGAGGTTTTTTTACCCTGGTCCCTTTCCCCACTTGATTTTTCTGACACAGGGCCTTAGAAGAGTCCCCTGTCCTGTCTTTATTTAATAATGACAACTGAAGATAGTTTTTGCCTCTTTGGGAGGAGGGATTGTAACAATTAATTCCTTAATGACTCTTAAGTATTTTGAAAGTAAAATGTGATCTGTAAATACATGTTAGATGTGCAAGGGCTTGAGCCTCTTGGCTGGAAGGTGAGGCATTCTGGTGGTATCTGTGACAATCTTTCAAAACAGGAAGTTGGAGGAATTAGAGGTAGGGCAGGGAGACCCTGTGCTTGACTCTGGTCTTCCTGCCAGCCACTTGGCCTTATAGAGTATTTTTGGGCCAAATTTAAGTTATTTTGAATGTTAAAGGTGAATATAGATAGACCCAGATGGGGTTGGAAACTCTTCTTAACTGTTGTCAACAGTGAGAGGAGAAGCTCAAAGCCATTTACTGACAAATGCCACATCCCTTTCCCCCAAAGTCTAGTTTACATCGATGCTTGAAACTTCACCCCATAGAATGGAGTGTGTAGATGTAGGAATGTTTTCCAGATGTGTCTGTGGGACCTTCAGTATGGATGTTGCTCTCCAGAGACTGGGCACTGAACTGTAAGTCCTCTTCCTCCTTTTCTTCCACTCCTTTGATTATAAGCTAGGATGTTGGGGGTGGAGGTCAAATGACACATGGAGAAGGGGCTTGGGCCTGGGTCTATTAGACAGTGGCAGGTTCTGCCATTTGCAACCCTGCATGAAAGCCCTCATGATACTTCCCATAAGGAAGAGTGAGAGAATGGAAGCCAGCAACAGTTAATCATGGGGCTGTGCAGACCAGGAACAGAGCAGACTCCCCTGAGGATGACAGTCAGGGGTTTCCAGCCTTGACTTGATCCAGGCCTTCCATTTTATGGGTGAAGAAACCCAGCCCAAGAAGGGGTTGGAAGCAACTGAGACTGACCCACAGGTACTAGACCACAGATTTGGGCAAGCTGCCAAGTCCCCTGGTCTCCTGGTCCCAACCTGTGGCCCGAGAGTTGCCCTTTGGGGAGGAGAGGGAAATGGAGAGGGTAGGGACTACCTGTTCTCATACAGGGGACTACATGGGGCAGTTTGGATGTTCTGTGCCGCTGGTATTGGTGTCATGTATGGGCAGCTGAGTCTTCTAGGGGAAGAAGTTAGAGAAGAACATACAGGAGTGAGTGTGCCAAGAGGGTCAAAGGAAGAGAACGAACGAACCTCTGCAAGTGGGTAGAAGGCTCTCCCGTTCTCCCCGGATCGCTCTGGAGAGTCAGCAGAGGACTCAGGTTGGCCTGGGTCAGACACAAGTCCCTCTGCCCTGTATCCCCTATCCCAGCACACCTGTTGGAGTATGGAGAGCACGTTGCACTTACTTCCACGTGAGCCTCTCTCTACAGGACAGTGAGCACTTCTAGAGCGGGGCCTGGTAGTAACTTGCCAGCACATGGCTGGTGCTGACCTACGTATGCTGGCTGACTGGCTGGTGATTTGGTCAGCTATCATCCTCTACTTCTTGGTGCTTGAGCTTCTGTTACAAACATTTCAAATTGGCCTCCCTGAAAATGACTCTCTTTCAAATTTCAAGCCACACTGAGAGGATTTGGTGACTGCAGGTGCCCAGTTGAGTACCTTTCTGTCTCATTGGACTGTCGAGTATGCTTACCTTCTTTCTCAGTTACATAAGTGGTGAGTCAGGGACAGCAAAATAGTAATTAGCTGCCTGGCTGCATTCAGGGCCATAATTAGATATCCATGTCCTTCTTTCAGCCTTCCCCATGTGCCTGCAGTTATTGAGTTGGGAGACTTCTGGCCACCCACGATTAATTAACAGAGGGGACTGAAGATGGTTTACATCTCATTGTCCACTTGGGTGCCCTCTCTGTGACAAGGGAGAAGTGATGGGGGTTGTGAGACTGGTGGGTTCGTTGAGTTTGTGGAGGGATTTCTGTGGCCTGCACACCGTATCTGGGAAGCAGCCAGGAAGATGGACTGTGATTGGCACCCCTGCCAGGTTATCTTCAGAACTGTGGGCGAACTTCTCTGCCGCCACTGTGACAGTGCCCTGTAGGGTGAAAGCTTGTGATAATGTGCTGGGCGTCTCCCTCCCACAGAGAGAGAAATGACTTTGGCTGTTGGAAAAGTGAAAAGCTTGGACTAATTGGTTAGGAAACTAATTAAGTAGCAGCAGGGAAAGAACTGTCAAAAAATAGTCATTTTATGGGAGTTTGAAACAGAAAACATTTAGGGTTGAAAAAGCAAAGGCAGGCGGCTATGTGTTCATGTGTATGTGTGCCGTGCTCACATGTACATGTGCAGGGCTGGTGGCATGGGGCCAGGCTGCCATCTTCCAGGGGCAAATCTCTAACACCTTCACCTTCGGGTCTCCACCATACTCCTCCCTCCGCTCAGGTCCCCATCTGCATAGCCATGTCTTTCATTTTGTGGGAGTATATAATGCAGTACAAAAACAGTCTGAGCTGATCTACTTAAGGCATCAGTTGAAATGAAATCAGTTAAGCTAGGTAGCTTGAAATGTGAGTGTCTTAACCTCCTGTGCCCTCCACAAAACTTTTTTTTCCAGGGAAGGAAGGGAATGTTCTTTATGGTGGTAAAGCTCTCCAGACCCAGGGAGCAGTTGTATTGGTGAGGTCTCAGACTCATAGGATAGCAGCGTGGGTATCTTAAGGGAGAGGATGTCCTTCACATTGTGCCACATTTACTGGCCTATCCTAAAGGCAAGTCCAACCTATGCACAGGCACACTTATGAATCAGTCACTCATAAACATCTTTGTGGTGCTTAAAGTGTGTCAGACGTGAATTTCAAGGCAGCTTCCTTCTGGGAGGGAGGCTGCTGATCATAAGATACAACCTGGCAGGTGTATTTGTTTCCCGTTGCCACAAACTTAGTGGCTTAACACAGCATATTTCTCTGACAGTTCTGAAGGTCGAGAGTCCAAAATGAATACCCCTGGCTAAGGTCTAGGTGTGGGCAGGGTGGGTTCCATCTGAGGCTCCCAGGGCGAAGCCCTGTCTCTGCCGTTTTCAGGCTTCATTGACCACCTGCCTTCCTCAGCTCAGGGCCCTTGCTCTCACCACTATAGCCTCTTGCTTCTGCCACCACATCTCCTTCTCTTTGTCAAATCTCCCTTCCTCTCCCTCTTACAAGGACCTCTGTGATTACATTTAGGGCCCACCTGGATAATCCAGGATAATCCAATCTCAAAACCCTTAACTTAACCTCACTGGCAGAGTCTCTTTTGCCATCTAAGGGAACATTCACAGGTCCAGGAATCAGGATCTGGATGTTTTTGGGGGCCGTTATTCAGTTGACCACAGAAGGTATCACCAGGGGGAGCTGCGGCAGATCACTCAGGTAACTGAAGGGCCAGTGTGCACTGCCTGGACAGCTACACAGAGAGAGAGTGCTGGGCCAGGTCTGAAGGGTTGAAGTGGCACTGGTCTAGATTGGGCCAGGAGGTCAATGGGAGGGGCCATCCCCCTTCTCACAGAATGCAGCTTCTGTGTGACCAAAGGGGAAGGCTGCCTCCTCCTCACATCTGTGTTCTCCCTTGTTCTTTCCTTGGTTCTGGTGTTGAGCTCTGGGGCGTTCAGCAGGGCTGAGTAGGACTCTTGGGTGCCACTGCCAGGCATGAGGCATGGGCATGGGAAATGGGAAAAGAGAAAGGTAGTATGTCAGATGGAAAGGAAGACCAGGGGCCACCAGAGACTGTCCTTGAAGGATGGTGCAGCGACTCCCTGCGTGTAAGCATCTCCCTTCTTCTGGAGTATCTGTGTTTTCAGAGTGAGGCACATTCAGAGAATGTTAGTGTAGGAAAAGACCTGAAAGAGCCAGCCTCTTCTATGGGTGGGGATGATAGAGAAGTGGCTTTGCCCAGGTTTTGGCGCCATGGAGCCTGGCACTGTGGAGCTCTGATGATTGCTCTGCGTCAAGTCAGTGGAGATGGACCCTTCAGAGTGGAAGGCACAGCAAATACAACTGCTGAGCCTCCTATTCATTGAGCTGGCCCCCAGGGAGAGGTGAGGGAGGAAGAAAAGGCTCCTCATTGTCCTTGAAGAGTGTCGTCTGATGGTGAGACTGGTTTTGTATTTACTTCTCAAATAAAAGGTGCAGACAGGTATGGTGTTACAGACCAAGCCCATGGGACACTAAGGTGAAGGGTCAGGGACAGCACAGGTAGAGGAGGACAGAAACTCCCCAGAGCCACAAGACTCTGAAGGACTTTGTGCGGTTTCAGCTGTGATCCACTTCCAACCAGCCACAGGGAAGCAAGCTTGTCCTGTGGGGGCAGAAAGGTTTGAGAGGCATGATTCCTTTTCCTGTTCTCTGCCCCTCCTCAGGAAACCTTGCTTTGGGACTTCCATTTGTACTTCTCTGCCTTGATGGAGGGCAGTGCATGGCCTGTTCCTCAAAGTCTTAGCAAGCAGTGAGTCATTTTCTTCCTGTGAGCCCATCCGGAGTTGTACCTGGTGGCCCAAGGTGCTTTGTGGAGTCCAGGCCCCAGCTAACCAATGGCATTGCTGGTGTTTAGCAGTGGCATTGGCTGGCTCTTTACAGGATACGGCAGCTGTCACAAGGCAGAAGTCCAAGGCTCACTTCTGCGATTATGTCTTTGGAACTAGCTAGTCTCTGGAATCAGTGCAGAGGTTTAAAAAAAAAAAATCATGTACCAGCTACAATGCTAGCTTCCCTCACTGTGTTTGCATTTTATCCTTAAAAATGGTCTCATGGAGACAGCAGTCACTTGCCCAAGGTCAAACTTCTTCTGAGCAGAGCTGGGGTTCTTGCCTTAAGCCATGGGTCGAAGGCTGGGTACCGATGGCACTGCGCTGGCTCCATTCCATCTTGTGATGGGACCCAGACACCCCTCTGGCCTAGGGAACTTGGAACCTTAGCTGGTTAACGTTTGAAGATCTCTGTTATGCCAGGATAAACTGGAACAGGTCTTTATACCTCTGTGGGGTGATGGGTGCTAATGTTGTCAGGTGGCTGACACCTGTTGAATATGTGAAACAGCCACAGGGGAGCACCGGACCAGGCAGCCTCTTGACCTTATCCCCCATGGCAGCTGAGGTCTGGAGATCGCTGATGCCCGGGTGTGAAGGACGTGCCTACCTGACCCTAACTTCAGTGGGTTCTCAGCAGGAGACCCAGTCAGGACTACCGTATATTCTAGTCCTGGTGATGGACCAGGGAATGCTCTAGTTGCATCTGAAGGGGCCATGAGAATGATAAGATGTGGCATGGTGTTGGAAAAGAGTGTACTGGGGACATCCTCCAGTCTAGCCCTTGCCTTTGAGAGAATTAGTGTGAGCAGGGCAGTGTTCTCAGTGAGTGGGTGAGCCACCAAGACACACATACTTCATGTGGTCTTCCCTGCAGGTCCCTGTGCTTGTAGCAGGTGCTCAGTGGTTGTGGGCTGAATGGAATGCGTGTCTAGCTGGTTGTCCCAGCACCATGGCTGGACAGCAAGCCCTTGGGCTGCCATTCCAAGATGGAGAGGAGAATGCAATTAATGCTGTATGAAAAAAGGTTAGGAAAACAGCCCCACCCAAGTGGACCTTGCAATGTTCTGTATAAACATTGACATTTGGGAGAGTGTGGTGCAGCCAGAGTATTGTTATCAGTGGGGTTTTGTTGTTTTAGGGTGGTGCTGTGGCAGCCCACGCCGGGAGAGGGTTGCTGGAACCGAGCTTCAGTCATGGCCCTTAGTGAGGAATAACCACCTACCTTCCTTGGCCCTGTCTGGCTCTCGTTTTTTTTTACTGCTTGTATCATCTTGTCACTTTCTTCTAGCATATCTCCTACAGCATCCTCTTTTCCTCCTCTGAAGATGGGCTGCATTGCAGTGTTAAGTGGGGCAGATGCACAGAACCATAGTTGTCAAGCAGACTTATGTGGTCCACAGCCAGACTTCAGCTTCCTCTACTTCACAGTCCGAGACTTGTCCCAGTTGTATGGAGAGTTTATGTTAAGTGGCCAGCATTGCTTCCAGGAGAGAGGAGCAGCCGTGCGTGTATGTCAGGTGCACACTGGTTGGTCGTCTACTTGACATGTGCTAGGTGTCGTGCTGTGCGAAGTACGATGGGGCAGCAGTTGCATCCTCAAGCGTCATGTTAGGAAGGTGGACACTTCAAATCTTTGTCTCTTCTCTCTTCCCAGAGTAGGAGTGGGGGACAGAGAGGCCAGAGCAGTTGATGGGAAATCTCAAAGGCTCCCCTGATGCCCTTTTCTTTTTCCTCATTTGCTTTCATCCATGTCTGCCCATTGAATCAGATTTCTGGGCCCAGCTTCTTTGCTGCATTTCTTTTTGCCTCTTCCAGAGCAGGAAAGGAGGAGTAAGTAAACCCTTCCTCTTGATGCCACTCCACTACTATTCTCTCTCCTTCCTACAGAGGCCCTGAGAGAAAGATAGGGCTTGCGTAGGTCAGTGGTCTCCTTTGTGGCATCAGAGACCTGTTTCATGGAACACAGTTTTTCCACAGACGACGGGGGTGAGGAGGATCATCCAGCATTATATTTTCATAAGGAGCGGACAACCTAGATTCCTCACATGCGCAGTTCCCAATAGGTTTCACACTCCTATGAGAATCTAATGCCACTGCTGATATGACAGGAAACGGAACTCCACTCACCGCTACTCATCTCCTGCTTTGCCGCCCAGTTCCTAACAGGCCACCAGTTCGCGGCCCGGGGGTTGGGTGCCCCTTGCATAGGTGATGTCAGTGACCATCCAGGATGTGTTCTAGGACTGCACCCTCATCCTCCTGCTGTGGCCGCCCATGGGGTGAGGAGCAAAGACTCAGCTAGACTAGAACTTGGCTGTCCCCTCTTGCCCAGTCATACGCAGAAAGGAATAGACCTTTCTATCTATAAATGGATGCAAGTGTGCATCCATTTATCTGTCGCTTCCATTCACTAATCATTTGAGAGGTCCTTGGGGTTTGGGCTTGAAGGATGCTGCAAGGTTGTCTGTGTAGTAATTTGAGGGGATGAGGTCTGTTGTGCAGAACCTTAGCTTTAGAATAACACATTGGAATGTTGGATAAACAGGTGGCAATTTTGGCCATGCTGGTTTGTTAGCCTTTTCCTAGCTGGGAGAAAAGCATTCACCTAATTTTAGAACATACCAGTTATTTAGTTTAAACTTTATGTTTCCTCCAAAGTTGAGTATTTGAATTGTAACAACCTTGGAGGCTTGGAAAGGATCGTTCCATAACCCCTACATGAACTTTCTTGTAGCAAATGTTGTATTTAAGGACTTTGGTTTAGGGTAACAATCTTTTATTTTCAGTGAAAAATGTAACATATGAACGCACCTAAAGAGAAGTGCTAACTGTTTGACCTGAGAACTTTGAGGGGCAGTCTCCTAGGCCCTTGAAACTCATTTTATGTTCTCATTGGTGTGATAGTGTGGCAGTTGTTTGGTGGGATTTTTCCCATGGCAGGAGGGTGTTATGTAACACATACTGATTTTTCTCGCTGTTGCTCAGTGTCTACCCTCAGATCTTACTGTGCTTCCTGACATATGTGAAGGTTGAAAATGGACCAGATGGGAATTTTACAGGTATCAAGGGGCTTTAATTTTTTTCAAAATAATATGCGTACATAGTTAAAGAGTCAGATACATAACCACAAAACTTATAATGCGAAAGTGTCTCCTGCCTTGCCTGTTCTGTCTTACTTCTCTGTCCTGTTCCCAGAGAAAGTGGTTTCCAGCTCTTCTAACCAGCGTGCTCTAGTGCTCACGTCTGTGTTTGTAAATTTCTTTCTTTCTTTTTTTTTTTTTTTACTTCTTGAGTTTTAAAGGGTATTATCTGTTGATTTTATACACCATAAACATACACGGAGCCCTTCGCCTGCCTGATGGCCTCTTGCTCATGTTCACTGTCTCTTTCTCTCCCCCCCCCATTTACTTATTTATTTGTGACCTTGCATGTCTGAGGATACCTGTCCTGCCCTTATTCCTGATTGGCAGTTGGACTGACTCTAGAATGTTAGATGGGAACTCATTTTTCCTTGGAATTTTGAAGGTATTGTTCATTGTCTATAACTTCCACCATTACTGTTGAAAAGTTCATGTTAGTTGAAAAGTTCAGGTCTGATTCCTGATTCTTTGTAAATGAACTGAGTTTTCTCCCTGAAAACTTTTTTGTTTTTTTGTTTGTTTGTTTGTTTTTTGAGTTGGAGTCTCACTCTGTCGCCCAGACTGGAGTGCAGTGGCTGCTCCCAGCCACCGCAGCCTCGACCTGCCAGGCTCCAGTGATCCTTCCACCTCAGCCTTCCGAGTAGCCGGAATTACAGGCATGCGCTACCACGTCTGGCTGATTTTTTTATTTACTGTAGAGATGAGGTCTCGCTTCCCAGGCGGGTCTCGAACCTGCGGGCTCAGGCAATCCACTCACCTCAGCCTCCCAAAGGCGTGGGATTACAGGCTGAGCCACCGAGCCCAGCTCTCTCTGAAAACTTTTAAGAACTTCTCTTTATCCCTTTGAATTCTAAAACTTCATGAAGATATGTGCCTTAGTGAGGCATATCTTTTATTTTCAGTGAAAATCCCTAATGAAGATTTTCTTTCATTGAGCTAGACACCTGTGTACATTTCAACAAGGGAAGATCTGTTCTTCTAGTCAAGAAGGTTTTCTCATATTTTTTTTCCTCTAGTAATTTGCTTTGTCCTCCTTGGTCTTTACTTCTAGAACTCCTGTTATTTGACTACCAGTTCTTCTGGCCAGAGTCTCTAATTTTATCATCTTTTTGCATTGCTTTGTCATGTCTAAGGCTGCATTAATCTTTTCTTCTAACCTTTCTGCTGGATTTTTATTCCAGCGATCACATTTTTTAATTTCTTAGCTCTCACTTTTTGTTCTCTGTATGTTCCTTTTTATGGCATCTTATTTGTGTTTCATGGATGCAGTACCTTCTCTAATAATTTCAGTTATTTTGAAGTTTTGTTCTGTCTCTGGTCTGACTTGCATTCTACTGGTTCTCTTTCAGTTTGTTTTGGTTTTGGGCTTTCTCAAATGAGTGTTGACCCTAAAGAAGGAGACAGTGCATGTGTATGAGGTGTGTGTGGGGGTGGTGACTGGCAGGCCTTGCTGTGGAAGGACAGGCAGTCAGGGAACTGGCTCCTTCTAGAGAAAGTCCCTCGAAGGTCCTTAGGTGCAAGCCTTCTCATCTCCATTCTGTGGGAATGCCAGTTTTAGGAGGTCTTTCTCTTAGGTTAGTTGATTTCCCCTTATAGGAATCCTGTTATCTCCAGTCTTTGGAGACCTGTGGACAGCAGAAGGACTTGAGGTTAGGGACCTCAACCTCAGTTTGCAGACTTTCTTGGGATCTTCCTGCTGTTGGTCCTTCCTCCCCTATCTCCTCTGGCCCCTCAGCTTGGCCTGCTGCCCCTGGAGTAGTCCAGGGCCTTCCCAGGACAACTCTCTGGTTGCTCTTGGCCAGTAAGTGGGAATTCTTTAGCCAGAGCCGGGCACTGGGTTCTGACTGCCTCTTGTACAGGTGCTGGCCAGTCCTCCTGCTCTCAGCCTTGCCTCCTCCGTTAGAGACTCCTGAAGCCTCCAGGCCCTAAGTTTTCTGGTGTCTGCAGCAGCAGTACCAAGCTACTTTCTCCTGGCTGCCCTAGGGAAGCTTTGTCTGTGCCACCTGGTCACTTTCCATGTAACCAGTTACTTCCCGCACCAAAATTTAATTGATATGTCATATCTGCTGTTGTCTCCTCTCCAGTATTTTGTCCTTGAGAGTTTCTACCTTTCTCCCCCTTTATGGTCTTTTTTTTTTGAGTTGGAGTCTCACTCTATCGGCCAGACTGGAGTGCAGAGGCCGCTCCCGGCCACCACAGCCTTGACCTGCTGGGCTCCGGCAATCCTTCCGCCTCAGCCTTCCAAGTAACTGGAACTACAGGCGCATGCTACCACGCCCAGCTAATTTTTTGATTTATTGTAGAGATGAGGTCTCGCCAAGTTGCCCAGGCAGGTCTCAAACTTGCGGGCTCAGGCAATCCACTCACTTCAGCCTCCCAAAGCACGAGATTACAGGCTGAGCCACCGAGCCCGGCTATGGTCATTTTTATTAGGGTTTCAGCAGGAAGCTGAATATGCTGCAGTCAGCCGTGCTTAAATGGCAACCCCTTGTGCCTGTCAGGAAGTGGCCTGCAGGCTGACAGTGTGTGCTGGTGTCTGCTGTGGATAGTTGTTCTGCCTGTTCCTGTGCTGCAGTTCCCAGTCCTTGTTTTGTGTGGGTCATATTGCTGGTCTGGTCTTGTATAGTTCTTTGTGCTTGGCAGGGTCTGTATATGTGTGAATGTGAATACATGCACACCTGACAGGTGACTGTATATGTGCATCCCGAGTTAAATGTACTGTCTATAATTTACTTTAATACCTTTTATGAGGAAGAGATGCTTTCATAAATAGTTGAAATTCCAGGTTCTTCTGGCTGAAAATCAAAGGGTTAATGGTGCCTGCTGCTCCAAAAAGGTGGGGAGACCGTTTATCTAATCTCCCTCTGGAGAATAAGGCCCTTCACTGATGGGGCCAGTCACCTACTTGAGGCCAACAATAAGACTCTTGTTGTGGACCTGGCAGGTTTGCAGCTGATCTTCTGGCTGCCTTGAGAAGTACCATCAGGCAGATCTGGGGCTCAGCCCTGTCCTTACTCAAGGGCCACAGAGCACTGGTGTGTTTTCCCTCTCCTCACTCCAGATGTCTTCCTGATGACTCTCTCTGGAACCCGAGGGAGGTTGGATTCATTCATTCACATGTTGCTGGCTTGGTTTATGCTTCAGAGGGGCTTGAAGGTAGGAAAATAAATATATGTTCCTGCCTTCCAGAATTTCATAGTCTAGCTGGGAAAATCAAGGGTCAGCCATCACAGGGAGCATAAGCATTTAAACACACACACACACACACACACACACACACACATCCACACACCCACACACACACACACTCACACTCACACTCACCCAGCTTGACTCAGCCGCTCCAGTCAGGCTGGCAGCCCTGCAGACTCCTCAGGGAAGAAGAAATTAAGAGCAATCTGGGGCAAGGAGTGAGGAGGGTATATTCAGGCCTAGGGAGTGTCCCATGCAAAAGATAGGATGAGCCAAAGCAGAGGGACTGAAGAAATAGTGATTTTTTTCCCCTCCAATACCAGAAGTAAAATAGGTTCATGGTAAAAATTTGGGGAAACAGAAAAGCGTGCAGCAAACAAAGTTGTCCATTAAATCTGCTTGCCTAAAAATAAAAATGGGTTCATATCGTGGTTTATGTATCTATCCTCTTAGGGTCTGTAGTTGTATACTCATGTGGACCTAAACATAATAAATTTCTTGTAAGCATGTCTTTATTAAGAAGAGTCTATCTGACAAGCTGTTATTTTTATAAGCAGTTGCCTTCTTTGTCCTTTGAAGCATAGTCTTTAGTAGCTGCACACCATTCCATCAGGTGGCTGTATTTGATGTCTTTATTCCATACTGTTGAACATCCAACTTGTTTTAAGTTTTTACTTTTTATTTTTAGATATAGTACTTCAGACAACTTTTCCAGAAGTAGAATTGCTGAGCACAAGGGTGTGAGCATTTTTTAGGCTGTAGACAGTTACGGGGGCGGGGGGCACTCTCCAAAAACACCCCACTCCCATCTGCAGTAGGAGGCACTCGGGGTCTCACTGTCTTCTCCATTTTCCTTTTCTTCCCATCCTGCCCCCAGACAACTGGCTCTTTTGGAGGCTGTTGAGAGATGCTTTTTGAATGAAGCACCCATAGATGTCTAAGACTATATTTGTGGCCTTTGAGGTAGCCTGACCCTTTGGAAGCCTGCAGATAGTTGAAAAATCTTATTTTGGATTTTTTTCATTCTTCCACTGTCAAACCAGAGCCAGCAACAAATGAAGCTGGGGCAGTGGGCTTTCACCCGTCCCCCTCATCACCTTCCTGCACTGCTTCTGCTGAAAGTGAGTGAGGCCAAGAGCAGGTGGCTGGGCGTGCCCTGTTGGGACCAGGCACCAAGGTCCTGCTTAGTACCCCCAATGTGGCTGTGAAGTAGTGACATTGAGAAAGGGTAAAGTGGCTCATAGGGAGCTCAGTGCCTGACCGCTCTCTTTCCCCAGAACCCATCCCTTCCCTGCTCTGCCTCCAGGCCCCTCACTCTTTATCACCTGTTTGGCCTTTTGGAATTGGGTCCAGCCCCAGAAGGTCCCTGTCTGCCTAATTCCCAAAAATATGTTTCTAAAAATATCCATGAGCCTCTTCCCTCCCGCCTCCTCCCAACAGATCCTACTTCTCTCTGCCCACCCTTGACTGGGGAAGAAATAAGATCTCCCTCCTGTTGCTCTTTCCAGGCTCAGAATGGAATAAATAAGAAATGCTGAGTTTCCAAAGTTGAAAGGGAAGAGCTGTCTTTGTTGGGTCTGTAGGGCTGGCATGGCATCTGGTCCAGCTAATGTGTCCAGCCAGGTCCAGGCCCACACTCTTAGGAAGGGAATCAAAGAGAGAGAGTGAGGACAAGAGCAAAGACCCCTTTCTCCTTCTGTATGTGGAATAGCTGAGGGAAGCCAGGCTCTGCCGCTACAGGCAAGGTTGCCTGGAGTGAGTCTCCTGTGGGAATGAAGCTGGGCTCCCAGGGCCCCAGCCACGCCTGGTCAGCACAGGCCAAAAGGAGTCTGTGGGAAGCCTCCAACCTCGGAGGCTGCCTGAGGTCCCTTGAGCTTTCTCAGACATTTCTGGATTGGGACAGAGCCTTAGACCCTCCCCGCCCTACCCCCAACATTGGATGCCTGCCTAATTGAGGCTTTATTTATCTCCACATTTTCCCAGCTCTGTATAAAGAGACAGGCAAGTGAGTGAGGCCTACAGATACTCCAAGAGCGGGTGTGGGGGGTGGGGGAACGAGGGGGAAGCGGGGAGCAGTGGTGGAAGTGGTTGAGGAGAGGAAGAATACTCAAGAATCTGCTTCCATTCTCCCCAGGGACTGCGGAGGGATGGAGACGGGGCTAGGGTGAAGGACTGCCCAGTGGGTGGCTGTGCAAAGGGTTTCTTTTCTTCCTTTTCCCCTCACTCAGAAACTCACAAATAGCCATGTCAAAGGCACATGCATTACAAATGGAAGCTGAGAGAGCCAGCTGCAAGCTATTTGCTTTTCCATCCCTCCTCTCTAAATGCTTTCCCCTTCCTCAGCAGACCCCTCTTTCCAAGCTCTCACTAGTCATGGAAGAGCTGGGGCAACCAGTTCTGCACCCCCAGCAGAATACTCCCAAGGTTAACTGAATCGTATCTAAATACATTTAACAAACAGCCACTTTTTGTGAAAATGCATGACAAAATGTGAAAAATTCTCCTTTTGCTTTCTTTTCTTGCAACTTTGAGTTTTCCTACTCAGATTTCTTAAAGTGAAGCAAACCTGTAGCTAAAATGTCATTGGTGGCTTGAGCCTATAATCCCAGGACTTTGGAGGCAGAGGCTGGAAGATCTTGAGACCAGGAGTTTGAGACCAACATGGGCAATATAGCGAGACCCTGTCTCTACAAGAAACTTAGCTGAGCATGGTGGCACACACTTGTAGTCCCAACTACTTGGGAGGCTGGGGCAGGAGGATTGCTTGAGCCCAGTAGTTTGAGGTTTCCATGAGCCATGATCACATCACTGTCTTCCAGCCTGGGTGACAGAGAGGGGACCCTGTCTTTAAAAATAAATAAATAAGTAGCTGGGCTCAGTGGCTCAGCCTATAATCCCAGCACTTTGGGAGGCCGAGGCAAGTGGATTGCCTGAGCCCATGAGTTCAAGACCAGCCTAGGCAACTTGGTGAGACCTTGTCTCTAAAATAAAATAAAATAAAATAAAATAAAATAAAAAATTGGCTGGGTGTTGTAGTGCATGCCTGTAGTTCTGGCTGCTTGGAAGGCTGAGGTGGAAGGATCTCCTGAGCCCAGCAGGTTGACGCTGGGGTGGCTGTGAGTGTGCTACAGCACTCCAGCCTGGGCAACAGAGTGACACTCTAACTCATAAATAAGTAAATAAATAAGTAAATAAATAAAATGCAGATAGACAAATACATAAAGATTGGATTTGATCTCAAAGCCAAGGGGAGTGGTCATATGCAGGAGCACAAATGCCATGAAAATGATCTGCTGTTTCCAATGCTTTTTCCAATTATAGAACTAACATTTATTGCACAAATTTTGTAAAAATAGGAAAGCACAAAGATGATAAGATAAACTGATGCTCCAGGAAAAATCCTTCTAAGTATTTCATCTCTACCTGATGTCAGTCTGCCATTTGAGCCAGTCTAGAGGGTAGAGTGGATGCTTGTTCTTGTGCGGTGGTCTCCTAGGATGGCAGGACCACCTTGTGCAGTGGTCTCCTAGGGGACCAACTTTCAGAGACCCTTCAGCGACTCTGCCCATATTCTGCCCTACAACCGTCCTGAGTAGACGGCTGTATAGCTAGGTACAGGTATGGGGTTGACTTGGAAACACATTAACTTGGAAACCTATAGTTTCCTGTCCCAAAGGGATTCTGACTTGAGATCTAAGTTGTGTGGGGTACCTCGTTCCCCCTGCCAAATCCCCCAAGTCAGTCTGGCTTGGGATGAAGGCCACAGTGCACCAACAGTCTCTGGGGAACATAGCAGAGCTGACCCAGTGAGTCCAGGGTGGGGAGGCCAGGCTTACAGCTTAGTTCAAGCTAGGCTTTCTTCCTCCTTGTGGAACCAGTCAAAGCAAAACGAAATTGAATTAGTCTGTCCTCAAGCAGTTTGTCAGAAAAATGCATGGGTTGGTGCATGTGAGTTTGAATTCCAATTCTGCCATCTGTTAACTGACCTTGAACACTTTTGCAATCTCACTAAACCTGCATTTCCTCGTCTGTAGAATGGGGATAGTAATAACAGCTGTTTAGGTTAACTGTGGACTTAAACCAGAACTCAGCAGAGTTTCCTGTCCTCTCTGCTACCCTCCTGCTTTGGGAGGGAGAGGCAGGGGGATCTTCCAAGCAAGGGAGAGGCTCACTTCACCCTCAAGGTGGTCCCTTCTTGGTGTCCGGCCCAGTGGCACCTGCCAACTAGTTAAGAAGCAGAGCTTAACACTTTGGTAATGTTATACCTAGATTTAAATATATATGTATATAGTCATTTAAAAGAAAAACTTCAGGAACATTTTGACAATATTGTAGACAACAATGAGGACTCCAGTTGTGCATATGTTTTTCCTACTGGGGCAATTATTTCTTGAGGATAGAGTTCTAGAAATAGAATTTTAGGCCAATGGCTATGGATGCTGACTTTGTCTTCGTTGCAGGTTTGCAAACTGCTCCAGGCAGCTGCAATCTGAGTGCTGCAGGAGCGCCTTTCCCCTTCCTGAGTCCCAGGAGGTTGGGCTTGGCCTAAAGGAGGGATGCATTACTCTCGTCAAGTGTCAGCCTCAGGGAGCTGAGGGCTGAAGAGGAGGAAACATCTCTAGCGGTGTAGTTATCTGAGGTGTTTCTAGGTTTTTCTTGCCTATTTGTGTCTGAAATGGCCGGTAGTCAAGGCCAGACCTCAGGGGCAGGAAGAGAGAGCACCAGATCCTGCCTCTCCTTTGGCCTCCACAAACACCTACCTTGTAGTCCAGATTGTGCCAAAACCTGAGAGAAGATACCAAAGAAGTGAGTCCTTCTGCTGCCTCTGCCCAGCACTGGGCCTCCAGAGGGCTGATGCAGTGTGGAGCTGCCAGATGTTGCTCCTTTGCCAGGCCATTGTGATGGGATTGGTGGTGGGCAGGAGTTGAGGCCTCTTACTTTGGTCCCATGGTGAGGAGAAGGGACACCTGTGGAGGGTGTGTCCATCAGTCACCTCTTGTCTGTGCAATGGGTGACAGCCTCCTCCTAGGGACCATGCTGGGTCAAGATAACTGTGTCATGTGTCCCATGTGCTCAGTGTGCACGGCTCTGAGAGGCTAGGACTGGGGCTGGCATAGGCACAGATGCCCCTTGCTGTGTGGCCTAGGTGACATCTGCTGGCACTACACTCAGTCTCCTTGTTTTCTGCACTGATAGCCCGGCTACTGGGCACCTTTTCCCAGAGGACTCTGCAGGAAACATCTCAAGGGTTGTGGGGCTTGCTGGCTGGTCTGGAGTAGCCACCTGGTGCTTGGGCTCCTGCTCTGGACTAGCACTCCATGAAATTCTTCTTCCTGCCCTTCTCCAACCAAACCCAGTGCCCTTCTGGGGGTTGACATCGTGTGTATTCCTTCTATAAACCACTTCTGTTTAGTATGTGCCCCAGGAGTTAATACCGTGTGTGAGCCTTGTGCACTTTGAGCAGTGCATGACAATGACACAGATGTGGATGTTCTTGGATTGGAAGACCCATATGTGCCTGCCTCCAGTTTCTTCCACCCCCCAATGTCTTGTTTCCCTTGAGGCAGGGTGGTACGCTGGAGCAATTTTGGACCAAGAGTCAGAAGGCTTGGTCACTCCAGGCAGCCGTGGGCCAGGTCACTTCCACTGCCTCACCTTGAGGTCGTCTTTAAGATGAGAGAAGCTTGGATTAGATGCACTTTGGTGAAAGTCTCGAGTAAAGCATTGGCACCGTGTGGAGCCAAGGAGACCAGTATTGTCACCTCCTCCATCTCTTTAGCTTCCCATACAGAGGAGCTTGTCACCTGTCTTCATTCCTGGTCCCCACTGGAGGCTGTCCCCCCATCAGCACTGCTGGGAAAAGAGCTCAGACCCCAGGGCCGCAGAGGCAATGTGGGTATCTGGTTGCAGTGGCTGCTGGGGAGCGGCAGCCTCTATTTTTAGTAAGCTGCCTAATTGGAGGCCCTAGTGGAGTTTAACCAGCTCACCTTGCACTCTGATCCCTCTGTTTGGGCTTCTCTTTTTACATGGAAAGAGTTGAAGTTCATGCCCTGACCAAAGAAAATAATCTGTTTTTGCAGGAGACAAAGGCTTTTGCTGTTAAAACCCTGCCCGTCCCAGGGCCCCTGCTCTGTTTCTTAAGTAATTTCCAGTGGACTGTCGGCTTTGATGTTGGTTCCTTCCTGATAAGATCTGTCTTTCTTATCTGCTGTATCAGAACATCACTGGGTGGAAAGAGTATTGAAAAAGATGGAAGCATAATTCTCTACAGGAAAACAGATTGGTTTCAAGTATACTCTCCTTACATCCTACCGCAGACAGTGGCCCTGTGCACACTATTTCCCTCACTTCTAATGCCCTTGCTTTATTTTAAGCTAAAAGAACCAAATCCTCGAGTAACGCTTCTTTGTTCCTTTTTAGCCACAGGATATCTCATATGACGTGAGGCAGAGTGTTTTTCTAGGGAACAATCATCATTTAGCTTCTCTGCAAATGAAAGGAGCACTGTATATCTTTAGTGGCTCTGGGAATGGCGTATAGAATACATTCACAACCCCTGAGTGAGGGTTCTCCTCCTGTGACTCCTTCCATTCCAGTGCCACTGAAGTTATGGGCCAACGTTTCTGAGACAGTTGAGGTCATCCAACAAATTCTTCAAACCTCTGGGCTCTTCCAAAGTAGGGAAATTCCGGAACTAAAGTTAATGAAAGGCATCTAATTAGCTTTACAGGTGAGGTAGGTAGAACATATATAATATGGGAAGGAATACTGAGCTGATGGGGTTGGAAGTGTTATTAACTCACTTGAAAGTCTCTGGGGAAACCACCTGTCCCTATTACTGTTGGTTAGAGTGCTGTGTGGACCAAAGCCAGGGCTCAAGCCTGAGAAGCCCAGCTTCTCGTAGGCCTGAGTCACCATCTCTTCTGACATCAAACTCCCACCTATTTTGTGAGTTTTTTTGTTTGTTTGTTTGTTTTTTGGTGAGGACTAGGTTCAGCAGCAGGTTGGGAACTCCTTGCTGACTTATGTGATGCCAGTGCAGAGCCTGCCATTTCTCTTGCCAGGGTGTTCGAGGAGGTTGAAGCAGAGATAAATGTTCACTGATGCCTGTGGACCAGCAGATTCACTCCTGGACCTGGACATCTTGACTCAGCTTCTTTATTCCAAGGAGCGTTTTCTAGCAAGTGACACCCTCTGGTCATCCTGTTTGGTGCCTTGTTTTTTAACCTGCCATGACCGGCACTCTGTAATAGACTTGTGAGCTGCATGCTCAGAAAAACTTTTGTCTATTGTAAAGGAGATACCTTGCTGTTTGTTGACCTGTCCATTCATTCAGGGGTCTCTATGAATCTGTTCATTCAGAGGTCTCTCTCTCTCTTTTTTTTTTGAGTTGAGTCTCACTCTGTCGCCCAGGCTAGAGTGCAGTGGCACACCCACTCACAGCCATCCCAGAGTTGGCCTGCTGGACTCCTGCGATTCTCCCGCCTCAGCATTTCAAGTAGCCAGAACTACAGGTATGGGCTACCATGCCTATTTTTTAATTTATTGTAGAGACAAGGTCTTACCAAGTAGCCCAGGCTGGTCTCAAACCCATGGGCGCAGGCTGAGCCACCGAGCCTGGCCCAGATGTCTCTTAAGCATCTATGTGTTTCTACTATGTAGCTAGGGACTAGGAGGGGGACCTTCCTCCTGGCCTTAGGGGGCTGGTGGCCCTGCCAGGAGGCAAACTCCCAAACCTCTGTGGAGGGGAATGCTCATAGCCAGTTAACAAATACCAGGTGAGGGGTGTGGAGGAAGCCTTATCAAAGCCAAGGAAGTCAGGGCTCCTTGGAGATGGGGGCAGGTGAATCGGAGCTGGAGAAGATGAGGTCAGAGAGGTATGTGGAGAACTAAAGATCTCAGAAGAGGCAGAATTTCAAATCCACTGAACAAATGGACCGGGCTGGCTTGCAGGAGTCTGTCTGGGAAAAGAGGAGATGGAAACTGTTTTCTGCCCTTGCCATCCACATCCTCAGATGTTCTGGGGTTAGTCAGGGTGGGAGGCATGAGTGCTTTATTTTATTTTATTTTATTTTTTTTGAGTTTCACTCTGTCGCCCAGACTGGAATGCAGTGGCCGCTCCCGGCACTGCAGCCTCGACCTGCTGGGCTCCGGCGATCCTTCCGCCTCAGCCTTCCGAGTAGCCGGAGTTACAGGCATGCGCTACCACGCCCGGCTGATTTTTTGATTTATTGTAGAGATGAGGTCTCGCTGCCCAGGCAGGTCTCGAACCCGCGGGCTCAGGCAATCCACTCACCTCAGCCTCCCAAAGGCGCGGAATTACAGGCTGAGCCACCGAGCCCGGCTGCATGAGTGCTTCTTACACTTTCCTTCCTTTCTGACCTTTATGCCCTGGGCGAGAAAGGTTATACTTTTATAAAAGAGGAAATCCCAAGAGGCCTGGCTCGACTGAAGCCTCCAGGGAATGGTAATAAAGTTGGACAGATTGGTTGACATCAGGATAGGAGATTTGATTGTTAATATAAAATCCACCTCCCCCTGGCAAATAGAACTTTTTTTTACTTCTGCTTTGACATGGGCTACTTGAGTTCTTATAAACTCTGATACATGGAGATATCAGAGAGGTGAAGGTCCAGAATCCTGAAGAATGAGGCTTATAAGAGACAGGTGGTCATGGCGCAGCACGACAATGACACGGCATGGTGGCACAGGTAGGGACTCCCACACTGGGCCTGGCTCAGCCACCTGCTAGTTGTATAACTACAGGTGAAAAAAAATTGGTTTTAGTCACAGTTTTACTTAGCTGAAATTTATGTGCTGTACAATTCACCCATTTGACATTTGAAGTGAATAGTTTGACGGTTTTAGTATATCCACACAGTTCTCTACCTGTCACAATGGTCAACTTTAGAACATTTTTATCATCCCAAAGAAAAGCTTTGTCTTTTAGTGATCACACCCCCTTTCCCTCCAGTACTCCAGTCCCAGATAACTTTCTGCTCTGTGGATTTGCCTATTGTGGCCATTTTATATAAATGGAATCATATAATGTGTGGCCTTTTTGACTGGCTCATTTTCACTTAGTATAATATCCTAGGAGTGGGATTGCTGGGTAATATAGTAACCATAACTTCTCTGTGTTTCCTCAGGAGTAAAACTCATATGATAACGAGGAACATGTATCTTATTTATTTGTCAGCACTTACTATGTGTCAGACACTGTTCTTAAGTGTTCTATAAACATTCTCATTTAATCCTCATGACAGCCTTTATGACATAGGTCCTCTTTTTAACCTTTATTTTGTAGATGTGAAAAATAGGTCTAGAGAATCCGAGTAAGTTGTCCAGAAGCACACTGCTATGCCGCTGTTTGCATATGCCATCTCACGTGGTACTGGTTTTTCCTTATATGTGGAAGTAAACAGCTGTTTTTTTGATGCACATAATGCAGTGTGCCAGGCTGCATGTCCATGGGGGTTTCGTTGTTGTTGCTTTTGAAACAGGGTTTTGCTAGGTTGCCTAGGTTGGACTTCATAGATTTGTGCTCCCCTGAGTGTTGGCTATATGAGCTAATTGATGTGAATTAACAGAATTCATTTTTGTTTTCCTGATAGAGAATGACTTCTGTGTCTCACCAGTAGAGGACATGTGCCATGGAGGATGGATGAAGATTCCTGCTGACTGGGTGGCTGTGTCTCTCCTCCTTCCTTCCTGTTAGGCAGTACAAGGCTGCATTGAAGTCTAAGAGGGGAAGCCACGAAGGCAGAACCATCTCTTTACCCTTTCTTTGTCCCCATCACCTTCCTCCCCTGGCTGCTAGCAGAGTACCTGTCCTGCATCACAGAGAGAGAGAGCCACGATTGTTTTCTTTCTGCTTGCCTTCTCCGTGCTTCCCCTTAGTTGCCCATGAAGTCTCAGTGCTGTGCCAGCTAGCTAGCTGCAGGGAGTCGCTCCCTCTACTTGAGCGTCATTCTCTCCAATCTCCCTTCTGTTTTTTGCTCAAGTGGGAACTAAGGCCCATCGGTGTGGGCCACCAGCTCCATTCTTAAGCCTTGCTCCATCATTGTCCCAAGCCCACACTGGGACCCTGGTATGGATACTTGTTAAAGTTTTCTGTCTCAAGAAAGGCTTGCTCTGTTGGGCTCCTTGGTTTGGGGAGGGGTTGTATGTGGTGGGTCTTTGTTGCTTTTAAGTACTTCTGTAGAGTGGTCCCAGACATCCACTGTAGGCATTTTTGGTGATTTCTCTTGTATTTCCTCTTGTGTTATGGTTACCCACTTCTGGGTTATATAAGCTGCATAGAAAAGCCTACAGATAGCCTTTTGTTGTTCATCCTCAAGTAGACACTAATCTCATTCGATGTAATCTGAGATGGGCATCGTTTCATCCCAGGGCCAGAAAGCCTGCCTGCTGTCCCGCAGCATGTCTCACCTGCTCTCATGGCTGGGACAGGCCGAGGGCCCCTCTCAGGCTATTCCACTGCAGGCCTCAGGCCAGCCCCCAGGTGGTCTTGGTTGCCATTTCCTGGCCAGTGGTCTCCTAAGAGTCTAGGGTTCCCTATTGCTCTGTGGCAGGGGTCACCGTTTTCCTACGTCTTTAGTTCTAGGGAGGCAGAGTTGGTCTTGAAACTGGTTAAGGACATCGTCTTCACCCTGCTGTGCTCCTCTTACTGGGAGCAGATTTGCTTTGGCCACCTGAGAATGGGGCAGAGGGATGAGATATTCGTTTGCCTTGGCTTGAAGGTCTTTCAGGCCATTCAAGACAGGAATGCCCTGGGCCTTTTGGCTCTCTTTGCCTGAGCCAGACTACTGAGGCAGAGGAAGAGCAGGCAATATTTTCAGTGGTGGTGCTGTTGGAACCTCAGGATGAGAGACACCTTCTCTGATCATCTGAAGTCCTGTACTGAGGAAGCTTTCCAGTGAGGGGCTGCTTCCCTGGAAACAGCGGGACTCCACAGAAGGGCAACAGGAAGGGGCTCCAATTTGGGTCCTACTACTTCAGCTAATAGCTCAGCTGTTACCAGCCCTGTGGCCTACGCAGGGCTGTCTTTTCAGTACATCTTAGGGTTTGGATCTTTGACATCTACCACCCAAAGGGAGTCTTTTAAAAGAAATATTTTATTGAGGTAAACCATAATGCAGAAAAGTACACACATCACAGGTTCAGCTTGATGAAGCCTCACAGACTGAGCACACCTGTGTAGCCAAGCTCCTAGACCAGGAACTGTGGCATCTCCAGGTGGTTTTGGGAGCTTGTCAGGAGCAAGATGTCTGCAGAAGGTAGCAGTGAGGTGATGTGTAACCTCACTTGCTGTGTCTCCCTCAGCTTTGCCAGGTGCTCGACACAGTGGAGGTGCTCAGTATCTTGTCCACTGAATGATGGGACAGGTGAAAGGAAACTGGCTTCCCATGTTCTTGGTCTTTTTTAGGGAGCCTGTGGTGGTCTCTGGGTGTTTCTGCGTCTTCCCTCTTTGTGTTCAATTTGTAGAAGTCTCTGCCCAGAGAATGTGACGCTGGGTTGGCAGCAGCAGAGACACACCACTCCCAGCTCAAGCAAAGCCTGGGATCAAAAGCAAAGCCTGGGATCAAGCAAAGCCCTGTGGTTCAAAAAAGTTGAACCACAACCAATTATGAGTGAGGGTGCCAAGTGTGCTCTAGAGACCACCCTCCTACAGAGGGCCCAGAAAAGGCCGTCCTGCCCAGCCCCCCGGCCATCACCCACTACAGGCAGTATTCATGTGGGGTTTCTTCTTTTCTTTCCGGAACCAGATCTTCCCGACCACCTCATATCTTTGGCTAATTTGGGACTCTGGCCAGACCTGCTGAAGAGATTGGGGAGGGAAATCTGTTCAGTCTGGAGAGGCAGGTCAATCCAAGAGGGTGGGTTTTGACCAGAGTTGAGGAGTATGATGAAAAAAAGACCCCACACTGGCAAAGAAATTGCCACTAAACCTTCATAAAAGACCAGTCTGTACATGTGGGACATGTGGGAGTGGCAAGTTATAGGGATGGGCCTTAAAACATCACTGTCAATGCATTGCCCCAGAAGAGGTTTGCATTTCTGAGAAGTGGATTGGGAATTCCCAGTGGAAAGCAGGCATTTGAAAGCATCCAAGATAAGGACTTATTTCTCAAATGCTGGCCTTCCTGCAGTGCTGCAGAGGATCTCAGTTCTTAATAATCCTTTTAGTGGAAAGTTTTATCTTCGACACATTTGGTTAGTTCTTAGCTCCTGCTCCTGCCCTTTGGAAGTGTAGCCTGGAAGGTGTTTGGGTTTAATGGGCTCTTGGCGCCCCACCTTGAGAGCAAGTAGATTGGTGTTTGTGAGTTTTCACTGTGAATTAAGATCTCAGAACAACAGGGCACTTTCTCCAGAGTTCTGCACTTACAGCCTGGGGCTCCAGCTTCTCCCAGTGACAAACCCCAAGAGTCATCAGGAAGAAGCCAAGGTGCCTGGACAGGGCAGGTACTTCAGGGCTGCTGCCAGGTTTGGGTAGGTATGGGGGCGGTGAGCCAGATCAAGACTGGGTGCTGTTGAGGTTGCTTCAGTGTCTGGCATTTCTTAGATAGTTTGAGGATCTCAAGCCTAGGCTATTTTCATTCTCCAGGGGCACAGGAGGTCAAGGACTGGCAGGTGTATCCTGAGCCTGGTACTCACTGTTAGTAAAGGAAGATGTGTGGGTCATGCCCACACAGGACACTTCCCCTGGAGTCCAGTGTCCCCAGGGGTAAAGCCCTAGAGGGCTTGGCCTGTGTTCAAGTGGACTTGGTACATAGGCCCCATGCCATCCCCACAGATCCCTTACTAGAGGCCAGTTCTTACCCTCCATTGTCCCTTGTGTTTGAAACCCAGATGGCTAGGGAAGCCCAGTGATACCTTATGTGTCTTGAGCTCAGCCTTGAGTTTCTCTCTCTCTCTATCTGGTTCGGAATCTTGGAAAAACATTGAGTTTCTCCCAAGTAGATGATTTGAAGTCCTTTGGGCTTCTGGCTTGTATGAGTCCCTCTGTGGCTGCCTGCTGCCTCTGGGTCTGTAAGTGGTTGGCAGGAAGGTGCATGTGTGAAAGCCCCTGGTGTGCCACGTGTCAACAGCAAGCTCCTGCAAACATTCTGCTCCAGCCAGACACTTGCAGCTGGCAGAACCTAAGGAACTGGCCCTGTGCTCAAGGGCCGGCACAAGGTGTTGCTCTGTACTGAGGGGACTGCCTGGAGCTACAACTGCCCCCTCGCACATCTCATCTCTGCAAGGGGCCATTCCCCTGTAGGTGGAGCTGTTGCCTGGCACAGCCACACCTCTGCCTGTTTCTCAGGTTCTTGGTGCCAGGCCTGCTGGGTAGGATGGCCTTATCTCCCACCTTGTCCCTCAGGCTATCTGAATGCTTCATTTTCTTTCCTTGAGACTGGCAGGGCCTTTCGGAGTGCTGTCCCAGGACCAGAGGCGTCCCCCAACCCCCACTGCCAGCAGTCTCTTTACAGCTGTGTTTTATCTCCACACTCCCTCTGTCTCCCTTTGCTTTCATCAGGCCCTCTTGGGCTCAGACAAAAGCTGTAAGTGACTTGATACAACTGGGTGACCAGCCTGAGACAGAATGACAGTCATCAGAGCTGAGCCTCTATGGCATCACATAGAGATCAGGGTCTCTCTTTGAGGCAATGGTTCCCATCCTTGGCTGTATGTTAGGAGCACTAGAGAAACTTTTAAAAATTCAATGCCCTAGTCCCACTCCAGAGAATTTAAGTCAGAGTCTCTGGGCGTGGAACCTGTATTTTAAAAATTTCCCAAGTGATTTCATTATTCAGCAAAAATTTGAAAACTCTTGTTTCAAGCTCCAAAACCTTCCAGCTCCTTTTCTTCTCTAGACTCTAGGGAAGTTTGGTCCCTAGGAGCCTCCTCTTCCTGTTTCAGACTCCTGTACTTAGGGTGAGCAGGAAGGTGCTGAGGATGAGACTGGGTGGACATTATGGGCCTCACAACTGCAGTGCTTTTCTGTCTCTCTGTGGCAAACAGCATCTTGTTTTCTCTAGATCTCCCCGGCAGGCTTTCAGGCAGAAAAGCCGTTAAACTATGTGTCACAGCAGTGCTTTCTCCCTCCCAGGCTAGGATAAACTCAGAGGCCAAGCGAACCAGGATCCTGCTGAGGGTGCCAGCAGCAGCACTCCACCCACATGCCTGTCTGCTTGCTGCCTCTGCCTCCTTCCAGAGCCCTCTCCTGCCACCTGCCCTGGTGCAGACTTCCAAGCGCACTCAGGCTGGATAGACAGCTCCAGCAGGAAAGACCCTTAGCCCCTCCTCTCCCTTTGCCTTCTGTGCTCTCTCTGCACATACCTTGAAGAGGTCTAAAAAACTCAAGTCAAAGGTATAAAATATTCAGCCATTATCTGTTCTGCTCACTGCTGAGCTCACAGATATACAGGACACCATGACAGTTTCTCCTCTGGGCGTTGCCCAGAGATTTCAAGCAGTGGTGTAAAAGGAGTGCATACCTTTACAATGCAGTGGAGTCTGCAAGCCTAGAGGCCACAGGAGCTATATATAAGCTCTGTGTTTAAGGGGTTCTTCCCATGGGGATGCTAGCTGGCACTTCTGAAGCCACCATGCATGTGTACTGGGATTGAACAGCTTAATACCTGGACAGCAGATGTTGGAAGCTGCTGTTGGAGCAGGAAGGCACAGGCAAGTAAGGGAAGGAGGCTAGAATGATCCGTGGGGTGGTAGGCGAGAATTGGAGATACTGATATGTTTAGCTTGGTACAGACTTTGAAATACATAAGGATATATGAAGAGAAATATTTATGATAAATGGTTATATATACCTATATTTTCTTGTTCTGTTAGCTGAGAGGGCTTAGAAGCCATGACATCCTAAGACCAGTGAGCACACCAACACCTAGATTTTGGTTTTTGACACCTCTCTCCAATAAAAGGAACCGGGCTCCTTGGGGCAACAGCTGACTCTAGGGCTGGGGGACAGGAAATATACTGCAAGTGCCTGCAGCACCTTGGAGTACCAGTAAGTGCTTTGAGACTTACTCACAGGTGCACACATTGATGGGCTGTGTCAAAGAGATACAGGAGCCAGCTGGGAAAGCTCCTGGTAGGCAGAGCTAGAACAATTTTAGAAACAAATAATGTCATCTTGATTATGCTGTAGTGTGAATGTTTCTCCACTCCAAACCTCATGTTGAAATTTGATCCCCAGTGTTGGAAGTGGGCCTGCTGGGAAGTATTTGGGGAATGGGGACAGATCCCTCATGAATAGATTAATACTCCCCTTGGGTGAGGGACAGTGAGTAAGTTGTTTTATTAGTGTCCATGAGAGCCTCACACCTCCCCCTCACCCTCTTTCTTCTCTTGCCCTGTAATCCCTGCACATAAGTGGAGGCAGCCTGGGGCCTTCACCAAATGCTCATGCCCAGTCTTGAATTTTCCAGTCAACCAGAATTATAAGTCAAATACAACTTTTTAAAAATAAATTATCCAGCCTCAGGTATTCCTTTATAGAAACAAAACAGAATAAGGCATTTGTATAATCCAAAATATAAAATATCCATGAGCTCACACTGATACAAGTAAATGATTTAGTAAAGAAATGGGAGAGAAGAAGCAAAATGTCCTACGGAAGAGCCTGTGAGTAAATGGTGCTGGGAAAACTGACTGACCACATGCAGAAGATTAAAACAAGACCGCTACCTATCACCATACACAAAAATCAACTCTAAATGGATAACAGACCTAAATGTAGAACCTCAAACTATAAGAACCTTAGAAAACGCAGGAGACACCTTTATGGAAGTTGGAACTGACAACCAATTCCTGATCAAAACCCAAGTGCCCATGCCATCAGAGATAAGATAGACAAGTGGGACCTCATCAAACTGACAAGCTTCTGCAAAGCCAAAGAAACCATCAAGAGAGCAGGGAGACAGCCCACAGAATGGGAAAAAATATTTGTCAACTGTATGACCTGACAAAGACCTAATATCTAGGATCTACGAGGAACTCAAACGTGCCAAAAAGAAAAAAACAAACAGCCCTATTACAAAGTGGGCAAAAGATATGAATAGACACTTCTCAAAAGAACATATGAGCAGCCAACAGATGAAAAAATGCTCAGCCTCACTAGTCATAAAAGAAATGCAAATTAAAACTGCACTGAGATACCACCTAACTCCAGTCAGGATGGCCATCATCAATAACAAAAAAACAACAGATACTGGAGAGGATGCGGCAAAAAGGGAACACTTCTACACTGTTGGTGGGAGTGTAAACTAGTACAGCCTCTGTGGAAAACAGCGTGGCGATTCCTAAAAGATCTAAAAATCAACCTCCCATTTGACCCCGCATGGGAGTATACCTGGAGGAACTCAAATCACTCTATGAAAAAGATACCTGCACACACATATTATTGCAGCATTATTTACAATAGCAAAAACATGGAACCAACCATGCTGCCCATCGAAAGAGGACTGGATTAAAAAATGTGGTACATATACATGATGGAATATTACACAGCCATAAAGAAGGACAAAATCATGAACTTCACAGCAACCTGTGAAGTACTTAGAGTCTATAATACTGAGCAATCTATCACATAAACAAAGAACTGAGTATCACATGTTCTCACTCATAAGCGAACCTTGAACAATTATCATAATACTATAAGAAAAGGACTGGCAGTAGCAGGAAACTGCCAGGGGGGTGGGGGAGGTGGGATTGGCAGTAATGGGAATCTGCCAAGGCAGAGGGGGCATACCTCATCAACAAGGGTACCTGCATAAAGAACATTTATATATATAATCCTGAATTGTGCCCCACATCTTTAAAATAAAAAAATTAAAAGTTAAAAAAACATATTTAAGAATAGGAAAAAACTCTGCCCTATGCAGAATTCCAAATAATTTGTGCAGATGCTTCTCCCCTAAGGAGGTGGAGCAAAACTCCTCAATCCTTATGTGTGGGCTGCACGTAGTTACTTCCTTTCAGAGTGTGTGGAAGTCTGGGAGCAGCTCCACTATGGAGAAACTGACAGATACAACACCAGCAGGTGCTCAAGGTCAACCTCAACAGTGATGTGTCCTGGACCCTCGAAATGATGGTTGAGAAAGGCACTTGATCTCTGTGATCTTTCTCCCTAAAACATATAACCACAGTCTAGTCATGAGAAAAATATTAGACAAACTCAAGTTGAGAAACAGTCTATAAAATACCTGACCAGCCACTCCTCAGGACTATCAAAGTCACCAAAGGCAAGGAAAGTCTCTCAGAATGTCATAGCCAAAGGTAGCCTAAAGGGACAGGACCACTACAGTACTTGTAATGCAGGATCCTGGGTGGGGTCCCGGGACAGAAGGTACAAGCTAAGGAAATCAGAATTGAGTTGTGCTGAATGAAGTATGAGCTATAGTTATTAAGAAGAGCAGGCTGGGCGTGGTGACTCAAGCCTGTAATCCCAGCACTTTGGGAGACCGAGGTGAGATAATTGTCTGAGCCTGTGGATTCAAGACCAGCCTGGGCAACATGGTGAGACCTTATCTCTTCAACAAATTAAAAAACAAAAAAATTAACGGGCGTGGTAGTATGCACCTGTAGTTCTGGCTACTTGGAAGGCTAAGGTGGAAGGATCGCCAGATCCCAGCAGGTTGGTGCTGGGGTTGCCGTGAGGGAGCCACTGCACTCCAGCCTGGGTGATGGAGTGAGACTTCAACTAAAAGGGGGGGTGAGGAGCAGCTTTGGCTCATTAACTGTAATAAATGCACCACCAGTGTAGTATCTTATACCAGTAAGATATTAATGACAGGGTAAAGTGAGTGAGGGGCATGTGGGGACTCTTTACACTCTTTTTACAACTTTTCTGTAAATCTAAATCTATCCTGAATTTAAAAACTTATTCAAAAAGTAAAACAAAAAGAAGGAAGACATACTATAGAGACGTGAGGAAAGAGGACATTGCTCTAGGTCAGGCTGCTAGAGCCGTGTAAGAAAGGAGACACCAATGGACTTGCCCTTGAAGGAAGACAGGAAGGATACAGCACCCTGCCAGGAAGACCTGGACAGGTGTCCTGAGGCAGGACAGGAGGGCCTAGATCATCGGAGGGAAGCTAGGAAGTGGAGGCTCAGACCATGGTGGGAGCATCAATTACCAGGGACTTTCCTGTCATCTCCCCCATGACCCTGGTGCCCACAGCATGGCCTACATGTCTGGGAGCCTCTGTTTCTGCCTCTGTTGGAGAGAGATCTGGTGATGGATGGTGCCTAAGAGACTGTACTGGGAAGCAGTTGTAGAGGCTGAAGTCAACATCCTTCTTAGGACCACATGTTCTTTAGTTACAGGACTTGGTCAGACTCTTTTGTCTGTTAAACCAAGGCAGCAGGACTAAATGGGGTGATTCAGGGCTAACTCTGCTGTCTCGGGTGCTACCGTCAGCACTTAATAGTTTCTGACTGCAGTCAGCCTCCTACTTTCTTGAGAATGATGTCTGGTCACTTGCACCCCAGGAGGCCTTGTTTCTCACTGAAGCCCTCCACCGCCTCATATGTGGACTACCTTGATGTTTCTCAAGCTTGCCTAACCACTGGAGGGCAGCTGTCTGAGGATGGACTTTATCAGTTTAGTTCAGTGCTGAGTTACCAGTTCCTCAACTGGTGCCCAGCCAGAGCAGGTGCATGAGAAATATTCTCTAGGGGAGCAGATGCTGTGGGTCACTGGGTTCAGCTTGGGCATGCTGCTGTGTTTTTGACTGGTTTCCCTGTATCTATGATGGCTTGATATTGCCTCATGTTTATGAGGGCAGAATGTGCAGCATATCTGAAAGGCCCTCGGTAAATACACCTCCTCATCTCCAGCTGAACTCTGTTTCTTCACTCTTCTGCACTTTGGGCCTAGCTCTAGCCCTTGTGCCATGAGCCACCCTTAAGATGTCTGCATTCTCCAATCCTGGCCTCCTTGCCTCTGCTTCCCACAGGCAGCATTCAAGTCTTATCTTAGTGCCTGTCTCACCATGACGGCTGTGTACAACCTCTTTCCCTCTAGTCTGTGAGCAGTCTCAGGTGGGTGCCATGTCTTACTAATCACGGTGGCCCCAGGCCCGGTGCCCAGTGGATGCTTATGGAGTCAATGATTTGGAAGACAATAGTGCTGTAGCTCCAGCTCCTCCCCAGTCACTCCTCATCCTCTGTTGGTTAAACAGTGCTGGCTCCTACAGTCTGTTCCTATAGGGCTCTCTTGGGGATTCTCATCTCCACTGCTCATTGCTCCTGTGAACCAAGTTCCATTTATTCCTGGCCCCTCCCTCCCTCTGCTCCTTTGTGGGGACCCCTGATCTACCAGAGGGGGCTGGCTTCCTGAGGCTGGGCTGTGGGCTGGCGGCCCATAGAAAGGGAGAAAGAGGGAGGATGAAGCAGCTCCCAGGCCATGTGCACGCTGCCAATGCCCTGCCTTTCTCCACCCAGAGGTGCACAGGCTTCTGGAGAGGCTGGACATTTCTGTTTGTGGCACAAGCACTCGCCTTTCTGTGGCCAGCTCAAGCGTTGTTCTTCCCTGGCTGCAAGAAGCCACCTGGTGAGCACTGAGGCTGACTCTAGCCTTGGGCTGTTTGACCTCTGGCTCCACTCCTTCTCCTGTTGGTTACTTATGTGTCTGGCCCTTCTAGCTTTTATGTGATGTGATTCTGCTAGGAGGAAGCTTTTTTTTTTTGAGTTGGAGTCTCACTCGGTCGCCCAGACTGGAGTGCAGTGGCTGCTCCTGGCCACCGCAGCCTCGACCTGCTGGGCTCCGGTGATCCTTCCGCCTCAGCCTTCCTAGTAGCCGGAATTACAGGCATGCGCAACCACGCCCGGCTGATTTTTTGATTTATTGTAGAGATGAGGTCTCGCTGCCCAGGCGGGTCTCGAACCCGCGGGCTCAGGCAATCCACTCACCTCAGCCTCCCAAAGGCGCGGGATTACAGGCTGAGCCACCGAGCCCGGCAGGAGGAAGCTTTTTAAAGAGTGATGTGGGACTGTGGACATTGGCATGCAGATCCGTGCACCTTTGCCTCTGAAAAGAAAGCCAAGTCTTTTCTCTAACCTCCATCCTCTTCACTGCCACCATCCCCTCGTTCCTCAGACTCTGCCTATGAGTCTGTCCTTTGCCTCTGGGTGTATTCTCTTCTCCATTAGCTTGGACAGCTGTGACAGACCCTGGGACCTCTCATCTCTCTCACTCCAGTGTCTATGGGAGCCGTCTACTCTCCAGGGTAGATACTGGAACTGTTTTGTACCCACAGGGTGGCAAGCTGGGGGATGGGAGAGTGGAGTTCTTGGGCCCATGGCCCCAACCAGCTCGGGGCTGCTGGCCTCATATCTTCTGTCTCTGCCACCATTGCTTGGTGTCCCTTCTTATCTTCCTTGAGTCCCATTACTAGTGATATTAGCCTTAAGGGGATCTGTTTTCTATAAAGACGAGGACACAAATGCCAGAGAAAGGTAACTGGAGTATAGATGAGGTACAGAATTGGTGGCTCCTGTTTTCACCCTGAGCCATTCAGGCCAGCATCCTAAAAGTAATCCCTGGCTGATCTCCCCCCACCTCCACTCCCACCCCACACCTTTAGATTCCCATCCCAGCCACTGTACTCTGTCTAGATTCCCACAGGGCTCCTGCCCCAACTATTTGCACCCTTCTCCTGGACTCACCTGCACTGCCCCAAGGCCAGCAGGATGGGGCCATCTGGGCTGTTGCAGTCCTGCCAGCTGGCCTGCCGCCCACTTCCTTGGACCAGACTCAGCCAGTCCTGCATGGTGTCCTCAGCCTCCCCTTCCTTCCACTAGGCCTCTGCTTGGACTTCCGGCCATACCCAGCCCTGAACCTACTTCCCTGCTGTCCCTAGCTCTATACCCACCTGAAATCAGACAGTAGTCATTCTTTTTCATTTCTTATCGCCACAAGAATGGTGAGAGTTTTTCTAAGAGCAGGCCCCTCATCTGTCCTCCTCTCCCCTCTGACCCCAGTACCAGCTGAGAGCGGTGCCCAGTGCAGGGCAAGTACTTAGCAAGCATCTGATGATGGACATGAACCCATGAAGAATGATCCAGTCTCCACCTGTACATTTGTTCAGGGAGTTGAAGGTGATTACATGGTCTTTCAGGCAGGGCCACAGAGACTTCTCCCTCCAAGTCCGGTAGACCTGACTATATATTTAAAATGGGAGTAGAGTCACAGCAGGGAATGCAGGCAGTACAACGGGCTGCACCTGCAGGCAAAGGCCAGACAAGTGATAACTTACTTCTTCCAGAGGTCCTCAAGGCCAGCTACTGAAAATTCAGCCCTCACCTGGATGAAGGGACATTTGTGCAGGCCCCAGGAGAGCCAGGGGCCCAGAGGGGCACAGGTACCAGGTGGGATGAGGAAAGGTAGATTGTAAAGGCAGGTTTAGTGGTTGTGCTGATGGGAAGGAGGTTAGTTTCCTTCAGGGACCGAAGCTTCCTGGCCCCGAGGTGAACCAGCCAGAGTGCTGACTTGCACAACCCCAGCTGAGTCAGAAGACTCACACTTCTAACTGAGGCTTGGTTGTGTGTAGCTTGTATCTGCACAGAATTTTATTCCCTTTTATGGCTGGATAATATTCCAGTTTATGTTGCACATACTACATTTTGTTTATTTATCTGTTGATGGGCACTTAGGTTACTTCCACCTCTTGGCTATTGTGAATAGTACTGTTATGAACATGTGTGGACAAATAACTGTTCAAGTCTTGCTTTCATTTCTTCTGGGTATGTACCTAGAGGTAGAATTTCTGGATGATAGGATAAATCTGTAAAGTCCAGCTTAATTTTTTGAGGAACCACCATACTATTTTCCAGAGTGGCTGTACCATTTTACATTCCCACCAGCAATTCACAGGGGATCCAATTTCTCCACTGACACTGTTTTTTGTTTATTACCCCCACTCTAGTGGGTGTGAAGTGACATTTCACTGTGGCTTTGACTTGCATTTTCTAATGACTAATGATGCTGAGCACCTTTCTTGTGTTTCTTGACCATTTGTATATCTTTGGAAGATGTCTGTTCAATCTTTGGCCTATGTTTTAATTGTTTGGATTTTTTTTGGTTGTTGTTTTAGGAACTCTTTATATGTTCTGCATATTACTCCTTTATCTCGGATGTGTTTTGTATTTTCTCCTCTTCCATGGGTTGGTTGCCTTTTCACTCTCTTGGTAGTTTTTTAGATACACAAAAGTTTTTAATTTATATGAAATTCAGTTTATTTTTTTCTTTTGTTGATTTTGCTTTTGGTGTCATATCCAAGAAATCACTACTAAATCCAATGTTATGAAACTTTTCCTCTTGGTGTTCCTCTAAGTGTTTTATAACTTTTGCTTTTACTCTGGGATCTTTGCTCCATTTTAAGTTCATTGTTGCATATTGTCTAATGTGCTTGGTTCTTGTAGAGTCCTGCTAGCTGACCATTGTGGGTGGGTGAGTGAGGTGGATGAAAACTGTTCTTCCCCAAGTTCTCTTGCCTCTCCCTTCAGTTTTAGGAGGAAGGGGATCCTTGGCTGGGTGGTAAGGGCTTCTCAAGGGAAGCTCCTCTGGCAAAGGGTCCTTGGCCACTTGACAGGGGTCTGAGTGTTTTCAGTTAGCAGGCTGGCCTGGCACAGCAGGTGGAGAGAGGAACTTCCTGGTCTTGGCAACTAGTAAAAAGGGTCCTTGTTTTAGTCTTTTCTCCCTTAAAAAAATAAGTTTAGCCAACTCTAACAGTGCCCCCAGGAAAGCTCTGAATGGGTCATTTCTGCAGCACCCCTCAAAGTCCCCTGGACCACTTAAGTGTGCTCAGCGTGAGACTTGGCCCATCCACTGCAGCACCAAAGCAGGGCTGGTGAGGGCCACACTGTCCACAGCAACTCCTAGTTGCCACTGTGATCCCCAGACACTCCATGTCTTAGGGTTCCCTTCCTGCTCATCCATGGGCGCCTTGAATGCCTCAGAAAGTTCACACTGTTTCTGCTTGGGACCAGAGCCGAATCCCAAAAGGGGACTTTCTAGGGATAGGAACAGTGGCTCTGTATTGGAGATGGCACCCAGTAGATGCAAGTTAGGACCTTGGGATTTCGTCTGTGTAGTCCCTGCCACTTCCTGTGGTAGAGGCAACATGCTTTGATGGGTTAGGAGTTGAGAAACCTCGGCCTCAGTTTCCATGTCTGGAATTCAGGGCAGGGGTGGGATAAAGTGCTTTTCAGGCCTGGATTGGAGGCAGCAGGAGACCAGCACTCTGTTATGGGAACCCTAAGAAGCCACACAGGCCTCTAGAAAGGCCGGCCTACTGACTGCTGGATCTTTGTTTATTTCCTGTTTGTGCCGTATTTTGTTTGTACAAGTTGTTGTCTTTTAGGCTATTTGCACGGTTATGTAACTATCACCACAATCGAATTTTATTTTATTTTATTTTATTTTTTGAGTTGGAGTCTCACTCCATTATCCAGGCTGGAGTGCAGTGGCACGCTCACGGCCACCCCAGCATCGACCTGCTGGGCTCAGGCGATCCTTCCGCCTCAGCCTTCCAAGTAGCCGGAACTACAGGTGTGCGCTACCACGTCTGGCTAATTTTTTGATTTATTGTAGTGACAGGGTCTCTCTAAGTTGCCCAGGCTGGTCTCAAATCCATGGGCTCAGGCAATCCCCTCACTGCAGCCTCCCAAAGTGCTACGATCACAGACTTGAGCCACCACGCCCAGCCCATAATCTAATTTTAGAACATTTTTCATCACCCCACAAAGAAACCCTGCACCCGTTAGCTGTCACTTCCAATCCTCCCCACTCCACAAGCCCTGGCAACTACTCATCTGCTTTGTGACTATCGGTTGACTTGTCCAAGACATTTCATATAAATGGAATTATGCGGCACTGCCTCACAACTTTAACAACTTTACTCACTGCTAGTTGTGGCAGAGTCCAGCAACTACTCATAAGCCTGTCTGTTGACTTGACCAAGACATTTCATATACATGGAATTATGCAGCATCACCTCACAGCTTTAATAACTTTACTGCTAGTTGTGGCAGAGTCCTGACCCAAGGTTGGGTGGTAGCTGCAGACTGAGACCATGGCCTCAGTGGCCTAGGTGGCCCGGGGCTGATCCTGGGAAGGCTGTGGGCCTCTGGAGATGGGGGCCTGCCTAGGGCCCTTCATCCCCTTCCAGCTTCTCCATCTCATGCCCCATGGAGCCTGTTACTGTCATCCTGTTAACCCTTAATAGACATGGGATTTTGTTGAAGTTGATGACTTTTTTTTTTTTGAGTTGGACTGTCACTCCATAGCCCAGGCTGGAGTGCAGTGGCATGCTCATGGCCACCCCAGCATCAACCTGCTGGGCTACGGTGATCCTTCAGCCTCAGCCTTACAAGTAGCTGGAACTACAGGCGTGCGCTACCACGCCTGGCTAATTTTTTGATCTGTTGTAGAGATGAGGTCTTGCCAAGTTACCCAGGCTGTTCTCAAACCCGTGAGCTCAGGTATTCCCCTCACCTCGGCCTCCTAAAGTGCTGAGATTACAGGCTTGAGCCACCATGCCCGGCCGGTTTTATTTGATAAATAAGACATTTATTACATATATTAATTAAATATGTATATTATAAGTGTTCCATCATTCAAAAACATTTTCTGAAGCTCATTTTTGGAGATGCTGACTTAGGTGTGTTGAACAAATGGAATTAATTTTATCAAGCACCTCACAATCTAGTGTGCAGACCAGCTAGGCAGACCTACCAGTGGGCTGGGACTCCACACAGGGTAGCCATCCAGGAGATGAGGGATTCCAGGCAGGCATCTCTGGCAGGGGCAGCTATCAAGGAGGCTGGCTTGCTCAGTGTGTGGCCATGGATCCTTTGGACCAGCAAGCAGGACCAGGAGATAAGGAAGGGCAGTTGGTGCAGGCTATAGAACTTGGGCTGAGGATTGTCTGAGCAGTTGAGACAGGAGGATGGCCTGGCCATCTCTGTGCTCATGAAGGATGGTTTCTGTTTAACAATACTGAGACGCCAAGCACCACCGTGCCTGGGAGGGGTAGAACCCATGGTCCTCCTCACTGTGCACCAGTTGCTCCCAGCCGACCTCGTCCTGCCAAGCCTGCCACAGAACTCCTCCTAGAATCCCAGGCTTGAGGCCTCCTGTCTCCAGTTTGGATTGGTGGGTGGTAGGAAGGAAGGGACTGCAGTTCTCAGAGCTGGGCCTGCATGCACCTGGAGCTGGGTGAGGGGTCGGGTATGCAGTGCAGATGCAGTGTTTGGGGCCAGATGCTGTCGGCCTGCAGCTCTACAGAAGGGCAGACTGTGTGTCTCTTCCTTGGAGTATGTTCTGAAAATCTCTTGTGTTTCCCAGGGCAAGGACCAGAGAAGTCTGTGCAAGGTATTCCTCTGCCCTTGGATAGACCCGTTGGTTTGGGCTGTTGTTTTCAAGATCCCTTGTTAGCCATCACAGCACAAGCAGCAGAGGCCCTGTGTTCCCTCCCCTTGCAGGGAGGCTGCAGCATGTGCTGGGCCCTGCCTCTCTGCCCCAGGGCGGCGTACTGAAAGTGTTCATGGCAAGCATTCAGGGAAAATTTGTTGAATATACTGTCTTCAATGAGGGGTATACACTGAGAAGCAGGAGGGGACAACGTGGCTGTGTAAGTCCCAGTCCTCCTTTCACGTGACAGTATCGTCTCTCTAGTCTCATGACAACTCCGCAAGGTGAAGGATTTTTTTCCTACTGTGGTGGAATACACATAATATAGAATTCACCATCTTAACCACTTTAAAGTGCTCGATTCAGTAGCATATAGTACGATCATAATGTTATGCAACATCACCAGTGTCTAGTTTCAGAACTTTTTCATCATGGCAAACAGAAATCCCACACACATTAAGCTATTCCTCATTCCACCCCAAGAAGCTCCATTCATCTGTTTCCTGTCTTTGGATTTGCCTCTTCTGGACAGTTCACCAAAGTAGAATCACACAGTACTTGTCCTTTTGTGACTGGCTTCACTTCTGTAGCATAGTTTTCAAGGTTCACTCATGTTTCAGGATGTCATTCTTTTGATGGCTGAATAATATTGCATTGTATGGCTTATCACGTTTTGTTTATCCGTTCATCCATTGACGAACATTTGAGTTGTTTCCACTTTTTGGCTATTATGAATGAGCTGCTATGATTATTTTGTATACAAGTTTTTGTCTGAACACCTAGTTTTAGTTCTTTTGGGTATATACCCAGGAATGGAATTGCTGGGTCATATGATAACTCTTGTTAATTTTTTTGAGGCATGCTGAACTTTTCCACAACGCCTACATCATAATGAACATGAGGCATGTTTTTCAGCACCATTTTACATTTGTGGAAACAGGCTCACTATGTGTCCAAGATCACAGAGCTAGTGAGTGAAGAGCTAGGATTTAACTCCAAGGGTAGGTTCTTCCTGACTAGAAGTTTCTGAAAATGGAAAGCTTGGAGTCTATCTTAGATCTTGGGACCTCTGCAGAGGGGAAGCACCTGCAAGAGGACTGGTCTGTGGTTCCAGCTCTATCCCCGACCCAGGGAGATGGAAGCTGGTAAATGGGTCTCCCTGGCCTGTGCTATAGGTCCAGCCCAGCAGACCCAGCTGTAGCATGCAGTTTTTGTGTGGGATACCTGAAGGGGGAAGGGTTACAGAATCAGGGCTCCCTTCCCAAGGAGGCAGTATGATGTGGAAACAGACCTGGCACCCAAGGACAAGCATTGGGTGAGGGCTCAGCTCAGCCAAGGCTGCTTTGTGTAGCTGGGGAGGTTTCAATATGGAGAATGACTGTGAAACTGCGCTGTGAATCATGAGGACCTTGGAATACGCCAGGCTGGCCACGATGACTGGAAAGCAGGGAGGGAGTTCTGCCTGGTGGGTACCTGCTGTGGCTCCCTGTCTGTCCCTGTGGCCCCTGGGCCCCTGACACAGAAGCCAGGCAGAGGCTTTGCTCACTCCAGGTGTGCATGGGATCATGGCCCCTTTCCTATAGCTCTTCCCAGTTTCCTCAAAGGACTTGGGCTTTGAGGATAGCTGTACACGGGGAGTGTTACAAAGCTGGGGAGGTCTGCAGCCCCAGAGGGACTTTGTCAAGAGTTAGGTGCCTGTTCTATACCTATGAGGCCTTTGGGGTGGTCACCAGCACCTTCTCAAGAGAGGGGGACTCGTGATTTGTTGGATCGGGTTCCTAGAAGCAGCTTGGCAGCAGCAGAAAAAGCCCAGAAACCCCTCTGTGACCCAGGCCGGCTGCTTAGCCCCCATGAGCCCTACTAGTTTGTTGTTCCTTTCAGAATGTAGGTTTCCAGGGTGCCTGAGAAGGCTGTTGCCCTGGGCTGGTGCTCCCCAAGGGCTGCGTTGGTTCCTTAGGGAACTGGGATCCAACCTCCTCAGTCCCAAAGAATGGAAAGGCCTCTCCTTAGACCTGGCTCAAGCAACCAAACCAAGCTTTCAGCGTGGCTACCCACCAGTCCTCTGCAAAGGGAACTCATCTCTCACTCCGCTTGCTTGTGGGTGTCTTGTCTACCCTAGAGGAGGGAAGAGGGAGCTTATGTTCTTGCCTGGGCCCTATCTGATCTGTTGTAGGAAGGACAGCTCATTGAGCACCCTCCTCCTCTGCTCAGGGGCCAGGCTAAAGGCAGGTCAGTGCTGGGTAAGTCCTTTATGTGGTCAGACCTGGTGGCCCTGCCTGTAGATTTTGATAAACTTGAGCATGACTTTGTACAAAACGTTTGCAAAGACTGGGGGAAAGACTCCAAAGATGGAGGGCCAAGGGTGCCAGTCAAAGAGGGATCAGACTTATTCTGGGTGGCCCCAAGGGGCACCATGTCCCCTAATCACTCAGAGCCCAGCTTGAACATCTGGAAATTAAAAGTGATGTTCCTGCCTCCTGAGGCTGTCATTAGGGAGTGAGTTAGTATCTGTAACTACTTAGGGATCTGCCCAGTGTGCAGTGAGCACCCAGGAGGTGGTGAATACTCTTCCTACTGCACTAGCTCCCACTGAAAGACAGATTCTTCTTTTTGTTTTTCCCGGAGTCTGCTAAACTACCTGTTCCTGGAAGTTTGCAGATCAGCTGAGTGACTGCTCGTCATCAAGTTTTGCAAGCAAAGCTTTTCATATTCCTTAAGAGGGTCACAGTGTGTATGAAAAGATAATAATAACAATCAGTGCAGTGCACATGATAAAAATATTGACATAGTTTTTGATTTCATGTGCATCTGTGCACTTGTGTGTGTGTGTACTCGTCACTGAGTGAATGCAGTCTTCTCTGTGTCTTGGTTGGATGAGTTTGAGAAATCGGCTGTCTTGCAACCTCAAATGTTGGTGGATTCTGACTACACCCTGAAAGTCCCTTTCTGACCTTGAGATTTTGCCAGAGATTCTTTGCCCCAAGGGAAAGCCTTTGTTTCTGTGATCTCTTGTTTTCCCGTCTGAATGGGGAGGTGGGAGATTCCCATCTAGGTCTTGCTGGTGAGCCACCTCTGGTTCTGTAATAGCAGCTGCCTGCAGGAAGGGGCCTCCCTTGTGCTAAGCTGCCCTTTTCAGTATTTCTGTTCTACTTCCCTCTTTTTTCCATCTCCTAGAAATTTGCCCCCTATACTCCCAAGAGTCAACAAGAAATAGGCAGTTTTCCACAAATGCACCTGCTTGAGCCAGGGGTGGGGGCTGGAGGATCCCAAGAAGGTACCAGATGGTGAGGCTGCTGTAGCAGGATTGTCCTAACCCAGGAAGGCTGCTCTGGCCTCTAACAGATGCCTTGGCTGCAGTGCATAGAGCTTCCAGCCTCCTGTAGGCCAGTGAGCAGAGGAGACAGGGAGGAGGCTTTTCAGAGTGTGGTCACCTCTCTGGAGAGAGATCCTTGTCTTGTGCTTTCCTGCTTGACCCCTCCTGCTTACACAGTCTGCAGTCTGCAGCACTTCTCTGTTCTAGCTGGGGCAGGGTGGAGGCCAGAAGAGGACCAGAGGCTCTAGATGGCTAGAGGGTGGGCAGGGACTGAACCTCTACCTTGGTGACAGGATAGAGTCATGGCCTGCCAACAGCCGTCTTTTTTCTGGAAAACGAATGGAGCAAAACTAGGTGAAGCTCAGCCTCCGAGGAGACCTGGATTGCTAACCTCTGGAGGTACCGAATTAGGGCAGGGAGCTGGTCGTAACTGGCTTCTTTACTGATAGTGTTGGAAGCGAGACGTTCCCCCCTGCTGGATTTGGGTTACAGCCTAGATATTTGTCCTTGCTCTTGCTGCACAAAGTTCCTCTCTTCCAAGTGCATAAGGGCATGTCCTACCTCCTAGGCAGAGACCGGGAGGGAAAGACACTGGCCTAGGGACTGTCTGGAACTCCTGGTTGAATCTGCTTCAGCTTTGTGAGCACTAGAGATGCTGCTGATAGCAGGATAATGAGCAGCCACTCCAGAACCAGAGCACCTGGGTTTAATCCTGGCATGGTTTCTTCCTAGCATTGTGACCTTAGATGTGTTACAGTCATGTGTCTCTTAATAGTGGGGATACTTTCTGAGAAATGCATCATTTGGTGATTTTGTTGTTGTGTGAACATCAGAGTGTGCCTACACAAACATAGGTAGTATCGCTTACTACATACCTGGGCTATATGGTGTAACCCATTGCTTCTGGGCTACAAGCCTATACAGTGTGTTACTGTGCCAAATACTGTAGGCCATTGTACTTCAGTAGTATTTGTGTGACTGAACATCTAAATACAGTATTATATTCCTGTAGGACCTCTGCTGTATGTCATCGTTAACTGAAATGTTAAGCAGCACATGACTGTACTTAGCTTCTCAGTGGCCTGCTTTCCTGTCTCCAGGGTAGGGGTGACAGTAGTGCCTGCCTCAGAGTGCTAGAGTAGTATTCAGTGAGAGGACACAGGTTTTGGACCAGGACTGACATTCAGTGAATGCACATGAACGTGAGCAACATTGCAACCGGTGTCTGTGCTGGTGGTTGTACGTTTTCTTTGGGTGATGCTGTTGAGACTTGGATGGAGCTATTTCCATCGTGAGTCGTCAGTATGTACCTGGACCTGCTGTCTAAGAGCACTGGTTGAAAACAACGCATAAATACAATTGTAAAAGTTAATCCCAGATCCTCACACACGGCAGGTGGGAATATGGTGCAACCACTTTGGGTAATAGTCTGACAGCTCCTCAAAGAGTTAAACCTAGAATTTCCACATGACCCAGCACTCCTACTTCCAGGTGCACACCTGAGAGAAAGGAAAGCACACAAACACTGTACATGAATGTTGATAGCAACACTATTTATAGTAGCCAAAAAGTATACACAACCCAAATGTCCATCAACACATGAATGGACAAACAAAATATGGTTTAGCCACACAATAGAATGCTTTTCAGCTATAATTGGGAGTGAAGTAGTGGTGCATGCTACGATGTAGATGAACCTTTAAAATATGCTAAATGGGAGAAGCCAGCCATAAGAGGTTGCATGTTGCATGACTCTGTTTACGTGAAGTATCCAGAGTAGATAAATCTGTTTCATGCAGAAGCAGATAAGTGGTTGCTGAGGTGGGATGGAGTGTCAAAAGGAAGTGACTGTCCACATTTTTTTAGGGGAGTGATGAAAATGTTCTACAGCTGATTGTTGTACAGTTCTGTGAACATGCTAGAAACCATTAAACTGTACACTTTAAATAGGTAAACTGTATGTGAATTATATCTTAATAAAACTGTTATTAAAGAGAAAAGTTAATACCAGGGATAACTAAGAATGAGATCATCTGATTGCAGAGCAGGACATTTTTTCCCAGTCCCAGTTTTCCCTTAGCCAATGACTGCCATTTACCCTGTTTGCCCTCTGTTCTTCCATGTGATGGGATTAAGTGTAATGCCAGTCTCACAGTAAGTAAACGTGAATTCCTTCAGTCCTGGTCTAGCTCCTTCTTTCTTTGCCTCTTATTGACACTTTAGTTTGTCTGTCCTACTTCCCGCTTATTTCCCTCTGGCTCCTAGAAGCCCAGGGGGCCCAGTGGGTGATTCCTTCAGTAGAAAGAATTTCTGTTGATAATGTTCTATTGTCCTCATTTATATTTATGTGTGTGCTGTATAATAGAGAATGTACTATGTATTTGTATATAACTTATCTAGGGCATATGCTGTCAGCATTTTGAAACCGTGGACTCAGTGACTGGGGTGGGAATTGAACACCAGAGAGGAAGAGTTGCCTTGGAAAAAAGCCCCTCTGCTGTCCCTTCTTCCTTCCTGCAGTCACTCCCTGCTTACTCTGGTAACAAGTGCACTGGGCAAACCCTGCCTGCGTGCACCGCTTCGTGTCATCTAGTCCTTACCACTCTCCACAGTGTCAGTTTCCTCATTTAGCAGCAAGAGGATCAGCTTCAGAGCAATGGGTGGGGGGTGCACATGCACTTCTGCAGGTGGAGCAGCCCTCAGTGCATCCAGAGAGGGTTGAGATGGGTACCTGCACGATGATAAGAGGCTCAGGGATTAAAACTTTTGTAAAATAGAAAAAAGGAGCTGTAGCTAGAGAGAGGAGGTTGGGAAGGCTAGGACCCCTACCCTGAGCGGAAAGGCCCACCTGTTCTGTGGCTATGGGTCTCCAGCCAGAAGGCAGCAGGGACTTGGATCTAGGTTTCCTGGACTAGCATACAGATGGGGTCTGAAGCCACCTCCTTTGCCAACTGCTGCATGAGGAACCCCCTCTGCTTGGTCGCAGGGCAGCCCCGCCCACCTGCCTCTCCTGGCTCCTTCTCAAAGACCTTTAAGAGTATCCAGAAGAAGTACCTGTGGTTCACTCCACTGATGGAGATCACTGAACTGGGCTTGAATGGAGGTCCTTGTGTCCCCAGGGTCAGTACTGAGACAGGACACACTATAAACATGTAGGCGAGGGTGCATGCTCTTTCCCCAGAGGCCTGTGAGCCCAGCCTCATGGCCCTACTGCTGTACCACTTCCATTCTGCACTTGGGCCCCCAGAGGATGGCAGAGCCCAGAGTTCTCTCAAGGAAAGGCTTCTTGGAGCTGGGTATTTACTGCTTCTCCCTCATGGGAAAGAGAGCCAACAGCCATGTGTGGGTGAGGGCTCTGAAAACCCAGCACCCCTTGGGTCAGGCTCCTGTGGGCAGGCGTCAGGGGATGTGGACAGAGGTGGTGAGTGGGTCAGAAGCACCATAGGTTGGCCTGATAGAACAGGAAGATTAAACGTGTGCAAGCTGGGAGGGATTGGGAGATTGCACCTATTCTGGATTTAGCAGATGAAGAAGGTAAAGGCTATGGGGAGTGGTCGGTCTAAGCTCAGCATGGGCACCAGACCCAGCATCCTGCCCTTCAGACCAGGATCCCCTCTGTTGTCAGCAGGGAGCTCACAGCTGGATGGTAGTAGGAACCTCCTTGAGCTTTGGGTGGGAAGCAGCCTGATTGAAGGTCACCCCCAGACAGACCAGCAAGCTTATTGCTTCTCCAGGAATGAAATGAGGGAGGGAGGGTTCTTGGGGTGAGCTCAGTGGAGAAGCCATCAGCCGCCCACAGGTGGGATGGAGTCAGTGCAGGGGGCAACTGTGGGTGGTAGGCATGGCAACCCATCTGCTCTCCCAAAGCATCCTCATGTGGGGAGAGGAAGAGGCCAGAGGACACACAGCCTAATGAATCATCTTCAAAAAGGTCCTCTTGTCTAGCACTTTGCCTCAACAGGGTTTCTTAGTTTTGTTTTGTTTTGTTTTCCTGTTTTTGGCTTTTTGTTCCTAATTTCGGTGTCTTAACAACTTTTGCTGTCAGAAAAAAAATAAAGTTACTGTTTGTCATGCCAGAGCTGTTGGGGCCCCTGGGAAGGTGCCGGTGGATCAGGCTGCCAGGAGGGCTTCTTGGCTACCTTAAAGAACTCACAGTATACCCAACCCCCAGTCTGCTCTCAAAAATGCCACTTCTCTCCAGCCTCCTCCCTGCCTCTAAAAATAACCTTGCTATTTTGAAACAACCTCGGGGAGCTTTTTCTCACTGCTTTCTGGGATCAGTAACCCCTCTGAGACCAGAATCTTGGCCGCCTTTGTCCCCCCAGCTGCCTCCTCCAGCTGTCCCCTTCCTGTCCTCCCCCCTTCCTCCAATTTAAGCAGGATACTGTTCTCCAAGTAGGAAGGGATGCCCAGCTGGATGTCCTCTGGAAAAGGCCAGGTCTGTCCCTGCCCTCGCCTCATGGCATTGACTTTGCCAACAGTAGAGCTCAAGGGCCTGGGCAAGGGAGAGCATGCTTGAGGGCCCCAAATAGCCTGAGAGGGTTGAAGAATGGCTTTGGGCCACGGGATGCCGTATTCTTGCTGGATGATCCCTGGATGACTCTCTACTATCTTCTTCTTGCAGCCCACAACCCTCCCTCAGGGCACCATCAACATGAACCAGTGCACAGACGTGGTGGATGGGGAGGGCCGCACAGGCCAGAAGTTTTCCCTGTGCATTCTGACACCCGAGAAGGAGCATTTCATCAGGGCAGAGACGAAGGAGATTGTGAGCGGGTGAGTCGGCTGTGGAAGGATGAGTTCCCTGCCCCCTGTGGATGGGCTGCATGCCCACACAGTGGCATCACTATCATCATTTTCTTCCCCAAGCACCTCTTCTCAGGGCTCTCCCTCTCTGTTCTCCACACCATGGTGTACTCACTCACCACGCTGGAAGCCAGGATATTTCCATTTACTTGTGCCTCACCCCTGTGTCCAAACACTCGCCAAGGCTGTCTTGTCCTTCAGCCTCTGGGGCCTCCCTCTTGGTTCTGGACCCACCTTGCCATTCTCAGGCTCTGAGGCCCCTCCCCAGCTCTCCTTCCTTACCCACAACTCCCACCCATTGCACATGCACCATTCTGGAGTGGCCTCCTTCCTCCCAGCTGTTCAGAGTCAGCCTGATTGTCAGCCCTTCTGAGGGGCCCTCCCGAAGGAAGTGCTGGGCTCCATAACCTGTAAAAAGCTCGAGATTATCTGTCTACATGAGTCTTCCTCAATGATGGCCTCAAGGATAGGGATGTCTCAGGCACGTGCTGCTGCTGCACAAACTGGCTTCTTTGTCCAAGTGAAGGTCTCTTACTTCCCTCCCTGTGCAGAGACTTAGAGGAAGCCCTGGGGGTAAAAGGAGGGATCAGGTTGTGAGATAGCTTACAATCCTGGGTCATGAACTCTTGAGTTCCCGGGGTCATGAACTCCGAGTTCCCGAGCTCATGGCAGTCTCTGCTTTCCAGGAGCTTCCAATCCAACAGCGGAGAGTTTGCTACCAACACCTGTGGCCTGGGCCATGGTGAGCAGGTATCCGTGGTATGTGTAGATGAGGCCTGGCAAGGAGCTTGGGAACTGGCAAGGAGCTTGGGAACTGGATCTTGGAGAGCCCTTCACATCCTTTAAGACTGAGAAGGAGCCACATGAGCCTGGAGGCCTTGGGAGGAAATAAATCTGGGGTGTTGTTGGGGAAGGGGCTGACTATAGCTGTACAGAGTAGGGGGAATTAGGAACATGAAACCCTTTGGTTTGAATGAATGAAAGACTTCTCTGAACACCAACCTTGCTTTAGCAGCTCAGTTGTGGTCTGACCAAGGCTGGTGAGCACAGCCAGGTGTGCAGATGCACATAGTGAGGGAGGCTGGGGGGCAGTGCTAGGCCACAGTGGCACCCTCTGTGAGATGTGCTGTCTAGAGTCCTCCTCTGGAAAGAGGCAGGTTTGTGTTTCTGAGCTCCTGGGGACAAGCTGGAGGAATATTTAATGTCTCTCTCTGATCTTCTAGAACCTTATGATTCAAGAGTACCGAAGGCTTCTACAGAACCCTCATTGTACAGGGCTCTCATTGAGGACACTAAGGGCCTGGAAATGAGGGAAGCCTGTCCAAAAACACCCTCTGCATTTCCTAGTTCACATTTGCTGCTTGCTGCCTGGCTAGACAGGACACATGGACTGAGGTTTACTTTACTGAGATTGGTTCCCTATGGAGCCCATGCCCTCCCTTAGAGAGCTGGGTCCCAAGGAAGGTCTGGGTAACAGATGTAATGGGGTTCCAAGGTCCCCAGGGAAGACTGGGGAGTATCTGGACCTGGGTCAGTGTGTTCTAGGACCAGGCCTGCTATGTATGTTACATGCCATGTGGTATTAGGAGAGGGTGAGAGGATGATGCCTCTAGCAGGCAGCCTAAAACCTGCTGGGATCCTCACTCCATCCTGAGCCCCTCTCCCTGGCCATTCCTCTGTTGTGTCATGTACAGGGCCCACGCAACTGTGTAGACAAGGTAATAAGCAGACTAAGATACTGGGTGCACATGATCTTGGGGTCTCATGTGTGGGCTGGGCATTCTGTATGGTCCAAGGCTTGTCTAGTGGCTCAGTGGGATAGTCAAAGCCGAATTAAGCCACCTGAGGCTCTGTCCTCCTCCTCTCACCTGGTTTTGGGCCTCACATGTTCCTGTCCAACAGGCAGATTGTCATGTAGTGGCCTGACTCTGGGTCTCTGCAGTACCTCTTGTGACCCCAGGTGGTAGCCTTTTCATGTTCCCCACAAGGTGGGATGCTCAGCTTCTTAAGGGAGTCAGGCAGGGCCTGTGTACCCTGGGGACAGGTACTTCTGCCTCCATCTTCATCTTCTCCTCTCTTCCTCAGTTTTTCACCCTTGCAGATGGCCCTCTTCATCCATGCCCTCCTGCCTGTCACAGGTCCTTTGCCCAGTAACCTCATGTGCGGGACCTGGAGCCCCTCAACAGGTCTGAGTGCTCTGGTTGTATCAAAACCTGTCCCTGCAGTAGTGCAGACACTTCCACCAGGAAGTGCTGGGAGTAAGGGAAGATCAGGGACAGTTCTACCCAGCCATCCTTCCAAGTCTTCTCTAAACAGCCCTGAAGCAGCTTGCATGGGCTTGCTGGGTCTCTGCCAGGGCTGGGTGGAAGAAGTCCGTAGCTCTCTTTCCAGTTCCCACATGCCAGGAAGCACTTCCAAGCTGCTGGGGCCTTGTTTTATATAGATCTTTCAGAGGAGGTGGGTGTCGACAAGGGGCCTTTTCTGTTCTCTGAGCTGGGTGGGATCTAGGCTTCTCTTCTCCCTGCCCTGCCTTTCAGCTCTGTTCATTCCCCCATCCTCACACATCTAGGTTCTGCCTTTCTCACCTGCAGAGCCCTTGCACCCACCACCCACCAATCTCATGTCCACATTTACCCCCTCTTCTCTTTATAGGGTTTTTTTAAACATTTGTGACACATCTGGATGATGTTGGACATTTCCTACTGGACTTCCATGAGAAATCCAAGTGCAGAGGACACATTCCATCATCTATTCCTGGACCAAGCATCTTTCTAACTCCAACCACAAACTGTAGTCTGAATGGAGGCTAACATGCCTGATGGGACTGAGGCCTCGTGAGACCCCCAGGCCCTTCCTTGCTGTCTCAGCTCCTTCTAAGTTCCTTGCTAGCTGAGGCCGGCCTGGGAGAGCTTGACAACTCCATTTAGTTGGCAGGGCAGCTGCAGTGGCAAACCTTCTCTCCTCTTTCTTCAAGGTTCCATCTCGCCAGGCTTGCTAGCGATTGCCAACTGATGGCATGTGGGCCAGTTTGCGGCTTGGAGGTACCTGCAAGTGCTCTACACTCCCTGCCACGCTACCCTTGTTCTTGGGGCCCTGAGGGAATGTAGTAAGCTTTACCCAGGAGTCTCCTCTCTCTGCCTACGTGAAGTTTTAAGAAACACCTTCTGCGGGCACATTTCCTCAGAATGCTGGGTGGAAATGTCAGCTACTGGAAGTGCGGGTCTTTTTAACCCCATGAGTGTTGTGCATGCCCCAAGTTGTGTGAGTGAGGCCCTCTCCCAGTGGCCTCTGCTCCCAGTCAGCCTTGATAAAAGAAGAGTAACCAGGACAGGGGCTCAGGGCCCTTGGAAAACCTGCTGGTTTTGCAGAGAGTCACACACTCCTTTCTTGCTTTGGGGCTGTGGAGAAGTGACCTGCAGGACTTGTGGCTCAGGTCTTTGATGGCTTAGGTGATTGTTCTCCCAGCACATCAAATATCACTGGCTGTGAGCTGAAAGTGGTCCCTAATCTCAGTTGCCAGGGTCCCCTACATCAAGCCCAACCTCTTGGCGACCAGCTGTCAACAGCATACCCATCCTGATACTGTCCCAGAAGCCACTGACTATGACTGACTCTCCCTGCCTTCATCTGTCGTCCTTCCCTCTTTCCTCTTCCCTCCTTCACTCCGCCCCCCCTCTTCTTCTCCCCCTTATTTCTTCCCTCCCTTCATCCCTCCTTTCCTTCCTTCCTGCAGTAGCCTCAAATTTAAAAAGCACCTCTGGACACTAAAGACATGAGCCCTTCCCCCTAACCCAGGCCCAGTATGCTACTTGGTGCTGGGCAAGTGTGACTTCTTGGCACGGTGGGGTGGTATAGACCCTGCCACCTCCAGCTCCAGGCCTGGGCTGGCAGCAGGCCCAGCACAAACCTTAGTGCTTGAGAAAGACCTGGGGAAGTGTCTTCTGTAGCTTCTTCCTCTTGGAGAGCACACTGGGGCTACCCATGCACCACCTGCCACATGTCTGGAGCTGGGGCCTCAGAGACAGAGGCCCCATGCCCCGCCGCTCCTCCTGTTGCCCTTCCTCCAGCCCCTGCAGGACTGACTGCTGGAGAGCTCCAGTGAGGCAAACACTGTTCACTCTCTTTGTCTCCTGTAAAATTCTATACAGTGGAAGTAGCAGTGGTCATGTCATGCCCTGGGTAATCCCTGGTTTTAGAAATGAGGAGACTGCTGGGCTCGGTGGCTCAGCCTGTAATCCCGCGCCTTTGGGAGGCTGAGATGAGTGGATTGCCTGAGCCTGCAGGTTCGAGACCCACCTGGGCAGCGAGACCTCATCTCTACAATAAATCAAAAAATCAGCCGGGTTTGGTAGCGCATGCCTGTAATTCCGGCTACTTGGAAGGCTGAGGCGGAAGGATCGCCGGAGCCCAGCAGGTTGAGGCTGGGCTGCGGTGACTGGAAGCAGCCACTGCACTCCAGTCTGGGCAACAGAATGAGACTCCAACTCAAAAAAAAAAAGAAAGAAAGAAATGAGGAGACTGAAGCCAGAGGGGCTGGGAGCTGCCCAAGGTTGTGGTTAGATGGTAGCAGAGTCAGATATGGAGTTCAGGCCTCCTGCCTGCAGTCCCTGCTCCTTCCATGCTCCCCTGTTGCTTCTCTGGCGCTGGTCCAAAGTGAACCTTCCTGCACTGGTCCAGAGTGAACCCCCCTGGTGGGGGGCCCTTGGCAGCTCTTCCAACCTTCCTCAAAGCCAGGGTACTTGGTGTCCTCACTCTGCAGGGGTTGATCTGGGAGGTCGGGTGCCCACACCTTTGAGGTGACCCACCACAGGGTACTTTGCTAGCACAGCTCCTGGTTTCCTGCCTCAGGACCAGCACCTGCCTTTACAGTCTTAAATGACTCCCAGTCCCAGCCTGTCTGTACCCTTGCAAAATCCATTCTGAGACAGTAGTGTTAGATCCTAATAGAACAATGATGTGCCCCAAGGCCCATGGTCAGGCCTGCCTCTCTGCCAGCACAGAGCTTGTGTTGTGTTCTGAGCCTGCTCTCGCATGGTAATCTCTCATCTGGGTAGATGCCCTGCTCTGCTTGGTGCTCAGAGGCCTAAACTACCTCAGCAAGGGCCAGGGCTCATAGTCCCTAAGAGCCGGGATCTTACTGGTGCTCTGTCTCTTCTTCTTTTCCCAGGTGGTTGGAGATGCTCATGGTCTATCCCAGGACCAACAAGCAGAACCAGAAGAAGAAACGGAAAGTGGAGCCCCCCACACCGCAGGTAGGCAGTGCTTTGCCAGGTGATGTCCCCTCAGTGGAGCTGGGGCCTGGGAAGAAGTGAGCGCTCCCAGGAGGTTGAGGGGAAGGGATCAGGCCAGGCTGAGGTGATCACCAGGCATGCACGTCCCCCTCTTCCTTCTGACGCTGATCCTCACTGAGCCACAGGGTAGAATCTGTGACAGGATAAGGTAGCCTGTTTGTGTACTCTGGGCTGCCCAAGAGAGTGTTCCAGCCAGCAGGTGCTGAGCAGCAGCCCAGCATGTGTTTCCTCCCCTGACTGTCTTGCCAGCTGCTGGGGAGGGAGGAGTGTACTGGGAGGGGCAGCCTTCTGCACACACAGTCCTGCAGCCTCAGTCCAGGAGGGACTCAGCCTCCGGAGACAGCCTTGCAGACAACCTATTGCGGTGGGGTGGGTGGGAGAATCCTGGCCCAGTGAGGGACTTCCAGGGGCCTGCACCTCATTTTCCATGTGACCAGAGTCAGGGATGACTGGGGTGGTCCCTCCAGGCCCAGTCCTTCCCCATAGGCCACGCTTCTCTTTTCTCCCCAGTTATTGTGCAGGACTCAGGGCATGGAAGGGTTCTGCACCTCTCTGCCAGTGCACCCCATGTTCCTAGGGCCCTGGAGGAATGATGTAACCTTTCTGAGCCTTAGTTAACTAATTTGCAGAATGGGCCTGTTAATGCCTAATTGCTAGGACTATTGTGAGAACTAAATGAAGTATTGGGACTGTTGTGAGTGCTCAGTAGATGTCCTTCCTTTCCCCTGTGTACCACATGTTGCTGTTGTCAAGTGCTTTGCCTTGTCTTAAGCCTCACAGCCACCCTGAGAAAGGAGCAGGGTAGGGGGATCTCTAGGCCAGAGACCCACACAAGTGAAGAGAGCCAGCCTACAGTGGTACCTGGCTGCCCCCTGGGGCTCAACAGGTCTTGCTGACCTCTCTGCCTTGCCTGGCTGCAGAGGTCAGGGTTTGGCAGAAGCAAGGAGGTGTACACTGGCCTACACTACCTCTTCCCATGCCCCCTTGAGCTGCCCTTGGATGTGCCTGTCCTTAGGCTGTCACATAGGCTTCCCTGCCAGTGGAATACAACCTGGGCCCACTCTGAGCCCAGAGTCATCTTCCCTCCATCCTGGAGAAGCCCAAGACAGCATTCACTAGGAGATGTCCCTGGCAAGAAGTCAGCAGAAAATGTCATCAGAGTGGTTCCTGGAGACTGAAAATGAAACTTCCTGCTTGGGAACAGCAGTTCACCAAGCCTCCAAATCTGCCTGGTTTGAGAGAAAAAATTGCAGGCAGAATAACAGCGTTTAGGGTTATGCTGTGTTCCCATGGTGATGCCTTGGAAACAGTGCAGGAGCAGAGTTCCTGCCTCCAAATAAGGTAACTCTGTGTGCAGGAGACACACTCCTCCCCGCCCAGGGAATTTAGTTTTTGTCTCTCCCCCGTGACACCCCATCCTCCCTCCCAAATGCTGCTGACTGTGGCTAAGCTTCAGCTTTTCAGTCAGTGGAAGGAGCCATATGATTCCAGGGTAGGGAGATCACTCACTGTCCTGAAGGTCTCTTCGATCCCAGGACACAGGTGCCCCAGCTTCCTCTACTCCCCTCCAAACCCTGGAGAAGCCAACCTGGTGGGTTCTCCCCTTTCCACTCTGTGGTCCCAAGAGTATCCCATTGGAACCATTTCTCCCTGCTGGTTTCCAGAAGCTGTGAACTTCCATCAGGGGTCATCTCCTTCATGAGTCAGTCTTGTGGGTTGATGTGGGCCTCTGCAGAGGAGCAACAGGGATGACGGTTTGCATGTGGTCTCTGGGAAGGTCTCCCCTCTGCAGCCTGATGCAGAAGGCATTCTTTTTTTTTTTTTGAGTTGGAGTCTCACTCTGTCGCCCAGACTGGAGTGCAGTGGCCGCTCCCGGCCACCGCAGCCTCAACCCGCTGGGCTCCGGTGATCCTTCCGCCTCAGTCTTCCGAGTAGCTGGAACTACAGGCGCGCTCTACCACGCCCGGCTGATTTTTTGATTTATTGTAGAGATGAGGTCTCGCTGCCCAGGCGGGTCTCGAACCCGTGGGCTCAGGCAATCCACTCACCTCAGCCTCCCAAAGGCGCGGGATTACAGGCTGAGCCACCGAGCCCGGCGGAGAAGGCATTCTTTTGGCCCCAGGTGAGGCTTGGGGTAAACCTCATGCCTTCTGGTACCCTGTAGAGGCAAGAACCCAAGACCCTATATCTGACTTCTTCCTCCACGGCCCAGTGTAGATCTAGGAGAGTTTCAGAGGGCTTGGAGCATCGACTCTCTGCTGTACCTGATGAGACTCGGCCTCTGCCTTCATGGAACTCAGGCAGCAGAGCTAAAGGTCTTTCTTTCCGGAAGTTGGAGCCATGAATCAGGCTCTTGGGGCAGCAGACAGCCTTAGACTGTGGGCAGAGGTCTCAAGGGACTCCAGGCTGGTAGAGGAGACAGTCTCACCTCAGACCAGAGCTTACAAAGCCTGAGACCTGAGAGGCACGGACTCCAGATAGCTGCTGCTTTCTCAACCTTTGTTAAGCTTGAAGAAGGAAAGAACCTGAAACAGAAGGAAACAATGACCCACAGCAGGTGTGAGTAGGGCAGGAAGGTGGAGACGGCAGGACAGCCGGAGGCTGCATACCCAGTCAGGTATGCAGACCCAGGGGTCCCCGCTGGTCTTGTGGAGCACATGGAGGCCAGCTCTTCAGTCACCAGTTTCTCCACCCCTACACCCTCCCTGCCCATTCTCTTCTTCCTGCCTTTTTTCTGAGAGGGGTAAGACAGCAGGCCTCGGGCTGAGCTGAACCAGTGTGTATCTCCTTCCTTAGGAATCTTGCTTTTTACTGGGTTGTCTGCTGCCACCCCCATCCCAGGTCAGAACCTTTCCTTCCCATTGAGTCCCCTGCTCCGTGTTCATGCCAGGGAAGTAAGGAGGCCTTTTCTGAAACCCTTCCAGAGAGAGGGCCTGCTCAGCAAGAGGCGCTCTAGAGTGACCTCTGCTTTGGGGAAGCTGAAGGACAGGGAGTAAAGGTAGTTCTACTTCCAGCACAGAAGAGAGCCATGTGCTGGCTGGAGGGACAGGTGACCCTGGGACTGGGTCTCCTTGGGTCATTAGAGTCCTCAGGAGAAATCTTCACTATTTGCTCCCAAGAAGCTAACTTCTTTCAGAGGGGAGTCTCCAGGCTAGGAGTCTGACTGCTGGTGGTTCTGAGCAGAGTAGATGGTTAGGTGTACAACCAGGGTCTGCAGGAAGAGCCTTCCTGTCTTTGTCCAGTGCACAAGGCATGGAATCCTTGCAAAGCTGCCAACAGCTTTAGACCCAGTGCCCCACCCAAAACAATGCCCCGTCCCTCCCCAGCTTTTCTTCTGCTCCTGGGGTCCCTCAGTGAAAACACTTGGACACCCACACTGCCCCTCACTGGCTGTGTGAGTGAGCGTGCGCGTACTGCCTCCTCAGTCCTGTGCCTCCCCTGCAAGGCGTGTTGGTGGGACTGGATGTACAGAGCCCAGTCAGGCTGTTAATGGATAGCCTTGTGGTTATTCTGCATCTGCATGTGTGCTCACATAGACATATGCCTGTGACCAAGGGTCCCAAACCAAAGATGGGCTCAGGTACATTCTAAAAATGAAGCTTGGCCACCAGGATGGGAGTGGTAGGTGGGCATTTCTATATAACACACACGTGTTTGGCAGGAGAGCTGAGACATGCCTCACTTTTTGAGAGGGTCTGAAGCTATCCTGTCGGCAGCACCTTTGGCAGGGTGATTAGGCCCAGGGCCTGATGTGGCACTGCAGGGTGGCTGGGGATCCCAACCCTGCCATTCTCTGGACTCTGTATTTATAGAGTTGAATTAAGGTTTTCTGCATGCCCAATAACTGGACTCCCTGCATCTACCTAAGTGTCTGCCCCATGAGCACTTCTCCAACAAGGCACCACTACTTCTAGGACCTGGGGAAAGATGGGAATTGACATTATTTCCATCCGGGCTAGGGACTTGAATCTAGCTTACACATATATAAGAGTATGTGAGAGAGCCGGGCTCGGTGGCTCAGCCTGTAATCCCGCGCCTTTGGGAGGCTGAGGTGAGTGGATTGCCTGAGCCCGTGGGTTCGAGACCCACCTGGGCAGCGAGACCTCATCTCTACAGTAAATAAAAATAAAAAAAAAATCAACCGGGCGTGGTAGCGCATGCCTGTAATTCCGGCTACTTGGAAGGCTGAGGCGGAAGGATCGCCGGAGCCCAGCAGGTCGAGGCTGCAGTGGCCGGGAGCAGCCACTGCACTCCAGTCCGGGCGACAGAGTGAAACTCCAACTCAAAAAAAAAAAGAGTATGTGAGAGAGAATGTATACATGTGCACGCAAGAGTGTGTGTGTGTGTATATGACTACAGATTCAAGTGGGATGTTTGGTATCTTACTCTGTTCTTGCTGCTAGGACAAAATACCACAGACCGGTTGACTTATAAACAATGCAAGTCTATTTCTCACAGCTTTGGATGCTGGAAAGCCCAGGATTAAGGTGTTAGTAGATTTGGTGTCTATTGATGGCCTCCTTCCTGGTCTCCAATGCTGGGACAAGGCAGCTTATAAAACCTCTTTTATAAGGCCATTAATCCCATCCATGAGGACTTCATGCTCATGACCTAGTCAACTCACAAAGGTCTTACCTCCTAATACTATCACCTTTAGGATTAGGTTTTCAGCACATGGATTTGGGGGGGGGACACAGACATTCAAATCATAGCATTTAGTTTGCTTCCTATGACTTTCCTTCGCATAGTGTCTGGGCACTCCACTTCAGCTCCTTACCAAAAAGTGGAAGATGGGTGAGGCCACAGAGCTGGTCCCGTTGTGGATGTAGTATGAACTCATTCTTTGTGTTAACCCTGAGGATCTGCAGGTGATGCCTTTCCTCACCCTATCTGCCCTGTCTTCCTTTATTCATGTCTTAAGTGTCTGGACGTCTAGGAATGACAGACTCCGACCAACCACTGAGGTCTCACTGTTAATGCCTGGCCCATTGTTCTGGGCACTGTCTGATTTTGTGGGTGGGGAGGGCTTGGTGATGGGGCTCTGACAGAAACCCTGAGCCTTTCTTCCATGTATTTACCAAGCGTAGCCTGAGGCCAGTTAGACCAGATACTTTGGGGCTGTGGAGGTGAAAGGCCACAGAGCTACCAGGAAGGAACTTCTCCTCAGTTCCATATGGTCTCTTGAGATTCCAGACCCCTGACACTGTGCAGTTGGCCAGAGTGTCCCCCGTAGCTGGGCAGCCAGGACCTATAAGCCAACCCAGGCTGTGTGCTCCTGTGCTCACACTGACACTGCTCTGTCCTTTAGGAGCCTGGGCCTGCCAAGGTGGCTGTCACCAGCAGTAGCAGCAGCATCCCCAGTGCTGAGAAAGTCCCCACCACCAAGTCCACGCTCTGGCAGGAAGAAATGAGGGCCAAGGACCAGCCAGATGGGAGCAGCCTGAGTCCAGCTCAGAGTCCCAGCCAGAGCCAGCCTCCTGTTGCCAGTTCCTCACGGGAACTTGGGCTGGAGAGCAAAGAAGGTAAGTAGAGGCTGGGGTGCAGAAGGAAGGCAGCATCTGCTCTCTGAGCCCTGGGTGGGATCAAGAGAATAAAAACTCTGCAAAGGGGTCTGTGTATGCAGAGGGTCTGTCCCTGCACCTTTGTGTTCCTGTTCACAGCTGTGTGAGCCTTGGTTGCCCACTGTGTTGCATCATGTCATGAGAGAAGCAATGGTCAGGGCATTCTCATCCTCCTCACTGTTTCCTTCCTGCTCGGGGCCCTGGCTGAAGTAGGGGAAGGGGGTATTGAGGAGGAAGCAGTTGGCATCCCCATGCCCTGTTCCTTAACACTTGGGAATTATCCGAACAGAAGCAAGGCTTCTGTTTCTACTTCCTTCTCCAGGCCCTAGAAGGCTCTGTAAGACACAGGCTGGCTTTTCCTATCTGTATTTTATCCAGATTATTACAAACAAGTGGGCAGTTGGGTTAAGGCCAGCTCACTCAGGCTATAATGTGTCTTGCATGCACTCTGGGCAGAAGGTGTCTCACTCATCCTTGACAGGCCCATTCATGTCAAAAGTCCATTTACTCTGTCTCACTTCTGCAGACGTTCCCTGCCCCTTTCCTCCCCAAGAATGCACTGAAAGACTGAGGGCTGGTTGGCCATTGGCTTCCTTCTTGATGTTTGGTGAGATGCAGTTGTTGGTGGACATCTTATGTCCCGCTCTCCCAGCTGAGCCTCCAGACAAGAAGCACAGGCCTGCCTATCAGTCTGGCTGAGAGGCAGCCAAGTGAGGGGGAGAGATAGAAAAAGGGAAAAAGTATGAGTGGAATATCTCGTTCTCAACCATGGTTCTTTCCTTTTAACTCTGCCGTTGGGTGATCTGTGCGAGGCTCTGGAGATGGGAGGTAGAGATGGTCCCTGGTTGAATCCTGTGTGGTCTTTTTTTTTTTTTTTTTTTTGAGTTGGAGTCTCACTCTGTCACCCAGACTAGAGTGCAATGGCCGCTCCCGGCCACCGCAGCCTCGACCTCCTGGGCTCCGGCGATCCTTCCTCCTCAGCCTTCCACATAGCTGGAACTACAGGCGCGCGCTACCACGCCCGGCTAATTTTTGATTTGTTGTAGAGATGAGGTTTTGTCAAGTTGCCCAGGCGGGTCTCGAACCCGTGGGCTCAGGCAATCCATTCACCGCGGCCTCCCAAAGTGCTGGGATTACAGGCTGAGCCACCGAGCCCGGCTCTGTGTGGTCTTTTTAAAAAAGTTCTGAAAGCAAAGCAGGCAGAGGCTGAATGTGTCTCCTCCCTCCCCATCTCTTTCAGAGGAGAGTGCCATGAGTAGCGACCGCATGGACTGTGGCCGCAAAGTCCGGGTGGAGAGTGGCTACTTCTCCCTGGAGAAGACCAAGCAGGACTTGAAGGCTGAGGAACAGCAGCTGCCTCCACCGCTCTCCCCTCCTAGCCCCAGCACCCCCAGCCACAGGTACAGTTGCCATGAATCGCCCTCCCAGGAGCTTGGTCGTCCCCTTCCTTCCCCAGGTCCTCGACCCCCTGGCCGAATGGTCTGCAGCATCTCCCTTGGCTCCCTGGACATGGCCAGCCGGCCCTCCGCCCATGTGGACTCCAGCAGCACTGGGGGGCGGGGGACAGAGAGACTGGGGACCGCCTTTGCCTTTAAAGCCAGCAGGCAGTATGCCACCCTGGCCGACGTCCCTAAAGCCATCAGGATCAGCCACCGAGAAGCCTTCCAGGTGGAGAGAAGGCGACTGGAGCATAGAACTCGGGCCTGGAGCCCTGGCAGGGAAGAGGTGGCCCGTCTGTTTGGCAACGAGCGGAGGTAAGGAGCGGGTCAGAGGGCTGACTGACCACACCCTCACACATAAACACACACATCTCTCTGTTTCATACATATTCCCTACGTTTCCCTAGTGAGCAGCATGCTTTCTATTGAGAGCATAGCAGGGAGTTTTCCCTCTGGGCACAGAATTCAGCTACTAGTAGCCAGATTGCAAAATTTCTGAATAATTTGGGCCAGCAGCCAGAGACCAGCTATTTCATATCGGTGCCTGCTAGGACTGGGACCTTGAGGGCTCCTGGTGGATACTTAGCTGCCTGGACCTCACAGGACTGGATCTTTTGCTCCTGGCCCACTTCTGTTCTCTGAAGTGACTGAGGAAGCAGGAAGGACCCCTAAAGTCCCAGGGTGGGCCCAGGGCATTGAGGGAAGTACAGGGGCAGATGGCCATGCCAAGAAGATGGGGCAACACAGGCTCCTCCCTCAAGGTCACTCTCCTCTAGGAGTCATAGGAAGCCCAAGGCAGCCTGTGAAGTGACTGAGTTCCAGTAGCATCACTTTTGCCCTCTGGACTGAAATGGGAAAGCTGGCTGGAGTCCTGGCCTCCTGGGAAGAGACAAGGTTTGGACAACCAGTCCTAGGGTAGAGGCCAATGGGCACAGGCGCAAAGCTCTACTGCTGTCTGAGAAGAGGAGGGCCCTGCCCTGCCCTTGTTCTACCAAGTTTCTTGGAAAACTAGAGAAAGATTGATTCCCTCTAAGGCCTCCAAGTCCAGATCTGAGCACCTCTTCAGATATGGCTTCCACCCCTGTGACTATAAACTGAACCTCTGCCTTGACAACAAGGGGTTCTCACCAGGGTCCATGGATAGAGTTCTGGAGGTCTGTTACCCCTAAATAATTCAACAGTATGTATGGGCATTCTTCTGGCAAGAAAACCCATACTTTTTATTAGGTTCCCAAAGATGTTCCCTGTCCAGAAAAGAGTTGCAGACCTAGATTCCAGAAATCTTCACAGTGTCCTCACTGCTGAGCGACAGCCTGAAACTCAGAGTTGCAGAGTCAAGACAGGCAAAGATGGCCCTGGATTCCTGTCCCTTGAAGTGCAGGTCGGAGGAGGTGTTTTTACCTCATGCCCCCTTTTCTTCTTAGCTCCTACTGTTGACCAACAGCCCACCTATTTTTCCAAACGTCTCCATTGGAAAGGACCTGTGGACTTGAGGGTATAGTCTCCAGAATAAGGAAGAGTCACCCTGGAGATGTAGGTCTTTAAGTAAGAGGAAAACAATATGCATACTTCCTAGGGAGAAGAAGGGGCAACCGAGTAGTTACCCAGCACCTGCTGGGTGCCCAGGAGGCACTCTGCTGAGCACATGGTCACCTTCACGTTTCACAGTAGCTTGGTGAGGTACCTGTTATAACCACGCCAGTTTATAGACATGAAAATCAGGAGTAGGATGACTTCTCACGGTGCATAGCTTGCACAGACCCCAGTGGGCCCTTAGCTGGAAAGGCCCTGCTCCTGTGATGTGACCTGGAACTGGGGCCAAAAGTGTCCTTTTAAGCAATAAAGTAAATGTATAAGTAAAGGGTCTTGCTAGCAATTGAGGAGGCCGACGGGACGGGCAAGGGAGGCTTTATGCTGGCTGGTGAGCAGGCTGTGTGTTGTGGTGGCTCCGGAGCGGGATCAGCCATGTCCTGGTTTAGTGCCAGACCACAGAATTAACATTTAGCACACCTGCTTGGCTTGGCTTCTCAAAGAGATTCATTTTGAACATGTTTTTGTCTCCTGACCTGGGACAGACACAGTCTCTGGGGCTTTGCACTCTGCTTGCTCTCTGCCACATGGGAACGGGTTTTCAGTTGGTGCTGGCTCCCTGGCCTCACCAACTCTGCATACTAACACTCCAAGGTCCCTTTCTCTCTTACCCTCCTGACTTCTGACTGGCTGCTGTTGCTTTCTGAGGCTGGCTCCCTGCATCCCATATAGTCTTCCCTGCTTGACTGGATTCCTGTCCCTTGGTTGATTAGAGTAGAATCTCCAAATTGGCAGGAAATCAGCCACAGCTGCCTAGAATGGCAGCCATGACAGGCCTGCCGGGACCATGGGAGTTGATTTCTTGACAGGCCACCATCTACGCAGTCCTATTTGAGCCTGATCAGCTCTGGGCTTCAGCTTCCAGAGCCTTTGAAAGTGTTTCTTAGATGGTGAGTCACCTTTGGCTGCCGTGGTCCTGGTTGAACTGCTGGTGACAGACAGCAAGACCACTCCCCATGCATCCCTCTCCTGCTTGCCCTCAGCACAAGGGTTCATGCCCTGGGAGCTACAGGGCATAGACTGTTTTTTGTGCTGACCAGTGAGGTGTTTGCTGCACCACCTGCAGTGCCTCCAGGGCACCAAGTTGGTAACCTGGTAGATCAAGGCAGCCATCACCTGATTCTGTGTTTTCACAGGATCTCTCTGAGCCTCTGTGTGGAGTGGCTGTAGCAAGTGCCTTCTTCTGCACTGTGACATTTCTGCGTGGATTTCCACAACCCTGTGGCATGCCGTTCACATGGTACTCAGCCCCAGCACAGTTCCTCACTGCTCTCCTGAGGCTTTTTAGGTTCCAGTGTTAAGCAGAGGAGCCCTCATGCCACAAGTGGCATACAGGCCTAGTAGTGGGACTAGAATTGTACCCAGATCCCACCACAATGGTTCAGGTGTGATGGATGCCTTGCCTGCACTTACCAAAGCTTTCCCTCGGTGCCCAGTAACTCCAGCAGCTTCCTCAGCTTCCTGCTCTCACAATGCTGTGGCCTCTCCTGCTCCCTCCAACTGCCTGCCTCTGCTGCTGATTCTGGCAGGCTGGCCTGGCACAAGCTCCCTTCCTGAGGAGTGGTAGGAAGGGAGGAAGCAGAACCTGGGGGCCTCTGAGTTCTATCCTTGGCACTTCACCCTCTTTGATGAAGATCCCTTAGGAGATCAGTTTTCACACTAACCCTCCCTGAGAAGAAACTGGCCCTTTGTGGGAGAGGATGGGTGTCAGGATTTGAGCTCTCTTCTTTGTGGAGTTATATTTAGTCTTCGGGGCTTGGGATCCCTTTACCCATTTCCCCTCAGCTCTCAGCTACTTGTCCAGAACACCAGTGACATCCTTCCCAGGAGGTGACCTAGGTATCTCTGGGAGAACAGGCCTTGGCCCCATGAGGAGGAAGCTGCTCTCCTGACAAGCCCCTGAATGGACCACCCCCCCTGAGTGAGGGCCTGGGCTTCAGCTAGCATGCCCGCCTCTACCTGACCCCACCTCTGACCCCACCAGGGTGGCTCCTCGCGGCTGTGGGACAATCATGGTCTTTCTCCCTCTTCAGTGATCACCTTGGGTTTTTGCTTCTTTAATTCTTTGGATAATTTTGGTTTACCATGATTTGATTTTAGAAAGCCGTGCTTTTCTGTTTATTCATTTCCCAGCCTTGTTTTCTTTCAGGTCTTGCCTCTGCGCCTCTCCTGCTGTGCCGCTGTGTGGCGCTGCGCCTCCTCCACCCGCTTCACCCCCATCTCAGCTCCGTCTCCAGCAGTAGACAGCCTGACGAGGCCACCGGCCCTCTCACATGAAATCAACCTGCTTTGTTTTTGTTTTAATTTGGTCTTTGATTCCTTTTACTGTTGGCGGAAACAATGTTAATTCATGGGCTTCTTTCTTGCTCAATTTTGGATGCCCTGGGGTGGGGCCGCATCACAATCGTTAAGGAATGCAGTGAGCACGGAGGCTATCTCCTCCGAGGTGGTGGTTGCCTTTTAATCATGTCTGTAGCTCAGGAGAGGCTGCTAAGTGCAAAGCTGTGAATGCCGAGTGGGTCAGCACCACAGAGCCTGCAGGGGCCTCTAGCGTGGGGAGCAGAGGGCAAGCACAGGCCTGGTGCGAGGGAGGACTGTAGGGGGGATGTGTGGACAGAGCTCGAGCTTGGCCGTTCTACACATCCTGTGGTGAGGCCGAGGGACAGCTGGCACAGGGAACTGGCAGGGTGGACCAGGCGTGTGGGAGTCAGCTAAAGGAGACCCTCCTTGACTTGAGATCATGCTCGCTTCAGGAATGTGGGGCAACAGTGTTTCCCACCTCAGTAGCCTCTTGTCTTCTCTTGCAGGAGGTCCCAGGTAATTGAGAAATTTGAGGCCTTGGACATTGAGAAGGCAGAGCATATGGAGACCAACACATCAGTGGGGCCCTCACCATCCAGCGACACTCGTCAGGGCCGCAGCGAGAAGAGGGCATTCCCCAGGAAGCGGGTGAGCTCCTGGAGCCAGGTGGTGCCTGCTGGGGCAGCTCAAGGTCTGGTCAGCACATGACCCCATATGTCTCCAAGTCCCTTCCACACATACCTGGGGACACACTCATGCCAGGCTGCTGCTCTCTGATTTTCTTCTTCACATAGTGACCTTTGTGAGGACAAGCCTGTCTTCTGCATCTTCACATCAGAACCTCATCAGTTTCTGCTAAAGGATGTTCTCGTGCAGTTTTGATCCCAAGTTGTAACTAGAGTCGTTCTCTTTCTCTCTGAGGCAATTCAACAGCAAGGCTGAATGTCATACCTTCCTTCCTCCTTCTTTTGAGTGCAGCTGTACCCCTCGTTTCTCCCCTCAATCCACAAGGTAGATTCAGCTTCTGAAATCTTCCTGGGCACTCGCCCTCCTCTTCTGTAGCCTGCTGTGTCCAAGTTCATCTTCCTCCTTGGCTTCTCTTGCTTATGATGTGCTCAGAGCCCACCACCCAGCCCATGGCCTGCTGCTCACCACCACAGAGCCCCAGGCTCTTCTTTCTGTGACCCTGAGAAGCTGGAGAATGGTGGGGGGCCACGGAAGTGATAGTGACTGGGCATCCGAAAAAAAGGCTGCTCTAATGACCAGGGCATCTCAGAACAAATGACCTGGCCTGGCCTGCCCCAGACTTGCTGTGTGGGCCTAGCCGGATCACTGCCCCCTGCTTGATTGAGGGCCTGGCAGCCCCTGGAGGGTGGACTGCATCAGCTTGTCGTCCTCACACTTGCCCACCTTGCCCCGGACTCTACTGACTGGCGGCTGCTCTCTGCCACAGGACTTCACCAGCGAAGCCCCCACAGCTCCTCTCTCAGACGCCTCGGCTTCCCCCCTGTCTCCACACCGAAGAGCCAAGTCACTGGACAGGAGGTCCACGGAGCCCTCCATGACGGTGAGCCCAGGCACCACGTCCTCCAGAGGCTGTGCTCCTCTACTTCTGGTCATTCTGGGGCACTTTCTGTTTCTGTTCATGCCAACTGTTCCCCTGTGCTCAGGCCATCTGTGAGTGCCCCCACCTGCTAGCCTGCCAGTCATTGGAAACAGATCCTGTGTTTTCCCTTTTCTGGACCTAGCAGAACCCTGGACTCTGTGGTATCCTGTGCTCCAGGAGGTGGACCCTGTGGAGGAGGCCACCTCGGCCAAGCAGAGAATCCTGATTCCAGTAGGCAGGGCCACAGCAGGGACCCTCTGTGTCCCTGGTTTTGGGTATTTGTTTTTGTGGCCCTGTGGAGGCAGGAGTTGCATCTTGCTGAGAACTTGTCTTGTTCTCTGGGTTATGCCATGGATGGAGGAGCAGACCTTGCCTCAGGCCTCCCACTGGCTCCAGAGGCACAGCAGCAGAGATGCAGCAGGTCAGAGCTCAGGGACCAAGGCTGCCTCTTGGCATGCTGACCCAGCTCCTTCCTGCTCTGTCTTCCACTTCCTGCAGAGTTTGGGGCCTGCTTACCATCTCTCATCTCCTCTTTGCTGCTGGCAGAGCAGCTCACAGCAGGCTTCTGGCCTGCCCCAAGACATGGGGCTGCCAACCACAGGTGGGTGTGTAACTGGACTGTGAGAAGGAGGAAGGTTTGGTTTCTCCTTCAGTCTGGATTTTGCTTCAGGATGTCTTGAACAAAACTCATATTTTTTCGTTAACTTATCTAGTAGCTGCTCTCCCCACCAGAGGCCCCCATAGTAGAGCACCACCAGGGGATCCACCTGCGTGGGCCTCTCTGTCAGGGGTCAGATTGCAAGCATGGCTTCAATAACACAACCACAGTGTGAAAGTTGAGAGTTTTTATTTTCAGAGCCTCAAGCTAGGCAGGCAGCCAGAGAGAGGCAGGCAGCAGTCCTGTGTCCCGGGTCACATGCAGCAGTGGCAGCCATGCATGCAGGAGAGGACTTCCCTGTTTAAAGGTCATTCAGGGTAGGGTGTCCTAATTTCCCAGAGTTACTTTTGATTGGGTACTTCAACTCTGGTGGCAAGGGCAGCTGAGCAGTTTTTCTGGGCGCTGGGGTTGAGACAGGGCTCTGCAGAGTGATTTCTTGTCTATCTGGGTCGCCTTGGCCAGGCCTTGGCAGCAGCCAGCTGTTCTTCTTCCTACTCCAGAGACACAGGGTTCTCTGAGCAGAGTTCCCAGAACATACTGTCCTGGTGTTTCTCGCCTGTTCTCACGTCCTTCCTCTCCTTGGAGTATAGAAAGATGTCATAACCCATTCCTGATTGCGATGACTGTAAAAAAAAGTGGAGAGCTCCTGGGGCCAGAGAAAGGGGACCTATGTCTCTGTAGGGCCCATCTGGGTGGGCTCCAGGCAGTCCCAATGCAGTGCCTACTCAAGCTGCTCCTCAGGCCCCAGGTGTGTCCGGGCAGCACAGGTAGAAGGGGATGGGCAGAGACAGTGCCCTAGGCCGGACCCCTGCCCTCCTGTCTGCTGTCCTGCTTCTTGCAGGGAAATATAGACTACGCTTCCTCAACACCAGACATGTCTCTGCTTCCAGGCTTTTGCTCTCAGGCTTCCTGTGGCTTCTGGAAGAACTTTTTAATCAATTCTCCTTTCAGCTGTTCCTGCAGATGTTCCCCTTCTCATAAATATTCCGTGACCTTCATCTAGGCTTGTTCTTTGTTCCCTAGACAGTCCCCATGCAGGCCAGAGCAGGACTTTTCAGGGCAGCCAGCAGTCCTCACTGCTACTTGCTGGGCGATGAGACCATGTCTTCTTTCCCACCAGCCCACCTGGTCTCCTTCCTGGAGGACATGTGTCTCCTTCCTGGGGGACACGTGCCTACGGAAGGGGGCTCTGGGCACTAAATACTGGATCAAGGGGGCCACACAGGCTTGTCTGGCAGGTAGAGAAACCCCTTTCCTGATGCCTGCCTCATCTGGACAGAAATGCCAGCCCTTGGCCCACGACTAGGACACCATAGGGCTTTCCTCTGAGCTGTTGTTTTTTTCTCCCTTTCTCAGCCTGACCTGCTGAATTTCAAGAAAGGCTGGCTGACCAAGCAGTACGAGGACAGTCAGGTGAGTGTGCAGAGTTGCTGTGGCTCCTGAAGGGCTTGGGAGTAGGTGTGATGGTGAACTGGCCTTGTTCCGGGCTGGTCTATGAGAGCTGGCTTAACCCCTTTCCTCCTGCACTCCCCTTGTCTCTTGGACCAGGACTGTGGCTGAGACCCTCATCTGCTCAGAGAAGTACAGGTGTGCAGCCCCCATTTCTGCAGTCGGGGGTGTTCTGGAGGGTACCAGCCAGGCTTGCCTGTTGCCAGCAAGGGATCTTGGCCCTATGACACTAGCCTCCCCATGTCTGGAGATCTTTCCTAAAAGTGCTCTAGGGACCCAGGCCTCCCCAGGGGCAAGGAAAGCCCCTAGTTGCGGGGCTGGCTTGTGGTTCCATGCAAGCACTGAAAGACTCCTGTGTCCAGGAGACCCCTCAGCAGTAGAGGCATTGCCATTAACCCTGGACAGAGCAAACATGGTGCATTCTTGCCATCAGACTCAAGCAGGAAAAGCCATTTGCAACTGGACCTGTCAGCCCCACCTTGACCCTATGCTGTGGGCTGGAAGGCCAGGCCTCCCAAGAGGCGTCAAGAGTAGCCTGCTGGGTCCTTCCCCAGAGACCCTAATGCCCAGCCCATCCACTCTCCCTTCCTGCTTCCTGAGCCACTGTGCCAAAACATCCTCTTTCTCTCTCTCTTCCATATCAAATACCCTTGGCCTTGTCTGAAGACTCAAGTTCTCCTCCTTGCTGCTCACAGTGAAGACTTGGGCTCTGGCTGGTTAGTTTACTTCTGCTGGTTAGCCAGCCACGTGACTGTGACTCACAGGCTGTCACCTGCAGGTGGAGAAGCCATTTCATAGCCACCTTTCTGTTGTGATGGACCCAGCCCATTGTTTGCAGCCTCTGGAGTTGAGATTGAAGACTGCACAGCACTGATCACCAGCCACACCACTGGGTCACAGAGAGCCTACAGCTGAGGCCTACCCAGCTATCTGTGCTGCCTTTTCACTGGAGGGGCCACAGCTTAGCGAGCATCCCGAGGGTGTGAGCGCATGGCTGCTAGCAGTCCAAGCAGAATCCTGTGGGTGCTATCATGGGAGGGGCCTGCCTGCCCTCTGCTTTCCCTGTGCCCTGGGAGGGGCCCCAAGGGCTCTCTGGCTGTGCAACATGTAGGAGCAGCAAGCATGCTGGATGAAAGTTGGGAGTTGAGTCTTTGTATCTTTTTTCCCTTTTAGTGGAAGAAACACTGGTTTGTCCTGGCGGATCAAAGCCTGAGATACTACAGGGATTCAGTGGCTGAGGAGGTAAGTGTCTGGGCTTCACCTCTATTGTGGAGATAGCTGGAGGGGTCCAGACAGCATCTGGAACCACAGGTCCCAGTGCTGCTGCCTTCCTCTGGGTTGAAGTCCCCATCCGTCTGTCAAAGAGTATCCATGTTGCCATCTTTGGTTTCCTAGGTGGGAAAGTGAGCACACACCAGCTTTTGAAGCCTTTGTGTCTATTTTCCTGCCTGTGATGCTGTCCCCTTCATTAGGTGCCTTGGTGCAGTGGATTTCAGCAGGTTTTGTTTTCTCTGCTCTTTAAAAACATTGAAATTTGAAAACCCAGGATAAGCTGTTTTTCTCTACAAAGACATTTTGTGGTGAACTGAGATGTTAGAAGAATTGAACTAAATATTGTCTACTGTCTTCTGGACAAGGATGAGATATGCTAGATATACTTCATTGGGCCACTTGACAGTCCTGATCCATGACCAGAGATCAACTAGAAGGGACACTTTCTCTTCACCTACCAAAATAAAATTCTTTTCAACAATTTGACAAGTCTGTATTCTACCTTTTCCTTGGTAGTTTCACTTCAGGTATCCTTAGGTATACTCCCACATGTAGAAAAAGTTCTGTGTCCCAGTTAGTCATTCCCATACATTTGTATTAGCAGAAGATTGGAAGGAATCTAAGTATCCATCATTAGGGGCTGGTGGATATATTAAAATGCTTTGAGACCAGGCGTGGTGTTTCACACCTATAATCCCAGCATTTTGGGAGGCCAAGATGAGAGGATTGCCTGAGCCCACAGGTTCGAGACCAACCTGGGCAACTTGATGAGACCTCATCTCTACAATAAATCAAAAAATTAGCCGGGTATGGTGGCATGTGCCTATAGTTCCAGCTACTTGGAAGGCTGAGGTGGAACTCAGCAGGTTGAGGCTGCAGTAGCCATGAGCATGCCACTGTGCTCTAACCTGGGCAACAGAGTGAGACTCTAGCTCAAAAATAAATAAATAAAATGCTTTGAGCCAGTCTTTATGGACTGAAGGGGAAAGCTGTTCCTGATCAAAAGTAGGTGTAGAATAGTGTGGGTAGCAGCCTCTGCTGGTATCTACCATCAGGGAATAAAGGAACATCTGTGTGTGAGTGGGTGGTTGAGTGTGCATAGAACAGTAATTCTGAGTGGTCTCCAGACCTGTGGGGTCCGTGAGGAGAGCTGTGATGGTTAAAACAGTGTCTATGATATTAAGATGCTATTGACTTTTCATTGTGTTGCCACCTGTACTGGTGGCACAAAAGCCATGGGAGGTAAAGCTTCTGGTACCTTGATACAGTCTAGGCTGTAACAGACTATACCAGTAGTCACTGTATTCTTCACTGCCACAGTCATGGTGTTTTTTAAATTAAAAAATGAATGTCCTTGATGGAGCGGCAAAGCTTACTAATTTTATTAAGTCTCAATCTTTGAATATCCATCTTTTTAACATTCTGTGATTTGAAATGGGAAGTAAACATCAGTCATTTGTTTGCCAGCTAAACTAGCAGCCTCTTCAGGGAACACCACCTTTACTTGAAAAAACAACTGACAAAGTGTTTGGTAGATGTTTTCATGAAAATGAACTAAGTAAGCTCATTCCTTCGAAGAAACCAACTGATACAGTTTGTTACCAATGATACAATTTGAGCTTTCAAGCAAAAATTCGAACTTTGCAATATGTGTACTCACCATCATGAATTTCCCTCTACAGACTCTCCTGATGAAATAGGTGGTGATAATAACAAACGTGATATTTTGATCTTGCATAATGAAGTGTGTAGACATTTGAAAGCTATTTATAACTTAATATTTTCCAAGTGACCACTGCATAATGTTACAAAAGTATGCATGAGTAGAAGATACGTTCAAAAGACAGGATGGGACAGTGGGTTTTACTGTAAAAGTATAGAAAGTTCATTGGCTTGATTTCAGATTCCACATTGCAGTTTCTTTTAAGAAACTTATCAGGCCAGGTATGGCTCACACTTGTCATCCCAGCACTTTGGAAGGCTAAAGCAGGAGAATAGCCTGAGTCCAAGTATTCATGACCAGCCTGAGCAACATAGCGAGACCCTGTCTCTACCAAAAAAGAATGTAGCTGGATGTTGTGATGTACACCTGTAGTCCCAGTTACTTGGGAGGCTACTCAGGAGGGTCATGTTAGTCCAGGAGTTTGAGGCTGCAATGAGCTTTGATCATGCCACTGCACTCCAGCCTGGGTAACAAAGCGAGACCCTGTCTCTAAAAAAATTTTTTTAAAAACAACTATTTGTCAAAGTGGAATAGCCATAATTACCTGACAAGGCTATTAAAAGACTTCCTTTTCTAACTCTGTACCAGATTGTCTTCAGACACTTCAACCCAAATAATATATTGAGCAAACTGAATGCAGAAAGAGATAGAAGAATCCAGCTGTCCTCTCTGAAACCAGACATGGAAGAGATTTGCAAAAAGGCAGAACAGTGCCACTCATCATTGTTTTTTTCTTTTTTTTTGAATTGGAGTCTCACTCTGTCACCCAGACCGGAGTGCTGTGGCATACTCCTGGCCACCGCAGCCTCGACCTGCTGGACTCCAGCGATCCTTCCACCTCACCTTCCAAGTAGCTAGAACCACAGGTGTGCATTACCACGCCTGGCTAATTTTTGATTTATTGTAGAGATGAGGTCTCGCCAAGTTGCCCAGGCGGGTCTCATACCCGCGGGCTCCGGCAATCCACTCACCTCAGCCTCGCAAAGCACTGGGATTACAGGCTGAGCCACCCGGCATCACTGGTTTTTTAATCACATTTTTTACCTTAAAATGAAATTAATTGACTTTTATTATTAAATTAATAAATATGTTCAAATTTTTAACTTTTATTTCTAATAAAATATCATCAGTAGATAAAATCCGCATATACAAAAACTCTTTTGGGATCCTCAATTTTTAGGAGTGTGAAAGAGTTCTGACATCACCATGCTAGAGAATTGCTGATGTGGAATACCTTTGGCCAGATACACAAGCAAATGGTGGTGTTGGATACATGCAAAGAGGGGACCTATGCCATGTAGCGGTAGACAGTATCCTCACTTGTCAGTGCACACATACCCATTACTTTGGGAGGCTGAGGTGAGTGGATTGCCTGAGCCCGCAGGTTCGAGACCCACCTGGGCAACTTGGCGAGACCTCATCTCTACAATAAATCAAAAATTAGCCGGGCGTGGTAGTACGCGCCTGTAGTTCCAGCTACTTGGAAGGCTGAGGCGGAAGGATCGCCGGAGCCCAGCAGGTTGAGGCTGCGGTGGCCGGGAGCAACCACTGTACTCCAGTCTGGGCGACAGAGTGAGACTCCAACTCAAAAAAAAAGAAAAGTAAAGAAAAAAAAAAAAGAAGCAAAGTTTTGAACAGGAAGTCACTCATGGAAATTTGTTCATCTAGGAATTAACTCCACCTCCTAAAAATCTTTAAGACCCTCTCATTTCTCTCTGCAGGCAGCTGACTTGGATGGGGAAATTGACTTATCTACATGTTATGATGTCACAGAGTATCCAGTTCAGAGAAACTATGGCTTCCAGATACATGTAAGACCCAGGGGTGGAGATGGGGCCACGGGCTTGATCAGCAGGGATGCATCTCGGAGACGAATGTTCTGGGCAGGCCTGGCATGGTGTGTGTAGTCAGCACTTGGTCTTTCCTGTTAGCATTGACACCTGTGTCCTGTGGCACCTCACCTCCCCCTCCTCTGTTTGTGACCTGAACAAAGAATTAGACATAGGTATCTTCTTTCTCAAGACTGTTTAAAGGCTTTTTGTTTCTGAAGGTTCTTTTATTTTTTAGTTTTTCTTTTTAATGCTGGAGTTTGCGGTAACTGGAAGGATGTGGGATATGGGGAATAAGAATGAAAGTGTTTGTTAATTATTTAAATTTCAGTTTTTTTATTCACTTACCTGTTTGTTCATTCATTCACTCACAAGGCTATTAAGTTGTTTTTCCCCAAAATCTTGTGAGATGCTCAGATGAACAAGGCATTACCCTGCCCTCAAAAAAATAATCTGATTGGACAAATAAAATGGTTCTCTTGGCTGTTTCATCAAAGCTGCATGGATCATGGGCTGCCTGGAGTCAGCCGGCCTCCAGGTTAAGGACATAATTCTCCCGACTGACAACAGTTGCAAGTTCAGCAGTTTCCACAACCACCTTCAGGTTCGCACATTCTCTAGAGCAACTCACAGAAATCCTGAAGCACTGTACTGACAGTGAGTTGGATTATAGCAAAAGCATACACATGAGAACCAATCAAGGTAGAGACACGTGGGATAGACTCTGGGACTGGGAAAGTTCCAAACACAAAGTTTCTGTGTCCTCAGGGACTTGTTACCCACTTGACCTTGATGTGAGGCAGTACACAGAGCATTGCCAGGAAGCTCACCTGTGAGCCTACTGAGGCTTCATAACTGTCATGTTTGATGGAATTATTATCCTTGCAGTTGAACTTCATTCTCAGCACCCCGTGCCCCAAGGTCGACTGGTTTTAACCCTAACCTTCTAATTTCATGGTTGGTTTTTCTGGCCTGGCCAGTCTCCACCCTGAGTTGTCTTGTCAGCATGGAGTATCTGGTAGGATCTCAGGGACCACAGTGAGTAACAAAGACACTCTGGTCACTCAGGAAATTCTAAGGGTTTGGAAATTACCCCCTCCCAGGAGCCAGGGCATAAGCCAGTTCCTTCTTTGGGTGAAGTTAGTTCTTCACTCATGAGAACCTTAAGACTAGAGTGTGTGTTGGGTGAAGAGCTGCCACCATGGGGTGGCCCCTGGGACTTAGTTTCTTACACGAGGCTAGGCCTCAGGTGGACTCATCTGTAGCAGGGTCTTACCTTCAGATTTTTGGGCCCAAAAACTCAATTATATTACTGAATTGAGGGTTGATCAGGCACTTTGAGGCTGACTCAAATTAACCCAACTTAGAGGAAACTGAAGTATAGACATGAAAACAAGTGTGTTCATTTATTGGAGAATCCCAGCCACCACCCCACTGAGCTGCTGGTCATGGCTTCCCTCCCTGCAGATATCTGCTGACCTGGCAGTAGGGCTGGATGTGAGTCAGTTCTTAGAGGCCCACACCTTCCAGCTTTGAGGCTCTTCTACCCGTCATTTCCCACAGGAGGGGCAGATGGGCACAGTGCTCAGAGCCTCTTTTCCTGCCACCTACCTCCATATCCTGATGAGCAAGTTTCTCTAGGCAGGGCACACCTGCATCTGAGGACTCATCCTGCTCTCCTAGAGGTAAGGGGCATTGACTGATCTCACCATCAGTCACCCCCCCTCCTCACTTTACCCTGGGTCTTATCCTGATGCCTCTCCAGGAGTCCCAGCTACTGAGAGTTCTAAGTAAGAAAGAGGTGCTTTCAGTGCAGAGGGGTCTTCCTGGAGGAGAATTCCTTAAGGCATGGCTGGAGGGCCAAAGGTGCAGAATGTCCCAGACTAGCCCCCAGACCAGATGGCACAGAGAGAGAGCCAAATGCAGAAGCCAGGCTGTGGTCTGAGTGCCAGCCTGGAGGCTGGTCTTGCCCTGGGATCATGGAAAGCACTGGAAGGTGCTGGAAGACACCAGGCAGTTGCGCATTCCTGAGACATGTCCAGCAGGACATGCAGGTGCCCATGTGGCATGGTAAGGCCCCACATCGAAGCTGCAGGAAAATTGACTTCACAGGAGGGGGCGGGTCCTCTGGAATTCCAGCTGGTGATGTATGTGAGGCTGTGGTAGGCTCTCAGAGAAAAGATAGGCAGCCACTGGGAAAGAGAACTAGCTGGAGAAGTGGGGTCCCTTTGGAGAGCTGGGACCAAACCCCAGCAGTACCCACAGTGGGGTGTGTGGAGAAGGATGGACCCAGAGGAAGAACACCGGGGCTTCCAGCTGCTCACACCAGGCTGGGAACTGATGAAAGAGGGCTGAGCAGGGCAGTGGTGGTGTCTCAGCTGGGGCCTGTGGAGGGGCCCAAGACAGAAGTGCAGGTCAGGTCGGAGCTGTGCTTTGCGGCACGCCAGGCCAGCACATGGTCTCATGTTTTGGTGCCTGTCCAAAAGACGTCTTTGTGATTTCATTCTCCTGTCAGCTGCTTTACTGGTTCACGGGTCCATTTGTGAGCATCCCAGTCAGCTCATAGGACGGGGCCACAACTTCACTTCTGTTGTGTGGGTGCCGCCTGTAGGTGCAGAAGCAGGCTGCTAGCTGGGTGCAGGCCCCTGGCCCTCCCTTTCTGGCAGGTGCCCGGCAGGCTGATCGGGGATGCAGGGTTGGTATTCCGGAAGCCACACACTCTGGCCTCCTTTGTCCTACCTGCTGCCTTCTTCCCCACCTGGAACAGGGTCCTTCCCTGCTGCTGCCACCTTGAATGATGGTCCCACTAGCTTATTCAAGCTAGAGTCTGGGGATTATCCTAAGGTGCTCCCCCTGCCCTGTCAGTGAGACGCTGTACACACCCACCTGTTACTTCTGCACCTACCCCTCCTCTGCCACAGCCTAAATTATCACCTAGACAACTGCAGTAGCCACCTGGTGATTGTCCCCTGCTTTTTCTTAATGTGACTGACAAGACCCTGATCCCCCACATCCTTGGTTTCTCTTCCACCCCAGTCATGCTGTGTACCTGTGTGTGGGTATAGACTGCAGACGCTGCTCCTCTGCCCAGGGTGTATGCCCCTTCCCTGTTTCCCACCTTCACTGCTTAGCACACACAGGTTCTGTTCTTCCCTCCAAGGCTGGAAATTCCTGTGGGAGACAGACATGTCATCCTCGTCTACATGCTGGTCCTGTTGAGGAGAGATACTTCATTTACCATTACCGTGAAAACATATCCCTACTGCGGCTCTGTCATCTTCTCTGCTCTCCAGCTCTTGCTCTTCCCTGTAGTGAGGCATACATGGGACTCCGGGGAGGGCCACCTGGCCACAGCCTTTCTTCCTGCGGGACTTTGTACCCAGCGGAGGGAACTCCTTTGGAGGTGCAAGGCAGCAAGCACCTACCTGCAGGGGATAGTCACTAATGAAGCCTTATGCCTTTTGTGTAGACAAAGGAGGGCCAGTTCACCCTGTCGGCCATGACATCCGGAATCCGGCGGAACTGGATTCAGACCATCATGAAGCATGTACACCCAACCCCCGCCCCAGACGTGACCAGGTAGGATGGTCAGAGATGCCTGAGAGAGCCCTGGTGCCTTCTGTGGGGAACCCTTCCTCTCCCTCCTGGGCAGTCACAGGCTTGGACCTGTCGTGCCTGAATTCTGCTGTGTCCCAGTGCAGCTTCTCCCCTCCTTTGTCCCTCTGACGCACAGGCTCCTTTGGGCTTTGGGCTATCTGTTCTTTTCCTCTTTGTTTTTTTGAATTGGAATCTCACCCTGTTGCTCAGACTGGAGTGCAGTGGCACGCTCCCAGCCACCGCAGCCTTAAACTGCTGGGCTCTAGCAATCCTTCTGCCTCAGCCTTCCAAGTAGCCTGTACTACAGGTGCGTGCTACCATTCCCGGCTAATTTTTGATGTATTGTAGAGATGAGGTCTCGCCAAGTTGCCTAGGTGGGTCTCGAACCCACGGGCTCAGGCAGTTCACTTGCCTCGGCCTCCCAAAGTGCTAGAATTACAGGCTGAGCCACCGAGCCCAGCTGTTCTTTTTCTCTTTTAAGCCTGACTGGTTTAGTCGTGTAAGTAGCATTTGTGCTCACTGTTGGGACTAGACTTTGGTAAAGACTTCCATCTTTGTTGGTGGGTACTGTATTTGCAGTCTACACGGTGCTTCTTTGCCTTGGCCCTCTGTTTGCCTCCCTCTTCTGTTTGCCAATCATCCATTTGATTTCTGTGCAACCGGAACATCTTTGAAGCTCTTGCTACTGTAGCCCAAATTGGAAAACCACTCTCCTGCATTAGCACACTGGTTTGGGTTTCTCACTGCACGCTTTCTTCCTCCTGTCCTGAAAGTTAGAAAACTGCTAGTTTTCATTTGAAAAGAAAAGGAGGAGTCCAGTGTGTGGAACTAGCAGAACTCTGCTATTCCCAGCCCAAGGCTTCAGAGCCTCCATGAGTTTGAGCGCCTCTGGTGTGCATTTCTCAGTCATGTAGTAGAAAGTGTGTTTTCTTGCATCACAGGTGAAACTGTGGAGATGGTAAGGTGTTTTCTTGCATCACAGGTGAAACTGTGGAGATGGTAAGGTGGCAGCCAGGGCTACTTTGCAGCCTTGGCCAGGCCCCTTCTTTATCTGAAGCTGTGCTTCTTTCCTGCTGACTCTTCATCTCTTTGAATAAGAAGTAAGGAAAGGACACCTACAGTGATTCTTTTCTTTAGCCTCTTCCCTATGTCTCTCATTTGTTAATTTCTTTGTTTATTATTATGTAAACACTATCTAGGTTGTTACTGCAGGCTAGGAGGCTATGGTCTGGACAAGTTCCTCCTTCCCCCATTCCTCTGGGTCCTGTTGGAGAGCTGGCCTGTTGATCATGGTATACCTAATGCATGCACAGCCCATGGGAGGCTCCTGGAGCCACCCTGTGGGGCCTCAGCTGCTGCCTTCATGGCTCTCCTGTCAGGAGCAAAGGCCTAAGCTTGATGAGACCAGGATTCCTTTCCAAGCACCCCATAGCAGCATGAGAAAGGCGCCTCAGGCTTCTCTGCCACAACTGTTGGCAGCAGACAGTCTACTGCACAGGTCTGGGTGAGAGGGAGCGGGAGTAGTAGGGCAGTGGATTTGCGAGGGTGGGCAGCCTGAGGTTCTTAGCTACTTTCCTCGTCCAGCCAGGTGCAGGCTCTGTGCTGTGGATCAAAGATCCTGGCTGCAAGAAGTCAGCTTGGAATGTCCCAAGGCAGGTGTCAAGAATGCATCCATGTGTACATGGGTGCTTGCACATAGCTCAGGAGAGGTGACCTCCATATTTGAGTGCTTGCTTCCTGTGTGCAGGGACAGCGGCCCCAGAAGAGTGTATGGGAAGTCCAGTCATTTTGGTTTTAATATAAAAGTTGACCTAGCAATTGTCTTTCTATCTTTTTTCCCCCACCAGACAGGGTCTTATTCCATTGCCTAGGCTGGAGTACAGTGATGTGATCATAGCTCACTATAGCCTCCAACTCCTGGGCTCAAGTGGTCCTCCTACCTCAGCCTCCCAAGTAGCTGGGACTACAGACACACCACCATACCCAGCTAATTAAAAAGAATTTTTTTTTTGTAGAAACAGACTTTCTATGTTGCCCAGGCTAGTCTCAAACTCCTGTCCTTGAGCAATCTACCTGCCTCAGCCTCCCATAGGTCTGGGACTGCAGGTGTGAGCCACCATGCCTAACTCTTTATCTTAACATTAGTAGAGTGCTCACTCACCCCCAAATTGTTTTCAACCTCTGTTCTTCTAAGTAGGCATTTTTATCTGAGGAAAATGTGAATGTTTTAGTGCTTCAAGGCAAAATCCCAAGGAAGCATGAAAACTGAGGTTCCAATCACAGAGGCTACTGGCCTTGTTCTGCTCTTGTTGCCTCTGGTGGTCTGTGATGGGAAGTTGCAGGGCACTTCCGGCCTTTGGGGCTAGAGAAACCTTGAGGGAGGGGTTTTCTCCTAAGGGAGCATGGCCAGTCAGGAATCTGGCTGGAGGTCGCTGTGCACCTCCTGCTCTTGTGTGTCATCCTGACACCCTCCATGATCTTGGGCTTGAAGTGGCTATTAGGACAGTGATGTTGGGAGATCTGCTCTGGGTCATTTTTATCTAAATATGAGTGTGCTCTTAAATTGAAGCATGCAGATCCTGCCACTCTAAAACACTTTGGTTCTCACTAGTTTCACTGCTGGTACAGGTGACCCCCACTTGGAGGTGATGGCAGCTACTTCCTCTTTTCCTTGTTACCTCTTTCACAGGTTCCTTTCTCTTTGGCCCCAATTTAAACAAAGGTGTTCCCTGGAGCTTTTTCCCGGCCCTCACTCTCTCCAACTGACTTTCCACTCCCCTCTGAGGGTCTGTTCGAAACTGAGGATCACTCTATGAGCCTCTGGTTGGCTGGCAGTCTCTGTTGGGCTTATCACAGAGCCTGAAAACCTCTGCCTCAAACCCACTCCCAGCATCTGCATCCTTGCCAAATTGCCATCAGCCATGTTCTCGTCCCTCCCCTGCTCAAGTTAAGGCCTCCCCCAAGAATCTTTGCACACTCAGTATTTGCTTTGGGCAAATTGAGAAAAGGCATGGATTCCTTGGGCAGACACAGCTCCACTGTGGACTGCTGCTGGGTAGGCAGAGGTACCAGTGGGTGACCTCCACAGCCCACACTCCTGGCCACCTCTCACTTCTTCTTCAGTGTGGTAGGTCACCTGGTTTTCTTCCCTCCTTCCCCATCCCAGCCCTTGACTACTGCATGGTGTGGGCTTGTGGCCACCTAGGCCACCTGTCTCCCTCACTTTTAGGTTGTCTTGGCCTCTTCATTCTAATTAATCCATCACACCAGTAGCTGGAATGGACTTCTAGCACATGGATCTAATCATGTTACCTGCTTATTAAAACCTCTGAGACCTTCTAGGGAATTGGCTTGTTTTCCTTCATTCTGTTATCACTGTCTAGTCCAGGGATGCAAAGAGTTGGCCTCACCAGGTGTTTGGATAGCAGCTGTGCCCTGGGGCAGCCTACCACAGCTCTCAGCCTTGGCCCTAGGCAGGACAGGACTGGCCTCTCTTGCCTTTTGGTCTGTAGGAGTACCGGGGCTCTGCTGGTTCCATGCACCCCTCACAATACCTCTTCAGTTAAGAACCCTCCTAGCACCATCTTGCTGGAGGTGTCATCAACCAGCTGAAACTCTTTTTCCTCCTCCCCATCAAAACTGGTTCTGGAAGGGACATTGGGGTAAAGGCAGAGCATTCCCATCCCTCCCTGTGCTTAGGAAGCACAGATGGGATAGAAAAGGACATGGTACAAGTAGAGGCTGGGCGGTGTCTCTCTGTGGCCGGCCCTCTGACAAACAGAGGTCACAAGAGCCTATGTCCGCCCTCTTGCTCCACAGCTCATTGCCAGAGGAAAAGAACAAGAGCAGCCCCTCTTTTGAGACCTGTCCTAGGCTGAGTGAAAAGCAAGAGGCAGAGCCAGGGGAGCCAGACCCCGAGCAGAAGAGGAGCCGTGCACGAGAGAGGAGGCGGGAGGGCCGCTCCAAGACCTTTGACTGGGCTGAGTTCCGCCCCATTCAGCAGGCTCTGGCTCAGGAGAGGGCCAGCGCCGCGGGTTCCCCTGACATCCGTGAGCCCGGGCGCCCCGAGGCAGAGCCAGGTGAGCTAGAACGGGAGCGCGCACGGCGGCGGGAGGAGCGCCGCAAGCGCTTCGGCATGCTCGACACTGTGGATGGGCCTGGAGCCGAGGATGCAGCCCTGCGCATGGAAGTGGACCGGAGCCCGGGGCTGCCTGTGACCACTGACCTCAAGACACAGAATGTCCATGTGGAGATTGAACAGCGATGGCATCAGGTGGAGACCACCCCTCTCCGGGAAGAAAAACAGGTTCCCATCGCCCCCCTGCACCTGTCCTCCGAGGATGGAGGTGACCAACTCTCCACTCATGAGCTGACCACTCTGCTGGAGAAGGAGGTAATGGCCTGGGATGGGCTCCTTCCCACCACTACAGCAGCCTTTCCTGAGCATCAGCTGTGCCAGCTGTGGCCTGAGGGGTTCAGCCACACAATCCTTTAGGGACTTGCAGACCCCTAGGGAAGACCAGACAGGTGAGGCCTTCCTTATAGCCCAGGCAGATGCTGAGAGATGCAAGAGAGTGCCAGCTCTCTTCATGCCAGGGGTAGGGCAGGGGTGTCAGACTTTTCAAGGACAGAGGAGTTCATCAGGCAGTAGGAGGACTGCCAGTTAGAGCCAGTGTGGCCAGACATGTGGTGAATAGGTTTGAGGGCCCAGAAGGTGGTCCTTGTTTGCCTGTTGAAGGGTAGGAGGGGCACAAGCAAGGTGAGGTGTGCATCTGCACTAGTCAGCTCTGGGTTGGACAGATCGAAGCTGAGGCAGAGGTGAACCCACGAGCTTTTGAGGTGGCCTGGGGACAGTTAATCAGTCTGAAGATTAACTGTCAGGTGTTCTTTCATAGAAACATGTCCTAAAATCAGATCTGCCAGACTTCAACAGTGTATATCTGGACAGGATGTCCTGTGGCCAAGGTGGTATAGCATTATAGTTTTCTGTAAAGCTCCCTGTTTGGCCCTCCATTTAGGGACAGTCTTCTGTGTGTTTCAGATGTGTTCTTTTATGAAAGTAGCTCAGTAAAGGGCCAGGTGCGGTGGCTCACACCGGTAATCCTAGCACTTTGGGAAACTGAGTCAGGAGGATTGCTTGAGCCCAGCAGTTTGAGACCAGCCTGGGTAACCTAGCAAGACTTCATATCTACAGAAAATCAAAAAATTAGCTGAGCATGGTGGCATGTGCCTATAGTCCCAGCTACTCAGGAGGCTGAGGAGGGAAGATTGTCAGAGCTCAGGAGGTCGAGGCTATGCTGAGCTGTGATTGTGCTGCTGCATCCCAGCCTGAGTGAGACTTGACTTTAAAAAAAAGTAGCTCATTAAAGTTAAAGAGTTGCTACTTTGGCACACCTCACACTTCTCATCTTTTCCTATTTCATTAAGTTTATGAGGCTGAGTTATCACCAGCATCAACACTTGGAAATTCCCTTTTTCTATACCATTAGTAAAATAATAAAGGCTAAATGAAATAAAAGAACAGTTCAAACTCTCATTGCTCTAAGCTACCCAAATGGGCCAGCCAGCTAGGAGGCCACACACTGACTCAGCAGTCTGAGGATCAGTCTAAACTATTTGCAAATTGGATGTCTTGCTACCCCTCACAGCACAGCCTGGCAGTGCCTGGCTGCCCACTGCACAGACAGCCCCACTCCACACAAGCCTCAGGGAGCAGACTGGGCAGTCCTGCACAAGGCCAAATATCGAGTAGCACTTAGGGGGTGTTTGGGGAAGGGGTGGATGGACAAGTGAGCAACTAAAGCTGTTGAAAACCAGAAGATTTTAAAATAGCTTACTTGTGCGTCTCCACATCTTGTTTGAAGGAACTGTAGGAACCCTTTTTGCAAACAGAACTTTGTGGAATCCTTCATGTAAAAGTGTCAAATGGGGTAGTTTCAGTTGAGGCCATGGCAGGACCTAGAGCAAGGCTTCCACGCTGAATGGCCCCCATGGAGGCCAGCTAGGCCTGTGTGGCCACACTGAGGGCACTCAGAGGATCCTACATAGTGATCTTCCTCCTGATGTAAACAAAGCCCTTGTTTTCCAGTGGACACAGCTCCCTCCTCAGAAATGAGCGGCCTATAGGGGACTTGGTACCTTGGTACCTGCATAGGACCTGCACGATGGAGCCGTGAGCAGGTGTGGGGATTATATGGGCACCCAGGGCTGCTCAGGGTAGGAAGGACAAGCCAGTCTCATGGCCCCCATAGGGTACCACATGTGCCTTGTCACTGGTGGCTTGAGCTGCATGCAAGTCAAGGCCAGATCAGCATGTCTGCTGAAGTGTGGCAACTTCAAGACCTTTGAGCCATGTGGAAAACAGTGAAGGAATCTGCATGTTCTGTTGTTTTGTTGTCATATTGCTTTAAAATGTATATATTTTTGCCAACAGTTGGAACAAAGCCAGAAGGAGGCCTCGGACCTTCTAGAGCAGAACCGGCTCCTGCAGGACCAGCTGAGGGTGGCCCTGGGCCGGGAGCAGAGCGCCCGGGAGGGCTACGTGCTGCAGGTAGGGCAGAGGGGCTGCTGTGGCCTGCAGTGTACTCAAGGGCTTCAGTGTGAAGGACCCACGCTCAGGCCCAAGCAGGCTAGGAATGTGCAAAGCCTGGCTGAGAAGGAACCACCTCTCCAACCTTGTACCTCCAGGCTTCTCTTTCATGGGACCAGGGCTGTCAGTGTGCTGGGGAAGGAAGGGGTCTCTGTGTTTATTTTTCTCTCCTAGTATGACATTTTGAGGAATCTGCCTAAAACCTCTATATGTGAGGACTTTTTTGGTAATAAAATCATTTTGGTGATCTTTCTGATCTGAAAGTAGCCAATATACATTTATTGTAAATACCATACATTTGCATGTTCTTTATAATTGTTTTCACAGTAACAGTATTGGGCCCATTGTACAGACTGAAGAAATTGAATCACACAGTGAGCCAAGTGCATGCTTATGACGAATAGCAAGTCAATGGCAGAGCTAGAACTGAATTCCTCATTCCTGCCTGTGTCTATACACACCTGCAGGCAGACTTGGGATTCTTACCACTAGCCTAGTGGCCTAGTGTTTTACTTCCTGCCTAGTTGAAGTTTCAGGGGACACTGTGGCTACCCAGCCCTGAGCCAACCCAGTCAGTTCAGCCCAGAGGGGATGAGGAGACAGCAGCCTGGGTTCTGAGCTGATAGCCCATACCTAGGATACGTCCACCAGGGATCTCTGTACCACAGCGTCTTAACCAGCAGCAAGATTCACAGGGGACACTTGAGTTTGTCACAAGAGGGAACCCTGGCCGGCCCTGGGCTATAATCCCAGCACTTTGGGAGGCCGAGGTGAGAGGATTGCCTGAGCCCGGGGGTTTGAGACCAGCCTGGGCAACTTGGTGAGACCTCATCTCCACAATAAAAAATAAAAAATTAGCTGGGCATTGTAGCGCACGCCTGTAGTTCCAGCTACTTGTAAGGCTGAGGCAGAAGGATCGCCTGAGCCCCGCAGGTCGAGGCTGAGGTGGCCGTGAGCATGCCACTGCACTCCAGCCTGGGTGACAGATTGAGACTCCAACTCAAAAAAACAAGAGGGCTCCCTCATGTGGATGTATCACAAGGTAGGAGCTAGCCTGGTGCAAGGACAGGTCTGCATGTGCCAACTATCCTGCAGCATGCCAAGTCTTGTGCTAGTTTTGGGGCACAAAACACATGCTTCTTCCCCCATGGAACTGTCAAGTTGGTGGGGAGATTGATGAATAAGTGCTAGCAGATGAGTGAAATGGGGTGACAAACCAGGAAACCTAACTTCTCAGTGAAGGCTGAGAGTAGCATTAGAATCAGGGTCCTGGATTCAAGTCCTGGCCCTGCCACTGACCCCAGAAGCAAGTGCTTATGTCCCATCCCCTACAGCAGCAGTCTCCTGCCTGTGTAGACTTGGGTCTAGTGATCCCTTAGGGCTCTCAAAGACCCAGAGTCTCTGTGATGAACTGAGTATCGACATTTTCAGACTGCCATGCACTGGTCTTGGTCTGAGTGGTCCCAGGCAGTAGATGGAATCAGGGGCACTTGGCTGCCCTCTGGCCAGTCTGCCTTGTTGGTTCTTCTGTTGCTTGTTCCCGGGACCTTCTCTTTCTTTCTCCCCCACGTGTCCTGAGCCCTCCTCCCCAGCACCTTCCACCGTAGTCATTGCTATACCCAGTTCAGATTCTCAGGCACCAGGAGCTGGTGATGGTGGACTTCCCCCTGAGTCATTTGTGCAGGCCCTCCAGGTTTGCAGAGCATCTTTTTTAAACCTTGGTTAGGCCCTATCCTGTAAGAATTGAGTCAAATCAGGTGGTAAAGATACAGGCTGAAAATCCCAAATTCAAAAATCCAAACTGTCCAAAATCTAAAGTTTTGAACACTGACATGCTCAAAGGAAATGCTCATTGGAGCATTTCATATTTCATATTTTTGGAATTGGGTTGCTCAACTGGTAATTATAATGCAAATATTTTAAAATCCGAAACACTTCTGACCCAAAGCATTTTGGATAAGGAATACTCAGCTTGTACTAGCAGTGGACTTTGCACATTGCTAACCTGGGAACCTGCCTCTGTGTCTAACTTGGACAATTGCATGAGCCTACACTGAAGACCCTGTCACTCAGCACTGGTCAGAGCTGGTCTTTAAGACCTTCCCACTAACTCTAATAACTTGTGACTTTTTGCCACCCTTTGAGCTTTGGAAATGCTTATAATCACAAATCAGAATGAGCAAAGGGGTCTTGGGACTAAGGGTCAGAAGTCAGCTGCTGGGGTGGGCGCTGCACTAACTGCTGGGAGGAGCTTGCATGTTTGGATGTCAAGCGTGGAGTTTAACTTGAATTTAACATAACTGAGTGTCACATCTGTGGCTTCCCTGGCCAGAGACCGAGAGAGAGCCAGAGGCAGGCCAAATTCTTAGCTGAGCTCGTCTCACTCCTGTTCATGTTGTTTCTCCCTGCACTACATTAGTTCTGTCTATTCTGCATGCCTTTCTGTTTGGGGAGTTTTGTTTAATTTGTGTTTTGTTTCTTGCATGCTTCACTTTCTTATGTTGAACCTCCACAAAGGTTTGTTTTGTTGATTATTGTATTTTACTCCATGGTTTCCGTGCCCCCCCCAACCCCACCCTCGTTTTGTCTTCTTACAGGTAGAGAGTAGTTCCTCCTGTTACTGTAGAGGACTGACTACACTTTCCAAAGGAAAATGTTCCAAATGTCACCTTGCTGGCATCTCACAAGCGTTACCTTCCTTCCTTCTTTTCCTCTCTTAGAAGGAAGTGACATCATTTATCTACTTATTTACATCCTGCACTTTTTTAGGATTTGTTGTCAAGAACTGTGTACTTTTTATTTTGCAACACAAACAGGCAGCTGCAGGTACTCTGCTTCTCCCTCCTGTCCCTTTACCCAGCTGCTTTCTGTCCTTTGGTCTTCGTTTTGCTTCTCAGTGTGTTCCATTATTCACTTTTGTTTGGTTTATTTCTCCTAGAAGCTATTTGGTTAAAGCTGTTTTTTGATGTTATTGTCCTTGTTTTCTGTTACCTGGAAGCAGCTACTTACCCCCCCAAAAAACAAAAACAAAAAACCCCCCAAATTAAGATGATTTGTTGGCTTTTTTTAAATGGGAAAAAAGTTGTGCAAAGGATAACCAAGCCCACCAAGGAGCTTTTCTGTGGTTGTTCCTGGCCAGAGGTGTGACACTCAGAACTGAGAGGCCCGAGTGTTACTAACCAGTATTTAATCGGTTTTTTTAAGACTGAAGTGGCCACCTCCCCATCGGGCGCCTGGCAGAGGCTCCATAGAGTCAACCAAGACCTCCAAAATGAGCTTGAAGCCCAGTGCCAGCGCCAGGAGCTGATCACGCACCAGATTCAGACCCTGAAGCATAGCTATGGGGAGGCCAAGGACGCGATCCGGCACCACGAGGCCGAGATCCGGAGCCTCCAGGCCCGGCTCAGCAACGCAGCCGCAGAGCTGGCCATCAAGGAGCAGGCACTGGCCAAACTCAAGGCAGATCTGAAGCGGGAGCAAGGCCGGGTCCGCGAGCAGCTAGAGGAGCGGCAGCACAGTGAGGCAGCGCTGAGCGGCCAGCTGAGGGCCAGTGAGCAGAAGCTCAAGAGCGCTGAGGCCCTGCTGCTGGAGAAGACACAGGAGCTGCGTGACCTGGAGACACAGCAGGCACTTCAGCGGGACCGGCAGAAGGAGGTGCAGAGGTTGCAGGAGCGCATTGCTGACCTTAGCCAGCAGCTGGGTGCCAGCGAGCAGGCCCAGCGGCTGATGGAGGAGAAACTGCAGAGGAACTACGAGTTGCTGCTGGAGAGCTGCGAGAAGGAGAAGCAGGCACTGCTGCATAACCTGAAGGAGGTGGAGGACAAGGCCAGTGCCTACGAGGACCAGCTGCAGGGCCATGCACAGCAGGTGGAGGCCCTGCAGAAGGAAAAACTGAGTGCCACATTCGAGGGCAGTGAGCAAGTGCATCAGCTAGAGGAGCAGCTGGAAGCACGGGAGGCCAGTGTGCGCAGGCTCGCCGAGCATGTGCAGAGCCTCTGTGAAGAGCGCGACCTCCTTAGGCAGCGGTTCCAGGAGTTGACGGAGCGCGTGGCTGCATCTGATGGGAATGTGGCTGAGCTGCAAAAGAAGCTGAGGGGAAAAGAGGCCGACTACCAGAGCCTGGAGCACTCCTACCAGAGGGTCTCCAGCCAGTTCCAGAGCATGCACACACTGTTGAAAGAGAAGGAAGAAGAGCTGGAGCACATCAAGGAAGTACACGAAAAGGTTCTAGAAAAGAAAGATCAGGACCTCAATGAGGCATTGGTTAAGATGGTTGCCTTGGGGAGCAGCTTAGAGGAAACAGAAATTAAACTCCAGGCAAAGGAAGAGATTTTAAGGAAATTTGTAAGTGAGTCTCCAAAGGATACAGAAGAGCCACGGAGAGCCCTGGAAGAAACGGAAGAGGATGGCGCTTTACTCTTAGGCCAGCAGCTCCAAGCCACTGGAGTACCCCTGGGCTTCCCACACACAAGGCTTGAGGATGAAGACCCAGGGGTTGTCTTGGGGGAGGAACGTGGCAACGACAGTCCCAGTAGAGAAGAGGGCATGGTGCACCTGAAGTCAGTTGCAGTGCCTGACAGGGAGGGCCATTTGCAGAGTACAGCAAGACTTGACCAAGGGATACCCGGTGTGAAAAGGCAAAGGATCCGGTTCTCCACTATCCAGTGCCAAAGATACGTCCACCCTGAAGGGTCCGAGAAGACCTGGACCAGCAGCACATCTTCTGACACTAGCCAGGACCGGTCACCCTCTGAGGAAAGCATGTCCTCGGAGCCCATGCCCAGCACATTGCCTGCAGCTGGCGACTCCGAGACATATCTCTCCATCATCCACTCCTTGGAGACCAAGCTCTATGTCACAGAGGAGAAGCTCAAAGACGTGACCGTGAGGCTGGAGAGCCAGCAGGGCCAGAGCCGGGAGGCGCTGCTTGCGCTGCACCACCAGTGGGCAGGCACCGAGGCCCAGCTGCGTGAGCAGCTCCGCGCCAGCCTGCTCCAGGTCGGTGCGCTGGCCTCCCAGCTAGAGCAGGAGAGGCAGGAGAGGGCCAGAAAGGTTGAAGGACATGTGGGGGAGCTTGGAGACTTCCAGGTAAAGAACAGTCAGGCCCTGGCATGCTTGGAAAGCTGCCGAGAACAGCTGAGGTCACTGCCGAGGGCCAGCCAGGAGGAGGAGCAAGACACCCGTGTGGCCTCCCTAGCCAGCGTTGAGAGCGCACTCATCAGCGCCATCCAGGCCCTGCAACACTGGCCGGCCCCTGCCAGCAGTGGGGCCCATGCTCACCTGGAGGAGGGCAGCATCGTGGTGGACGGGAAGCCAACCTCTCAGCAGCCCCCCCAGCCCGAGCTGACCGAACAGGAGCAAGTGAAGCTCCTTTCTGATCAAATAGCTCTGGAGGCCTCACTGATCAGCCAGATAGCAGACTCTTTAAAGGACACAACATCAGATATCTCCCGTGTTCTCCATGAGATTTCACAGTCAGGAAAGCTGCTGCTGGAGTCTGCTGGGTCCCCCGCAGATGCCTGGGCCAGGAAGGTGCTGGTGGATGGTGAGTTCTGGAGCCAGGTCGAGTCCCTGAGGAAGCACTTGGGGACACTGGGAGGAGAGGCAGTTGGTACATCAGGAGGCGGGCAGCCGAGCATCCCACAAGGCCTGGCCCCTGTCCTGGCTGACGCCACATGGGTCAGGGCAGAGCTCAGCTTTGCCACACAGTCGGTGAGGGAGTCGTTCCACCGTAGGTTACAGAGCGTCCGGGAGACCCTACGGGGGACCCAGATGGCCCTGCGGCAGCACAAGTGCCTACTGAGAGAAATCCTGGGAGCCTACCAAACCCCTGACTTTGAGAGAGTGATGCAGCAGATTTCAGAAGCCCTCAGGCTTCCAGCGGGTAGGGAAGATGGTGTGCAGCTGTCCTGGGACCTGAGCCCCTTAGGAGAAGTCCTGAGCCAAGATTCAGATGGTTCCCAGGAACCCTTGCCTTTGTCCAACCAGAGCTCCAGGGCCCTTGTTGCTATTCAGGAAGAGCTCGCCCAGCAGCTAAAGGAGAAGGCCAGTCTCTTAGAGGAGATATCTGTGGCTTTACCGTCTCTACCGCCTGTGGAGTCACTGGGAGATTGTCGGAAGCTTCTCCAGGCGTCTCAGAGTCTCTCGTATAACAATTGTTTGGGAGGCCTCGGTCAGTATTCTTCATTATTGGTTCAAGATGCAATTATTCAGGCCCAGGTGTGTTATGCGGCCTGCAGAATCCGGCTGGATTATGAGAAGGAGCTCCAGCTCTGCAAGGAGTCCTGGCAGACCAGGGGGCCCTCCTGCCCAGAGCAGGCACAGGCTGCCAGGGCCCTGAGGGAGGAGTATGAAGAGCTTCTCCGCAAGCAGAAGAGCGAGTACCTGGATGTGATTGCCATCATGGAAAGGGAGAACGCCGCACTCAAGGCCAAGGCCGCCCAGCTAGACCATCAGCAGCAACGTCTGGAAGAGGCAGAAAGCAAGCACAGTGCAAGCATGTTTGCCCTGCAGGGAAGGTATGAGGAGGAGATCAGGTGCGTGGTGGAGCAGCTGAACAGGACCGAGAACACACTGCAGGCCGAGCGTAGCCGCGTCCTGAGCCAGCTGGATGCCTCTGTTAGAGACAGGCAGGACATGGAGAGGCACCATGGCGAGCAGATGCAGACCCTGGAGGACAGGTTCCAGCTGAAGGTCAAGGAGCTGCAGACGATCCACGAGGAGGAGCTGAGGACCTTGCAGGAGCACTACACGCAGAACCTGCAGTGCCTGCAGGAGACCCTGCGCCTCTACCAAGAGCAGCACCCCAAGGCTCTGCTGGCCCCTGCACCCCGCTGGCAGGCAGCTGAGGGGGAGGCTGACTCCATGACAGGGCTGAGGGAGCGTATCCAGGAGCTGGAGGCCCAGATGAATATCATGCGGGAGGAGCTGGGCCACAAGGACCTAGAAGGCGACGCGGCGACACTTCGGGAGAAGTATCAGAGGGACTTTGAGAACCTCAAGGTCTTACCTCACCATTCCATTTGCAAAGCAGATTCTCCTTGAGATGGGAGCAGGTGTTGGGGCGTCTGGCTCTTAGGGTGGAACTAGAGATGCTTCTTGGCTCTCAGCTGTGCAGGCAGAATCAAGGGACATGCTGCTGTCTCTCTGTTCGCTGGCCATGGTGTGGTCTCCGAGCAGGACCTGAGCCACAGCTTGGCCTTCTGTTCAGCATCACCACCTAGAAGGAGAGCTAGCAGGAAGGCATCAGGATCCCTGGTGCGAGAGGAGAGTGTAATCTTCCCATTGCCTCTCCACCTGCTTAAGGTGGCCTCTCTATGTTTCCCCAGAGCAGTCCCTGCTCCCTGCCCCCAGCCTTGCCTTCTTCCTACCCCCCACAGAGCCCCGTCTAGTCTAGCACAGACCCTGGGGCCCAAAGCCACCTTGGAGGGCAGCCTCCTCCTGACTGCCCTAACAGAGTGGTGCTGGGTTTTCCCATCAGTTAGGAATATTTGCAAGACAGTGCCAAACGCCCCTCTCCCAAAGGCGTTTGATGGGCGCTGTAGTGAGAAGTGTCTTCCTACTAAACATGGCCTCTAACCGCTCTTGTTCCCTTCTCAGGAGCTTTGAAAAGTAGGCTTTCTGGCTGGGCGTGGTGACTAATGCCTATAATCCCAGCACTTTGGGAGGCAGAGGTGAGAGGATTGCCTGAGCCCATGGGAAACCTCTTCTCTACAATAAATCAAAAAATTAGCCAGGCATGATGACACGTGCCTGTAGTTCCAGCTACTTGGAAGGCTGAGGTGAAAGGTTCGCCTGAGCCCAGCAGGTCGAGGCTTCAGTGGCCGTGAGCATGCCACTGTACTCCATCCGGGCAACAGAATGAGACTCCAACTCAAAAACAAAAAAAAAAGTAGGCTTTCCCTGGGAACTGGTCCCACACCCCCATCCCGTGAGGCCCTGGCACACAAAGGTGACATGCCAGTCCCCTCAGGGGTTGGAGTCAGTGGACACCCAGGCTGTCTGGTCCCCCCTCTGTAGTCACAGGCCACACCACGTGTGTGGCTACTGGGCGTCTTTGTGAGCATCTCGCCATTCCTTAGATGCAGAAGTTTGCCCTGATACCTGTTCCCTTACATTCTTCCCCCTGGAAGCTGCCCCAGTAAATGTCCAGGCCCCTCACAAACTGTGGTCAGATGGTGCCTCCCCCACTCACACGGCAGAGCTGGATTCACACACTGTATCCTGGACCAGTCATGAGCCGCTGTCCAGCAGGACACCCATGGGTCTGTTTCCCACCACCTTACTCCTCTAGCTCTGAATGAAAAATGAAGCCATGCTGTGAGTTAGCAGCTTATTGCGTGACCTCTGTGTGACAAAGCAGCCCCTGCCCAGGCAAGCAGGTGTGGTCGTCTCAGCCTTTACCACCATTCTTTCCCCAGTCAATCAAAACTTTTTAGAAACTTATGAATTCTCAGTTTTAACAGCTGTTTTACAAAAGTGCCTAAATGATGATGCTGTGGCCAGATGACTGAGCACAGCATCCAGATGGGGCCAGGTTTACTTGGAAAAGTAAACTGCACAAGCCTTTCCCAAACATACTGCTGAGTGCTCTTCCCCGCAGAACACCCAGCAGCTTTCCAAACGCCCAGCATGGTCTGTGGGGGCAGGGCCTGACTGCATCCCCTGCAGCAATGACCTACTTCCAGTTTGCATCCACAAGCGCCCCCTCCATGGTGAGGCTGTTGGAGGTTAGCCAGGTATAGACAATGTCCAGTGCTGTGATGTCATAGCAACAGGTGACAAGGAATCTGAAAGGAGAGGACTGCCTCATGTTGAAAATTCGACAGAGGTCGTTCTGGGTCCGGTGTTGCCAGGGGGAGGCCCCTTGAGTACATGTCAAGATGGGGCTTCAGGGGTTTGAACTCTGTTTGCTCTCTTAGCCACCATTGCATAGCATCCCCTCTTGTGCCTGGGAGCTTCCAGCCTGGGTGTGGTGTTCTCACCCCTTCAGACATGCAGAATTTGTAGCCAGATAGCACCTTGTGAGAGCCTAGCTGGTGGCTGTGACTAACCTGACTAAGTCTTGGCCAGAGAGCCTCTTCTCTGACACACACGCTGAGGTCTGCCCATATCACACCCTGACTCTGTATAGAATCAGTCATGGTCCCAGGAATAACTGACTTTAAAATTTGTTAGCAGATCAATTTTTTTTTTAAATAGACTCTCTCCGAAGAAGCAGCCGGGTCTTTAAAGATACCTTAGTACTTCTGTTAGATTTTTATTCCTTATTTTTATATGTTCCAAAACACTCAAATCAAAATAAGATTTTTGCCTAGAAAATAGGCCGGAGGGGTGGGGGGAAGGGACTCGAAAGACCTGCTAGTTAAGTATGTTACTTAGAGCTACATATGAATCAGAGCGGGAGGGAGAACAAGGAGCTCAACATCAGGGTCCGAGGGCCAGGAGCCAGCTCTGGAGCTCCTGTAGCCATCCTGAGGGGTGAGGGAGACAGGCGCTTCCAGATGAAGTCACTGAGAGGGGATGCCCAGTAGTGGGACAGTAGTTGAGACATTTGCCCAGTGCTGCAAATATGTTGCAGTCAAGTCCAGACTGACTGTCCAGTCAAGTCCAGGAGTTTGGCAGTACTGCCTGAGGCTCTCTGAAAGGGCCCTCGGCTAACTGAGCATGGTGAGTGGATTTCTTGGCATCCCTTCTTGAATCCATGTGCAAGAAGACTGGCCAAGTGATATAAAGTTGGGAGTCTGGAGTGGGGCATCGCCCCATACTTGTATTTGGAATATGACATGGCCACATTCTTCCAGTTTCTAAAACTCGATGAAAGGCCTGATCCGTATCCTCTAGTGGATCTTGTAGGGAATTTAGAAAGTGTGTTCCCATACGCAAAATACCTGCATACCCCAACCCTCCTGGGTTGGTGAGTACAAGTCTGGTAACCAGGCCTGGCTTCCCAGGTGGATGTGGGGTGACTTGCTCTCTTCCTGCAGCATTCCTGTGTCCTTCCAGGGTGTAACAAGGCACAGATGAGCTGGAAAGTAGGCCTTCTATGTCTTATTATAGTTAGCAGAGGCACTAATTAATTGGTGCCCATCTTTACTCTCCTTTGAAACAAACAGGAAGAAAGACTCAGGCTAGAATGGATGAGATTTTATTCCCTCAGATGACACCTGAGTGGTTAAATGACCAGTTGAAGGTTGCCAGCTAGCTAGAGGCAGGGCCAGAGCCCTTATCTCCAGAAGTGGGCTCTGCGTACTTCCAATCCACCATGGGGTAAGAGAGTCCCTAGCCCGGAGCCTGCTGGGCTACCCACCATTCATGGGATGGCTTGGCTCCATGTAGTGGAAAGATCCCTCATCATTATTGGATGGGCATCCAGAGCCTCTCACTGTGTCGTTCTCTGCACATGTGCTCTGTTCTCCTTCATGTGGATCCTACATGGCAGCGACACAGGAAGGTACAGGATTGGCTGGTTTAAATTTCAGGGCAGCCTCTCTGCACCTATCCTAACAACTCCTCCCTGCAAGTAAATAGGGCTCAGACCAGTCACATAAATAAGATATAGAATTTACATACGTGAACACCCTTTTCTAGATGCTCAGATTAGCATCAGCATTCATGAGGATTTCCAGACAGCCCAGGGAGCCTGCTCACCCTCAGGCATGTTCAGTGAGTGCCGAGCCACAGTGGTGCCTGGATGGGGCAGGGTTGCTGGCTCACTTATTAAACAGGGCACCCAACTTGAAGGGTAAAGAAAGACATCAACAAAGTTCCTTTTGTGTTTTGCAGGCCACATGTGAGCGAGGGTTTGCAGCAATGGAGGAAACACATCAGAAGAAGATTGAAGATTTGCAGAGGCAGCATCAGCGGGAGCTAGAGAAACTACGGGAGGAGAAAGACCGCCTCCTGGCTGAGGAGACAGCGGCTACCATCTCAGGTGAAGGCTGGGATGACCCCAAGGGCAAGTCAGGTGGTTGGCTTTTCTTGAACTAAATGAACAACTCAGGCAACTTCTAATTTCCTTTTGTCTGAGATTTAAGCATCGTTGAAGAGAGTTCTATTTGCTCTGAGGCAGTGGCTAGTTTTAGGAGCTTTTGAGCACATCCCTGTCAAGAGCCAGCACTCCAGCACACTGACCATCAATGTGATTGGCTACACTTGAGGGCCTGTCCCAGTCTCATCAGACTGATGGGTGGCTTTTCCTCTTGACAGACACCTGTCAGCATGAGACCGCCTCTGGCCAGAGTACCCAGTAACATCAGAGCATGAGGGTCCTGAGCAAGCACTGCCTTCTGTTTTATGTTGTCTTTCCTCTGTGTCATTAATTCGTCATTAATTGTTACTTTACAGTGGTATGTTATTTTACTGCCAAGGAAGAAAATACACCAGCCCAAAAGTTTGTTTTAAACTCATGTTTGAATTTAACATTGACATTTATTTAATCAGTTTGGTTTTCTTCTAATACACACACACACACACACGCGCGCGCACACACACGCGCGCACACACACACACACACACACACACACACACACACACACACACCTCTGCATCCCTTCTAGGGGATAGGGGTAGTTCATTGGGATTTCTTCCAGCATGCATCCACCTCAGAGAATTGGTTTGTGAAGGGCTAGCCTGTCAAAGAAAATCCAACTACTGATTGATTAAGTGTTAATAGCAGGCAAATGTCACCTTGTTCCATGGAACTTGTCCCTAATCATGGAGAGGGAAGGCATGACTCCTTGGTGCTGAGGATGTGTCCTTGCCTGCAGCCATTGAAGCTATGAAGAATGCTCACCGGGAGGAGATGGAGCGGGAACTAGAGAAGAGCCAGCGATCACAGATCAGCAGCATCAACTCAGACATCGAGGCCCTGAGGCGGCAATATCTGTGAGTGGGCCTGGCCCTGCCACATCCTGCCTGTTGGAGGGACCCCTGGAGAGAGCAGCTGGCAGGGGAGGGGGAGCAGCCAGGCAGCAAGCTGGTGCCCTCCTGTGTCTTTGCAAAGACCTCTGAGAGTTGGGTCCCAGGGGTACATGGGTGCTGAGGGCAGCTCAGACAACCTTCAGTCCAGTGACAGGAAGTGGCCCAAGTGAAGCCTCCTATATTCAAATAAGAATTGATCCCTAGCCAGGCTCGGTGGCTCAGCATGTAATCCCATGCCTTTGGGAGGCTGAGTGGATTACCTGAGCCCACGGATTCAAGACCTGCCTGGGCAACTTGGCGAGACCTCATCTCTACAATAAATCAAAAATTAGCCAGGCGTAGTAGCGCACGCCTGTAGTTCCAGCTATTTGGAAGGCTGAGGCAGAAGGATCGCCAGAGCCCAGCAGGTCGAGGCTGCGAGCGGCTACTGCACTCCAGTCTGGGCGACACAGTGAGACTCCAACTCAAAAAAAAAAGAAAAGAAAAGAATTGATTCCTGAAATGCAAAGAACAAGATGCAGCAGCTACTGCATCACTAGCCCACCAATAGCCAGGCAACTGAGACTTGGTGCCCCACACTCTGGCTGTTTGTGGCAGAAGCCACCACAATCGCTGTGGTTTAAAACCACACATGCACTGATTCCCTCTGCATAGGCAGGAGTATGAAGAGCTGATACCAGAACAGTTGCTGCTGATTTTTCCCCCCTCCATAGAATTGATATGACTGGGAGACTGGCCACTGTTACAGCTGTGCGGTACTTATCTGGAGTATTTGTAGTGTCACAGAAGCCAGGGTCCTTACCTTAGGAGTGGGCAGTGCAGTCAGGGGCTAAGGTCACAGCAGCTTGGGAAGCATCTTGTAGAGGGTCATGCTCACCTCATCTGGGGCGAGGTGGCCAGGGCTGGAACCTGGGCAGCTCATTAGGAAGCCCCTTGTCCCTAGTTCCTCCTGTAGGAGAAATGGCCCTTCTGGATCCAGGGTGACCAGAGCAGCCTCACGAAGGCTGGTTTTCTACATCTTGCATAGAACCTGATTCTGGCTGTCAGACACAGATGGCCTCAAAAGTTGGTTTACTGAAAACAATCCCGAGTCTGTCCCAGAAATGAGATGTCTGTATGGCCATGAGGACTGGATTCTGCCCTGACTGGCATCCTCAGAGAAGTGCTAACTGTAGGACTACTGGGCTGTGTGAAGAGGACCAGGAGAGATGTGTGACCTATCTCTGTAAGGAGTCTCTTAACTCTAAATGGCACAAGCCGATTGGGACAACAGACTGTGCAGACCTGGCCTCTTTGTTCAGCTCACTCTGGTGTCCAGAAGGGTCACGAGGCCTCTAGAGGCCTGGGTCCCTGAAGCAGGCAGAGGAGTGAGCGCTGTCCTCTCCCCAGGGAGGAGCTGCAGTCAGTGCAGCGGGAGCTGGAGGTCCTCTCAGAGCAGTACTCGCAGAAGTGTCTGGAAAATGCCCACCTGGCCCAGGCGCTGGAGGCTGAGCGGCAGGCCCTGCGGCAGTGCCAGCGCGAGAACCAGGAGCTCAACGCCCACAACCAGGTGAGCCCATGGCTCAAGAGCCCACGCTAGAGCTGGGGCCAGGCCTCATCCCGCAGGTGGTCCCGAGGGTCCCCGAGCCATGCAGTGGCTGCCTGACCCTGAGGCTTCTTGCCAACCAGCATATGGCCATCTGATATCTCTCTTTGTTGACAGATACTTACTGCAAGTAGCTGGAGCAAGGCTGTAGTGCCACACAACCAACATCTACGTGTGGAATCACTCTTGCTTTGGCCCTTTCTGAGACTCTGAGATGTCTTAATGTTGTCTCTGTATCTCTGGTTTGTTGTTGCTGGGCAGAGCCTGGGAGGACCATCCCACTCCATCAGGATCTCCCAGCCCCTAGGGTGAGACTGAGCTGAAACTGCTCAGAGTCATGTACCCTCCTCACATTTAATTTGTCAGAATGTTTTAGAATTTACCTGTTCCTCAGAAAATTGAGGTACATTTAAATCCTGGCTAACTGAAAGGTTTGAATCAGGTTAAGTTCAACATTAGCTTTTCTGTGAGCATCAATTTAAACAACCCACTGTACAACCGCACCCTGCGAGAACTCCCCTTGGTACTGGGCACACAGCCTCGACCTCGCCCAAGGCCTCCCCATGACCACAGCCCACTGCACAGCACCGTGTATGATGATGAGGCTGATCAGGCAGGACTGGGACCACTCAGTCACTGTTGTGGCTTGACAATGACCACTGTCAGCTGGAAAGCAGGCCCAGAGAGTGGTGTCATTCTGTAAGAGCTCACAGGGGACAAGCCAGGAAATAAACTGATGCTAGTTATTGCAACAGAAGGTAATTAGGGTTATTGATCACATGCCATGTACACAGTTCTCCAAGTGCTTAAAGAACCCATATCAACAGCTCTGAGAGGGCTGCAAGCCACAGGTAGTGACATTCTCGTGCACTGGATCTCAGCTCCAACAATGTGCATGAGTGCTGCTCATGGGCCCATGCCCGGGCACTTGGTCTTTGCACAATGATGGTGAGAAAGGGCCTTCCCAGGTTGTGTGTATGACCCAGCCCAGGCAGCTCTGGGAGTATCTCTGCTGTGTTGCTGTCCCCTAGGAGCTGAACAACCGCCTGGCTGCGGAGATCACACGGTTACGGACGCTGCTGACTGGGGACGGTGGTGGGGAGGCTGCTGGGTCACCTCTCACACAAGGGAAGGATGCCTACGAGTTGGAGGTACTGTTGGTAGCCAGACCCTGCTTTACTCATCTCTGTACCCCTGGAGCCCAAGGGGAGACAGGGTTGTTGGAAGGACAAGACGTGAGACAGCAAGAGTGGAAGTGCACAGGAAGCTCCAAAAGTCACCCCACAGTGGCAAAGGAGCAGTTAGCTGCCAGTGGTAGGAGAACCATGGGTGGAGCAGTGCCCTTGGGAGGTGGGGGCATCCTGAACGGCCACAGTCCCTCCCCCTCTTCAATGTTGATCTCTGATTTTTTCTCTTTCTAGGTCTTATTGCGGGTCAAGGAGTCGGAGATACAGTACCTGAAACAGGAAATTAGCTCCCTCAAGGACGAGCTACAGACGGCGTTGCGGGTAACACTGCCTCACTATGAGAGGGCTGGTCTGGGGACAGGCTCTAGGTGACATACATCTCCCAAATTCACAGCCTGGGACTCAGCACAGGCTGTTCTAGAGCAGATTTCACTGTCATGAGGAAGGCAGTTTCAAAATGGAGTTCTCTTAAAAGGCCAGCTTACAATAGTTGTCCTTTTCATTTATTTATTTTTTGTGTGCTTCAGCGGGAACGGTGAAACCCAAGAGAAAAGTCCTGGGATTAAAAGGCACCAAAAAAACAAAAAGAGGAATCTTGTGAAGTGAGGTGAGGCCTGACTGGCCAGTCGCTTAGAAAATTCAAGCCGGACAGGGTTTTCCAGGCTGAAACCCACAAGGGCGGGTCCTGGACACCGAAGGCCATACCAGGCTGGCCAGCCAGCCTTGAGCACTGCCTGTCTGTGCTCACCAGACCTGGGAATTCTTGTACCATGTTCAGATAGCCTTGTCCATGTCCTTAGGCCCTGTGGTTTTCCTTTGTGTTTAGTTTCTGCCTCTGGAAGACAGAGGTTACCAAGCCTCCTCTCCTGCCTGCAGCCAGTCGTCTCTACCATGATCAGCCCCCAGGAGATAGGTGGGAAATGCGGGACCTTCCTCCCTATCTGTAACTACCATTTGCTTCTGTCATTTCACTGCCAAGGACAAGAAGTATGCTAGTGACAAGTACAAAGACATCTACACGGAGCTCAGCATTGCGAAGGCAAAGGCCGATTGCGACATCAGCAGGTTGAAGGAGCAGCTAAAAGCCGCGACAGAAGCGCTAGGGGAAAAGTCCCCTGAGAGTGCTGCAGTGTCGGGATACGGTGTGTTCTTGGGTTGTAACCACTGGATTATTCCTTAGGAGCTCGTGGGGATTTGGTCCCAGAGGTTTCCTGGTGATTGAGTCAAAGCAGGAGAGTCTCTATGCTACTCACCCAGGTTTCCTCACAGAGCAGGAACATGGGCCTGCACATGGTCCTCCACACAATCTGCGGGATCGGACACTGCTATCCCTCCCAGCACCTGATGTGATGCCAGATACTGCTGATTGCTCTGCGGAGCAACCATACCATCAGCATAATGTTTTAAAAGTAATAACAAGCTTTGTTTCTCTGTTTTCCTAAAGAATTCAGTAACTGGGTAGAAGCAACTCTCACTAGGTGCTTGGAAGGGGAGGGCAGGGTAGGAAGCTCCCTACTTTCTCAAATGAATAGCAGGGCTGATTCCTTTCTTTATTGACTGAAAACATTTAGGTACCCATTTAAAACATAGGTGACAGAAAGATTGAAGATCTAACATCTTATTAAGCACTTTCAGATAATACATGACTTCATTTGACCTTCATCTTGACCTATTAAAAAAAGACCCACAACCCGGGCTCGGTGACTCAGCCTGTAATCCCGCGCCTTTGGGAGGCTGAGGTGAGTGGATTGCCTGAGCCCGCGGATTCGAGACCCGCCTGGGCAACTTGGCCAGACCTCATCTCTACAATAAATCAAAAAAAAAAAAACAATGAGCCGGGCGTGATAGCTCTCGCCTGTAGTGCCAGCTACTTGGAAGGCTGAGGCAGAAGGATCCCTGGAGCCCAGCAGGTGGAGGCTGCGGTGGCCGGGAGCGGCCACTGCACTCCAGTCTGGGTGACAGAGTGAGACTCCAACTCAAAAAAAAAAAAAAAAAGACTCACAGCAGGGCTCGGTGGCTCAGCCTGCAATCCCAGCACTTTGGGAGGCCGAGGCAAGTAGATTGCCTGAGCCTGCGGATTTGAGAGCAGCCTGGGCAACTTGGTGAGACCTCATTTCTTTTTTTTCTTTTTTTTTTTTTGAGTTGGAGTCTCACTCGGTCGCCCAGACTGGAGTGCAGTGGCCGCTCCCGGCCACCGCAGCCTTGACCTGCTGGGCTCCAGCGATCCTTCCACCTCAGCCTTCCGAGTAGCCGGAATTACAGGCATGCGCTACCACACCCGGCTGATTTTTTGATTTATTGTAGAGATGAGGTCTCGCTGCCCAGGCGGGTCTCGAACCCACGGGCTCATGCAATTCACTCACCTCAGCCTCCCAAAGGCACGGGATTACAGGCTGAGCCACCGAGCCCGGCTGAGACCTCATTTCTAAATAAATCAAAAATTAGCTGTATATTGTAGTGTGCACCTATAGTTCTAGCTACTTGGAAGGCTGAGGCGGAAGGAACACTGGAGCCCAGCAGGTCAATGCTGGGGTAGCCATGAGCATGCCACTACACTCCAGCGTGGGCGATGGAGTAAGACTGCAACTCAAAAAAAAAAAACCCAAAAAACCCCACAAACATAGGAAAAGGCATACTAGCTCACTGATAACCAAAAAATTCCACTTTCTTTCAGCTAGGCAAGGAATAGGGGTTATGGCAGTACTGACAGATGCTGGGAGAAAAAAATCATTCGTGTTGTTGATGGGAGCATAAATTACTAGCCTTTCTGGAAGGCACTCAGGCAATATGTAGCAAAATCTAAAATCCAAGTAAGTGTGTAGAAATGTGCAAAGTTATTGTGCATTTGTGTATAAAACTGCATTCCATCTTAAAACATCAAATAGAGGATTGTTTAAACTGGCATAGCTACACAGTGGAATACTCTGCAGTTCTTAAAAGAGGTCAGGTAGATTTTGTTTTGACATGGAAAGAGATCCATAAATATATTGAGTAGCCAGGTGCAGTGGCATACACCTATAGTCCCAGCTACTTGGGTGACTGAGGCAGGAGGATTGCTTGAGCCCAGGAGTTCTGGACTATAGTGCACTATACTGATCAGGTATTCACACTAAATTTGGCATCAATATAATGACCTCCCAGGAGGTGGGGACCACCAAGTTGCCTAAGGAAGAGCGAACTGACCCAGGTGAAAACAGCAGATCAACGCTCCTGTACTGAACTGTGTATAGGCACTGCACTCTAGTCTGGGCAACAGAGAAAACTTGTCTATTAAAAACATATATGTAAATGTGTATGTATAGAGAAAGAATAGTAAACTAAACAAACCAAAAAAACCCACATGCACAGGATATATGATACAACCCAATATATTTTTGTTTGTTTGTTTTATAGGTATTTAAAGTATTTAGGCCGGGTGTGGTGGCTCACGCCTATAATCTCAGCACTTTGGGAGGCAGAGGTGAGAGGATTGCCTGAGCCTGCAGGTTTGAGACCAGTCCGGGCAACATGGCAAGACCTCATCTCCACAATAAATTTTTTTAAAAAAGTTAGCTGGGTGTGGTGCTGCATACCTGTAGTTCCAGTTACAGACAGAGTGAGACTCCAACCTAAAGAAAAAAAAATTGCCTTTTTTATTTTTTTTGAGCCAAGGTCTAGCTCTGTCACCTAGGCTTGATATGATCCCAGCTCACTGCATCCTCAACCTCCTGGGATCAGGCAATTCTTCCATCTCAGCTTCCCACGTAGCTGGGACTACAGGCATGCACCATTATGCCCAGCTAATTTTTGTAGAGATAAGCTCTCACTATGTTGCCCAGGCTGGTCTCCAACTCCTGCGATCAAACGATTCTCCCACCTCAGCCTCCCAAACTGCTGGGACTGCAGGCATGAGCCAGTGTACCTTGCCTATTCAGATATTTTTAAGAAGTCTAAAGGACAGGAGTCTTGTTGGGAGTAGATTATGAGAAGAACCTCGCCTTGTTATCTTGTTTTATGACAGTCCTGTTACAAGGAGGAAGGCTGGGAATAAATAAGTAATGGGAACAGTTGATCTACTTAGCAGTTAAAGTCCGGTGCAGGAGTGAGACCAGCACCCTCGCTGAGGGAACATGGCTTCGGTCTATGGTCTGCAGTCAAGGTGCTGGAAACCCTGGCAGGGCCCCACGCACACATTCTCCCATTGTCCTGGTATTTTGTGGTGTTCTGGAAAGATCTAGCATATATTCTGGTTATTGACTTTGAATTCCCTTAGAGTTGTTTAAGGAAATGTCCTCAATGTTCTGCAGTAAGGAGCTAAGAAAATATTTAAGCATTTAGTATGATTCCAGAAGGGCTTAGAAAATAAAGATAATGGGTCGTTTTTTCCTTCAGATATCATGAAATCTAAAAGCAACCCTGACTTTTTGAAGAAAGACAGATCCTGCGTCTCCCGGCAACTCAGAAACATCAGGTCCAAGGTGAGTCTGGGGTCCAGCGCCTGATGGGTGAGGTTTGAGGTCGCTGGGTAGAGGAGCCCAAATCAAAGCCCAGGCACCAACCACAGCCAGGCCCACCATGGGCTGCAGCAGCAGATCCCTGGGTCCAGGGCTCAGCGACCCACACTCACCCAGCTATGCTGGTGCTAGTGGCTTCAAGCTTTGTCTCTTTCATGGAGCTATCTCCTGGCAGTGACACTGAGAAGCAGGGCTTGGAGTGACCAGCTTCTACCTCTAAGGCCAGGTTTCATCCCAACCTGTCCTGTCAACCTGCTGTGTCTGTGTTGTCCCTTGCACGTCACTGTCGTAATGCTGACGCCGCCTGCCTTCCAGAAACAAGCCACCCGCTCTCCTTCCCCTCCCCCCCAGCCAGGAAGTAGCAGACTCCGGTGTGCTTCTCAGAGCTGGGTGTCCTTCTCTGCAGGAAGGATGGGTGGAGGGTGGGAACTGGCCAACATGTTGTGTTTAGGATTGATTGTGTGTGTGTGTCTCATTTTTGCTCTCTCCTCTGACAGTCCGTAATTGAGCAGGTCTCATGGGATAACTGAAACGCGCCTGCTTCCAGGTCCCTGTCATGTAGGTAAACCACCTCTCCTGCCCACCTGCCCACTCGAGGGGTGGCTGTCTGCATGTACTGCTCACACCTCCATAGCAAACGCCTGCGTCATGGTTACTTTGTTTTAATTCATCCTGCTCCAACAAGCACATACCAAATCAAAGTGAGATTTCTTTAACTTGCTCTGGGGAGTTAATTGGCACTCTAACCTCTTAACAAAGTTGACCCTTGGCAGAGGGGTGCTCCCCAGCCTAGCGGACAGGCGCAGAGCCAGGCACCTGTCAGCATGCATGTCAGATCATCTGTGCACGGAAGCTGAACTCACTCCACCCTCTCTGGGACACCCTTCTTGCCATCTGTCTTAAGCTGGAGTTGACAAATGACCACTGCCACTGGCAAGCAAGTCTGCCTTTGCCAAGGCCTCGCCCACCTATTGAGCAACCTTCTGGCTGAGGTGGTAGGGGAGCCTCCCGCACATGGGCAGGTCCCTCACAGGTTCTTTGTGGCCTCTCCTGGCCTCTCTGTCCTCTGGGGCCTCAGGACTGGCCATTGTGGAACATAAAAGTCTGTGGTAGAGCTCAGGATGATGATTCATAAGAGTGTGATAACTGTAAGCAGTTAAAGGTGAATGTGTTTACCTGCACTTTTTTTTTTTTTTTTTTTGAGTTGAAGTCTCACTGTCGCCCAGACTGGAGTTCAGTGGCTCCCAGCCACTGCAGCCTCGACCTGCCGGGCTCCAGCGATCCTTCCACCTCAGCCTTCCAAGTAGCTGGAACTACAGGCGCACTGCCACGCCCGGCTAATTTTTTTGATTTATCGTAGAGATGAGGTCTGGCCAAGTTGCCCAGGCAGGTCTCGAACCCGCAGGCTCAGGCTATCCACTCACCTCAGCCTCCCAAAGCACCAGATTACAGGCTGAGCCACCGAGCACGGCTTGCACTTTTTTTTTTTAAACAAAAGCTTTTCACTGGGTGCCATTGAAGACATTGTCCAAAAGGGAGACAGTGGGTCTGGGACCTCCAAGAATGCATGGTCACTGTCTCCGCAGCTTGACCTCATTCATTTGGCAATGACAAGGCTAAGGGCAGCAGGGAGCAGGCCTTCCTGCCCATGCTGGTCCATTGCAGATGCACCCACTAGTCTTTCCATGGGACCCACGGCCCACAGCATTGTGCTGTCTGGGAACTTCGGTCTGAGGCTTGAGTGAAGTGGCTGTGCCTTAGGAAGAGTTGTAAGAGAATCCGGGTGTTTTAAACCTAGTCAGTTTTGGTTTTGCTTTTTTACGGTCCCAAGTCACTTATACCCAAGTATAGTTTAGGCTTGATTGAAAACAGCCTAGGCGTTTTTCTTTAAACATAAACTTGTTCTTTTCTGGTTCATGGTTTTCGTATTGAAAATTTTACTTCATCCTTGAGACTACAAACTAGATGTTGTCTTTGGGCTGTTCTTGGAGGAGTTTGAAGTTCACTATTAGTGACTTGGGCCTTTGGGTCATTGACATAAGTGACAGTCAAGGGGAGGGAACAGGGAGCTTCTGTGGGTGCTTCCAGGGAAAGCCATATGGTGCCATCCTTGAGGATGTGCCCCAGCGTGGTGCAAATCCCCGTAAGGACCTAGAGACGAACACGTGGGCTCTTGGCAATAGGGCCTGTGCAGTGAGAAGTGTGGAGGCTCCTCTTACTGGTGGGGAAACAGCGGGCACGGGTCAGGAGTAAGAATACTGTTGGCACATCCAAGAAAGCCAGGGCAGACTCGGATGAGGGTGGCAAGGAACCCAGGGACAGGGTCTCCTCAGAGTGTTTTTTGAGTTGACATTGGGTTTGGCAGGGTTTCTGTAATAAGAAAATGCGTGGTGTGCAGGGACAGTCCTGCTGACCCGAGCAGAAATACAGGGACTTCAAAGACGTCCTCAGAGACACTGTGGCACAATGGGGCAGGGTCTGGCAGAACTGATCCTCTCAAGAGACATTGGCAGGCATATACATGGGGGTGAGTGTCTTCCTTTCCTAGATTGTATTTGGAGACTCCCCTAACCCCAAGAGGAGGCTAGAGAATGAAGCTGCCCAGAAAATGCACTTCTCGTTGGTGCTTTTTGATATGGCGTCTGATCGCACTGATCTGTCTTTTGTTATGTTCTGTTTTTATATTCTGTCTCACTCAAAAGGGTAGGTCTCAGCTCCTACAAGATCAAAGCAAGAGAGGTGCTTAAGGGCAGCACAGCCTTTTCTGGGATTGAGACCAGAGAATGCTTTCCTGGGGATTCTTAGGGGCTCTTATGTCTGTGGTCAGCTCAGTGTGGGGTTGCAGGAGGCACTTGGTGGAGAAACCAGCCTGGGGAGGATGAGCCCCAAAGGGAGCTGACTGTACCCTGAGTGTCCAGCATGGCAGCAATCCCTGTCCAGCTCTGTCCTTGGGCTAAGTAGCAACTCAGGAGAGAGAAGCCAGAGGGCTTGGAGAGAATGTCCCTCCTCCGGGAATGTAGGGGTAGCATAAGGAGTTTTGCTTATTTCTCACCCCTAGAACCGTAGGGACCCCAGCTTCACCCAAGACCGAACTTTGTGCCGTTACTGGTGCAGAAGATGGTAGCTGCTATGCTGGGTGCTGTGGCTGTCCAGGTATTCCTTCTTCCCGAGGCCTGCTGCAATATGGTTCTGTCACTCAGGGACTTCTGACGCTGTGCCCACAGAAAGCAAAGCCAGGATGGATGCTCACTGTTAGCACTGGTGTCTGAAGTGACCAGTTCACTGTGATCCTGATAGAAAGTCCCCAGCTAGAAGAAATTGAGATTAACAGTGACAACCCCTCAGCCATCAAGGGCCTGCCTCTGAGCCACACTTAAGTTCAGAATCACCTGGCTAGCTTGGTCCCAGCCCCTTTGGTGGTGACCAGACATCTGTTCACCTCCTCTGCAAGACAGGCTGCAAGGACCCTGAGGACACCTGGAGGCAGGTGTCACGGCACATCTGAGTTCAAAATGGGAGATGGATCTGCTCCCATGCCCTCACCTACTCTCTGTGGCAAACTTCAGAAGAAACCCTCAAATACAAAAGTAGAGCCTTAGCCAACTGCTCAAATTGAGGTCCATCTAGACCAGTGAGTTTTAAAATGTTTAACAGCAAAACCTTTTATTTAAAAGGCAAATAATTATTAATATGTTTACACGCAACTCCATGGTGTAAAAAACAGAACAGCAGGGCTGTTCTGGATGAAACTGGGACAGGTGGGGGACACTGGAGCCCCCCGAACCTTGGAGAAAACCGGGTCCCCAGGTGTCAAGGAGCATCAGGCTGGCCAGTGAGTGCTCAGTTCCCTGGCTCCACCAAAGATGGGAGTTGCAGCTCTGTGGGCCGCAATGTTTCATTTTGCGTTGTTCAGGGTTGGGCTGAAGCTGACATCCTCATGTGAACCCTGAGCCAGGGGTCATTCTTCAGTCTTGCATTTCTCGGTAGAGCTCTGCCTTTGCCAGCTCTGGCACAGCTGAGCCCGTAGAACCGGGCAAGGCTGAGTCTGATGGTGACACTGTGAAGATGGGAGATGGCTGAGGAGCCAGGGCCAGTCTCCAGTGGATGCTAGAATTTCTTTCATTCCCATTCATTTGTTGGGAAATACTGTTCTTTTCTTATGCAGAAATGAAATTTGGGGGGAAAGAATGAAATGGGAGATGTTCTGTCCTCAGTTAGTAAAATGTCATTCATCTCTGGACATGCAGATTAAACTTTACCAACATCCCATGGGAATAGTGTTGGTTTTACATTCTGAAGGTCTTAGTAGGTATGTTGGCATATTCCTAAGGTCACAACACTTAGCCCAACAGGCTTCTGAGCAGGGAATGCCAGATGGGTCTGCAGGCAGAGGGCGCTGCCCAAGGCACCATGGGAGCAGGAATCCATCCCGGGACACCACATCCTACCAGTGATGAGGCCTTCAGGTTAATAATCACACAGGACCCAGACAGATCCTTACACAGACAAGAGATATAGACAGTTTTCTAGCTCTTAGCACAGTTTTGTTCCTGGCTCTTAGCGCAGACTGGCTGGACCAGTCTGATCACTGCTTGTCTCAGGAGCCCTAAGCCAGAATTCAACAGCTTAAACTCATGGTTTTGTTTTGTTTTGTTTTTTTCCCTGTTTCATCCAAGTAATTTTCCAAAGGGGAAAGCAAACTCCACCGATAACACCATTTCACAGGGAACATCTCTCCTCCCAGCATGCCCACTAATCTCAGGAGCCCTTCCTCCGCCTGCATCTGCACCTGTCTCTCTGACTGATGCCGGCTCCACCAGCAGCCTGCTCTGCTCAGCACCACTCCAGAGGGTCTAACGGTCTGTGTTTTTTTCTTTTCCTGCTCTGTCTCCCCCAGAGTCTAAAGGAAGGTCTGACGGTGCAAGAACGGTTGAAGCTCTTTGAATCCAGGGACTTGAAGAAAGACTAGCTGTGTCCCGTTCAACTTGAACACACACCTTTCCCAGCTTGCAGCAGCACAACCCAAGCGCTGCTTTTTGTCTGTACCTTTGTTTTTATTATTATTATTATTGTTGTTGTCCATCATTAACTGTGGGTATGGATGCATGAGAGACTGGTTTATGGGTTGTTCACACCATCCCCTGCCGTGTTGATTTCAACTTCCTGTTGTCTTTATCAAAACTTTTTTTCCATGGTATTCTAAACTTAGTCCAGCAGTGGAGGCTGAGGAGGCTGTCCCCTCCCAGCAGGCATCTGTGTTAGCGTCCCTTCCTTGCTGTAATCCACCACACTCACTGTCAGTATTAAGGCTCAGCAGCCTGTTGATAAGCTAGCCCTGTCTCACCGAGTGCTGGTGTGGAAACTGGGCCCGGTGAGCATGCCTTGAGGTAGATGGAATCCCCGTTGGTCAGAGAAACAGCCGTGCGGACGCTCCAGTTTGGCCTGGATCACAGCACTGACTACTCAACCCGCCAGCCCGATGGTTAGAGGAGGAGGTGCACTGTCTTTTGGCCTGGGAGGAGGACAGCATTTTGTATTTGTTCCACTGATGCAGCTTAGAACCACACTCCAGATAATCGTGGCAAACCTTTCACAACCTGGAAAATGTTGAAAGCAACCATTCCTATTTTTGTTTGTTTTTTATTAAATCTTGCACAAAACCCCCGGCCCTTTCCTTCCTTCCTCCGTTCGTTACCTTCCGGGTCTCCAATAACCCTGCTCTTTTCATAACTACTGAGATTGTTGACCTGCAGCCTGGGTTTCAGACTCTGATTGCAAAAAAAAAAAAAAAGATAAAAATCCCTCCAGGAATCATTCAGAGGGGGGAAAGGTTATCCTTTCTTTCTTCTTCTTCTTCTTTTTTAATCTTTTTGAAAAGAAACTGTCACATTACTTTGGAAAAGATTGAGAGGAGACCCCTGTGTTAAGTCAAGAAGAAAGTGCAGAGGATGTTGGAATCTAATGAGAACAGCCCATTGAGACTTCTGTCTTAACTCATTTGATTAATCTGAGCTCTGCAAAGTTCTTTTGTAGCATTTTCCTTAAAAAGAGCCTAACGTAAACCTATACTAACAACTTTGCTTTTTCTAACAGTTCAAACTTGTTTAACTGCCACAAAACGTTCTTCAGTATTTCTTGAAACCTCTTAAATTGGAGTTTCTATTGTGGCTCCAAGAAAACCATTCATCCCATTGAGATAAGGAGTGTAAAGGAACCCCTGCCTGGAGGGCCAATTCTGCTAAGGTAGGAGCCCCCAGGCTGGGCTGGCAGAGAGTGCTTAGAAGAGCCCCTCTGATCTCGCTGCACCTACTGATTCCAGCCAAGAGCCTGCTTCCACTTTGTGTTAATGCTTGAGGTAGTTTGATGACTCTGTGAGTACACGAATGCTTTGGGGATAGAAATCTAGAAATCGTCTTGCTCAGTTTCTAGATGACATTAATGAGCAAGGTCATCTGGGAGAAATCTGACCCTGCCCCTGTGGGCAGAGAGCCTGGGGGTGTTTTAAGATGCACACCTGGGTACTTACTGGAATAAAACACAGGGCTTTCCACTGGCACAAGCCTTCCCTTTCCACAAGTTTTTAAGGATCTTAACTCACACTTTCTCTCCTTTGCTACTATTCCTCCATGTTTTTAGTAGCAAGAGAAGAGTCGACTTGTTTTAAAATCTCATCTGAGGTATGCCTGTAGTCCCAGCTACTCAGGAGGCTGAGGCAGGAGGATCGCTTGAGCCTAGGCTTCGAGGCTGCAGTGGGCTGTGATTGCACCACTGTACTCTAGCCTGGATGACACAGCGAGACTCCCATCTCTTTTTTTAAAAAATTACTTATCAGACCCCCATTTAGATTGGCAGGCACTTTGAAAAATAGACCGTGACCTTTCTGTGTTGTGCTCAAAATGGGAATGTGCAGAAGGAACATCAGGACTCCCTGCCCCCAACAGCCTCATTGCCCCCTCTAGGACACTGGCAGGACACATATCCTACAGGGACTTGGCACGTGGCGGGATCTGGCCAGAGTGTCGTGGCCTGGTCTCTGGGCACTGTGATTCCATGTCGTTCTCTTCGCCACCCCCGCCCTGCCCTAGCATGGCTTCTTTGTGCCCGTCCCCGGGGGCCCTCTCTCTCTTCAGCAGGCACCTCCCTGCCTTCTGCTGTCCCAGATGGAGGTGCTTGGAGACAGGCTCCGTCTGCCTTCAGCCTCACAGTACTTTAAATAAAAGCAAGTTTCTTGATAGGTCAAGAGAGCATTTTATTCATTTTTCTTCATAACTTATCACTTGAGGCTGGACCTCAGGAGTCCTAGGAAATAAACTTGTTGAGTATACTCTAACTTTGTGGGTCAGAGACAGAGACGGGGAAAACAGTTGAGCTGAGCATTCAGGTTCCTTCCTCACTGCAGACCTCTGGGTGAAGTCTCACCATATGCAGTCCAGAAACAGAAGGACTCACTCCCCCAAGGCTAGTGTAGTGTGGGGTGTTACCAGGAGATGGAGTGTAGATGCAGAGAGAAGGGAACCCTCTGACTCCTCTAACCAAAGGCTGCTGCAGCTGCAGCCTCCCCCAGATGCCCTGTGCCTGTCCTGGCATTTCTGTAGAGTATCACACATAGGGACAGCCACCATCTGGGTCGGGATACATCTGGGCTGCTTACTGGTAGGCTCACCCTACAGTGAACCGGGCAGGAAAGAGAATGAAGATGTTCTTCATGTGCCACCTGGCTGCATCCCAGAAACAGAGGCCATTGACCAGGCAGCAGCACTGGCATGGGTGCCAGTGGCCACTTGGCTGGGCCCTCCCTTTCATTTGCTCCCTTCAGGTATCCAGATACTCTGGAAAGGAATTGAGTGACATGAATTCAAGAGAAAGAACAGAAATGTGGAAATGAATCTGCTTTCTGCACTAGTAGGAGAAGATCCTTCTCAGGGCTTCTGCAGGCGGCAGCAGGTGAGGGAGATGTCCATGTGGATGGCCGTCTGCCCTAATCATTTTCTTGTAAATGTATCCATTTGTTGTATGCCAGTACCTGCAAGAAAGCCGTGCCAAACATTAATGGGAATGCCAAGCAGTTTGACTTCGTTTGGCAGTTTTTGTGAGCATGTGCGTAATTTCACTGTGTGTTCGCCTGCAACATGCAGCGGTCACTTTCTGCTGGTCAAGTTCCCATAGCAACATACAGGTCTGGAGACCAGCATTCAGTCCGGGCAAGCCCTCAGGGGCAGGGTGGAGGTAGCCGTGGGAGCTGGAAGTCTGTGCTAAGGAATCAGTATGGGCCTGCACTCCGCTGGTGAAGCAATGACCCTCATAGAATAACAAAAGGCGGTGTTGTGAACACGTGGGTTTACTGAGTAGAAGCTAAAGTCAGAGGGTCTTCCCTCCAGACCCAGCAAGTCTAAAGGCAGAAGAACAGAAAGCAAGGCCCGCATTCTGCTGAGTTTAGCAGCAGGTGCAGCATGGGCTCTAGTCACTTCCTGGCCCCAGCTGCTGCAGAGCAGACACAGACAAGGATTGCGGGTTTTTGTTTGTTTTTTTTTTTTTTAAACACAATTGCGAACCTCAGAACATGCACAAAAGTTTGACAGATGAGGCCAGGAAGCAAACCCGACGGCTGGTATGTGCATTTTTATAGAATGCATTTCCTACCGCTCATTTCACTGCAGAGGTGGCTAGAACCCTAACTTTTGGCCACATGGAAACAGGCTGAGAATGGAACACGATCATTGTGTCACTAACACCTGGTAGTCTGGGATGCAGCTGGATGTTGCAGGGCTGCCCACCCTGCAGACAGGTCCCTGCTGGCTCTCTAAAGGCATGTCGCCCTCACAAACAAGCAAATTCCATTTGGCCTACTCAGCTTTGAATATGGCCTGAGCCTAACTTAGGGGTGGGGGATCTCTGCTGTCCCCTGCTCCTTTGTGACGGTTTTAACTGTGTGACTGTTTTAATGGCCAACTGCATCCCAGCTTTCTCCTAGTCACTCATCTGCTGATTTGTCTAAGTTTTACGACAGTTCTCATTTACAGTGAAAAGAACGCAGCCCATCAGCATTGATTCTTCCTGAAGACTGCTCATCATTGTCCCCAAGATGCTTGGAACTTAAGACTTTATAATACATAATTTTCAAAAAACCAAAAAACCTGTGACCCTTTATCACCACAAAGGGGAAAAGAAGTTAAGTATTATCAGAGTTTTATAAAAAATAGAAATGTATATTATACTTCAAAGGAATTTGTTGTTAAATTTGAAAGAAATGTTTGGTATTTTAATAAGCTTCACTTCTCTGGAAACTTCGTGCATTCAGAATAGCTCACACCCTAACACTCCTGCATCCTTAAGTCACTGCAGTGTGGCATACAGGGATTTGCTTTGTGAACAGAATATGACTTGCCCTAATGTCAGTGTGGGAGCACTAAGAGATGCTGACATCAGCATCCTGTCTTCCCTTTCCTGCAGGCTGGGCTCTGCCCCTGTGTTTTCCCATTTGAGATAAGTAAATGTCCTCTGAAAGGACTTGGAAAAAAGCTGCTGGGAGCTTCCTTGTTCACCAGCTTCTTAGCCTTAGGGCACATGCGTCATTTTACCACCTTCTGTCTTCCTGGGCTCCTCTGAGGAGAAGGTTGCTGGACCACCCACTGCAGTCACCTCTTGCAGTCAGTGAACACTCAGCTGCCAACACTCATATCTGGAGGTTGACAATACAAGAGCACTCTCCTCACCTCTGGCTTTTCCTTGTCACCACTTAGATGCTGTCAGCTCAGATCTTATACCCATGCAAGCCTTCAGGAGACAGGGTGAAGGCTGCCATAGCTCTCAGTTCAGCCAGCAGTGTCAGATGTGTGTGCCTCTGCAGCCACTTGGCATGTGGCTCTGCAGACTGCCCTCGGGGCAGTACGTGCACTCCTCTGACACGTGTACAGGCCCCTCCCAGCAGGGGTGCACTTTCCATGGGTAAAAACAGTGGGAATCCCCTCAGGCCTGGCTGAGTGAAACCACTTGGCTTAAGTTCGCTCCTGGAAGGTGTGACAGAAACTCTGTGTGCACAGGGCACTCAAGTTTTGTTTGCCATAGAAAAGACCCTGCTCATTCACTTGCCTTTTTGAGAACTATGAGCTTCAAGTATTCTTGCTTCTCTATACAGGGAAAATATCTCCTTTCTCTGAAATCCACCAACCAAAAAAAGGCTGTTACCTTTTTCACCCGGAGAGGGTGGATCTGCAGAGGAGCCAGTAGCTCAAAATGAGAGCATCCCTGTAAATGGGATATGTCCCTGCCTGGACATATCTTGGGTCTGAGTCCCCTAGGCATTCAGGGTCAGTACCTTGTGGATACTTAAGCCACAGCATGCTCGGTGTAGCTTGCAGTTTCTCTGTATTTAAAAGCACCTGTGTTTATTTTCTTCAAAGTAGCCTGTATAGTATTCAGAGCAAGCAGTGTAAATATTACTGAGAAGTTACTGCAGGGATTTTTGTGACAAAATTTGTATGGGTTTTTTTTAAATCTTAGACACCCCTTTTTATGATGGGGCAAACAGCGATGGGTGCACCATTGAACCCCACTCAGCCTTCTAAGGAAATGTTTTAAATGATTGTTGCATCTTTTTAAAAGCTTTGGTCATTTAACAGATGGTTTTGAAGAATGTATATAATATCTAAAATAATGACAACCCTGTAGCCATTGTTTTTCATTGGGAGAATTCTGTATTACCTGTCCTCGGTAGAGCCATTCAAAGTCCTCAGGTAAAATCAGGAAAATGAAGAAAATGGTAGCTACATCTTAACCAAACTGTTTTGCACAATGACTTAAGACAGCTGTCAGGAGGCTTGGTTTGAGGCACAGATCGGGTATGGGGTCTACATGTGTGGTTTCTGACAACTTCCAAGACCACCTCCTGGCAGGGCTGCATGCAGAGCATCCTAGCTATCTGGATTCCCCAGCTGTGGGTTATGGTGTGTAATTCCATGGAGGCCCCAGAACTTTCACGCGTCTTATTTTACATTGTGTATTTTTTCAAACTGGCAAGGAGACATTAAGTCACAGAATGGTTAAGAATGGAGAATCTAGTGCCGGAGGATGGCCCAGGAGAACATCCAAGTTCCACATGAGTGGACATGTGCACCTCCAGCACAGCCTTGGTGGGGCTTCCCCAGGACACAGCTCAGGTCACCTAAGGAAAGGACATTTCAGAAGAGCAGCCACATGCCTGTTCCTCTTCCCCCTTGAGAAGTCAGTGGTGTCACATACTTAGTTTTATTTTATAGAAACCTAGGAATAGATCGTGCAGAACACTCAGTTCACTACTGTTATGTTTATATCACAACGCTTCAATTAAAATGGATTTTAAGGGATTTGGGGATTTACTTTTAGTATTAATGACTTCCCTACTGACATACCACTAGGATTCAGCCAGTTAAGCGATAATTAGTTTATGTGGTTTTCCTAAGGTAGTAGTTATCAAAGGTAAGGCACCAAGTGGCTTCTCTGCAGATCCACCCTCTCCGGGTGAATGTTTCGATTCAGCTGTGAGACACATACTGCCCTGCCATGCTGAGGGACTTCACGGGAGCACAGTGGTAGGGGTCACCCCTGCCCCAGCTCATTCTCCTAGCAGTCCTGGGACGTGTGTTCCGAGAACAAGCTTGCATGGTTCTGGCGGGGGTTCCATCCTGTCCTGCCACTCAGTGGTGATGCTTGCAGACAGACTGAACACCACGTGCGGAAGAGGCCTGGCTGGCATGGTGGGCAGTGAGCACCAGTGGGCGGGGGCCTGAGAAGCTGCACCTGGGGCTACCTGCTGGCAGGCCAGGATCCTGAGGAAAACCCAGCTAGTCGAGCCCTTTGCTCTTTCCCCCACCCCACAATTCAAGTTTGGGGTTTTTTTTTTAACTAAGTTTGTGGTCAACTGTTAACTACAATTGAAGTGTTACTTTGTCAAAATATGTACTACTTTGTGTGACGTGCTAGATTCCCATGGATGTAGCTGATCATTTTTATTTTGTAAATATTATCTAACTTTACATAAACTATATCATAATAAACTATTTTTGCATCACCCTTTGCATGCTGTGTAGTGAGATTTTGTTTAACGGAGAGACATGTAAAATCTGTGCATAGGTCAACAGTCAGAAGCTGGTCAGCAGCCTGGAGACCTACAGTGAAGTGGTTTTAACTTTTATAACTTACTTTTTTTTTACAGTGCTACTTAAAATTTTGAGTTAGCTGTTTAGTTTTTTTTTTAATTTTTGATGTTTTTTAGATACAAGGTCTCACTGTGCTGCCCAGGCTAGTCTCAAGCAGTGCCTCCCACCTCATCCTCCCAAAGTGCTGGGATTATAGGTGTGAGCCACTGTGCCTGGCCAGTTTTTAGCATCTTATCTGAACATTCAGATCTTACATATTCACACACAAGCCACAGTAGGAAGCAATTTACGTCCAGAACCTAAGATACACGGCGTCAGGTACTGTCACAACCTTTAGGATGAAATGTGTGAAAATGGTCGCATGGGAATCCAAACTAAACATCCAGCTAAACAAAAAAAATTAGTCTGCCAATTAAAAATCAACCTAAGGAATTTATAAAACTTGGCAAAAGGTGAGGAGCAGTGGTTCACACCTCTACTCCCAGCATTTTGGGAGGCTGAGGCAGAAGGATTGCTTGAGCCCAGGAGTTCAAGACCATCCTGGGCAACATAGCAAGACTTTGTCTCTAAAGAGATTAAAAAAATTAGCCAGGCATGGTGCCAGCTGTTTGAGAGGCTGAGGCAAAAGTATCGCCTGAGCCCAAGATCTGGTTTAAGGCTTTGGTGAGCCCTGATTGTGCCACTGCTCTCCAGCCTGGGTGATAGAGTGAGACCTCAACACAAAAATATAAAACAGACTTATCAAAAAAAAAAAAAAAGTACAGACATATAAAGACACATATGTCTGTACTATTCTAGTCAAAGATTTGTCCAAAATTCTTTGCCCACTTTTAAAAAGCTATAGTAATGCTGGGCACAGTGGCTCAACTTGGTGAGACCTTGTCTCTACAATAAATCAAAAAATTAACCAAGCGTGGTGGCACGCACTTGTAGTTCCAACTACTTGGAAAACTGAGGCAGAAGGATCACCTGAGCCCAGCAGGTCGCGGCTGCAGTGGTTGTGAGTGTGCCACTACACTCCAGCCTGGGCGACCAAAGGAATGAGACTCCAACTCAAAAAAAGAACAGATGGGTTTTCACTATGTTGCCCAGGCTGGCCTTGAACTTCTGACCTCAAGCAATCCTCTCACCTTGGCCTCCAAAAGGCCTAGGATTAAAGGCATGAGCCACTGTGTCCAACCAAAAAATAAATTGAAAAAAAAGACATGTAAGACTCATACTGAAAGGTACTGGCATTATTGAACAAGTTGAATGAATGAAATGGCAACCCATGTACACGGATTGAAACACTTAATATTGTTAAGATGGGAATATCTTTAACGATCTACAGATTCAGTACAATCCTTGTCAAAGTCCTAGCTACTTTTTTCACAGAAATTGCTCTGCTGGTCCTAAAATTCATATGGAAATGTAAAGGGACCCATAATATCCAAAACAATGTTTGAAAAGAAGAATAAGCTGAGCTCGGTGGCTCAGCCTGTGATCCCGTGCCTTGGGAGCCTGCGGGTTTGAGACCTGCCTGGGCAACTTGGCGAGACCTCATCTCATTGTAGAGATCAAAAATGAGCCGGGCGTGGTAGTGCGCACCTGTAGTTCCCGCTACTTGGAAGGCTGAGGTGGAAGGATCGCCGGAGCCCAGCAGGTTGAGGCTGCGGTGGCCGGGAGTGGCCACTGCACTCCAGTCTGGGCGACTGAGAGACTCCAACTCAAAAAAAAGAAGAAAGAGAACTCATTTTACCAGTTTTCAAGACTTACTACAGTGCTTCAGTAATCAAGACAGTGGTACTGGCATAAGGAAGACATATAAATCAATGGAATAAGCCGGGCTCGGTGGTTCAGCCTGTAATCCTGCGCCTTTGGGAGGCTGAGGTGAGTGAATTACCTGAGCCCGCGGGTTCGAGACCCGCCTGGGCAGGTGAGACCTCATCTCTACAATAAACCCAAAAATTAGCCTGACGTGGTAGCGCGCGCCTGTAGTTCCAGCTACTTGGAAGCCTGAGGCGGAAGGATCGCCGGAGCCCAGCAGGTGGAGGCTGCGGTGGCCGGGAGCGGCCACTGCACTCCAGTTTGGGCGACAGAGTGAGACTCCAACTCAAAAAAAAAATCAATGGAACAGGATTCAGAGTCCAGAAAATGGTCCTTATATTTATGGGCAATTGATTTTCAATAAGGGTGCCAACTCATTCAGTGGGGAAAGAGTAATTGTTTCGACAAATGGTGGCAGGACAACTAGATTTCCACATGCAAAAGAACAAAGTTAGATCCTACCTTACACCACACACGATGGATAACAGACATAAATATAAGTGATAAGAGTATAAAGAAAAAAACAGGACTTTGGATTGGGCAAGATGTAACACCAAATTACACAAAACAACAGATAAACGGAACTGTGACAAGATTAAAATCTTAAGCTGAGTGCACTGGCTCAAGCCTGTAATCCCAGCACTTTGGGAGGCCGAGGTGAGAGGATTGCCTGGGCCCACAGGTTCAAGACCAACCTGGGCAACAGAAACCTCGTCTCTACAGTAACTCAAAAATTAGCCAGGCGTGGTGGCATATGCCTGCAGTTCCAGCTACTTGGACAGCTGAGGTGGAGGGATCGCCTGAGCCCAGCAGGTCAAGGCTGTGGTGGCTATGAGCGTGCCACTGCACTACAGCCTGGGTGACAGAGTGAGACTCCTACTCAAAAGAAAAACAACAAAAAACTTACATGCTGGCCAGGCGCAATGGCTCAAGTTTGTAATCCCAGCACTTTGGGAGACTGAAGTGAGAGGAATATCTGAGCCCACAGGTTTGAGACCAGCCTGGGCAACTTGGCGAGACCTCATCTCTACAATAAATCAAAAATAACCAGGCATGGTAGCGCGCACCTGTAGTACCAGCTACTTGGAAGGCTGAGGTGGAAGAATCGCCTGAGCTCAGCAGGTCAAGGCTGCGGTGGCTGTGTACGTGCCACTGCACTCCAGCCTCAGCAACAGAGTGAGACTCCGACTCAAAAAAAAAAAAAAACACATGCTGCAAACAGTACCCATCAAATAGATTACCCAAGGAGGGGTAATCATATTTCTGTTAAGGGACTTATATCCAGATATATAAAAAACTGATCATCAAAAGGCAATCCCCAAAGATACACAAATGGCCAATAAGCACATCTTTGGTCCTTAGAAATGCAGGTCAAAACCATAATGAAACACCACACGCACTAGGATGGCTATAATCAGAAAGTCAGATAATGGTGAGTGCTAGTAAGGATGTAGAGAAAAAGGGCGCTGCGAACACTGCTGGTGAAAATGCAAAAAGACTCCTCTTTGGAAAACAGTCTGGAAATTTATCAGATGGTTAATTTCACTCCTAGGTATATACGCAAGAGAAATGAGAAATGTACACGCAAATACTTGCATCCAAACATAGCAGCATTGTTCATAATAGTCAAAAGGTGGAAACAATCAAATGTCCGACTAATGAACGGGCAAACAAAATGTATTATCCACACCAAGGAATGTTACTTGGCCATACCAAGAAACAAAGTGCTGATCCCCGCAACAGGGCTTGCCCTTGAAACGTGCTTGGATGAAGGCAGATATAAAAAGTTACATGTTCTGTGATTCCATGAATATGAAATGCCCAAAACAGGCAAATCTATAAGACAAAGTGGAGTGGTTGCCAGGAGCTGAGAACAGGGAGCGTCTGCTAATGGGACAAGGTTTCTTTTTTGAAGTGGGGGGTGTTAAGGTTACACAATTCTGTTAATCCAAACTCCACTGAATTGTATGGTCTTTTACTTTTTTTTTTTTTTTTGAGTTGGAGTCTCCCTCTGTCACCCAGACTGGAGTGCAGTGGCCACTCCCAGCCACCGCAGCCTTGACCTGCTGGGCTCCAGCGATCCTTCCGCCTCAGCCTTCCAAGTAGCTGGAACTACAGGCGCGCGCTACCACGCCCGGCTCATTTTTGATTTGTTGTAGAGATGAGGTCACGCCAAGTTGTCCAGGCGGGTCTCGAACCCGCGGGCTCAGGCAATCCACTCACCTCAGCCTCCCAAAGGCACGGGATTACAGGCTGAGCCATCGAGCCCGGCTTGTATGGTCTTAAAGCATGGATTTTAGCTGGGCATGGTGGCTCACGCCTGTAATCTCAGCACTTTGGGAGGCAGAGGCGAGAGGATTGCCTGAGCCCATGTGTTTGAGACTAACCTGGGCAACATGGTGAGACCTCATCTCTACAATAAGTCAAAAAAGAAATCAGCCAGGCATGGTGACACACGCCTATGGTTCTAGCCACTTGGAAGGCTGAAATATAAGAATTGCCTAAGCCCAGCAGGTCGAGACTGTGGTGGCCGTGAGTGTGCCACTGCATTCCAGCCTGGGTGACAGCGTGAGACTCCTACTCAAAAAATAAAATAAGTGGGTTATTTTCAAAACCAATAAACCATTATAGTTGGGTTTTGTTCGTTTTTGAGTTGGAGTCTCACGCTGTTGCCCAGGCAGGAGTCCAGTGGCACACTCACAGCCACGGTAGCCTCAACCTGCTGGGCTCAGGCGGTCTTTTTGCCTCAGCCTTCCAAGTAGCTGTAACTACAGGCACATGCCACCACACCTGGCTAATTTTATGATTTATTGTAGAGGCGAGGTCTCACCAAGTAGCCCAGGCAGGTCTCAAACCCTGGGCTCAGGCAATCCTCTCACCTCTGCCTCCCAAAGTGCTGGGATTACAGGAGTGAGCCACCGTGCCCAGTCAGCATAGTGCTTTAAAATCCAGTGTAGTTGCGTTGGTTCATTCAAACATTCTAAGGCATGTTGAACAGTGCGGGAAGAGTGAGGGCCGTATGCTATGGTCCTTTTTTTTTTTTTTTCTTGAGACAGGATCTCACTCTGTACCCCAGGCTGGAGTGCAGTGGCATGATCCTGGCTAACCACAGCCTCTACCTCCTGGGCTCAAGCGATCCTCCTGCCTCAGCCTCCCAAGTAACTGGGACTATAGGCACACACCACCATGCAGGGTTTTTTCTCTTTCTGTAGACGAGGTCTATGTTGCTCAGACTAATCTTGATGTCTTGGCCTCAGGCAATCCTCCCACCTTGGCCTCCCAATTTTTTAAATCAAATGTTGCAAGAATTTTAAATATTTCCAATTTAATTGTGCTAGTGTTTAATTAATATGTACATCAGGTTTGCTCTTAAGCTGTATCCCCTCCCCCCCAAATAACATTGATCCCAGACATTAAGCCAACGAGTGCTCGTCCTCAGACAGTTCGAGGGGAGACTTCTTAGACTCTCCCTGGTGAAGCATTGGCCAAGCCTACCTGGGGAGTTCATTATTTCTTTTTGTTGTTGTTAAGTTGGAGTTTCACTCTGTTACCCAGACTGGAGTGCAATGGCACACTCAAGGCCACCACAGCCTCGACTTGCTGGGCTGAGGCCATCCTTCCACCTCAGCCTTCCAAGTAGCTGAAACTACAGGCACATGCCACCATGCCCAGCTAATTTTTAAATTTACTGTAGAGATGGAGTCTCACCAAGTTGTGCAGGCTGGTCTCAAACCTGTGAGCTCAGGCAATCCTCTCACCTTGGCCTCCCAAAGTGCTAAGATTATAGGTATGAGCCACTGGCCCAGCCTCATTATTTCTCTTAAAGTTTCTGGCTGGACACAGTGCTTCTGCCTTGTAGGTCTAGAGACTACCAGAAGAAATTTGGACGTTTTGGAAAACTTTTTTTTTTTTTTTTTTTTGAGTTGGAGTCTCACTCTATCGCCCAGACTGGAGTGCAGTGGCTGCTCCCAGCCACCGCAGCCTGGACTTGCTGGGCTCCGGAGATCCTTCTGCCTCAGCCTTCCAAGTAGCTGGAACTACAGGCATGCACTACCACGCCCAGCTGATTTTTTTATTTATTGTCGAGATGAGGTCTCGCCTGCCCAGGCGGGTCTCGAACCCGCGGGCTCAGGCAATCCACTCACCTCAGCCTCCCAAAGGCGCGGGATTACAGGCTGAGCCACCGAGCCAGGCTTGGAAAACATTTTAATCTAGGAGGCACATAACAACTAACTTAGTCTTACTCTTCTTCAAGAGGCTCCTGTTCCTTGACCAACAGTTTCTAAATAGCTATAATAACCATCCCCCTCAGAGTAGGCACTATTTGAATGACTTAGCAGCAGATTAAGACAATGACACAAAGTATTCGCATTCCAGAATAAGAACATTTATTCAAATGTGTCAGAAGTCCAGGATTACATGGCTCTTCAGGAGACACTTAATAACACCTCCCATTTTTTCAGGACATACACTGAGGGCTCCCAGAGTCAAATGAAAAAAAAAAACACGTTGAATTTTCTGGTGATTTCCAGTCTGTATATTATACCTTACAGCATCAATTAAAAAATTTTCAAAAAGTAACTCCCAAGTTTACTTGCCTAACACTGTATATCAAAGGTAACTTTAAAAGGGAGAAACACACAGCCGAGTGGTCTCCAGCCGCCAACATCACCGCGAGCTGGGGAGGCAAGACCACACGTCTGACAGACTTCAGGATGGGGCCCAGAGCATGGAGAGAGATGACAGCGCAGCTTCAGATGTCACTGGCGCTATCTAGGTATATGCATTACACAGTCATCTGAACGTTTCACACAGGTAACACCCGTTCTGGCTATGTGGACCGCAAGTCCTGAGCTGTGAACAGCACACAGACGCGTTGGCCATGGCCTGAGCTGCCACCTCTGCTTTCTCCCCCTCCTCAGGGTCCCATGCCTGGACCACATCGGGCCCAAAGTGTGCATTCACTAAATCTACAGGTATCGAAGGCGAGATCACTTCTAAACACACAGCAAAACTACCCTGAACGTGAGAATATTAAAAATTAAAAGCCCAACGTGGAAACAGAAGCAGCCTATGCTGCCAGGTGCTGAGGTGGGCATGTGCGTGCATACTGTTTCTAGAGAGGAACTACGCAAAGAACCCGCCTGGGGAACGGCCAGCCTTTGTGGCCACATGGAAGGCAGCCCTTGGCCCCACGCACACCCTGCACATGCCACCCCTCTCGTCCTCTCTTCTTCCTGACTCCCTGCTTCTCCCCCCTCTGCTGACCCAGACCTGGCGAGAAGCGCCCCAGAAGCTGGTGACAGAGGGAAAGAGACTGACCCTAGTCCCAGGAGCGCTCCCAGCCATGCTGCACAGGGAGGGAAGAACTCCACAGGAGAGGCCACAGGGGAGGGAAGGTTCTAGAACCATGAACGAGAATCAGATGGACCCTGAAAGGGGCCCCGTGCCTTTTCTGTGCTGCAACAGAGACGCTTGGATTCCAAACCAAGACACAAAATGTTTCTGCACACACACACCTGGGGCAGGCTGTGACTGAATTTATTCTGAGTAAGGCCAAAAAACAAAAAAAGGCTCAGTCCAAAATAACTGACCTCATATAACTGAATTTTTCTTTCCTTTTTAACCCCAAACTATCTTTAGTCCAATTTAGTATTCTAGCGAACGATAATTTCGTGTAAATAATTTTTCCCCTATGCTGAGGTCTCCCCACCTCAGAATGCAGAGCCTGGCACATGCACAGCAACCTGGGGAGGGCACAGGCCCACAGCCATCTTTTGTAGCTAGGTTTGGTTTTGACAAGAGAACTGGTCTCCCTCCCGCTCTGGAGACAGCTGAGGGCACCGTCTCAGCAACATTATTTCTTCTGAGGGAAAAAGGTATAATTTGCAGGATTAAACTCTTCCCAAATGCGCTCAAATTCTTCTAGAAAAAGCCGCACATACTCCTTGTCCTCCATAATGAGAACGTTCTCTCTGTTGTTCTGGATGGCCTGTGTGGTCCAATTGAGCGAGCCAGTGATGAGCACCTTCTTGTCCACCACAGCAAACTTGTGATGCATGTAGCCCAGGTCCTGGTCGTGCCGCACCTGGATGCCTGCAGAAGGAACAGAGATGGTTCACTCCCAGCTCTCCTCCTCAGTGTGTCCGTTCCTAGGAGCTCCTCAAGTCGCTATCTTTTGGAGGACAGGGAAGGCCCGCCACGCTTTCGCAGGGTGGCGGCAACTGAGCTCCCAGGAGACACTGCTGAGAAGAGAATGGAGAGAATGTCCCACATGGGACCGGGCAGGCCACTGTCTGGGGAGTCAGCCACACCTCAGAGTCTACCCCACGTCCCTTGGTCACTGGCTGCAGCCACGGCTGCCATTAACTGGATCAGAGGCGGGGTCCCCCTGCCTTTAGTCTCTCCTCTTCCGGCGGCTGGGCCGCACCTGCTCGGCCCCGAGGCTAGGGAGGCCCTGGGGCCCAGGGAAGCCCCACCTCACCAGCACAACCTGGGCTACGAGTCCCAGCCTGTGCTGCTGGCTTTTCCAGCTGGCTGAGTCAGGAAGGGCCCCAACTAATGGCCCAAACGTGAGTTCTCCCCTCTTATCTCAGGTTGCTTCCTTCGCCAGAGACCAGTTCCCATCCTCTTCCCGTTTTCACAGCCCTCAGGGCAGGGCCCCTACGTCTCGTCTGCCCTGTCCCGGCCCCCAGAACAAGGCCTGCCTCCATCGCCATCTGCCCAGGAAACGAGGCCGCTAGAACTGTGGCCTGAAGAGTCTAAAGTCGGCTGCTTTGGAACGGGGATACCAGGTTTACCAAGTAAAACCACAGGATGCCCAAGTTAAACTGGGATTTCAGAGAGACACCAAATAACTTTGGAAGGGAAGTACGACCCGTGGAGTATCTGGGGCCGACCCTACAACCATCTGTCATTTAGGCAGAATTGGCGTTTAGCAGCATCCTCGACTCCGCCGGGCAGCCCTGCCTGGGAAAGCAGTGGCTTCCTTGCCACAGGTCCACCTCCTCATGCACTGTGGCCACTCCCCACAGGTCCTGTGTGCCATCCACTCCCCCTTCGCCATACCTCCAAGGCCAGACTGTGTGGGACACGCACTTGCTGCCACTGGGACCCTGCCGCCCACCGCCCCCACCTCCCCTGAGCAGCAAGACGGGGGTTTTCTGAGCCACAGAGGCTTCCCACTGTCGCTCAGAGGGCAGTCAGCCCGCGCCTCGGGGCGCCCGCCCTGCTCCCTCCACTGCCACCTCCCCGCCAGAGCCCGCCCACCCGTTCCTGCCCTGCTTGATGGCCCGGCCCTGAGCGGCTGGCCTGGCCCACGCCGCTTCCTCTCACACCGCTGCCCCCTTCCTCTGCTTTACTGAGTTTTCTTGACCCTTCTAGTGCCCTAAATTAAATATTAATGACTTGGTTTGGCTTTCCCCCAGGACTCAGCCTTGTGCCCTAGGGCGTGTCCCAGCATCTAGGGGCGGGTCTCCAGACACTGGCACCCAAGTCCACCCCATGGAGGAATGCCCCTAGACAGGTTGAGGTCAGCCACGAGGCCACCAAGGGGAGTCCAGCCTCAGATGGGGGCTTGGTTTAGAGGCCCTGGAAGGTTCTAAACCTGCTCTTCTACAATGGTCTAAAAGCTAACTCAATAAAACAGAATTCTCCATGCTCCCCCCTCCCATTAACGTGACTAATAGGTAGAGAACAACTTCCAGCTGCCAATAAGAGTGGAAGGTCAGCCGGACTCGGTGGCTCAGCCTGTAATCCCGCGCCTTTGGGAGGCTGAGGTGAGTGGATTGCCTGAGCCCGCGGGTTCGAGACCCGCCTGGGCAGCAAGACCTCATCTCTACAATAAATCCAAAAATCAGTCCAGGCGTGGTAGCGCGTGCCTGTAATTCCGGCTACTCAGAAGGCTGAGGCGGAAGGATCGCCAGAGCCCAGCAGGCCAGGCTGCGGTGGCCAGGAGCGGCCACTGCACTCCAGTCTGGGCAACTGAGTGAGACTCCAACTCAAAAAAAAAGAGTGGAAGGTCACACGCTTGCATTTAAACTGCACGTCCGCTGCTCCTCACGCAGGCTGCACCATGCCCAGCACAGGGAAGGCGCCACTCCTGCGTGAGCACCCTGAGTGGGGAGGGGATGCCTGGCTGACTCCCAGAGAGGCGGCTCTGCTTCCCAGGTGGCAGGAGGCCACGGCTATGCAGGAGAACAGCATGACAGTGAGACCACTGCCAGCCTGGGCAGTTCCCAAGGCTCCAGCGTCTCTGGCCACTGTGGCTCCCAGAACTACCAGGTCAGACGTGTGCCTGAGTGACGGCGAGGCCTGCGTGACGGGAGAGTGGCCCAAAGGTTATGCCCTGAGCAGCGCTAACACAGAAAGCAAGGCACACTGGGCCTCCGAACTGAGGCAGGAGGACAAAACGATCTCAAGGAGGACAAGACTCTGAATTATTCACACTGTGTTCTTTCTGTTGCAGATGTCTGTCTTCCCACTCCCTCTGCAGCTGTAGAAACACAAACACTGTTCACCAACTCAACATTTGGGCTCCATTTGTTAGCCTGTGCGTTTACTTATCGTGGCAGCCAGTACAAGGGTCACCACTAGGTGTGGCCTGTCTCCCAGAGCTTCTCGATCTCCAAGACCAAGCATGAACCTTGATGTCCTGCTTCCCGCTAGCAGGATCGAAGCCACCAGCGGGCCGCTCTGGGGCTCGCAGTCCTTGGATTTCCTGAGCCCTGTCAGGCTGAGCCAGTCATCACAGGCTGTACCGTCACAAAAACTGCTGGCCGGGCTGCCCCCCACACTCTGCCCAGGCACACACTGTCTGCAGTGCGTCGCAAGGCCAACTCCTGGATGTCAGAATGGGCGGGAATCCCCGAGAGCTCCCTGTGGAGGAACAGGAGGCCCGATGAGGCCAGCATCAACTGAGTAAACTGGGTAAGGCATACCGAGGAAAGAGATCTCAGAATGAAACAAGAATCGTAAAGGGTGCAGAGCCAGCTGTAAAGCATTTGCTTTAGTTCCGGAGCCAGCAAAGAAACTAGTTAACATCTCTGCTGGCTCCTGGTTCCCAAACAAAAAAGGCAGTCAATTTGCTGTTAAAAAAAAAAACCAAAAGAAAACCAAACCCTACAATCGAGCAGCCGCTCTGCAAACCTCGGCAATGTATGTAGTCGATTTGCAAAAACTTCTCCACCTCCCGCAGGCAGCTCCTCCAAACGGAATCCCGCTACAACAGCATAAAAGCGTCTAGGGAACCCCCGCCTCCTTGCAGACAGCGGACACACTCGCCGCTGTCCCGTCCGTGGTGCCCATCGCTACGTAGCTCCCCCGGGATAAATCTACCTCCCTTAGTCCATAACCGTCTTGGTGAAAACTCGCACCCCCGCGACTGCGGCCTACCTGGCCCACCACGCACGACACTCCCCGGCTTCGCGGCGTCCTGAGACGCGCCACTCACCCCCAACACCCGTCCACGCCCTCCTCTCTCCTCCCCGGGACCCACTGGCGCGCGGGGCCCCGGAGCGCGGGGCACGAGGGCTGGCTGGGCCGGATTCGGCAGCTCCGTCTTCTCCGTGTACGGCCGCCCAGCCCTCACAAGGCCCCACGCGGAACCCGACGCGGTCGCGGCCGGTCCCCAGCCTTCCCGAGCGTCGCCCCGGCCGCGCCTACCCGCCTTGCGCAGCAGGCCGATCTGCGAGCCGTTGAGGGCCATGTAGTCGCAGTCGGTGACGACGCGCACGCGCACCCCGCGCTGGTGCAGCAGCTGCACGGCGCGGCCCAGCTGCGGGCTGGAGAAGGCGAACAGGCAGAGCTCCAGGGTGGCGCGCGCAGCCAGCAAGGCGCGCAGCAGGCGGCTCAGCGAGCTCTCGCCGTGCGGCAGGCTGCACCGGCAGCCCGCGGGGGGCCCGGCCGCCGCCGCGCTCGGCGCCCGCAGCAGCGCCTCGGTGCAGGTCACCTGCGACGGGAAGAACAGCACCTCGCGCCGCGGCCGCCGCCGCCCGGCCCGCAGCCGGCGCAGCACCCAGGGCAGGGCCTCCGCGGCCAGGGCCAGGCCCGCGGCCGCCACGGCCGCCACCTGCCAAGACAACCGCCCCATGTCACCGCCGGGGCCCCAGGCGGGAGCGCCCCGCGCCCACCACGCCTGCGCCCTGCTGCCACGCGCCAGGCCCCGCCCCCGCGGCCACGTGCCAGGCCCCGCCCCGCGGGTCAGGCACGTGTCACCACGTCCCAGGCCCCGCCCCGCGGCCGCGTGTCAGGCCACGTGCCGGGCCCCGCCCCGCCCCAAACAGCCACGTGCCAAGATGTACCCCGCCCTTCCGCCCCGCTGGGCCACGCCCCCGCCCAGCCCTTCCTCCATACCCACCTTGCCACATGTGTACAAGCCACGCCGCACACCCCGCCGACCACCACCCGGCAACACCTGCACACCTACAGGTCATGCCCATCGTGCCACCCTAGCCACGGGACACCCACCACCCGTCGACCCGGAGGCCTACAACAAGCCTGGCTTTCCTGCTTCCAGCGCGGTGCACCTCTCCGGTCACACCTCCATCGTTATGAGGGAGCAGCTAGGTAGTGCTGGGGAAGGTTCTCGAAACAGGTGTCAGAGGATCAACACAAGGATGGAGGCAGTGGCGTGGAGGGGTCACCCGAGCCGGGACCCAGGCCCACCGCGTTTCTCCCAGCCCCCAACGTGACTTTCCGTGGGCCTTTCCCTCCTGGCTCTAAGCCAGGAAGACTCGTGGAAACTCCAGGCGGAGCGTTGCCCACGGCTTTCCTGAAGCAGAGGGACCCGAGGGCGGCCTGGGGCCTGACGGTGCCGTCTCGTGTCCTTTCTATCTTGGACGGATGTGCCACGGCCATGTAAGATGCCAGTACTAAGAGAAACCAGGTGAGGAGGAGGACCTAATCTCTGCAAAAAAATAAAATAGTAAGGATTAGCCAGCCGTGGTGGTGCATGTGGAGTCCCAGCTATTCGCGAGGCTGAAGGTGCCCTGAGCCCAGGCGGTCAGGCTGCAGCGAGCCAAGTTTGTGCTGCTTCACGCCAGGCTGGGCTGCAGACTCTCCACGAAAAAGATAAAAACCTCTTTCATCCTTTCTTTTTTCCCCCCTTTTTTCCAGTTTCAAATGAGTTTAAGGTTAAATTTTCAATGGTCACATTTTACCTAGGACTGGCTGAATTGTATTTATGAAAACAAAATCTTCAAGAAGCCTTGAATGTACCTTTTGTTTGCTGGTCTCACTTGACTTGTCAGATGCAGGCAGGGAAGTATTTTAGCATTTTAGTTTTGGGTTGGTTTTTTTTTCCTTCAGCCTTTTCTTTTTTGACCCGTGTGGCAGAAAAAGCAGTTTTTTACATTAGACAACAATACCTTGTATTATTGTTCTAAGCTCAAGAAATTGACTTGTTTGATCGGAGATCCTAAATTTTTTTTTTTTTTTTTTTTTTTTGAGTTGGAGTCTCACTCCGTCGCCCAGACTGGAGTGCAGTGGCTGCTCCCGGCCACCGCAGCCTCGCCTGCTGAACTCCGGCGATCCTTCTGCCCCAGCCTTCCGAGTAGCCGGAATTACAGACGTGCGCTACCACGCCCGGCTGATTTTTTGATTTATTGTAGAGATGAGGTCTCGCTGCCCAGGCGGGCGGGCTCAGGCAATCCACTCACCTCAGCCTCCCAAAGGTGCGGGATTACAGGCTGAGCCACCAAGCCCAGCTGAGATCCTAAATTTTATAAACATTTACCTAAGTCTTTTTCTTTTAGACTATCTTGGTTGGTTACCATACAGCTGTTGTCATTGTTTGTTTTTTGGGTAGGAGTCTCACTCTGTTGCCCAGGTTGGAGTGCAGTGGCACACACATGGCCACCACAGCCTCCACCTGCTGGGCTCAGGCGATCCTTCTGCCTCAGCCTTTCAAGTAGCTGGAACTACAGGCATATACCTGTAGTACATGCCTGGCTAATTTTATGATGTATTGGAGAGACGAGGTCTTGCCAAGGTGCCCAGACTGGTCTCATACCCATGGTCTCAGGCAATACTCTCCCCTCTCCCTCCCAAGTACTGGGATTACAGGTGTGAGCCTCTGCACCTAGCCTGCTGTTGTCATTTATAAAGCCATTCATTTGAAAGCCCTTTAAGACTTTTTAAAAGATCTTGGATGGAATGCCATAAGCACTGAGTTTTATCTCAACACCAGAAGAAAAGTCAGCAGATTCCAAGTAGGCAGGAAAAAAAAAACGAGAGAGAACTTAGAGGGCTCTACATGTTAACTCTATAATTGCAGGGTTTTATTGTTTTCTATATTTTGAGAAAGCTTGGATAGTAATCATTTGAACTCTGACCTTTCCTTGATGTAATTTGCCCAATTTTACAATGGGCATGAATACCGGCCATAATATGTAGGCAGCAGATAATCCCAGAAAACTTGGCATGCCTTAACGTCCGAGAATTCATATCTTTTTTCTTTGTTTTTTGTTTTGAGTTGGAGTCTCACTCTGTCGCCCAGACTGGAGTACAGTGGCCGCTCCCGGCCACTGCAGCCTTGACCTGCTGGGCTCCAGCGAACCTTCTGCCTCAGCCTTCCAAGTAGCTGGAACTACAGGCGCGCGCTACCACGCCCGGCTAATTTTTGATTTATTGTAGAGATGAGGTCTCGCCAAGTTGCCCAGGCAGGTCTCGAACCCACGGGCTCAGGCAATCCACTCACCTCAGCTTCCCAAGGCACGGAATTACTGTCTGAGCCACCGAGCCTGGCTGAGAACTCATTTCTTATTCATCTCTCAAGAGCAAAGAAAAATCTTATTTATCCTGTAGGAGAATGTCAGGAGTTTGGACTGGTATTTTAGATGGTGGTGACTGCCCTAGTGACTTTTAATTAGCCATCTAGTGCCCACCATTTAGAATGTTTATTTTTGCTCTTGGAAGATTTTTAAAAACAAGCAAGGGATAAGAGTCAAAGCAAATCAAATGAAACCAAGATAAGTGTGTTCACAAAAAGTTTAACCCAGGTGTGCAAAGCAAACAAAGTTTGAAATTAGGAGCACGGGGGTAGGGGGGGTGGGATTAACAGTCGCAAATATCTGTCTGGGGATGAGGAAACACCTCTTATCAACAGGGTGCCTGAATGAAACGTAATTGTACACCTAACCCTTAACTGTACCCCACAAAATCATAGTAAAAAATATTGATTAAAAAAAAAAATTAGGAGCACAGACCCAAAATGAATTCACCAGAAAAGATGCACTTCACAGGTGTAAATTCTGTTGAAATCAGAGTACTCAACCCAGAAAAAAAGTCTTTTCATCCCAAGAGAAATATGTGGTCCTTTATTAACACATTCGTGATTGGCAAATTTTTCACTCTCCTAATACTGATTGTGGGTGGAAAAAAAAAAAAATCTGGAGCTGGTTGCCACAAACTAAAATATCTATCTGCAAAACCTATAATAGCCTATAATAGCTTGCTTGACATAAGTAACTCCATTTTATAATGGATCTTCCATCTTAACTTAGAAATGACCCCGTTATGCAACCCTCCTGTAATCACACTGCACACCCACTTTCCTGTTCCCCTTGGTGCTTAGAAACTCCCTAGTTGCAAAGTCTATATCTAATCTGTCAAGAAAATGTAAATCAAACTGTACAACTTATGTAATTTTTACCTTTATATACTCTCTACTCACTCTCTTTGGGGCCAAGAACTTTTATGGCAATAGCCTCTTTCAGTGGCCAGCTCAAATAAAGGACTCACAATTTGACCCTCTCTGTATGTTGGTGGCTCCTTTCTCGCTATCCAGCTATAACAAAATTTAGGTCATTAAGCACAAGTAAAATGATCTTTTCTAAACTGTCACCTTTTTCACAATACAGCTGAAAGCTGCATACATATTCAATATTTGCCTCAGACACCACTCTAGCATTCCATACTTTTTATTTTATTTGGATTATAAACCAAATATATTAAATATATATTATTCAGAAACAGAATTTTCAAAGGAGTAAATTCACATCACCAGCAACCAGGAACACAATTAGGAATGACATAAATTTACATCAGTGGTTGTAAATGAGTTAAGGGGTCTTATCCAAATCAGATCCCAAATAAAGCCAAGAGCTTCTACCAAAAAGAGGGAAACTCAAGCCAGGCTCGGTGACTCAGCCTGTAATCCCAGCACTTTGGGAGGCTGAGGTGAGTGGATTGCCTAAGCCCGCGGGTTCGAGACCTGCCTGGGCAACTTGGCGAGATCGCATCTCTACAAAAAATCAAAAATTAGCCGTGCGTGATAGCGCACGCCTGTAGTTCCAGCTACTTGGAAGGCTGAGGCGGAAGGATTGCTGGAGCACAGCAGGTCGAGGCTGCGGTGGCCAGGAGTGGCCACTGCACTCCAGTCTGGGTAACAGAGTGAGACTCCAACTCAAAAAAAAAAAAAAAAGAGGGAAACTCAGTCCAAGAGAAAACTCACCAGGGCAGAAAAGGTGAACTATGGAGATGGAGAGCTCAAAAAGATTAAATGAAGACTGCCTACTGGTTTCAAGAATCACCAACTTCTGATAGTGAGCTTTCCCAGATCCCACTTCTGACACCATACATGACAAACTAGATACACTCTAAAAGAAAATGGTGTTTATTCAGGAATAGAGCATCACAATGGGAATATGTATGCTACAGTAAACAATGTGTACACTCAGGGAGGTAAAGAAAGACAAAATTTTTAAAGAAAAAAAATGAAGAGGATTACATAACTGTTTTGAAATAATTATCTTTGGCTACAAAGACCAATGACTAGAGTGTTAACTAGTCAGAGCTCAGACAGGCAAGTTGCTGGGCAGATGTCTTTGCAAAAGTCGTTTTGGTTTAAGTTTGTGATGGCCTTTGTGCAACGTTATAGTTTTTGCAGTCTTTTATGACAGTTTCTATTATCAGGCATACAAATATAAGAATGCTCTTGGCCAGGCATGGTGGCTCAGCCTATAATCCCAGCACTTTGGGAGACCAAGGTGAGTGGATTTGCCTAAGCCTGCAGGTTTGAGATCAGCTTGGGCAACTTGACGAGACCTAGTGTCTACAATAAAAAAAAAATCAAAAATTAGCCAGGCATGGTAGCACGAGCCTGTAGTTCTGGCTACTTGGAAGCTGAGGTGAAAGGATTGCCAGAGTGCAGCAGTTGAACACTGGGGTGGCCATGAGAGTGCCACTGCAGCCTGGGTAATGGAGTGAGGCACCAATTCAATTTATGAAAAAAAAAAAAAAAGAATGCTCTCAACAAGTGACTGCATTTTGATTCTGACAACTTTCATGCCAACACAAAGAAATGATAACTGTTTGAGGTGATGAATATGCTAATTATCCTGATTTCATCATTATACATTATATTAAAAAACCACACTCTACTCCACAAATATGTACAATTATTCTGTGTGAATAAAAATAATAAAAGCTGGAACCAGGCTCAGTGGCTCAGTCTGTAATCCCAGCACTTTGGGAGGCCGAGGCGAGTGGATTGCCTGAATCCTCAGGTTCGAGACCAGCCTGGGCAACTTGGCTAGACCTCATCTCTACAATACATCAAAAATTAGCTGAGTGTGGTTACGCACACCTGTAGTTCTGGCTACTTGGAAGACTGAGGTGGAAGGATCGCCAGAGCCCAGCAGGTTGACGCTGGGGTGGCTTTGAGCATGCCACTACACTCTAGCATGGGTGACAAAGTGAGACTCCAACTCAAAAACAAAAGTAATAATAACAGTCAAAAAAAAAAACATTAAACAAAAAGTTGTGGGTTCAGTTGGAAACTAACTCATTCGCGACCACTGGCATGAATTTATGTCATTCCAAATTCTGTTCCTGGTTGCCACTGTTGTGAATTTACTTCATCATGGAAGACTGTCTTTTCAGGTTTGTAATCCGAATAAAAATACAAAGTACGGAATGCAAAGTCAGAGTGGTGTCTGAGGCAAATACTGGATATGCCTGCAACTTCCAGCTGTATTGTGAAAAAGGTGACAATCTAGAAAAGATCATTTTACTTGTGCTTAAGGACTGAAGTTTGCTGCAACCAGCTTCATATTTTTTTGATTTTCACCTGCTCTCAGAATTAGGAAAGTGAAAAATTTGCCAATTGCGAATGTGTTATTATGGAAAACCTACAACCTTGCTAGTCCAAACTTCCAGGCCAAGTTGGAGTGAGCAGCAGAAATGTAGCATAAAGGTCCTGGAGATAAAAAAAAAAAAAACATAGAAAACTGAGATGTGCTCTCTACACACCACTGGCTAATTGCAGAACTATGCATGTGTAGAAGAAAACTTGCAGAGCCTACAGAAAAGTGACTGCCATGGGGACTTGACAGTCTCCGAACCACAAACAGATCAGCAGAGGGCAGAAGTCTGACAGGCATGAGGTATCAGAGTGCAACCTCTGCCAAAATCATTGGCTGACCAATCAGGAAGACACAAAATGATAAATGTCAAAAGTAAAAATTTTAAAAACTGCCATTCTGTTGTCCAGTGTTCAGGAGATAACTCTGCTCTACAAAAAAATTTTTTTTAAAAAAACTAAGTAGATACACCAGTGGCTGCACACTGCAGGGGTTTGTTTGTACTTAAGTTTTTAAGTACAGGCAAGTTGGTAAACAACAATCTTAGAAAAAAAAGCATAGAATCCAGAGTTGCTCCAACATGTTATCTAAAACGTCCAGTTTGTGACCAAAACTTACTAGGCATGCAAAGACACAGGAAAGTGTGACCCATATACAGGGGAAAACAGTCACCAATAGAAACTGACTTTGGACCCAAATATTGGATTTAGTAGACAGAGACTTCAGAGCTACTCTTATAAATATGTTCAGGCCGGGCTCAGTGGCTCAGCCTGTAATCCTGCGCTTTGGGAGGCCGAGGTGAGTGGATTGCCTGAGCCTGTGGGTTCAAGACCCGACTGGGCAACTTGGCAAGACCTCAACTCTACAATAAATCAAAAAATTAGCCGGGCGTGGTAGCGTGTGCCTATAATTCCAACTACTTGGAAGGCTGAGGTGGAAGGATCACCAGAGCCCAGCAGGTCGAGGCTGCGGTGGCCAGGAGTGGCCACTGCACTCCAGTCTGGACGACAGAGTGAGACTCCAACTCAAAAAATAAATAAATACGCCTTGGGAGGCTGAGGTGAGTGAATTGCCTGAGCCTGCGGGTTCGAGACCCGCTTGGGCAACTTGGTGAGACCTCATCTCTACAATAAACCAAAAAATTAGCTGGGCGTGGTAGCGCACACCTGTAATTCCAGCTACTTGGAAGGCTGAGGCAGAAGGATCGCTGGAGCCCAGCAGATCGAGGCTGCGGTGGCCAGGAGCGGCCACTGCACTCCAGTCTGGGCAACAGAGTGAGACTCCAACTCAAAAAAATAATAATAATTTAAATAAATAAATATGTTCAAAGAATTAAAGGAAACTATAATGACAATGAGTCAACAGACAACAAAGAATCTTGACAGGCCAGGCTCAGTGGCTCAGCCTGTAATCCTAGCACTTTGGGAGACTGAGGCGAGTGGATTGCCTGAGCCCACAGGTTTGAGACCAGCCTGGGTAACATGTGAGACCTTGTTTCTACAATAGGTCAAAAAATTAGTTGGGCGTGGTAGCGTGCGCCTGTAGTTCTGGCTACTTGGAAGGCCTGAGGCAGAAGGATCACCAGAGCCCAGCTGGTAGACACTGGGGCGGCCATGAGTGTGCCACTGAACTCCAGCCTGGGCAATGGAGTAAGACTCCATCTCAAAAAAAAAAAAAAGAAGAAGAAGAATCTTGACAGAGAAATAGAAATAATTTTTTTAAAAAAGTCTACCCAGTAATCTGTCTTGTGGGTATATGCAAACAGCAAATGAAATATGAAATATGTAACAGCAAATGAAGTTACTACCTCAAAAAGATGTCTGCACTCCCATGTATACTGCAGCATTATTCATAATAGCCAAGATATGGCACATATATGTGGAAGCTAAAATTAAAAATATGTGAAATATATAGAGATACAGAATAGAAAACAGTCACCCAGGGTTGGTGGGGAAAAATGGGAAAATGTAGGTTAAAGGATACAAGTAGTAGATATGTGGAGTGCACAAGTCTGAAGCTCTAATGTACAACAAAGAGGACAGTAGTTAATATGTATTCAAGGTTTTTGCTAAATGAGTAGATTGCAGCTGGTCTTGCCACAGGGGATGGGGGAATAGGTAATTATGTGAGATTTTTAAATATTCATTTGCTTCACTATATAATCATGTGCATATATCACGATATCATGTTGCATACCTTAAATATGCACAATCCAGTTTATTTTAAAGGCTATACACACACTATATATCAGATAACAGGTTAATTTCCAAAATATGTAAGAAGCTCCTACAACTAATAACTCAGTTAATAAATGGGCTAAAGACAAGAAAAGACATTTTTCCAGAGACATACAAATGGACAAAAGGTATATAAAAAAATGCTCACGCCGGGCTCGGTGGCTCAGCCTGTAATCCCACACCTTTGGGAGGCTGAGGTGAGTGGATTGCCTGAGCCCGTGGGTTCAAGACCCGCCTGGGCAACTTGACAAGACCTCATCTCTACAATAAATCAAAAAATCAGCCTGGCGTGGTAGCGCATGCCGGTAATTCCGGCTACTTGGAAGGCTGAGGCGGAAGGATCGCCGGAGCCCAGCCAGTCGAGGCTGCGGTGGCCGGGAGCGGCCACTGCACTCCAGTCTGGGTGACAAAGTGAGACTCCAACTCAAAAAAAAAAAAAATGCTCAACATTATTAATCATCAGAAAAATGCAAATCAAAGTCACAATGAGATATCACTTCACACTTACTAGGTGGGATATTATGAAGAAACAAAAGGTCACAAGTGTTGGTGGGGATATGGAGAAATGAAACCCACTGTTGATAGGGTTGCAAAATGATGCAGCTTCTATGGAAAATGTTATGAGAATTCCTCAAGAAATTAAAAATAGAACTACCATATGATCCAGCAATCCCATTTCTGGGTATTTTTCCAAAAGAACTGAAATCAAAATCTCAGAGTTATCTGCACAACCATGTTCACTTCAGCATTATTCACAATACCATGATGTAAAAACAGCCTGAATGTCCATCAGCAGGTGACTGGATAAAGAAAATGAGGTTTATACATGCAATGTAATATTATTCAGTCCTCCAAAAGGAAATCCTATGATATGCTACAACATAGGTGGAACTGGATGACATTATGCTAAGTGAAATAATTCAGTCACAGAAAGACAAATAGTGTATTATTCCACTAAGATGAGGTATCTCTAAAATAGTCATTAGAATTAGAGAGTACACAGGGCATACCTCATCAACAAGGGTACCTACATAATCAATGTTTGTATACCTAACCCTGAATTGTACCCCACATCTTTATAATAAAATAAATAAACTAAAAAAAAAAAAGAATTAGTACAATGATAGCTGCCAGAGGCTGGGATCAGGGGGAATGAGGAGTTGCTAATTAATGGGCATGAAGTCTTAATTATGCAAGATGAGTAAGCTCTACAGATTTGCCATTCAACATTGTCCCAATAATTAACAATACACTTAAAAACTTAAGTGGGTAGAGCTCATGTTAAGCGTTCTTACATAAAAAACTAAACTTTTTTAAAAAGTCTAAATAGAGATTCTGGTGCTAAAAAATACAATGATAGAAATGAATTCATTAGAGGGACCCTACAGCAGCTTTGAGATGGCACAAAAAAGAGAATAGTAACCTTAAAGATAGAGAAATAGAAATTAATAAATCTGAAGGTCAGAGGGGAAAATGTGAGGAAAAAATAAAAGACTCAGAGGTCTGTAGGACAATGCCAAGCATCCCAAGATACAAATTATGGGAGTCACATGAGGAGAGGACAGAGAAGGGCAGAAATAATATTTGAAGAAATAATGGTTGAAAACTTCCCAGCCAAGCACAGTGGCTCAGCCTGTAATCCCAGCACTTTGGGAGGCCGAGGTGAGAGGATTTATCTGAGCCTGGGGGTTTGAGACCAGCCCGGGTAACTTGGCGAGAACTCATCTCTACAATTAAAGAAAAAAATCAGCCGGGCGTGGTAGCACACACCTGAAGTTCCAGCTACCTGGAAGGAAGGCTGAGGCAGAAGGATCACCAGAGCCCAGCAGGTCAATGCTGGAGTGGCCATGAGTGCGCCAAGGCACTCCAGTCTGGGCAACTGAGTGAGACTCCAACTAAAAAAAAAAAAAAATTTCCAAACTTGATGAAAAACATTAACCTACAAACTCAAGATGCTTAACAAACTCCAAATAGGATAAACACAGGAGAACAACAAGATATAATCAAATACTGAAATCCAGAGGCAAAAAGGAAATCTTGAAAACGGCAAGAGAAAGTGACTTAGGCACAGGAGAATAATAATGACAACAATAATAAAGGACAAGTAACATTTGGTCAGTTTCAGAAACAAGGGAGGCCAAAATGCAGTGGAACAACATACTTAAAGCAATGAAAGAGAAAAAAATTCTGTCAGCCAAGAAGTCTAGATCTAGTGATATGACTCTTTAAAAATAAAGGTGAAGCCGGGCTCAGTGGCTCAGCCTGTAATCCCGTGCCTTTGGGAGGCTGAGGTGAGTGGATTGCCTGAGCCCGCGGGTTCGAGACCCACCTGGGCAACTTGGCGAGACCTCATCTCTACAATAAATAAAAAATTAGCCAGGCGTGGTCGCACGCGCCTGTAGTTCCAGCTACTTGGAAGGCTGAGGTGGAAGGATCGCCAGAGCCCAGCAGGTCGAGGCTGCAGTGGCTGGGAGCGGCCACCGCACTCCAGTCTGGGCGACAGAGTGAGACTCCAACTCAAAAAAAAATTAAAAAATTAAAAAATAAATAAAGGTGAAATACACAGCCAAGTGAAGTGGCTCATGCCTGTAATTCCAGCACTTTGGGAGGCAGAGACAGGAGGATCACTTGAGGACAGGAGTTCAAGAACACCCTGGGCAACATAATGAGACCCCATTTAAAGGTGGAATAAAAATATTCTCAGATAAAAACAGAATTTCTTGACAGCAGACCTGCCCTACAAGAAATACCAAAGAACGCAAGGTGTGGTGGCTCATGCCTGTAATCCCAGCACATTGAGAGACTGAGACGGCAGGATCACTTGACATTTAAGTTTGCCACCAGCCTGGGCAATAGAATGAGACCTTGTCTCTACAAAAAATTAAAAAATCATCTGAGTATATTGGTACCTAACTGTAGTTCTAGCTACTTGGGAGGTTGAAGAAGATAAGTGTGCCCAGAAGTTCAAAGGTACAGTAAGCTATGATCATGCCACTGCACTCCAGCCAGGGTGACATAGCAAAACGCTGTATCTAGAAAAAACAATAAACAAAAAACTCTTTTAGGCTAAAAAGAAAGGTATCCCAGTCACAAGAAAAAAAGAACTGTAAATGGTAAATATGTGAATAAGTATAAAAAAGTATACATATATATGCTGTCTTTTCTTCTCTTAACTTCTTTAAAATACATAAAATAGTTAAAATAAATATTAGCCAGACATATTGATGCATGCCTTGTAGTTCCAGCTACTTGGAAAGCTGAGGCGGAAGGATTGCCACTCCAGCCTAGGTGACAGAGTGAGACTCCAACTCAAAAATAAAAAATAAAATAAATGTAACTACTGATGAAATAATACATGTATACATGAAATAATAGAATAATAGTAGAAAATGGAGGGGGAAATTTGTTCAACAAACAAGACATAAAAAAATAAAGGAACAAAAAGATATGAGACACCAGGTGAATTCAATTAATGCCATTGACTTGTATGCTTAAAAATGGTTAAAATGGCAACATTTATGTTATATATGTTACATAATTTTTTTTCTTAATGAGTCAAGAGTCTCACTCGGCTGCTCAGGCTGGAGTGCAGAGGCACGCTCATGGCTACCGCAACCTGACCTGCTGGACTCAGGTGATCCTCCTGCCTCAGTCTTCCAAATAGCTGGGAGTATAGGTGCATACCACCACATCCAGCTAATTTTTTAATATATTGTAGAGACAACCCCGTCAAGTTGCCCAGGCTGGTCTCGAACCCTTGGGATGAGGCAATCCTTTTGTCTTGGCCTCCCAACATTTTGGGATCACAGGCATAAGCCACTGCGCCTGGCAAAAAAATGAAAAAAGAAAAAAATATATATATAAATTAATAATTATAAATAATATAATATACAGGTATATATGTATATTTTAAGTTAGAGTATTACTCTGTTGCCCAGGCTGGAGTACAGTGGTACACTCACAGCCACCACAGCCTCAAACTGCTGGGCTCAGGCAATCCTTCCAGCTCAGCCTTCCAAGTAGCTGTAAATACAGGCGTGCACCACCATGCCCGGCTAATTTTTTATTTATTGTCAAGATGAAGTCTTGCCAAGTTGCCCAGGCTGGTCTCAAACCCATGGGCTCAGGCAATCCTCTCACCTCGGCCTCCCAAAGTGCTGGGATTATAGGCGTGAGCCACTGCACCCAGCCTAAAATATATATTTTTTATTTTTTATTTTTTTTGAGTTGGAGTCTCACTCTGTCGCCCAGACTGGAGTGCAGTGGCCGCTCCCGGCCACCGCAGCCTCGACCCGCTGGGCTCCGGCGATCCTTCCGCCTCAGTCTTCCGTGTAGCCGGAATTACAGGCGCGCGCCACTACGCCTGGCTGATTTTTTGATTTATTGTAGAGATGAGGTCTCGCTGCCCAGGCGGGTCTCGAACCCACGGGCTCAGACAATCCACTCACCTCAGCCTCCCAAAGGCGCGGGATTACAGGCTGAGCCACCGAGCCCGGCTTATATATTTTTTAAAAGACAGTAAGGTACATAGAAAATAACAAATTGAGGTCAGATGCAGTGGCTCACACCTGTAATCCCAGCATTTTGGGTGGTGGAGGCGAGAGGATTGCCTCTGCCTCCTAAGCCCAGGAGTTCAAGACCAGCATGAGCAGCTTGGTGAGACCTTGTCTCTATAATAAATCAAAAAATTAGCCAGGCATGGTGGTACACACCTATAGTTCCAGCTAGTTGGAATGCTGATATGGGAGGATCGTCTAAGCCCAGAAAGTCAAGGCCGTGGTGAGCCATAACAGTGCCACTGCACTCCAGCCTGAGTGATAACATGAAGTAGTGAGTAAAAAAATGTGTGTTTGTACGCACGCACACATGCTGTCAACAAGAGATTCAAATAAATAAATAGTTAAAAGTAAGAGGATGGAAAAGATACACATGCAAACTTCAATCACAAGAGACGTGACTGGGCATATTGACAAAACAGACTTTAGAATGAGGATATTACTGGAGACAAAAAAGTAGTAGTTCATAATGATAAAAGGATCAATCTTTTAGGAAGATATACCAGTTATAAATGTATACTTACCTAACAACAGAGCCTCAAAACACATGAAGAGAAATCTGACAGAATTGAAAGGAAAAATAATCAACAATTACAGTTAGAAGATTTTTTTTTTTGAGTTGGAGTCTCACTCTGTCACCCAGACTGGAGTGCAGTGGCCCCTCCCGGCCACCGCAGCCTCGACCTGCTGGGCTCCGGCGATCCTTCTGCCTCAGCCTTCCAAGTAGCCGGAATTACAGGCATGCGCTACCACGCCCGGCTGATTTTTTGATTTATTGTAGAGATGAGGTCTCCCTGCTCAGGCGGGTCTCGAACCCGCGGGATCAGGCAATCCACTCACCTCAGCCTCCCAAAGGCGCGGGATTATAGGTTGAGCCACCGAGCCCGGCTTGTTAGAAGATTTTAATGCTCTTCTCATTAACTGCTAGAATGAGATGAATCAGCAGGATACGTAAGACTTGAACCAGACTGTCTACAGACTTGACCCACCGACATATGGAAACTCCCTGACTGAACTAATTTTAGCTGGTCATCCCCCACAGGCCAGGCTGAGAACCTCTGCCCACGGTCAGGTGTGGTCCAGTAGCCCTGCTTCCAATGAGCTTGGTTAGAAGTTAACACGCATACCAACACCCAGGTCATGCTTCCAGCAGAGAAGTGTGTGTTGTTTCTGACAGGTAATGGTTCATCTGAACCAAATTCCTGCCACAGTATGCTCAAGGCTAGCTGTGGCGTTAATGTCGTTTCCTTTCCTCCCCGGACTGGCTGCCATGTAGGGGCTCGGTGTAGGGAGAGCCTGAACATGTTGATGTGCTTCTACACATATGATCACCTTTACTTCTCAAAATAACCCTGCAAAATGGGTCTTACAGATGAGAAAACTAAATCTCAGGGAGGTTAAATCATTTGTCCAAAGTCACACAGCTAGGAAGGGAAGGAAGAATCAGAATTGGAATGTTTTTCCAAGGCACAATATCCACTTCTCCTACACCACTCATCATTTCTGCCTACTTTTCGTTGATCGAAGAGGAAAGGAGATTGAAACTTATTCTCCTTTTTTGTTTTTTGTTTGAGTTGGAGTCTCATTCTGTGGCCCAGGCTAGAGTGCAGTGGCACACTGCTCATGGCCTACCCGCAGCCTCGACCTGTTGGGCTTAGGCAATCCTTCCACCTCAGCCTTCCAAGTAGCTGGAACTACAGGCGTGTGCCACCACACCTGGATAATTTTCTGATTTATTGCAGAGACGAGGTCTTGCCATGTTGCCCAAGGCTATTCTCGAATCCATGGGCTCAGGCAATCCTCTCACCTCCACCTCCCAAATTGCTGGGATTATAGGCGTGAGCCACCACGCCCAGTTCTTATTCTCCTTTGTAGGTAGCAAAGCTGGTCATGTGGACGGCCAAGAAGCCTCACATTGGGTAGCAAATTCCTGCTGCTCAGAAGAAAACTCCAGAAAATACTCCAGGAAATACTCCCCATTCTCAGCTTCTCCCCATGAGTCGTTCTGCTTTCTTCAAGTCAATATCAACTAAGGGACACCCTCCTTGTTGCAAAACTTTGAGGTTGTTGAGTTAAAATCCACTGATGGACGTTAAAATTAGTAGGCAAAAGTTTGAAGAACAAAATATTTGTCTCAAAGTATCACCCATAAGATATTAATTACCAAGTGTCAAGTAGTTTTCATAATGGAGATAATCCAGCAGATATTGCGACTTTAACGAAGTGATCAAGTTTAACATCACTGTAAGATATGGCAACATCATGTACTCTCTGATACGATGCACTGAGAAGGGCATAGCATCGTGTGGTAGTCTTGCCAAAATGCATAACCTCAATCTATTTTTTTTTTTTGAGTTGGAGTCTCACTTTGTCACCCAGACTGGAGTGCCATGGCCACTCCCAGCCACTGCAGCCTTAACATGCTGGGCTCCAGCGATCCTTCCGCCTCAGCCTTCCAAGTAGCTGGAAATACAGGCATGCACTACCACACCCGGCTAATTTTTTTTTAATTTTTTGTAGAGATGAGGTCTCACCAAGCCCGGGTGGGTCCCGAACCCGCGGGCTCGGGCAATCCACTCACCTCAGCCTCCCAAAGCGCAGGATTACAGGCTGAGCCACCGAGCCCGGCACCTCAACCTATTGAGGAAAAAAAATGTCAGATACACTCACATTGAAGGACATCTACAAAATACTTGACCACTGGCACTTCAAAGGTGTCGAGGTCATGAAAGTCCAGAAAGTCTGCGATTTGTCAGCCTGAAGGAGACCAAGGACCAAGGGAACCAAGGACAACTCAGTGCAACCTGGAGCCCTGGAACAGAAAAGGGACATTAGGAGTAAAACGAACGCAACTCAAATGAGGGCTGTTTTTAATAGTACAAGACCAATATCACCTTCCTGGTTTTGAGAATAGTACTGTGGTCATGTACAGTATTAAAATGTTAGGGGAAGCCAAGTAGAGAGGGTATGGGAATTATCTTTGTAATTTTTCTGTAAGTCTGTATTTTATTTCATTTATTTATTTTTTTTTAGTTGGAGTCTCACTCTGTCACCCAGACTGGAGTGCAGTGGCCACTCCTGGCCACCGCAGCCTCGACCTGCTGGGCTCTGGCGATCCTTCTGCCTCAGCCTTCCAGTAGCTGGAACTACAGGCACACGCTACCACGCCCGGCTAATTTTTTGATTTATTGTAGAGATGAGGTCTCACCTGCCTAGGCGGGTCTCGAACCTGCGGGCTCAGGCAATCCACTCACCTCAGCCTCCCAAAGCGCTGGGATTACAGGCTGAGCCACTGAGCCCGACTAAGTCTATATTTTAAAATAAAAAAAGTTGGCTGGGCAGAGTGGCTCACACCTATAATCCTAGCACTTTGGGAAGCTGAGGTGACAGAACTGCTTAAGATCACAAGTTCAAGACTAGCTGAGCAATATAGCAAGACATTGTCTCTACAAAAAAGTAAAAAATCAGCTAGGCACGGTGGTGCATGCCTGTAGTCCCAGCTACTTGGGAGACTGAGACAGAAGGATCACCCGAGCCCACAAGTTGCTGTGGCGAGTCATTACCATGCCACTACACTGTAACTTGGGTGATGGAATGAGACCCTGGTAAAAAAAAATTTTTTTTTTAAATGATACTAATAAGGCCGGACTTGGTGGCTCAACCTGTAATCCCACACTTTGGGAGGCCGAGGTGAGTGAATTGCCTGAGCCCGCGGGTTCGAGACCCGCCTGGGCAACTTAGCAAACCCTCATCTCTGCAATAAATCAAAATGAGCTGGGCATGGTAGCGCGTGCCTGTAGTTCCAGTTACTTGGAAGGCTGAGGCAGAAGGATCGCTGGAGCCCAGTAGGTCGAGGCTGCGGTGGCCGGGAGCGTGCCACTGCCCTCAAGTCTGGGTGACAGAGTGAGACTCCAACTTAAATAAATAAATAAATAAATGATACTAATAAAAAAGAAAACGTTGACAGGTGTTAAAAAGATGTGAAATGCTGCTAGTATCTGAGGTACACACCGTTTGGTATAGAGTCTTATTAAAAATGGAGGAATTTAGGTAAGACACCTGGGTAACTGCCCAGTAATCAGAGCAAATGCTTCAGATGGTCTCTTCTTGGAATCCTTAAGACAACACATCTTCCTTGAGTGGGAAATGGACTGTAAGTATCTTGAATATAAGCGCAGGATGTACACGAAACTGCCTTCAAACGCAAAGGAAAGGCTCAAGGCCTGGCATTTATTTTCTGTCTCTCCTACTCAGGACCACAGAACCTGGTTATCTCACAAAGGCAGCAGCAGGCCAGGTCAGCACAGGTTCAGCCTAGCCTCCTGCTCTTTCTTGCTCTCACAGCTGATAGGGATCAAGCTTTCAGAGCTGCCCTTTTAGTGGGGAGGGGGCAGAAAACTGCCTAGCACAACCAGTCAGCAAACGGCCTTGCCTGCCCATCCTTGTCAATGAGCTTTATTAGGCACTGGAAACTTAAGATCATACCCCTATGAAGTGAATGCAGAAATGACATATGCTGGGTTCCTAATCGCCAAGGGGATTCAGTCACTAGACTGACAGGCAGCTGGCAAAAACCGTGTCAACACAGAATAGTGTTCCCAGAAAATGTCACACACTTGGAAAACAGGAGTCTATACCCAAAGACAGGAGGACAGTGGGTGGTTATCTGGATTCCCTTCATTTTTCCCTTGACCCACACAGCCAGGGGTCCTTTCTCACTCCAATTAGATGAGCAGACTGAAAGTCCTGCCGTCTTAAGGACTGCCATGGTTATCCAGGTGTGCTTCCAGCATTTCCTTTCAGAAGGGGAATACCTGCAAATATCACCAAGAGTTAAGCCAGTTCTGAAAGCTGAACACAATGCTAAGCACATGACTGCAGACACTCAATGCATGTATTGGAATAAACAAGAACTACCTTATTTCCACCAGAACTCCAAAGGCCAGCTTGGCGAAGACCAAGGTCACTACAGCAGCTCAACTTCCACACCACAGAGAACTGGCCACTTGCTGTATTATTTTAAGTATACTATTTCCTGTGACTGAGCTCCAATAAATATTAGGCATCAAACCAATAAAACCATGTTAGTCAACAGTTTACAAAAATACATCTTTATTGTGTTCCAATATTCTTGCATTATACAGATACCTAGTATATAAACTTAGTCTTCATGTTAAATATAAATTAAACATAAAACTATGAACGAATCAGCAAACCTGCCAGAAAAATCCCTCCAAGCCATGAATCCTTATTAAAAGGCAGGGCTAGCCGGGCTCGGTGGCTCAGCCTGTAATCCCGCGCCTTTGGGAGGCTGAGGTGAGTGGATTGCCTGAGCCCATGGGTTCGAGACCTGCATGGGCAGCGAGACCTCATCTCTACAATAAAAAAAAAAAAAAAATCAGCTGGGCGTGGCAGCGTGCGCCTGTAATTCTGGCTACTTGGAAGGCTGAGGCGGAAGGATCACCGGAGCCCAGCAGGTCGAGGCTGCGGTGGCCGGAAGCGGCCACTGCACCCCAGTCTGGGCCACAGAGTGAGACTCCAGCTCAAAAAAAAAAAAAAAAAAAAAGGGCAGGGCTGTGGTGGTACACGCCTGTAGTCCTAGCTACTCAGGAGGCTGAGGCAGGAGAAGTGTGTGAGCCCAAGAGTTCAAGACTCAATCCCTTAAAAAAATGCAGTGGGATGATGAAATTGTCTTAAATCACCATCCTCTGAAAATAGTTAACCACAGCCAAGTGTAAGTATTGACACTGGCAATAAAGGTGAAAGTGCTAGAGAATGAACCATGGTGTGCTTCACCATCCACAGCAAGTCGGGCAACCAAAGGCTCACTGTGACACGTCAGCACAGTATCATCTTTGTGTCAAAAAGACCAGGACTCCATTGTTAAGCTCAGGTTAACTTCACAAGCTGCGGGGTAACACGCCAGAAGACGAGGCCCATGATTTCAGAACGTGGATTTTAGAGGACCCAAAGATGAGGGAAAGAGCCACTTCACCTTCAAAGCCTTTCCAGAGCACAACTCAAAACAGAGTCCTAGGAATGGCTAGGGACTGGTGCATGTCCTGAACACTCCCAACTGTAGCAAAATGTACATTCACACACAAAACCCAGAAAACTCTTGCTCTGTTTCAAAATGGAAAGGTTCAATGTTAACTTTGAGAGAGCATATGTCACGGCAGCTACAACACCAGTCTCTGGCCGGCCCAACCAGTCTCTTCCATGGGTTTTGAGACAGACCTGCAAGGGGTCGAGGGGCAAGGTCTCCTCGCAGGTCCTCTCACAGGGCCTGCAAACACAGCCGCCCCGCTCCCAGCCTCCTACTGCCTTCCTCAGGCTGGCAGCATTCCAACCGCTAATCACAGGGGTGCGAACTGCACAGGCCCCAATCCCAGACCCGACCCCAGCCCCAACAGTTGCCATTCCTTGCCAGGATACAGCTCCTTCTGGCAGTTCTGAAACTCAGGGGACGGTCCGTCCTCTCACACAGCTGGAGGCCGGTCTCGAGGACCGCTGTCACCAGCAGCCCGAGGGTGAGCAGTGCAGCTCAGTTCCGGGACTCTGAGGCTGTCGGGCTGCGCACCGTGGACATGAGGTGCGACTTGTAAGTCTTGCTCAGGCCTGTCATCCAGAACTTGAGCAGCTTCACGTTGTCCTCCTCAGATGCGCCTAGGATGCTCAGCAGCTTCTGTGTATCCTCCTTGGGTCGACTGTCCACCTTGGTGAACTTAAAAAGGACCTTCACTTTGCTGCAGAAAAACAAAAGCAAAGCATTCAGACCCCCTGCATGTGCCAGAGCCCTAGTCATGGCCGACAAGGTTGGGACTAGCTGGAGCTTTGCAGGGGGAGCTGGAATTCAAACTCTTGGAGGAAGTGGCTGAGCAAGTAGCAGCTCATACCTGTGCCCTTCTGGGTCTCTCACCAGCCATCAGTGCTAGCCTTGAAGAGCAAGGCTGGCACTCAAAACAGCAAAGCAAGAAGGAAAAACTTTCCTCAAACTCATGGGAGACAATGGTTGCTCCCAAGTTTCACTATATTATTTGCAATCTGGACAGTGTTTGACTAAATTTGACAAAAAATTACCAGGAATCAAGAAAGAAATAAAGTAACTTTTTTTTTGTTTTTTGAGTTGGAGTCTCACTCTGTTGCCCAGGCTGGAGTGCAGTGGCCGCTCCCGGCCACCGCAGCCTCGACCTGCTGAGCTCTGGCGATCCTGCCGCCTCAGCCTTCCGAGTAGCTGGAATTACAGGCGTGCGCTACCACGCCCGGTTGATTTTTTGATTTATTGTAGAGATGAGGTCTCGCTGCCCAGGCGGGTCTCGAACCCGCAGACTCAGGAATCTACTCGCCTCAGTCTCCCAAAGTGCTGGGCTTACAGGTTGAGCCACCAAGCCCGGCTGTAGCCTGCTTCTTACAAAAGGAGAGGCCAGGTGCAGTGGCTCATGCCTATCATGACAGCATTCTGGAAGGCTGAGGCGAAAGGACTGCCTGAGCCCAGGAGTTTGAGACCAGTATGGGCAACATGGCAAGACCTCATCACTCTAAACAAAAAAAAAAATTAGCCAGATGTGGTGGCGTGCACCTGTAGTCCCAGCTACTTGGAAGGCTAAGGCAGGAGGATCACCTGAGCCCAGCAGGTTGAGGATGCAGTAGCCATGAACATGCCACTGCACTCCAGCTTGGGCAAAAGTAAGACTCCCACTCAAAAAGGGGGGGGTGGGTAGCACCTGCTTTTGGGCTTTCAGATTTTAAACATTAACAAAGTAGCAAAGTAACAGAGCTTCGGTAATGAGCCTCTTTCATGCACCTGGTGTCCTTACCTGCCCCGCAACAGCTCTGGAGGTGGGTGTCACTGCCACCTTATGGAGCAGGAGCCTGGCGGGAGGTAGTGGGTCACTTCTCCAGATCACCCAAGCTAGTACACAGGGGAGGAGTTATGGGAACCCCCACTCCCAACCTCTATTCTAGTGCCTCTGTTGGGGCCATGGCTTGGTGTCCTTTCTGGAAGCGGTTTCTGATAGCATCTGCCGCTACTGGAGGAAGAGAGGCCCCTGGGAGCTGAGGCTGCGTGGGCTTACTTCATCCACTCTTCCTTGAGGCAGACAAGGCACTGGTCCACCACATCCACAGACAGATTCTGGTTGGTCAGAGCTGCTTCAATCTTGTTCAGGATGGTGGGGCCGACTGGGAAGAGGGTGGGGAAGAGCAAAGGGCGGCATTAGGCAGGAGCCCACAGCCCTTTCTGATGAAAGATCAACGGCTTGGCGGCACCCACCTCGGTCTGCAGCTACGGGGCTCCCACTGGTCACCACAAACTCGTACTTGCTGAGAGACTGGTCATCCTCGCACCCGACTGGGTGGAGGGAGGAGCGAGTGGCTGTATGGACCTCCACGATGACAGCAAATTCTGCAGCAAAACAAGACACCGGTCCTATTACGTGTCCCTCATTTAATTCCTTCACAAGCCCAATGCATCCTGCCACCCCATGCCACCCCAAATTATCTCAGGCCAATGAGAAAAACACTGCCAGGCAAAAGCTCTCTCGAGAATAATGCTTTGGCATGTAAAACCTTTTGCAGATTACTTAAGAACAGAGTTAAGAGTTAACTTTTCCCTTAAACTAATAATTTATTATTATAACAACCACAAATCATATACCTCCATTCACCATACTAAGCAGCTCTTTGACTGTGGTCTCACTATTACCCCCATTTTAGCAAACCTAAAGAGTTTAAGTAACTTGCCCAAGGTCATACAGGTAGTAGTAAGAACTTTAAGACTATGTCTGAAACCAGAGCCTGTGTAACACTACCCAGAAAAAAAAGGCCCTGCCGCTCAGGGAGGCAGGACCCAGCCCACGAGCATAGCAACGCCCTCTCACAGATGTCCTGGCAAGTAATTGATGTGCTGGGGCTGACTCCTGGACATCCCACCCCAAGAAACAAGGGATGTCAGCCAGCTTCCTGGGTCTCTTGCAGAAGAGCAGCCCTGACTGCACCAATGAATACCAAGGAAGACTCCAGGCACAAGACAGGAAGAAAAAGACCAGAGAGGACCAGGGCAGGATGGAGAAGAGTGAGAGGACAGGAGGACGGCATGGCCCGCAGGATGTGGGAGGCCCACACCAAGTCCCCCAGCCTCCCACATGGCATGGGCACCAGCTCACCTGGACCATGATGATCCTCTGGTGGACACATACCCTCCTACCCTCAGGACTGTGACCTGCAGCCCACTAAGAACCACAGCCAGCACAGCCACCCCCCATCTTGACACCTCCTGTGTCAAGACAGACCCCCAGTGCCATGGGGGAAGCTGGTCCTACAATGGGGTCCCCCACCTCCACAACCCCCCATCAAGATCCAGTTCCACTCTGGGTCTGAGGAGTGGGGACACACAGAGCAGGAGCACACAGCCCCGCAGCTCACGCCTGCACGCACCTGAGGACAGCACATGGGAGGGGATCTGTACGTGCGGACTGAGCCCCAGGAAGTTGCACCGATAGGCCTCCTCATATTGGCTGCTGTACGGGATGATGCGGACACAGCCCACAGGCAGCATGGTCTGGGGAGGACAGCGCGACTCAGACTAAGGATGCAAGGAAGTGCCCAGACCTGGCCTGTCTCCACCACCCAAACCCCACATGCCCTCTGCAGCCCAGTCCAAAGCCTTCACCTTCCAGAGGTGTCCCAGGACCTTCAGCCCACAGGGGTGCCCTCCACCACTGGGCCCCTAACTCGTCTTGGTTGTTAGTCATACACTGATTTGCATGGCCTTTGCCTTCTCAGTGTTAACTCTTTTTTTTTTTTGAGTTGGAGTCTCACTCTGTCACCCAGGCTGGAGTGCAGTGGCATGCTCACAGCCACCCCAGCATCGATCTGCTGGGCTCAAGTGATCCTTCTGCCTCAGCCTTCCAAGTAGCTGGAACTATAGGCATGTGCTACCATGCCTGGCTAATTTACTGTAGAAATGAGGTCTCACCAAGTTGCCCAGGCTGGTCTCGAACCCTGGGCTCAGGCAATCCTCTTGCCTCAGCCTCCCAAAGTGCTGGGATTACAGGCTTGAGCCATCACACCCGGTCTTCAGTGTTAACTCTTATGTTATTCTTTGCCTTCTCAGACGTTGTCTCTTCCCCATCCCACAAAGAGAGAAGCTTCTACAGAGACTGTCATATTCTGTTTCCTCTCAGCCTAGGAAGTCAGCAGGCATGCTCATGCCTTCTGATGATTTAAATATCATCAGACCAGACCCAGGCCCAGACGCCCACAGTACCCCAGGCAGAGACAGCATGCTGTACTGTACGCCCACCCCCACTCTCTGAGAGAGAGGCACAGGGCCTAGACCTGCTTCTGCAACAGGTGAACCCCTCCCCTCTAATGGCTTCTTAGAGGAATCTAGGGACTGGGGAAGGGAAGATAGGGTAGTTAGTTGCCGATCTATCAAGACAGCACAGAGTCCTTTCACTGGAAATAAAAAAAATCAATGACTGCCATTTTTAATACTGGAGAAAACCACCACAGATCTTGGATTCAGGCATGATCTGTTCACGAGGTTCTGCACCGAATGGTCAAAGCACCCTCACGTTCCTACCTCAAGTCAGATTCTAGGCCAACACCACCCTGCTATACACATAAGAAAAAAATGTTCTTACCCGAAGAACTTCAAAAGCAGACTGGACAAGGTCCACGTCTCTGCTTTTCCAGATCACCTGGTTTCCCATGAGAACATGCCAGGCCAACATACGAAAAGATGGGGCACCCAGGACCTAGAAAATAGAACACAGTGCTTCTGCATAATTAACAGAAATATGTTTTCTCTCTTTCCAATACAATGACTTTATTTGTGTATTTGGAAACTTTTTCTGTACAACCAAGGAGGACGGTCAGGAAAAAGTCATTTCTCTTCTCAGGGAGGGCCAGTGACCAGCCCAAAGCTGAAAGGGGAGAGACAGAAGTCCCTTGGATTTGCATGTGAGAGCCAAATTCCAGAGCTCTCACACCTGTTAAAATCTTTTCCGTTTTATTTTTAGAAATTTAAAGCAAAGAGGTGTTTACTTTTGCAACATTTACCTTCTCTTTATGGACACTCTTTATTTTGCTGAACTATTAGAACCTTGCAGGCCCCGTGACATGTCACCATTCAAGAAGAGCAAGGGCCTCCTCCACAACCCAGGCCATGACTACACCCAGAACACACATAAGGCATCTGCATCCAGCCCCACACCCAAGCTCAAAGCCCCGACCACATCCTTTACAGCCGCTGTTCTCTTGATCCAGGAGCTATTAAAGGGTCATGGTTGCTTCTCATTGTCTTGCCTTTATTCTTGAGTCTAGAATAATCCCTCCCAAAACTCCATCTTTTATTTACTTCCATGATGTGGACATTTCAGAAGAGTCCAGCCTGTTGTCTTACGGCTTCTAAAAAGCCAAACATGGTTTTGAAATAACACAAAACATAAAAAAGAGGTTACAATACTGCATTTCACCAAACCCCAACTGCCTCAAAACAGTCCCACCTCCAGGGAAATTCAAGTTCCCTTCCAACTTAATCCATGTAAACAAAAATCAGCAAGGATGCTTTCAGTCAAATACATGAATTTTTTTTTTTGAGTTGGAGTCTCTCACTCTGTCGCCCAGGCTGGAGGGCAGTGGCACGCTCATGGCCACTGCAGTCTCGACCTGCTGGGATCAGGTGATCCTTCCGTCTCAGCCTTCCAAATAGCTGGAACCACAGGCATGTGCCACCACACCCAGCTAATTTTTTTATTTATTGTAGGGATGAGGTCTTGCCAAGTTGCCCAGGCTGGTCTTGAACCCGCGGGCTCAGGCAATCCTCTCACTTTGGCCTCTCAAAGTGCTGGGATTATAGGCATAAGACACCATGCCTGGCCCAAATACATGATTTTGATGAACGACTATTTTCATCCAGAAGCCCCATGGGCAACTGCCATTTGATCAGCTTTATTCCATTGTCCAAACCAGAAAGAATTCTCTTCTGATTAAATCAATGCTCAGTGTAAAAATAAACACAGTAAAATATTACAAAAAGAGGACATCTGCCCTTGTAATCAAGCAATCTGATGAAATACAAGCATGAGCCGGGCTCGGTGGCTCAGCCTATAATCCTGCGCTTTGGGAGGCTGAGGTGAGTGGATTGCCCGAGCCCGCAGGTTCGAGACCCACCTGGGCAACTTGGCGAGACCGCATCTCTACAATCAATCAAAAAAAAAAAATTAGGCGGGCGTGGTAGCGTGCGCCTGTAGTTCCAGCTACTTGGAAGGCTGAGGCGGACGGATCGCCAGAGCCCAGCAGGTCGAGGATGCTGTGAGTGAGACTCCAACTCAAAAAAAAAAAGAAATACAAGCATGGCCAAACTGTTAAATTTTGTTATGTCCTTGGTATGCCTGTAGACATGCAGATGCGTCAACCCTATCCACACTGTATGCCTTGATTCTTCTAATTAACAATCTTCCATTATTTGGGTATAACTACTATGGTTAGACATGCAGACTGTTCCTAATTTTTTGTTAGGCGTGACCATCACTTTCAAGCTGCAGAGTCTAGGCTGCATGCAAACCAATCATGATGTTGTTCGATCCCTTTGGGGGTTCTAGATGAGAGGACCGCAAGACACCAACCTCCAGGCCTTTCTTTGAAGACACTCACATCATCAGTAAGAGAGGAGCGCTGATCTTGCGGATGACACCCCAGACAACCCCTGTGCCCTCAGCCGCCCACCAAGAAGACTCTCAGTTACTCCCTGCTGGGTTATGAAGATCATGGGCCCACAGGCAGAGTGTGCCGGACAGAGAAGCCTGGGCTGTCCTCCCAAGCTGCTGATGGGCTCTGCCCTCTGCCCTCTGCCACTTACCTGCCTCATGTGCCGAAGGGACTTGAAGACAGGCAGCTTCCGCGGCTGCCAGCTTCCACAGCCTGAGAGTAAGGAGGAATCCGCTGGGCACGGGGTCAGCTCCTGTCCTTCTGCACCCTCCAGCAGCACAGGGGATTTCTCCTCTTCTTCAGCCTCAGAGTTGTCCCAGCTTTCAGATTCCTCTTCCAAGTCTACAAGGCAGATGACAAGGACAGTGACAGACATACCACCTCTTGCAGGCAACAGTCTTATTACGTGACTTCAGCCTAAGGCAGATAGTGGCTATACTGACCAGTCAGTTCCTGATTCCTGTCTGTGACCAGTTGGCCACACTCCATGTTGCCCTGGGAGCACGGGTGGGCAAACAGGGCTCGGTCACTGTTTACTTAGCTAAGAGTATCACACAATGCTGTAGAATCACTTACTGAAAGACCACGAGCTGAAAATATCAACAGGTGTGTCTCCAGAGCACCTCCTGTGAGGACTGTTCTCAGGAACCCACACTTCATGAGTCCTCTCAGCCATCCTGAGGCAGCACTAATATCCTCAATTCATGAATGAATAAGTATTTGTCATTCAAAGCTAGGCCTGTTGACTCCACAGGGTACACCCTGAGGCCTGATGTTCAGATTCTCAGTAACTATGACAAGCTCAAAACTCGCTCTGCCTTCACACTTGCATGTCCAGCTCTCACAAGGCTTCCACAGACCCAGTTCTGCCAGGAAATCTTACTCCAACTCTACCCTTGCCATCTGTACCAGCCTGACATCTGTGACCAGCATGACGAGTAGTTGTAGGGCTGGTTGCTGAGTGAAGGCAGAAATGTGGACTGCAAGGCTCCATTTCTTCTGAGCTTCTGCTCTTGCTGAGATCCCGGTTGGGAAAGCCCATTTCAGAGCAAGTGTGTGAGAGTCAAGTACTTGCCTGCAGGAATACCCTTGAGACAGCTCCAACTGCTCGGGTAGTTGGTCACTTGTAGACGGAAGGTGGGAAGCATTGCTAATGACAAATCACACACAACATGCGCCGCAAGTCTGTCTGCCAACCACACAGCTGAGGTCACAGACCTGGAGTTCCAAAATCAAATAACCTGCAGAAAATCTCAGCCAGGATAGAGACCAGTGGCCCTGGGAAGTTAGCGGAATGGGACCCTGAGCCCCAAACACAGAGATTATAATCAGAAACCTGGGGAAGCCCAGACACCTGGGGGCTTGGGGAACTGCTGTCCTTGAAGGGAAAACTCAGGTCCAATGGACACAAAACACTTTATTTGTAAAGAGGCAAAGACTGGCCGGGCTTGGTGGCTCAGCCTGTAATCCTGCGCTTTGGGAGGCCGAGGTGAGTGGATTGCCTGAGCCCGCGGGTTCAAGACCCACCTGGGCAACTTGGTGAGACCTCATCTCTACAATAAATCAAAAATTAGCTGAGCATGGTAGCGCACACCTGTAGTTCCGGCTACATGGAAGGCTGAGGCAGAAGGATCACTGGAGTCCAGCAGGTCGAGCCTGCAGTGGCCAGGAGTGGCCACCGCACTCCAGTCTGGGTGACAGAGTGAGACTCCAACTCAAAAAAAATAAAAATAAAAAATGTGCAAAGACTAACAGATTGTTTTCAAGCCCAAGCACTTGGCTATCATCATAAAACAGGAACAAGAAACCGTGAAATCAGTCAATTCTTTCTACAGATGGCTGAACCTGGGGAATAGATGATCTCATAAAACCAACCATCAAGGCAAACCAGATGCAAAAACAAAACAAACACACCAAGAACAATGGGAACACTTTCCCAAAGCCTCATCCTGTGCTTATTCTGAGCCATGTTTCCCTTCCTCAGCTCTTCCTGCCAGGACAACAGAGAGCCGAGGTCCCCTGCAACCACTGCAGGCCACGGCCCAAGCAGCAGCAGCCCCACCTTACCAGCTAGTTTCTCCATCTGCACTAAGGTGTCTTCGGTGGGTGCGCCCTCCAGAAGCTTCTCTGTCAGCCGGCTGCCGCATGCCTTCAGGAGCCTGCAGAGCACAGAGTCAGCTATGAGTCTTCTCACCACATTAAAAAAACCGAACCTGACATTCATGAACACCCCTGATCTACCAGATTACATGCTGAATACCACGAGGGCACAACCAGCCAAATCCAAACACAGGCAATTCTGCAAGCCAACCATAGAGGGTCCTTCAGCGGGAGGCACAGGAAAAGTGTGGGGGTGGAAGAAGGGCCAGTCCAGCCCAGAGCCAGTGCTGCTCCCATCTCAATGCAAAGTCCTTTTTGACACAAAAGGGAAAACTGCACACAGGCTGCACACTGGAGAATATGAAGACATTTGCCAATTTCATGATCACAGTATTGTGGTTATATTTGTGGCTGAAATAAAACAACCCAGCTTTGCTTTATTTATTTAATTTTTTTTTTTGAGACAGTCTCTCTCTGTTGCCCAGGCTGGAGTGCAGTGGCACACTCATGGCCACCACAGCCTCAATCTGCTGGACTCAGGATATCCTTCTGCCCCAACCTTCCAAAAAGTTGGAACTACAGGTGTGCTCCACCACATATAGCTAATTTTTCTTGATTTATTGTAGAGATGGTCTCCCAAAGCAGATTTGCTTTAAAAAAAAAACAAAAACAAAAAGCCGGGCTTGGCGGCTCAGCCTGTAATCCTGTGCCTTGGGAGGCTGAGGTGAGTGGATTGCCTGAAGCTGCAGGTTCGAGACCCGCCTGGGCAACTTGGTGAGACCTCATCTCTACAATAAATCAAAAACTTAGCCGGGTGTGGTAGCACGCGCCTATAGTTCCAGCTACTTGGAAGGCTGAGGTGGAAGGATCGCCGGAGCCCAGTAGGTCGAGGCTGCAGTGGCTAGGAGCAGCCACTGCATTCTAGTCTGGGCGACAGAGTGAGACTCCAACTCAAAACAAAAACAAAAACAAAAACAAACAAAAAAAACTTAAGGGACTGACCATGTGGCTCACGCCTGTAATCCCAGCATTTTAGGAGGCCAAGGTTGGAGGATCACTTGAGCCCAGGAGTTGAAGACCAGCCACACAGCAAGACCTTGTCTCTATGTAAATTTTTTTTTTTGAGTTGGAGTCTCATTCTGTTGCCCAGGCTGGAGTGTGGCACGCTCACAGCCATGCCAGTGTCGACCTGCTGGGCTCCAGCGACCCTTTCGCCTCAGCCTTGCAAGTAGCCAGAACTAGAGGTGTGTACTACCATACCCGGCTCGCCAGGCAATTATTTTATTTATTTATTATAGAGACGAGGTCTTGCCAAGTTGCCTGGGCTGGTCTCGATCCAGGGGGTTAAGGCAATACACTCCCCTTGGCCTCCCAAAGCGATGGGATTACAGGCTCAGCCACCAAGCCCGGCATTTATGTATATTTTTAAATTTATTTTATTTATTTTATTTTTTTGAGTTGGAGTTTCACTCTGTCGCCCAGACTGGAGTGCAGTAGCTGCTCCCGGCCACCGCAGCCTCAACCTGCTGGGCTCCGGCGATCCTTCCGCCTCAGCTTTCCAAGTAGCCAGAATTACAGGCGCACGCTACCACACCCAGCTGATTTTTTTGATTTACTGTAGAGATGAGGTCTCGTTGCCCAGGTGGGTCTCGAACCCACGGGCTCAGGCAGTCCACTCACCTCAGCCTCCCAAAGGTGCGGGATTATAGGCTGAGCCACCGAGCCCGGCTAAATTTATTTTTTTAAGAAAAGTTCTGGCTGGGCATGGTGGCTCATGCCTATAATCCCAGCACTTTGGGAGGCCAAGGCGAGAGGATTGCCTGAGCCCACAGGTTCGAGATCAGCCCAGGCAGCTTGGCGAGAGACCTCATCTCTACAATAAATCAAAAAAATTAGCCGGGCATGGTGGCACATGCCTGTAGTTTCAGCTACTTGGAAGGCTGAGGCGGAAGGATCGCCTGAGCCCAGCAGGTCGAGGCTGTGGGGGCCGTGAGTGTGCCACTGCACTCCAGGCTGGGTGACAGAGCGAGACTCCAACTCAAAAAAGAAAACCTCCAGGAAAAAAAGTAAGGAAATAGGAAAATGCTGATAACCACCAATGCCCGAGGTCACGTGTGAAGTTTCACTGTGCAGTTTATTCTACTTTGGGTCTACTTGAAAATTGCTATAATAAAATTACTTATAAATAGTAATAGGGAGAAGATCTTAAAGTCTTCTCACCATGAAAACAGGGTAAGTATGTGAGGTAATACATATATCAAACAGCTTGGTTTAGCCATCCCACAAGGTGCAAATGTATGAAAACATTATGTTGTACACCACAAATACTTTTACTTGTCAGTTTTTAAAAATTAAGCCAAGCACGGTGGTGCACACCTGTAGTCCCAGCAACTCGAGAAAGTAAGTCTGGGAGTCTGAGGCTGCAGTATACTTACTATGATCGCACCTGCGAACAGCCCTGTACTCCAGCCTAGGCAACAGCAAGGCCCTGTCACTAAAAAAAAAAAAAAAAAAATTAAAAAGCTGGGCTCGAGGGAGGATCACTTGAGCCCAGAAGTTCAAGGCCAACCTGGGATATAGTGAGACCCCATCTCTAAAAATTTTTTCTTCGAAACACAGGAGGAATGGATGACACTCTTTCTCTTCAGTGTGGGTACTTGGGAGATGCTTCAGGCTCTACCCCAAGGGGCCTCCTTCATACCAGCACTGGATTTAGACATGAGATCCCAGATTTCAAGCTGACACTGCATAGGAATGAGAATTTGGGGTTGGAGTCTCGGAAGAAGTATATTCTGCAACAGGAAGGACAGAAACAGCTGGTGGCCAGAGAACAGACAGACTGGCGGTTTTCAAGTATGTACACAAATTCACTGACACTCCCTCCTTCAAGTGATAGAGACCAAGCCTTCCTGACTGCCGGGGCTCAGCAACAGCACACTTCTACCACACAGCAAGTGCAGAAGGTGACAGCGTATAACTGCTGGGCCCAGGCTGTGAGACTACAGACCCATCTCATGCTCTCAGTCGTCAGCTCCCACATGTACAGGGTGAGGCAGGAGGCCGCCTATCCATAGCCAGCACAGGCCACGGCATGAGGAAGTTGCCCTGGACGCCGCCCCACCAGTCAAACTTAGCTGACCGCAGCCTGGGCCAACAGAAAACTCAAGACCCTGAGCCATAGCCACCCAGCTAAGTCACTTGTGACTTCCTGATTCACAGAAGCTGAGATAAATGTTTGCTGTTGTTGTTTTGTTTTGTATGAGTCAGGGTCTCACTCTGTTGCCCAGGCTGGAGTGCAATGGCAGGATCACAGGTTACCACAGCCTCGACCTCCTGGGCTCAGGTGATCCTTCTGCCTCAGTCTCCCGAGTAGCTCAGACTACAGAGCCACAGCACGTGCCACCATGCCCAGTTAATTTTTTTTTTTTTTTTGAGTTGGAGTCTCACTCTGTCGTCCAGACTGGAGTGCAGTGGCTGCTCCCGGCCACCGCAGCCTCGACCTGCTGGGCTCCAGCGATCCTTCTGCCTCAGCCTTCCAAGTAGCCGGAATTACAGGCATGCGCTACCACACCCGGCTGATTTTTTGATTTATTGTAGAGATGAGGTCTCACTGCCCAGGCGGGTCTCGAACCCGCGGGCTCAGACAATCCACTCACCTCAGCCTCCCAAAGGCGCAGGATTACAGGCTGAGCCACCAAGCCCGGCTAATTTTTTATTATTATGTGAAGATGAGGTCTTGCTAGGTTGCCTAGGCTGCTCTCAAACTCCTGGCCTCAAGCAATCCTTCCACCTCAGCCACCCAAAGTGGTGGAATTACAGGCATGAGCCACTGTGCCTGGCCTGAAATAAATGTTTTTATAAAAGGGAGAGGATCAGTGATCTTTTTTTTTTTGAGTTGGAGTCTCACTCTGTCCCCCAGGCTGGAGTGCAGTGGCATGCTCATGGCCATCGCAGCCTCAACCTACTGGGCTCAGGTGATCCTTCCACCTCAGCCTTCCAAGTAGCCAGAACTACAGGCATGCACTACCATGCCCGGTTAACTTTTGATTTATTGTAGAGATGAGATCTCACCATGTTGCCCAGGCTGGTCTCGAACCTACAGGTTCAGGCAATCCTCTCGCCTTGGCCTCCCAAAGTTCTGGGATTATAGGCTTGAGCCACTGCGCTCAGCTGGTATAGAATCATTTTAAAAAATATCATTGGGAAGTGAGTTCTACCTCAATATGTTTTCCACACACTCGGGGCCAGAGAGAACAAGGACTCCTGGCCCAGATGTGTGCTTGAATGCACATGGGCCGGCACTACACATGGAGGTGGTAAGCAGACTCAGCCAAGGACTGTTCTCCCAAATTCACAGTCAACCAACATGCCATGTCTACTCTTGCTCTTTTCTGTGTGTGTGTGTGAGTTGGAGTCTCACTCTGTTACCCAGGCTGGAGGGCAGTGGTACGATCACAGCTCCTCACAGCCTTGACCTCCTCAGCTCAAGTGATCCTTTCACCTCAGCCTCCCGAGCAGTTTGGACTACAGACACATGCTAATATATTTAGCTAGTCTTTTAATTTTGTGTAGAGACAAGGTCTCACTATGTTGCCCAGGCTGGTCTCAAACTCTTGGGCGCAGGCAGTCCTCTTGCCTTGGCCTCCCAAAGTGCTGGGATTGCAGGCGTGAGCCACAGCACGTGGCTGCCTGCTCTTATTCTAGGTTGGTGGAAGCCGAAGCTGAGGCGCTCATTACCAAGCGAAGGAGGTGTGCAGGCACGCCCACAAGTTGTCATCACTTGTCAGCGAGGTCAGTGAGCGGGCAGCATTGCCGTTCCTCTGATGCAGGAAGGGCGTGAAGGCCGTGTTCATCCTCTGGGCACGCTGTGGGCATCCAAACTGCTCTGCCTCAAACACCTGAATGCAAAGGGAAGGGACGGTCTCTTAATGGAGCCAAAGTTGCCAGCAGCGCTGTGGCTATAGGGCTGAGAGGAGCAAGGCTGGCTGGGCTCCTGCCCTCAGTCGCAGCAGACTCCCGAGGTGCCAGCCCACCACCCACCCCGGCCCAGGCTCCTCATCTCTGATGTTACCTTGAGCGCCTTGCCCTGGAGCTCATCAATGATGCCGCGGACCTTCCCCAGCAGGAAGGGCCAGGAGTTGATGAGGTAGATCCGGTCCATCATGATGGTGATGATGCTGTACCAGCGCTGGAAGCCCCTGGCCAGGCTGTCTTTGATGAAGAAGGTGTGGCTGAACACAAAGCCATGTTGCTCGTCTCCAAAGAAGATGGGGCCTTCACGTCCAGGGCAGACCTGGAAGGAGCGGCAGTGACTCAGAGACAGCCCTCTCTTCCCTTCAGAGAAGGGAAAGCTTCAAAGCTTCCTCCTCAGACTTCTCTTTGGACACAAATGAGCCAGCACTGATTAGAGGAGTGTGGCCAGAGGAAAGTGAGGGCAGAGTACTCTGCATGCATCTGCTCCTGGGATCAAGTATCCTAGAAAAAGCCTTTGTCATTGTGGAACGCAAGGGCCAATAATAGGGATCATGGCTTTTTTCTACCTTGAGACATAAATAACTTCCTATTATTCCTAAGTATTCCTAACATTCCTAAATATTGTTACATCCCCTCCAGACTCAAATATGCTCACTTACTCATCCGGAATATGCTTAAGAGCCAGCAGGTCCAAACAGCCACTATACACTCCAGTGAATAGGTCTGCACACTTGATTTTTATGAGCGAGCTCAGTCCCCACTCATGACATATTTTATCTTAAACAGTTCTAACAGACATGCCCATTGCCTGCTAGCTGACCTGCAGTAGAAAATTAAAAGGAAGGAGACAGCTGAAGGCAGGCATATGGCAACACTGAAGGCCAACTCACAGCACCAGAGCTCTGTGTGCCTGCCGGGCAGGTACCAGGGGCAGAAAATGCCAGGAACTGAGGGGTGAACTCTCCATGACAGACAAAACCCTGAGAGCCACGACTCAAGCGCAACATGGCAGTCATACACAGGGGAAGAGCAGATCAGTCACTCCATCAGGCTGACTGCAACACATAATGATGATGGTCTTTAAGGCTGGGAAAGAGGACTGAGACAGTAAGAAAGGTGACATCTGACACAGCGAACTACATATCCTACCAGAGAAATCTGTCCATCAAGAAGGGATGAATCACAAAAGTTTGGTGCATAAAGTGAAAAGCTAGCACCCATGTGGAAAACCGAGCCCAACATACTCGCCCTTCCAGCTCTGGACAACTGTGTGTCCCATACCCCGCACTGCACTGAACTGCGGGCCCCTCCTGAGAAGCCCAGCTCCTGCCTTCCTCTGCACACCAGCACTGAACTCACTGAGGGCACCAGGGCCGTGCACTCCCAGAGACAGGTCTGCGGCCGTAGACACTCACCTCACAACTCAGGCTCCGGACGCAAGCCTGGCGGACAACGCTGAAGAGCTGGGGATGGTTGGGGTGCTGGTGACTGACGTATTTAATCGAGGTCTCCTTATCGTGGCTGATATAGCCTGGATGCCCCGCAGCAAGTGACCGGCAGCCCTGTCCACAAGAAGGCAAAGAAAATCTGTTCGCTCGACAGCAGGCAACAGACTTTCTTACACTTATGCAAATCTGGACTTACAAAACTCAATTCGATGACTTTTTTTTTTTTTTAGTTGAAGTCTCACTCCATTGCCCAGGCTGGAGTGCAGTGGCACACTCACCGCAACTACAGGCCGTTACCACGCCTAGCTAGTTTTTTGAGTTATGGTAGAGATGAGGTGTGGCCAAGGTACCAAGGCTGTTCTTGAACCCATGGACTCAAGTAATCCTCTCATCTCCACCTCCCAAAGTGCTGGGATTACAGGCTTGTGCCGCCGCACCCAGCCCAATTCATTTTTTTAACAAAAATAACTGGCCTCTTGATATTTACTTATTTTAGGATTTAAATGTTTTCTAAAGAGGAAAAACGAGACACAGAGACCCTGGAGGAGGTTGTCAGGTTAGTCCTAACAGATGATATTTGCTGACATAGCACGTGTTATGGAAAGAGCCTGGCATACATCATCTCATTCAGCCTAAGGTGCCACTCTATGAGATCATTAGAGATAATCCCTTTACAGAAGACAAAACTAAGGCTGAGATGGGACAGAGCGGGCGAGGAGCACTGTGCTCTGTGCCACTTTTCTGGATGATGCTATCTATCCCCTAGCCGGTCTTTGGTCCTAGCAGGGGCCTCAGCTACAGGCCAAGGGTCCAGCAATGAATGGAAGGACGCCAGACTCAAGTGTTGGTATGGAAGCTCAGACCTCTTGCTGCCCTGCTAGAGCAGCCACCACCCTGGACTGTGGCAGGAGGGCACTAGGCCAGTTCCTTCTCGAGATGCAGAACTCCTCCTAGGGCAATCCCAACCCTAGGGCTCAGGGACTCCTTGGTGGCCTGGCCGAGCCCTCCTTCCCTCCCAACTCCTTGTCAGGTCCGAGGAACTCCCCACCTTCTGCCCCCCAGTTCCTCACAGGTGTTTCCAGCAATAGATAACATCTCCCCCATCACCCTCTGCTTTCCTCAGCAGAACCAAATGGATGAGACTGGATTCCTATTTGCACTGTAATGGCAGGTCTGACAACAGCCCTGATTTCAGAACCCAGCCCAGGCCCTCCATGCAAAGTAGCCCAGTTGGGGAAACTATGAAAGGTTCCCCAGAGCTCACAGTGCAACCCAAGGAGGAACACTGGGGATCCTGTGAGGAGGAAATGCTCCTGGGAGCATGGGGCTCGGGGACCTATGCCCAGGATGGGCAGGAGTGCAAGAACACGAAGGTGAATGCCATGGCAGGGAGGCATGAAGCAGGTTACAAAAGCTAAGGTCAAAATGGAGCGAGAGAACTAAAGGGGCACAGAGAAGCAAATGCCTTCCAAGGGCCACTGAAAAGTGGTGTCACCCCCACCCAGGCCTCACCTATTGCTCTTGGGACCTTGAGGGACTCCTGTCCATCTCACACCTCCCACAGAGAGTGAAATGTTCCCAAGACCCCCAAAACACTTGCCTCGCACATGTCCGACTTTTTAGGCCCAGGGCTGCTGGACTCTGCACTGGCCCCTTCAGCAGGGCTGTGTGCGCGGATCCGACTGCTCATCTGAATGCCGCCTTCTTCCTCCTCGGCCTGCTCACCCTGGCCTGGGCTGTCCCCATTCCCAGCCCCTTGGGGAAGTGGGGCGTGTAGCACCTCTGTGCAGAAGAGAGTGCGAGGGCCATGCAGCTCGCAGAAGTGGCAGAGAGCCACAATGGCATTCATGGCTTCTTGGAGACCACAGGAGGCCTGTGGAGGGCGGGGGGACAGGTCAGTTGAAACCTCCCTATCCCCTCATCTACAGGCTTCCTTAACAGCAAAGTCAGCCACAGCCCACCCACCCCAAGCCGGCACCTCCGGTCACCTGCTTTGCCCAGTGACGTGTCGGGTGCAGGAGACCCAAGAGGAAGACGGACAGGCAGCCTACCTCCTGGGGGAGGGAACAAGAAACATGGCTCTTCCCACAAAGCGAGAAGTGTGATGAAGACCAGCGGGGCCAGTGCTGGGAATGATGGGAGGAGGGAAGAGCTGGGAGGGACTGGCTTACAAAGACCCCTCCCCCCAGCAAGAGCTAAAGGGAGGGTGTGCACCACCCAGGGGGGCGTGACAGGGCCCAGGTGTCTGGAAAGGAGCAAAAGACAGGACAGAGGCTATGTGAAGCAGATCTTAGGGCCCCGTCTAGGCCATGGAGGGCCCTCAGTGTTTTTACAGAAATTGGAGAGGCTTTGGTGGGTTCTAATGAGAGTCATGAAAAGGTTTAAATTTTAATTTTTTAGAGATGGGGTCTCACTCTATTGCTAAGGCTGGAGTACAGTGGCACAATCATGGCTCACTGCAGCCCCAAATTCCTGGGCACAGTGATCCTCCCACCACAGCTTCTCAAGTAGCTAGGACTACAAGTGCTTCACTATGCGTGGCTAATTTTTTGAATATTCTATAGATGGTGTCTCACTATGTTGCTCAGGCTGGTCTCAAACTCCTAGACTCAGTGATCCTCCTGCTTCTGCCTCCTAAATAGCTGGGACTGCAGGCGCACATCCCTAGACAGGCTAAGAATGTAAGAATGTGTGTGTGTGTTTTAGTAGAGATGAGGTCTCACTATGTTGCCTGGGCTGGCCTCAAACTCCTGGGCTTAAACAATCCTTCTGTCTCAGCCTCCAAAGTGCTGAAATTACAGGTAAGAGCCACTGTGCCCAGCCTTGAATTTTCTCTTAATAGGCTCATTCAGGACCATGTGCAGAACACAGAAGTCCTGGAGCCCAGGGTGGAGGCAGGGAACCAACTGAGGCATCCTACTGCTCCAAGTGAAGAAGGGCGGTGGCCCAGGACAAGGTGGCAGTGAAGCAGCAGACTGCATATGGGGATGTGGGGCATGAAGGAAGGGCAGGGAAGACTGGAGGAGGACCAGCAGTGTCTGCTGAGCCTTCACATGGAGACAACACAGAAGGGGACCCAAGCTATGCAGTCAGGGCTCGCCAAGGTCAGACATTCTCTGTCCTCATCCCGGGCAGGCAGGGCGTGGGCATGACCAGGACCCAGTCAGTTAGATAGCTTGCCTAAGATGCTAACTCTAGGAGGTTAGCAAAGCAGCAGAGTCTGAACATGCACAGTGGTGGCTGGTGTGGAGAGTCCCAGGGGAGATGGTTCAAGACAGTCAGTGGCAGCACCCTCAGTCAGCCATGCCTGTGGTATGTCTCTAGCCGGGCCCTCCCATACAGCCTTCTTGCATATCTGTCCTCCCGCCTGAGTCAGGGCTTGAGCTCGAGCTGTCACGCTGGGAATGGCAGAGGCAGACAGAAAACAGACATCTGAAGAGAAAGTCGGCTGGTGAGTCAGGTGTGGGAATCAGAGAGACAGACACCGGGGGTGGCTGGCAGGGAATGGAGGGCTATCTACCTGCGAGTGTGTTCCAGAGAAGTGGGCAGAAGACAGGAGATGAACAGAATTTAAGAGACAACTGGACATTTAGCTGGAAAGGCTTGAGGGCTCTGGTGAAGACTCTGACTGCAGTATCAGAGAGGGCAGGGCTGGGGACGAAGGTCAGGGACACTCCGCAGACCTTCTCCTGGCTTGCTCCTCCTCGCCATTAGCCTCTACCTGTACGTCTCCCTCAGAAGCCTCCCTAACTAGTCCACCCAGAACAGTCACTCCCTCCACTGCTTTATGTGCGTCTGAGCACTTCTTATACCAGAACCTACTTCCTACTTTCCTGTTACGAATGAGAGTTCCCACAAGGTGGAGACTTTGTCTGGTTTTTTTGTTTTTTGTTTTTGGAGTTGGAGTCTCACTCTATCGCCCAGACTGGAGTGCAGGGGCCGCTCCTGGCCACTGCAGCGTTGACCTGCTGGGCTCCGGCGATCCTTCCGCTTCAGCCTTCCGAGTAGCCGGAATTACAGGCACGCGCTACCACGCCAGGCTAATTTTTTGATTTATTGTAGAGATGAGGTCTCGCCTGCCCAGGAGGGTCTCGAACCCACGGGCTCAGGCAATCCACTCACCTCAGCCTCCCAAAGGCGTGGGATTACAGGCTAAGCCACCGAGCCTGGCTGAGACTTTGTCTTGTTAACGGCTGTCTTCCTAGTGCCTACAACAGTTCTCAACACACAGGAGGCATTAAATGAGTATGTGTTGGATAATGAGCGGATGCAGGAGTTGCCCATGGAGAGATGATAGTTGTTGCCACAGAAAGTGCAAGTGTCTATGAACAGGAGTAGGTCAAGAGCATAGTCATGGGGAAAGCCTTAGTCTGAGTCTGGTGGCACAAGAACTAAATGGACCAAATTTAAATAAAGTGTCCACAAGGCTCACTACAAAGAGGTTTGAGAAAAAAAAAGAAGTGATGGTTAAATAATCCACTGTGCAAGAGATATGAAGTGACTATGGACAGAATAAGAGGTAGCAGGACCCAAAGTAAAGGTAAAGGCGTTAAACCGGAAAGGAAGATGACGTCTGTCTCCCTTTGAGAGGCACAGAGGGAAGAGAAATAAGGTTCCCTGTAGCAAGCATCCACGTAAGAGCCAAGCTTCACCCCATATGCAGAGCACAGATACTAACCTTACACTTAGCAGAATCACACTTCCACCATCCCGTCTAGGCCAGAGCATGCAAGGCTGCTGTCAGGTGGGTCAGGCTTTGTGATGACAGTCATACACGAATACCTGACATTTTCTAGGTAAGGGGGAAAAAAATCAGAGCTAAATTCTAATGGCAGTAGTCTTCATAGCATGAGAAAACTGTGAATAGCTTATAGGCAACAACAAATCAGGACATTTCAGAAGAGGATTTGGAGAATCCCCAGGGTTCTGAGTGGCTTAGAAGACCTCTTGCCTTCTGAGCAGTGGCAGAAGGCAAGTCGACACTGCAGTCGGTTTACATCTCTAAAGCAGTATCTGATAAAGAATCTCTTTATTTTTTTTAGAGATGAGGTCTCACTATGTTTTGCCCAGGCTGAAGGGATGCTTCTGCCTCAGTCTCTCAAGTAGTAGATCTCTTTAAATGCAAATAATTATATTAATTAAATACCTTTTGAAAGCATAAAATATGAAATGCTCGTCTTTCCTACTCTTGGTTATAAGGGGGCTACTTTGGCAGCACCCATGCCAGGCCAATTTAACCCTTCTGACCTTAGGCCTAGAAGTTTCTCTCCTTTCGTAAAATGGGAGGGAGCAGCAAGAGGCAATGTTGCTAAGCTCCTTCCAGGATCAACCTGGGTGAAAAGCACTTCTCTGACAAGAGTTCTGAATACTCAGATCATGCATGCCAGAGGCCCAGGAAGCCCCTGGAAGGCAGGGAGGTGCCCTATAGAACACTTAGCTCTGGAGTCACAAGGACCAACCTACACCAGCCTGGTGACATCAAATGTTACTGAACCTCTCTGAATCTCAGTCTAAAGTTGAGAAACAACGGCCTCCCGTGGTTCACACTACACATGGAAAGGAGTTCTGGGCAGCATGAGGTCAATTCTGTATTCACTCCCCAATTACAACCTCTACCAGATATATGCAGAAGAAAAAAGACCTGGTGTGAGTATGCCTAACAATTCTTCCTTTCCAAGAAACTTTTCAGAACCCAAGCATTACACCCACCATTACAAGTATTATTCAAACTCCTAGATGAAGCAGTGTGCCTGTCCATATCCCCTCCTACACTGGCTCATCTCCAGACTGGGAGGATGACCTTAGCATCACCTGTGGTGCACCCTGGCCCTGGGTCAATTTCACTCCTGCTTCCTATATGGTCTTATAGCACCATGGAGGACTAATGAGGTCACAAAGTAAAAGCACTCTGTAAATAAATAGGGTATCATCTGGATCTTAACATGCAGCTTCCACAGCTAGTCTCCCATTGAGGAGCCTCCTTAGGTGGCCAGCTGGGATCCCAGCAAATGTAAGGTGGAAAGTTCTGCAGGGGATTATTTCCAGCTCAGACCCACTCACACTGAGGCTCTATCTGGATTTCCATTTACAGAGTTCACTGATACAAGATACTAGAAGGGCAAATAAGCCTCACACATTACTATCACTCAATTGCTTGATGACCACGGTGATAATCTAGTGCCTCCAGCACCTACTTGCGGCAAGCTCCTCCTCGTCCTGTCCTCTGCCTCCTGTGGCGACGGGTGACCACCTTGGACCTCAACGCACAAGCCAATCCCTGGGCTAAACATTCTTTTTTTTTTTTTTTGAGTTGGAGTCTCACTCTGTCGCCCAGATTGGAGTGCAGTGGCAGCTCCCGGCCAACGCAGCCTCGACCTGCTGGGCTCCGGTGATCCTTCCGCCTCAGCCTTCCAAGTAGCTGGAACTACAGGCGCGCGCTATCACGCCCAGCTAAATTTTTTTTTATTTTTTGTAGAGATGAGGTCTCGCCAAGTTGCCCAGGCGGGTCTCGAACCCGCGGGCTCAGGCAATCCACTCACCTCAGCCTCCCCAAGCGAGGGATTACAGGCTGAGCCACCGAGCCCTGGGCTAAACATTATTACTACGTGATAAAGATGCGACTGACGACACCCCTCAAAACTTTCATCTCCCCTGAAGAACGCATAACTACCGTACTAGCTTCTAAGGGGACCCTCCAGGATGCCTGCCTAGGAGAAAAGGAATGATGACACACCCTCTCCTTCAAAGAGAGCAGAGACAAAACCTGGGAGGGGGTGGGCAAAAAGCGAAGCCCCATGGCAACGCTAAATGAGAATAAGTTGATGACCCCTGATGCGTCTGAACCCAAAGTTCCAGAGCTCAGAGTCTCGGCAACGCCTTCGGTTCCCCTCCATCACGCGCCCACCTCGGACCAATGCAAACTCGGCTACGTCCCCTCCGCTAGCCCTCAGACCCGGACCTCTTTCCACCCAGCTGCTCCGCGAGCCCTGGCTCGCCCGACACCTGGGCGCGGCAGGCCCAGTCCCTCTCGATTCCCAGCCCCGCCCCGGCTAGCTGCGCCAGGTAGGTCGTCGCTGCGGGGCCCGGCCGGCGAGGGATCAGCGGGGATCACAACAGGGCTCCTCACCCCACGGAAGAGACGTCAGCCGGGGCGGCGAGGCACTCAGCCCCGGGGGATGTGGGCCTCAGGGTAGCGGGCCGAAGGCCGGCGCCGCCAAGCTCACCAGCGGTCCCCACAGCCCAGCGCCGACACCCAGGCGCGTGACTCGGCCGGGCCGTACCACTCTCCCAGCCCCGCGAAAGGGGCGCAGGAGCCGACCGAGCACGCCCTGCACTGCCAGGCGAACGGGGCCTCGCCAGGTCCCGCACATTCGAGAACACAAACCAAGGCTGGCAACACAAGCCTGGCGGGGAAACAGAGGCCGCCGCCCAAGCCCTCTCCCTTCCGCGGCCCCCATTCCGCTCTTCCCCACCGAGAAGTACGGATGGTTCGAACCACATCGCAGGGGATGCTGGAGGAAACCATTTTAAGCACGGGGGGATGCTACAACTTAAAATTCATTTATAAAAGAGATTTGAGGGCAAATATACCCAGCCTAAGACACTCTGTCCACATAAAATAGGAACATAGAGAGGAAAGATTATGAAAGGCTGAAATTTTATGGGGCTTCACCGTTGATTTTTATTAAATTGCCGATAAAACCCGTCTACTTTCCACAGCGGGAAAGTGGAAGGTGCGGGCAAGCGGCGGGGATGTGGCCGTCACGTGACATAGGGAGGGGCGCGGAACAGGCGGGTGGTTGGTTCAGTAACTCGTGGTGGGCGGGGCAGGAGTGCGAATGTGCGTAACCGCCCTCCAAGCTCCGACTCTCACGGTGCATCCAGTTTTTAAAAAAAATAAATTATTTAATATTTTTTAAAGCTTGGGCGTCTGTTATTGCTTGGTTCCTTAATAATTAACTTTAGGGGAGACACCTCTTATCAACAAGGGTGCCTGAACGAAGATATTTGCATACCTAACCCTTAACTGTACCCCACAATATCATAGTAAAAAATATTATGAAAAAAAATTAACTTTAAAGCCATTAGTGCACGATGTAATGTGGTCCTTCCAGGAAGAGCCAGAGATGGAAATCTCCTGACAGTTCTACTTGACCCTGCCTGGGAACCGCGCTGCCACCTGGTGTGCAGTCCTGTCCCGACATCCCGCCCCAGCTGGGCTGTGGTTCCAGCACGGTATGAGTGTAGTTGTCAGGAAGGGGGCAGTGGGCGGGGGAGACTTAGGCATTCTGAATGGAAGAAGGTGGTTGTACTGTTTGAAATCACAGAGGTCACTTCTTCCTCTCCTTTTGAATTTCCATGTTATGTTAAGCCGGGGGACATGAGAAAAAAACAAAATCGCAACTTGTGTTTTCCACCTTTTTTTACTGGCTTGCTGAAGATTAAGGGAGTATGGGATGGCATTATGAGGCTAGGCATTGCCTTTATGTGTCTGTTTATTCTTTTTTTTTTGAGTTGGAGTCTCACTCCGTCGCCCAGACTGGAGTGCAGTGGCAGCTCCCGGCCACCGCAGCCTCGACCTGCTGGGCTCCAGTGATCCTTCCGCCTCAGCCTTCCAAGTAGCCGGAATTACAGGCATGCGCTACCACGCCCGGCTGATTTTTTGATTTATTGTAGAGATGAAGTCTCGCTGCCCAGGTGGGTCTCGAACCCGCGGGCTCAGACAATCCACTCACCTCAGCCTCCCAAAGGCGCGGGATTACAGGCTGAGCCACCGAGCCCAGCTTGTTTATTCTTATTACTCCAATTCCTCCTGATATTGGCCTTTGCAAACATAATTTATAGACTAATAAGTTACACTAATTTCTGAAGCAAAAGCCCCAAAAAGGTATACTGACTTGGAATTTTGTATACTTTTCTCATCAATAGTGCAGAAGATAATTGGATTTTATTGTTTGAAAAATTCTTTGAGAGCCTTAGTGAAAAGGCACAAGAAATGTCTGCAGCCACCTTGTATTTATGCTTTACAATTTCTAAAAGAAAACAGAATTTCATTGGAACACAATTTCTCTTGATATTTGTCAGAGTGAACAGGATTCACGCTAAAAATGGACATTGCTGCAATTCTGATTACACATCTGATTAACTGATTTCCATGACTTACAAAACTTACTACAAATTTCAGTTAGTGACTATGGCTGTTTTTATTTAACAATATTAGTATCTTTTAAAGAATCAATTGTATATCATATTGCTTTGACCAGAAAGACAGTTTTTCTTTTTTTTTTTTTGTAATCCTGTTTTCTTAGTGATGTGTTGTTTTTTTTTTTTGAGTTGGAGTCTCACTCTGTCACCCAGACGGGAGTGCAGTGGCCGCTCCCGGCCACTGCAGCCTCACCTGCTGGGCTCCGGCGATCCTTCCGCCTCAGCCTTCCGAGTAGCCGGAATTACAGGCATGCGCTACCACACCCGGCTGATTTTTTGATTTTTATTGTAGAGATGAGGTCTCGCTGCCCAGGCGGGTCTCGAACCCGCAGGCTCAGGCAACCCACTCACCTCAGCCTCCCAAAGGCGCGGGATTACAGGCTGAGCCACCGAGCCCGGCTCAGTGATGTGTTCTTAAAACTAACATGTTACTGAGTTTTTAAGCCAAGGACAAGATTTTTTCACCTTGTGACTTTGATTCCAGGAATTACCTTTCTCAGTTTGTTAGTGGACACCAACACCTTGCTCAGATTATCCTTATTTTCATAGTGACAGGTTAATGGAGATCCCATATGGAGGAAGGATTTTCAACCACTGCATCTTCTTTTCCTTTTTTTGAGTTGGAGTCTCACTCCGTCACCCAGGCTTAGGTGCAGTGGCATACTCAAGGCCACTGCAGCCTCGACCTGCTGGGCTCAGGCGATCCTTCCACCTCAGCCTTCCAAGTAGCTGGAACTACAGGCACATGTCACCATACCTGGCTAATTTTTTGATTTATTGTAGAGATGAGGTCTCACCAAGTTGCCCAGGTTGGTCTCGAACCCCTGGGCTAAAGGCAATCCTCTTAGCCTTGGCCTTCTAAAGTGCTGGGATTATAGGCATGAGCCACTGGGCGTGGCCCTTCTTTTCCTTTTTTAAAAATTATTTTGGATTCAGGGAATACAAGTGCATGTTTGTTATATGGACATATTGTGTACTTCTGGGGATTGGGCTTCAGGTGGCTCATTCCCCAGATGATAAATATTGTAGCCAACAGGTAACTTCTGAATCCTAACCCTCCTCAGCTCCCTCCTTTTACTCTCCCTATTGCCTACTATTTCTATCTTTGTGGCTATTTAGCTCCCATCTATAAGTGAGAGCATGTGATGTTTGGTTTTCTTTTTCAGAGTCAGTTCGCTTAGGATGATGTTTTCAAGCTCCATCCATTTTGTTGCAAAGGACATGATTGTTATTTTTAATGGCTGCGCAGCATTCCATGGTGTATATACATTTTCTTCATCCAGTCAATCACTGATGGGCATTTAGGTTGGTTCCATAATTTTGCTATTGTGAATACTGTTGCAATAAACATACACATACAGGTATCTTTTTAATATGATGATTTCTGTTCCTTTGAGTAGATACCTAGTAGTGCAATTGCTGAGCTGAATGACAGTTCTATTTTTAGTTTTTTGAGAAATCTCTATGCTATTTTCTATAAAGGCTGAACTAGTTTACATTCCCATCAACAGTGAAGCTTTCCTTTTTCTCTGCATCTGTACCAACGTCTGTTATTCTTTGATTTTTTAATAACATTCTGACTAGTATAAGATTTCTCATTGTGGTTTTAATTTGCATTTTTCTGATAATTAGTGATGCTGAGTATTTTTTGGTTGGCTTCTTGTGTGTCTTCTTTTGGGAAGTGTCTATTCATATTCTTTGCCCACTTTTTGATGTGGCTATTTGTTTTTTTTTCACATTAAGTTGTCCGAGTTCCTTATAGACTCTGGATGTTAGTCCTTTGAGGTAAAAGTTGCAAATATTTTCTACCATTCCACAGGTTTTCTGCTCACTCTATTTCTTTTGCTGTGTGGAAGTTTTTTTTTAAACTTAAGTCCCATTTGTCTATTTTTTTTTTTTTTTGCATTTGTTTTTTGGGATCTTCATTATAAATTATTTGCCTATGCTGATGCCCAAAAAGTTTTTCCAAGGTTTTCTTCTAGGATTTTTATAGTTTCAGGTGTTGTAGTTAAGTCTTTACTCTTAATTTTTGGGTATGGTAAGAGATACAGGTTCAGTTTCATTCTTCCACATATGGCTAGCAAGTTTTCCCAGCACCATTTATTGAATAGGGTGTCCTTTCCCCATTGTTTACTTTTGCCAGCTTTGTTGAAGATCAGTTGATTGTAAGTATGTAGCTTTATTTCTGGGTTTTCTATTCAGTTCCATTGATCTGTCTATTCGTGTACCAATACCATGCTGTTTTGGTTACTATAGCCTTGTGTAATTTGAAGTCAGGCAATGCAATGCCCCTGCATTTTTCTGTTTATTTAGAATCACGTTGTCTATTTGGGCTTTTTGGTTCCGTATAAACTTTATTTTTTTGAGTCAGGGTCTCAATGTAGCCATGACTGGACTGCAGTGGCACGATCATGGCCCACTGCAGCCTCAATCTCCTGGGCTTAGGAAGTCCGTCTGCCTCAATCTCCCAAGAAGCTAAGACTACAGGCATGCGCCACCATGCTGGCTAATTTTTAAAACTGTTTACAGAGATGAGGTCTTGCTATGTTGCCCAGGCTGGTCTCGAACTGCTGGCCTCAAGCAATCCTCTTACTTCAGCCTCTCAAAGTGCTGGGATTATAGGTATGAGCCACTGTACCCAACCTATTTTTGTACTAGTACCATGTTGTTTTGGTTACTATAGCCTTGTAGTATAATTTGAAGTCAGGCAGTGTGATATCCCTGGCATTTGTTCTTTTTACTTAGAATTGCTTTGGCTATTTGGGCTATTTTTGGTTCCATATAAATTTTAGAACAGTTTTTTATAGTTCTGTGAAAAAACGATGTTATTTTGGTAAGGATTGCATTGAATCTATAGATTGCTTTGGGGGTAGTACTCAACCACTGCATTTTCAATAACATCAAATGTGCATTAACACAACTGGGCTCAATTTATGGTATCAACATCTTTCCCAACATCACTGGCTTCAGCCACCTACTTCTTTGGAAGGTGTTTTCTCAAATAAACCTATACATCTGTTTAAAACTATTGTCAGTCAGGCTCGGTGGCTCAGCCTGTAATCCCAGCACTCTGGGAGGCTGAGGCAAGTGGATTGCCTGAGCTTGCGGGTTCAAGACCAGCCTGGGCAACTTGGCGAGACCTCATCTCTACAATAAATCAAAAGTTAGCTGGCGTGGTAGCGCACGCCTATAGTTCTGGTTACCTGGAAGGCTGAGGCAGAAGGATTCAGTAGGTCGATGCTGGGGTGGCCATGAGCATGCCAGTGCACTCCAGCCTGGGCGACAGAGTGAGACTACAAAAATAATTAATTAATTAAAAAAAAAAAACTATTGTCAAATCCTTGTCCCAGTTAATTGTACCAAAGATTAAACTGGGCTCTCACAGAGTATAGGCTTGCAAGAACATTCAACAAAAGGGACATCTTAGAAGTCAGAAAATGTACCCACATTATCAATGGAAAAAGCAACTGAAACTCAGCAGTAATATTCAGAAAGTGAAGCTGGCAATAATGTCCAACAATTTGCAACCAAAGGAAATACAATGTTGGCCAGGTGCAGAGGCTTATGACTGTAATCCCGGCACTTTAGGAAGCCCAAGCAGAAGGCTCATTGCTTATAGCTTTCTTGAACTCCTGGGCTCAAGGGATTCTCCTGCCTCAGCCTCCTGAGTAGCTGGGACTACAGGCATGAGCCATCATGCCAGGCTAATTTTTTCTTTTTTTTTTTTTTTTTTGAGATTGGGGGTGGGGAGCAGGGATCTCACCCTATTGTCCAGGCTGGTATTGAATTCCTGGTCTCAAGTGAGTCTCCTGCCTTTGCTTCCGAAGTACTGGGATTACAGGCATGAGTTACTGCACCTGGCCCCCAAAAAAGCCATTCTAAAGACCACAAGAGAGTGAAACACACACCAAAGGTTAGAAAGTGCTGAAGAGCCAACAGTACCTCATAATCCACAATTCATACAATCACCAAAATGCACGTTAATTTTAATTTTAAAAAGTAGCTTATACCTTATGAACTTTCTTATAGCCTTTTTTTTGAGGACACTGATAGCAACTTTTAAATTCTTCAGATACTGATGTGTCAACAAATAAAAAAAATCTTTTAGAATCAAATCTTTCAAAATTTCCTAAAACCCAATTATTTCTGTTTATATCGAATGTGTGTTTAAAACCTTTCAGAGGGGAAAAAAGTGATACAAAAGACACATTAATAAGACACATTAATGTTCAAGCAATTTAAAACAAAAATGTAGATTTAATGCAATAACAACAATAATCTGAGGATAAATAAATCCATAACAGACTTTAAAGTTTGCAAATTTGTTTCCTTTCTTTGCAGAGAGACTGGTTTTCTGAAAGCACATAGGACTGAAGATGTCAAAACAAAATTTAATTTCTTAATGTCCAGGTGACACAGGCTTGGTCCTCTCTGCTGTCCTCCTAACATTTGACACTGACCAAGGTGGTAGTTTTTTTGTTTAACTCAGGATGGAAATTAGTTTCAAGAGTAACTGGATGGTTTGTTTCCTGAATCATCTTCTTGTGAGCCCATACTCTGTAAGGGGAGAGTGAGGCAGTGGATTGATGTTTGCCTTTGTCAAGGGTTTACCACAGCCCCAGAGGCTGCACACCGTCATCCTGTCCCTCCCAGAGGAAAGCACCCTGTGAATAACAGGAGCAGGCAATTCCAGGAACCACTCTAAGCATTTCTAACTGTACTTCCAGGTTGTTGTTTGAAAATGTTCTCAATTAGTACTGCTCTGTGAGTTTACTGATAAAGGTTTTCAAGAAATACTTAATAACCTGAAACCAAGTTCCTGTGCCTGATGTGACAATATCCCTCCTTCTCCACCCAGCTGGCTTCTTGTAATGAGGGGAGCCCTAGTCACCTTTTGCACGAACTGGGGATTCACTGTGATCTCCTGGTCCATGGCCTTCAGACGTTCATCCAGCTCTATGCACTTCAGCATCTGCATGACAGGCATGTTGAAATGTGGTTAGCATCGGGTTTAGGTCAGCTGCATCCTTTGTAGCCTAGACTGTGTTAACATGAGTGTTATAGGTTCACAATCCTTTGATCTGAAACCCCTGGGGCTACATAGGTTTTGAAGCCAGAATATTTTGCACTCAGAGACTTAATATAGTACAAGTACTGTCTGTTACCTAGCAGTATAATCCTGCCCAGCAGGATCTAGGCAGCACCTCATGAGCAAATACATTAATTCTTCAGTAAAACTGAAGTATCTTCGCACTAAGTAAGATAAATGAAGACCATGCAGCATATCATTTTGGATGACAGTCATCAAACAAGTTACCAAGAAAACTTAAGAGTTTTCAGGTTTGGAACTGCAAAAAAGGACTGTGGCACTATCCTGTGTTACTATGTGTTGCCTTTAGGTTTCTGAGATTTAGCATTCAGTTCAATCACTTCCCTGCTCAGAGGTGAGAAACAGACTGTCCACACAATACCCCTCACGCCCAGATCCCAGGGCAGCATTCAGAAAAGCACGCCCTCAGGAGAGGCAAAGGTGGCTGCTGCGGCTGTGCTGCTACCTGACAAGCACTTTCAGGCAGGCTTTGTTCCCGTCCTTCTCCAGTCACCCGACCCTGCTTCTGACATAGGAAGAGATGTCCCCTGACTTCCCAACCTAGAACTCTGCAGACAATTCATCACTAAAAAAAGGTTCTGCGTTGTAAGTGGCAGTTCAGTATAGATAAAATTATACTAGATCCTGCTAGTGTTTCAGACTTAAGGTAGGTTTTGGTGAGCTAGCTGGGCTATCTAGGCCACCATTTATTTACAGCCATACAACCTGGGAGAGTTCTAAGCAGTCTATTTTGAAATTAACTTTCTAGGAACTAAGATGTTCTTAGAGTGGGAACTACCTATACTTAAAAACTAAAGCTACCCTGGAGTAGAGGAACAGTACTCCAAATATAATATCTCAACCATCAATTTAAAAAAAATCAAAACTTGGCATTCATGTTTACCTCCTGATCAATGTTATGAAGCATGGCTGGGTTATTATATTTTTCAGGGTTATCATGGAAACTGACCATACCATCCTTCTGGTTAATACTTGCAAAAATCTCACCATCTTCTATCTACAAAAAAAAAAAAAGAAATCAGGAAAGCAGTTTAGACCCAAACACTATGTTGAATATATAGTCATTCAAAATAATCAGAGAAAATCACAGAAAGCAACATGTATACAAATAAATGTATTTGTGTATTTTTAAGCACCATCTGTTTAGTTAGCAAGTATTTATTGAACACCTACTATTTGCCAGACACACACACACACACACACACACACACACACACACACGCACACACACACATGCACGCACACGCATACACACACACACAATCCCTGCCCCTGCATTTTTTATTGAGGTGAAACCCAAATAACCACTTTAAAGTGAGCAATTCATTGACATTTAATACACTTACAATGTTGTGAAACCACCATCTCTCTCTAGTCCCAGAGCATTTTTATCACCCCAAAAGAAATCCCATACCTATTAGCAGTCACTCCCCATTCCCTCCTCTTCCCAGCATCTGGAAACCAATGATCTGTTCTGTCTCTATCGATTTTCCTTTTCTGGATATATCCTATAAACAGAATCATACACTATGTAGCCTTTTATGTCTGACTTCACTTTGCATGTTTTCAAGATGCCCTTGCATTTTTAAACATCAATTTCACTTAGAAATAATTTTTTTTTTGAGTCGGAGCCTCACTCTGTTGCCTAGGTAAGAATACAGTGGTATGCCCACGGCCACCCCAGCGTCGACTTGCTAGGCTCCTGCGATCCCTCCGCCTAAGCCTTCCAAACAGCCAGAACTACAAGTGTACGCTACCACGCCTGGCTAACTTTTTGATTTTATTGTAGAGATGAGGTCTTGCCAAGTTGCCCAGGCTGGTTTTGAACCCACAAGCTCAGGCAATTCACTCACCTCCGCCTCCCAAAGTGCTGGGATTACAGGCTGAGCCACCGAGCCTAGCAACTTAGATATAATTTACACTACCACCGCATTTTATCACCATCACAATCATTTTATTTTATTTATTTATTTATTTATTTATTGAGTTGGAGTCTCACTCTGTTGCCCAGACTGGAGTGCAGTGGCCACTCCCAGTCACCAGAGCCTTGACCTGCTGGGCTCCGGTGATCCTTCCACCTCAGCCTTCCAAGTAGCTGGAACTACAGGCATGCACCACCATGCCTGGCTAATTTTTGATTTATTGTAGAGATGAGGTCTCACCAAGTTGCCCAGGCGGGTCTCGAACCCGCGGGCTCAGGCAATCCACTCACCTCAGCCTCCTAAAGCACTGGGATTACAGGCTGAGCCACCGAGCCCGGCTCATCATCATCATTTTAACAGAGACAGGGCTTCACGATGTTGCCCAGGTTGGTCTCAAACTCCTGGGCTCCTGTTTTGGACTCCCAAAATGCTGGGATTACAGCCATGAGCTACTGTGCTCAGCCTACTGCTGTTGCATTTTAAAAAGTGAAACCTAGCCGGGCTCGGTGGCTCAGCCTGTAATCCCGCGCCTTTGGGAGGCTGAGGTGAGTGGATTGCCTGAGCCCGCGGGTTCAAGACCCGCCTGGGCAGCAAGACCTCATCTCTATAATAAATCAAAAAATCAGCTGGGCGTGGTAGCGCATGCCTGTAATTCCGGCTACTCGGAAGCCTGAGGCGGAAGGATCGCCGGAGCCCAGCAGGCGAGGCTGCGTGTGGCCGGGAGTAGCCATTGCACTCCAGTCTGGGCGACTGAGTGAGACTCCAACTCAAACAAAACAAAACAAAACAAAACAAAACAAAACAAACAAACAAACAAATAAATAAATAAAAAGTAAAACCTAACACATTTTAATTTTACTCCAGTGGAAACTGTCTTCTCATCCTTCAAGAAACTCTACCATACCACTGCTGATTCCAAGGTAGTTTCTAAATTTTTTGTTTGCTTGTTTAGAGAGTCACAGTCTTGTTCTGTTGCCCAGGCTAGAGATCAGCCCAGGTAACAATCATAGCTCACTGTAGCCTCAAACTCCTGGGTTCAAGAGATCCTCTCACCTCAGTCTCTCAAATAGCTGGGACTACAGATGAGTGCCCCCACACCCAGTCAAGGTCTATGTTCTTTATTTGCAATGACTGGGGATTTATTAGACTGATACTCAAAGCCAAATCCTATCCATGAAGTTAAAAAGTGAGAGGCCAATAAAAGTCCCAAACAGGTGTTTTCATTCTTAACAAAATGCTCCACAGTGTGATAATGAGTCATCCATTTGTTAACAGTAGAATTGAGCTGCTTAAACTGGTCTATTCTTTGTAGCCTTGGAAGGGATAGATGCTACAGCAACCAGTCCAACACATATGAAACACACATAGATGAAATAGCAACCAGCCCAACACATATTAGACAGATCTCCATGTGCGGATTGCCACATGATCACAGAGAGCTGCTTCTTTACAAAGCAGATGGAATATATCTACATGAAATTTGGACTTTAAGTTCACCACAGCAGCACTAATTGTAGTTATGAGAACTAGAAACAACCCAGATGTCCACCTACTTAGAATGGAAAGGTGTAGTCATACAGTGGAACACTGTACCCCTGAAAACGAATGAACCACAATTACACACAACATCATGTATGACTCTCACAATACTGAGCAAAAAAACCTAGACACCCCTGCCAAAAGTATATACTGTATGTTTCTGTTTGTATAAAGCTCAAAACAAACACAATTAAAATAGGATGTTAGAAGTCAGGATGACACTTCTAGCCAGGCGCAGGGCTGGAAGCCGGCATGAGGGATATTTCTGAGTACTGGTCATATTCTGTTCCTTCATCTAGATGTTGGCATACCTCTTCACTTTATGCAAATGTGTTTAGCTGTACACTAAGTGTAGTTTTCCAATGTTTACTTACAAAAAAAACTCTGCTCTCACAAAACTTTCATTCCAGGGCATGGTTTCTCAAGTCTGGCAGTACTGATATTTTGGGCCAGTTAATTCTTTGTTGTGTGGGGCTGTCCTGAGAGCACTGTGGATGTTTAGCAGTACTTTATTCCTGCCCTGTACCCGTCAGAGGCCAGCAGCACCCCCAGCTGTGAGAACAAAAATGCCTCCAGACATTGCCTAATGCCCTCTGGCAGACAGAATCTCCCCCTCTCACTACGCATACTGCATAGTTCATCAAGACTTTCTTGATTCTGCAGCAGTCCCTTGATGTACATACTGTCACAAGCTGTAAGCTTGTCATGGATCAGCACAGAGTAACACTACTTTATTCCTCTTCGTATATCTAAAATATTTCATAAGTGTTTTCAATGAAGTTTACAAAAAGTCTAACAATAAAAATATATAATATAAGGAGCACAAATAGCACACATCAATGGCATGTATCATATGAGTATACTATGACTGGAAAACCATATAGACTGTAAGGAAATAGACCAAAATGTCAATAGTGATTGACTTTGGAGGTCCCCTTTGTCTTTCTCCTTTTTAATATTTTCCATAATGAATATCTGTTACTTTTACAAGGACAAAAATCCACTAATTAATTGTTTAAAAAATGAAAACACACTTACCATGTGTAGAACATATTTTTCTGCCTCTTGAGGTCCAGATAACTGTACACGACTTGCCATATCTTGTAACGATAGTGTTAAGAAGGTCTGAAAGTCAAAAGTAATCACAGGTAGACACAATCACAGGAAACACATTTTACTAAATGTGTACAGAGTTATCTCCATTGCAGTACAAAATAAATTTTTATTTGTGAAGATGACTTGAAATTGACAAACTCATCTGGGCTTGGTGGCTCAGACTGTAATCCCAGCACTTTGGGAGGCCGAGGCGAGTGAATTGCCTGAGCCCACAGGTTCAAGACCAGCCTGGGCAACTTAGCAAGACCTCATCTCTACAATAAAAAAATTAAGCTGGGTTCAGTGGCTCAGCCTGTAATCCCACACCTTGGGAGGTCGAGGTGAGTGGATTGCCTGAGCCCGCGGGTTCGAGACCTGCCTGGGCAACTTGGCGAGACCTCATCTCTACAGTAAATCAAAAATCAGCTGGGCATGGTAGCGCATGCCTGTAATTCCGGCTACTTGGAAGGCTGAGGCGGAAGGATCGCCGGAGCCCAGCAGGTTGAGGTTGCGGTGGCCGGGAGCGGCCACTGCACTCCAGTCTGGGCCACAGAGTGAGACTCCAACACACACACCCACACACAAAAATTAACCAGGCGTGGTAGTGCACACCAGTAGTTCCGACTACTTGGAAGGCTGAGGCAGAAGATTCGCGGGGACCCAGCGGTTGACACTGGGGTAGCCATGAGCATGCCACTGCATTCCAGCCTGGGCAACAGAGACTCCAACTCAAAAAAAAAAAAAAATTAGCTGGGCATGGTAATGTGCTCCTGTAGTTCTGGCTAGGCTAAGGCGGAGGAATCACCAGAGCCCAGCAGTGAGACACACACACACACACACACACACACACACACACACACACACACAAGAAAGAAAGAAATTGACAAACTCAGTGTTTTAGTAATAATTTCTTAGAGAAGTAGTGATGAATCATTAATGTGTATGGGTGTCTGTATGAACTGGAAAAGAATCCAAGGTATATACAACATTATGGAGATTTTTATCTTTTGAGTTTTATATTGTTAACTGTATTATCTGTTAAATAAAATAGAAAAAAATTATATTCATCTTTCAAAGTTAAAATTTTTAAACAAATGAAGGAGTTAAACCAACAACAGGCTACATACTTGTGGTACATGAGGGAAACCAGTGCTTATGCTGCTCTGCTTGGTAGCTAATGAAAATGCCCTCTTTCAGGAATAAAGTAAAAGAGCTCCTTTTAAATAGCAGCTGGCAATATTTACGACAATGGCATGTTCAGAGGTGTCCATGTTAAAACCCCGATCCTGAAAATTCTTGATAATTTTTTATTATTGACTATAATTTAAAAAACCTACATAAACTTTAGTTCAGAGAATAACACCCAAGGAATGGAAAGTACTGCTTTTCTTAAGTAGTTTAACCAAATAAAGACTAGATGCCAACGTTTCTAAATACATAAAGGTATTATTTTTCCTACTTCAAAATAAAAACTTCCACTTGAATGTCCATCAATAGAGAACTGTTTGAATAAATTGTTATGCATCCATACAAGGGACTACTCTGTAAGGTAACTGTGATACAGGCTTATGCTGCCATGGAAAGAGGTTCATGGCATATTGAACAAAAACAGCAGGGTAGAGAACAGCACGTAGAGTATGATCCCAATTACATATAATTGGGAATGTCTACACATACACATAGAAGAGACAGAGAAGCAAGAGGAACATAGAAAAACATCCACCAAAATGTTAAAATAGGACTGGGCACAGTGGCCCAACCCTGTAATCCCAGCATTTTGGGAGCCTGCAGTGAGGGGACTGCCTGAGCCCATGGGTTCAAGAATAGCCTGGGCAACTTGGTGAGACATCTCTACAATAAATCAAAAAATTAGCTGGGCGTGGTAGCGCACACCTGTAGTTCTGGCTACCTGGAAGGCAGAGGTGGAAGGATCACTGGAGCCCAGCAGGTCAACGCTGGGATAGTATGTATTCAGCAGTTAAATTATTGCAAAATGGCAAATAAAAATTAAAGAATTATAACAAGAAATCTAGTAAGTAAGCATCACTGCAAAAATCATCAATTAACTATCTTGTAGAATACTCAGTTCATCACTTTGGAATAAATTGGTACCTTCAATTTGAGAAGTCAGTATGGTAAAATACATTTTTCTATTTTGGATAGGATAAATCCAGGACAAGAGTTTGATCAAAGTAGCAGGAATGGTCTCGATATGGTCATTCCAGGGCTGGAGCCAGGGCTCACATAGTCATCAGAGTTCTTGGTCCTTCATGTGCTGACTTATGATGGATTCTGGTACACTGAGCTCATGAGCACTGCTGAGGGGATCTGGGAAGTGCTATCATAAGGTGTGGTAGGCAAGGACAGTGTCATTAAAGGACCCGCCTCGTCACAAAGTTAAAGCTATGATGGTGGCTGCTCCATTTTTGGCATTGTGTCCTAATGCCAGAATAATAGAAGGGGGAAACATCAAAGGATTTCCCAGCCACGTTTGTCTCTTACTAGAATTTCAGAAATTCAACAGCTTTTCAAGAAGTCTCGATAGTTAGACTGTGCATCAGTGTTGGTGATGGAAACCATGTCCCATGACACTACTAGCTAAGGCAGTTAGGGATGAGGTTGTCACATGGGGGTTAAATCCGCCATCTCTAATGCCAAAATATTATTCTATATCAACATTTTTTTTTTTTGAGTTGGAGTCTCACTCCATCACCCAGGCTGGAGTGCAGCGGCACACTCATAGTCACCCCAGTGTTGACTTGCTACGCTACAGTGATCCTACGGCCTCAGAACCACAGGCGCGTGCTACCATACTTGGCTAATTTTTTATTTATTGTAGAGACAATGTCTCGCCAAGTTGCCTGGGCTGGTCTTGTACTTGTAGGCTCAGGCAATCTACTCGCCTTGGCCTCCCAAAGTGCTGGGACTACTGGGTGAGTTAGAGTCCAGCCGAGGGTTGGGTACATACATACAATATATAATGATAAAGTCAGGGTATTTGGAATATCTATCACCTTCAGTGTTTATCATTTTTTTTTTTAATTGGAGTCTCACTCTGTCGCCCAGACTGGAGTGCAGTGGCCGCTCCCGGCCACCACAGCCTCGACCTGCTGGGCTCTGGCGATCCTTCCGCCTCAGCCTTCCGAGTAGCCGGAATTACAGGCATGCGCTACCACGCCCGGCTGATTTTTTTGATTTATTGTAGAGATGAGGTCTCGCTGCCTAGGCTGGTCTCGAACCCACGGGCTCAGGCAATTCACTCACCTCAGCCTCCCAAAGGCACAGGATTACAGGCTTAGCCATCAAGCGTGGCTTTATCATTTTTATATCTTGGTATCATTTCAAGTCCTACCTTCTAGTTACTTGAAATATACATAACATGGTAGAAACTATAGTCACCTAAGTCTGCCATCAAACATTAAAGCTTATTTCTTCTAACAATATGTTTATACCCATAGCCAACCTCTCTTCATCCCCTTCTCTACCCTTTCCATCCCAGTCTCTGGTATCAGTTGTTTCTCTATGTCTATGAGATCAAATTTTTAGCTCCCATCTATGATTGAGAACATCCCATATCTGTCTTTCTTTCTTTCTTTTAAAGAAAACAGGGTCTCACTCTGTCACCCAGGCTGGAACTCTTAGGCTCAAATGATCCTCCTGCCTCAGCCTATTAAATAGCATGCCAACTTGCCTGGCTAATTGTTTTACTTTTTTGTAAAGACAGGATCTTGCTGTGCTGTGCTGCCCAAGCTGGTCTCAAACTCCATGCCTCAAGTGATCGTCCCGCTTTAGCCTCCCAAAGTGCTGAAATTACAGATGTGAGCCACTGGGCCTGTATTTGTCTTTCTCTGCCTGGCTTATTTCACTTAACATAATGGGCTCCAATTCCATTCATGTTGCTGCAAATCAAATCATTCCATCCTTCTTTATGGCTGAATAGTATTCCATACCACATTTTCTTTATCTATTCATTCATCGATGGACACCTAGCATGATTCCATCTTTGCTATTGTGAATGGTACTATAATGAACATACGGGTTCATGCATTCCTTTGATATACCAATTTCTTTTTTTTTTTTTTTGAGTTGGAGTCTCGCTCCGTCACCCAGGTTGAAGTACAGTGGCACACACTTGGCTACCCCAGCATCAACCTGCTGGGCTCTGGCAATTTTTCTGCCTCAGTCTTCTAAGTAGCCAGAACTACAGGCGCATACTACCATGCCGAGCTAATTTTTGATTTATTGTAGAGACGAGGTCTCGCCAAGTTGTCCGGGCTGCCCTTGAACCCACAGGCTCAGGCAATTCACTTGCGTTGGCCTCCCAAAGTGCTGGGATTACAGGCTGAGCCACCAAGCCCGGTCACCAATTTCTTTTATTTGAATACCCAGTAGTAGGACTGCTGAATCATTTGGTAGTTCTATTTTTAGTTTTCGGAGAAATCTCCACAATGTTTTCCATAGTGGTTTTACCAGTTTACATTCCTACCAACAGTGTATAAGAGTTTCCTTTCGCCGGGCTCGGTGGCTCAGCCTGTAATCCCGCGCCTTTGGGAGGCTGAGGTGAGTGGATTGCCTGAGCCCGCGGGTTCGAGACCCGCCTGGGCAGCGAGACCTCATCTCTACAATAAATCAAAAAATCAGCCGGGCGTGGTAGCGCATGCCTGTAATTCCGGCCACTTGGAAGGCTGAGGCGGAAGGATCGCCGGAGCCCAGCAGGTCGAGGCTGCGTTGGCCGGGAGCGGCCACTGCACTCCAGTCTGGGCGACAGAGTGAGACCCCAACTCAAAAAAAAAAGAGTTTCCTTTCTCGGCCGGGCTCAGTGGCTCAACCTGTAATCCCGCACCTTTGGGAGGCTGAAGTGAGTGGATTACCTGAGCCCGCGGGTTCGAGACCCGCCTGGGCAGCGAGATTTCATCTCTACAATAAATCAAACAATCAGCTGGGTGCGGTAGCGCATGCGTGTAATTCCAGCTATTCAGAAGGCTGAGGCGGAAGGATCGCCGGAGTCCAGCAGGTCGAGGCTGTGGTGGCCGGGAGCGGCTACTGCACTCCAGTCTGGGCGACAGAGTGAGACTCCAACTCAAAAAAAAAAAAAAGAGTTTCCTTTCTCTGCATCCTTGCCAGCATGTTATTATTGTCTTTTTGGTAACACCAATTCTAACTAGGGTGAGATAATATCTCATTGTGGTTTTGATTTGTATTTCCCTAGTGATTGGTGATATTGACCATTTGTTCATATATCTGGTGTGACAACTGTATATTATGTATTACTTTGAAATACATAATATTTTGTTTTTAAATTATTATTTTTTGGTTTTTTTTTTTTTTTTTTTTTTTTTGAGTTGGAGTCTCACTCTGTCGCCCAGACTGGAGTGCTGTGGCCGCTCCCAGCCATCGCAGCCTCGACCTACTGGGCTCCGGCGATCCTTCCGCCTCAGCCTTCCAAGTAGCTGGAATTACAGGCATGCGCTACCACGCCTGGCTGATTTTTTGATTTATTGTAGAGATGAGGTCTCGCTGCCCAGGCGGGTCTCGAACCTGTGGGCTCAGGCAATCCACTCACCTCAGCCTCCCAAAGGCGCGGGATTAATGGCTGAGCCACCGAGCCCAGCTTAAATTATTATTTTTATTGTTGAGTTTGTTTGAGAGCCTCATATATTCTAGATATTATTCCCCTGTTGGATGAGAAATTTGCATATATTTTTCTCCCAACTAAGAGATTGTCTCTTCACTCTGTTGACTGTTTGGCTATGCAGCAGCTTTTAGTTTAACATAGTTTGGCTGGGCATGGTGCCTCATGCCTGTAATTCTAGCATTTTGGGAGGCAGAGGTGGGAGAGTTGTTTGAGGCCAGGAGTTCGAGATCAGTCTGGGTAATATTTCAAGACTGTATCTCTAAAAAGAAAGAAAGAAAGGGGGGAGGGGGAAGAGGGAGGGAGGAGAGGGAGAGAGGGAGAGGGGGAGAGAGGGAGAGAGGGAGAGGGGGAGAGAGGGAGAGAGAAAAAGGAAGGAAGGAAGGAAGGAAGGAAGGAAGGAAGAAAGGAAGGAAGGAAGGAATAAATAAATGGTGGCATGCGTCTGTAGTCCCAGCTACTTGGGAGGCTGAGGCAGGAGGATGCTTAAGCCCAATTCAAGAGCAGCCTGGGTGACAGAGCAAGACCCCGTTTCTAAAACAAATAAATAAAAAAATTTAAAATGACATATTCCCATTTATCTATGTTTGTTTCTGTTGTCTGTGCTGTTGAGGTCTTAGACATAAAATCATTGCCTAGATCAATGTCCTGAAGAGTTTTCCTTGTTTTCTTCTAGTAGTTTTATAATTTCAGGGCTTACATTTAAGTCTTAATCCATCTTCAGTTGACTTTTATATATGGTAAGAGATAAGGGGCCAGTTTTATTCTTCTGCATATGGATATCCAGTTTCCCTAGCATCATTTATTGAAGAGACTGTCCTTTCCCCAATGTATTCTTGGCAGCTTTGTTGAAGGTCCACTGGATACAAATATGTAGATTTATTTCTGGGTTCTCTATCCTGCTCCACTGAGCTATGTCTATTTTTATTCCCATACCATGCTGTTTTGGTTACTGTAGCCTTGTGATATGTTTTGATGTCAGATAATATGATGCCTCCAGCTTTATTTTTTGTTTTTAGTTCGAGTCTCACTCCATTGTCCAGGCTGGAGTGCAGTAGCATGCTCACGATCACCCCAGCATTGATCTTCTGGGCTCTGGTGATCCTTCCATCTCAGCCTTCCAAGTAGCCGGAACTACAGACATGTGCTACTGTGCCTGGCTAATTTTTTATTTATTGTAGAGAAAAGGTCTCGGCAAGTTCCTCAGGCTGGTCTTGAACCTGCAGGCTCAGGCAATCCACTCCACTCAGCCTCCCAAAGTGCAGTGATTACAGGCTGAGCCACCGAGCACAGCCCAGTTTTATCTTTTTTGCTTGGGATTGCTCTGGCTATTTAGTCTCGTTTTCAGCTCCATACAAATTTTAGTTTTTTCTATTTCTGTGAAAAATGGCATTGGTATTTTCATAGGGATTGTGTCTACTCTTTAGATTATTTTGGGTAGTATGGTCATTTTCATGATATTAATTCTTTACTAGTGGCAATAGCTCATGACGATAATCCCAGCATTTTGGGAGAATTGCTTGAGTCCAGGAGTTTAAGACCAGCCAAGGCAACATGGTAAGACCCTGTCTCTACAAAAAACTAGCCAGGCATGGTGGTCCACACCTGCAGTCCTAGTTACTAGGGAGGTTGAAGCAGGAGGATCACCCGAGCCCAGAAGGTTAAGGCTGCAGCAAACCTTGATCACGCAACTGCACTCCAGTCTGGGCAACAGTGTGAGACCCTGACTCAAAAAAACAACCAACCAACCAAAAAAAAAAAATTAAAAAAAACCACGGGGAAAAAATATGTATTAACTCTTCTGATTCATGAACATGGGATGTCTTTCCATTTGTTTAGGTCCTTTTCAATTTCTATAATCAGTGTTTTGTAGTTTTTCTCTCAGAGGTCTTTTGTCTTCTTGGTTAAATTTATTCCTTGCTATTTTTTATAGTTATTATAACAGAGATTGCATTCTTTTTTTTTTTTTTTTTTTTTTTGAGTTGGAGTCTCACTCAGTCGCCCAGACTGGGGTGCAGTGGCTGCTCCCCGCCACCGCAGCCTCGACCTGCTGGGCTCCGACGATCCTTCCGCCTCAGCCTTCCAAGTAGCCGGAATTACAGGCATGCGCTACCACACCTGGCTGATTTTTTGATTTATTGTAGAGATGAGGTCTCACTGCCCAGGCGGGTCTCGAACCCACGGGCTCAAGCAATCCACTCACCTCAGCCTCCCAAAGGCGTGGGATTACAGGCTGAGCCACAGAGCCTGGCTAGAGATTGCATTCTTAATTACTCTTTCAGCTATATCAGTATTGGTGTATACAAACACTACATTTTGTACCATACACCTTCACTGAATTTATCAACTCTTAAGTTTTTTTGTGGCATCTTTTGTTTTTTTCTGGATATAAGATCATGCTGTCTGCAAAGAGGGACAACTTGACTTATTTTCCAATTTGGATGCCTTTTCTTTCTTTTTCTTGCCTGATTGCTCTAGCTAGTACTTCCATTACATTATGTGAATAGGAATGGTGAAAGTGGTCACTCTTGTCTTATCCTAGATCTTAGAGGACAAGCTTTCAAATCATCCCCATACAGTATTATGTTGGCTGTGGGTCTGTCATATAAGGCCTTTATTGAGGTATGGCCCTTCTATACTAGTTTGTTGAGAGTTTTAATCGTGAATGGGTGTTGGATTTGTAAAACACAAATGTGTATTGAGACAATCATACGGTTTTTGGCCTTCATTCTGTTGATGTGATAGATCACATTTATTGATCTGCATATGCTAAACCATTTTTGCATTCCTGGGATCAGTCCTACATCATAGTGTATTATCTTTTTGATGAGCTGGATTCAGTTTGCTAATATTTTGTTGAGACTTTCTGCATCTATGTTCATCAGGGATATTGGCATTTAGTTTCATGTACGTGTGTGTCCTTGCCTTGTTTTGGTATCATAGTAATGCCAGCCTTGTAGAATGAGTTTGGGGGAATTCCCTTCTCTCCAATTTTGAGAATAGGAGAATTGGTTTTTTTGAGAATTAGTATTAGTTCTTCTTTATACACCTGGTAGAATTCAGCAGTGAATTCACTTGGTCATAGGCTTGTCTTTGTTTTGGAGACTTATTACTGACTCAATCCTATTGATCTTTGGTGTGTTCAGGTATTCTAATTCTTCCTGATTCAACCACTGCAGGTTGTATGTTTCCCAGATTGTTTCTATTTCCTCTAGAGTTGTTCATAATGGTTTCTGATGGTCTTTTGTATTTGCATCACAATGTCTCCTTTTTCATTTCTGATTTTTTTTTTTTTTTTTGGTCAGCATCTCAGTCTATTACACAGGCTGGAGGGCAGTAACACACTCATGGCCACTGCCATCTTGACCTGCTGGGCTCAGGCAAACTTCTTGCCTCCACCTCCCAAAGTGCTGAAACAACAGGCACGTGCCACCACGCCTGGCTAATTTTTTTATTTATTGTAGAGACGAGGTCTTGCCAAGTTGCCCATGCTGGTCTTGAACCTAAGATCTCAGCCAATCCTCTTGCCTCCACCTCTCAAAGTGCTGAGCCTCTAGTTTCTTGAGGTGCATCATTAGATTTCTGATTTTTTTTAAACATAGCATTTATTGGCCAGGCTCGGTGGCTCAGCCTGTAATCCCAGCACTTTGGGAGCCGAGGTGAGTGGATTGCCTGAGCCTGCGGGTTCAAGACCCGCCTGGGCAACTTGTTGAGACCTCATCTCTACAATAAACAAAAAATTAGCCGGGCGTGGTAGCACGCGCTTGTAGTTCCAGCTACCTGGAAGGCTGAGGCGGAAGGACTGCTGGAGCCCAGCAGGTCGAGGCTGCGGTGGCCAGGAGCGGCCACTGCACTCCAGTCTGAGTGATAGAGTGAGACTCCAACTCAAAAAAACAAAACAAAACAAAACAAAACAAAAACATTGCATTTATTGCTATAAAATTCCCTCTTAGTACTATTCTGGTTGTGACCCATAGGTTTTGGTATGTTGTTTCCATTTTCATTTGTTTCAAGACATTTTTTAAATTTTCATCTTAATTTCCTCCTTGGCATAATGACCATTCAGGAGCATGCTGATTAATTACCATGCATTTGTGTAGTTTCCAAGTTCTTCTTGGTATTGCTTTCTAGTTTTATTCCATTTGGTCTAAGAAGATACTTAATATAACTGCATTTTTTTTTTTGGTGAACACACCAAAGATCAATAGGATTGCCTAGGCTAGAGTGCAGTGGCACACTCCTGGCCACTGCAGCCCTGACCTGCTAGGCTCAGGCAACCCTTCTACCTCAGCCTTCCAACTACCCAGAACTACAGGCATCTGCTACCACGCCTGGCTAATTTATTTTTTGATTTATTGTAGAGATGAAGTCTCGTGACGTTGCCCGGGCTGGTCTTGAACCCATGGGCTCAGGCCATACCCTCACCTCGGCCTCCCAAAGTGCTGGGATTACAGGCTTGAGCCATGTATACGTTTTTATACTTAACCACATGTTTACCATTTATAGTTCCTTTTTTTCCCCCCTGTGAATGGGATACGTTTCCTTTTAGCCTAAAAGAGATTTTTGTTTGTTTTTTCTAGATACAGAGTTTCACTCTGTCATCCAAGCTGGAGTGCAGTGGCATGATCACAGCCACCGCAGCCTCGACCTGCTGGGCTCAGGTGATCCTACTGCCTCAGCCTTCCTAGTAGCTGGAACTACAGGTACATACCACCATGCCCAACTAATTTTTTTATATATTGTAGAGACGAGGTCTCACCATGTTGCCCAAGCTGGTCTCAAGCCCTTGGGCTCAGGCAATTCTCTTGCCTCTGCCTTCCAAAGCACCGGGATTATAGGCGTGAGTTACTGCACCCAGTAACTTCAACTTTTGTTTTATTTCTTTGAGCCGGAGTCTCACTCTATCACCCAGGCTTAAGCGCAGTGGCACACTCACAACCACCCCAGCGTGACTTCAATTTTTAAAAAAATTGTTGAGACTTGTTTTGTGTCCTAACAAAGTCAATCCTGGAGAATAGTTCTGTAAGAATGTGTGTGCTGCAGTTGGACAGAATGTTCTGTAAATGTCTGTTAGATTCAGTCATTTTTTTTTTTTTTTTGAGTCTCACTCTGTCGCCCAGAATGGAGTGCAGTGGCACATTCCTGGCCACCGTAGCCTCGACCTGCTGGGCTCCAGCTATCCTTCCGCCTCAGCCTTCCAAGTAACCGGAACTACAGACACGCACTATCACGCCCGGCTAGTTTTTCTGATTTACTGTAGAGATGAGGTCTCGCAAGTTGCCCAGGCAGGTCTCGAACCTGCGGGCTCAGGCAATTCACTCACCTTGGCCTCCCAAAGCACGGGATTACAGGCTGAGCCACCTAGTCCGGCCAGATTCAGTTATTCTAAAGACCAACTATAATCCAATGCTTCTTTGTTGAATTTTCACCTAAATGATCTAATGCTTTTTTGTTGCTGTTGTTGTTGCTGTTGTTTTTTGAGTTGGAGTCTCACTCTGTCACCCAGGCTGGAGGGCAGTGGCACACTCATGGCCACCCAGCGTCAACCTGCTGGGCTCCAGCAATCCTTCTGCCTCAGCTTCCAAGTAGCTAGAACTACAGGCACATGCTACCACGCCTGGCTAATTTTTTTTTTTTTAATTTATTATAGAGATGAGGTCTCGCCAAGTTGCCTGGGCTGGCCTTGAACCTGCGGGCACAGGCAATCCACTTGCCTCAGCCTCCCAAAGCGCTGGGATGACAGGCTGAGCCACCAAGCCCAGTCATGTTTGTGTCTTCTTTATGTTATATATCTCTTTGGTAAGCTTCTCATTCACATCCTGAATTTTTTTTTTTTATTTCTTTGTATTGTATTCTTGTATTTCATTGAGTTTCTTTAGTATCATAATTTGTTATTCTTACTCTGGGATTTCATGAATTTCATTGTGATTGGGATCTATTGCTGGAGAATTACTGTGAAGGTGTTAATTTTCTTGCTTTTTCATGTCTCAAGTGTCCTTGCATTGACATCTGCATATCTGATGTAATAACAGTATCCTCCAATTTTTTGAATTTCCTTCTATAGGGGAGGACTTTTTCCTGGAGATATATCAATGTTATTGAGTAGAGACTTTGGCTTTGATTCTGGGTGAATGCAGTCTCTATATTATTTCTTTAGCTGTAAACCATGTCAATGGTATCTGTGATTTTCTCAGTGGTTTAGGATTTGGTTTTTAGTGGAGGTTATGGTGAAGCTTTTCAGGGAACAGGGATGCCAGGTAGGCCAATCTTCAGCTCTCAATGGTGGTAGTGGTAGGCAGAGCATTCCTGTTCTTGGGCTCCAGGGCAGCATATGCTAGCATATGCTAGCAGGACTAGGTGAGCCAATTCTTGGGCCTCCAGGTGACTTGCTTGGATGCTGGCAGGGGATGCAGTGGGCCCAATGAGTGAACAGGTCTTTGAGACCCTCGGAAGCTGGCATGGAGTGGGCAATGGCAGTAGCAGTGGCAGTGGCAAGATAACCCTATGAGTCCTAAGCAGTGCACACTGGAGATGGTGGTGGCTGCAATGTGGGTTTATTGCCCACAACACCAGACAGGCAGCTCTCAGGTTTGTCTACTCTTGGTGGTAGCAGTGTCATGCAGAGAGGGTTAGGGACCCTATCCTACATGTACAATCCTGAGTGCATAGGTAGTTACCACTTACAGCCAGACAGGTAGCCCTCTGGTTCATCTACCTCAGCCTCTGGTGATAGCAGCAACAGGTGCACCTGCAACAGGGTGCAGAGGGGGAAATAGGGTCCCACTCTCTACACACAAACCTGAGCACAGAGTGCAGGTATTTTTTAATTGTTATTTCTTGATGATGAGAGATAGAAATTTATTTAGAATGTCTCAGTTGGCTCAAAAATAAAATTTTGTGGGAAGAATTAGCCTGCTTGTTACCTTGAGTCTTTTAGATCCTAGTCTTTTAAACCTATGGGTTTTTTTCTGGCTGACAAGTTGCACTTTTTTTCTGAGATGAAGGTCTCACCACATTGCCTAGGATGAACTCAAACTCTTGGGCTTAAGTGATCCTCCCACCTAAGTCTCTCAAGTAGCTGGGATTGCAGGCACTCACCACTGTACCTGGCTAGGTTACACTTGTTTTTTATCTTTCCTGAGATATTTTCTCTGGCATTCTTCATTTTCCTCTTACAAATTAACTTTCCACAAATTCACTGCTCATTTCCTTATGTTAGTTAGGAAGCTACAGTTATTTTCTGTAGAATATTTGGAAGAAGCTCTTTCTCTTGTTCAGTGATACTCTCCTCAACTTCCTTCCTTTTCTTAGGAGCATTTATCCTTGTATGGCCTGTCTACCTCCACAACTAACTCATCTCAGCACCCCTCTCTAGCTTCCACAGGGAGATTGGAAAAGTCACTTTCCCCAGGACCTTACATCACCAAATTCATCATTGTTTTCCACTACTGGGTAGCCTAGCCGCAAACAGCCCCTATTCTGGTCCCTTGGCCTCTTCTTCCACCATCACCACTGCTGACATATAGAGGACATGCACAAAAATATATTCACCATGTTATCACCAGCTGCGAACTGCTGGATCTCTGACCAGACTGTCCAAGAGAAAAAATCAATTGTCTAATTGTTTAAGCTATTTTTAGTAAGATTGCTATTACTTGCAGCATATGCTTTTCTAACATACATACAGGATTTCATTTTTCTTTTTATACTTTTTGGTATCGCTTGAAGCATATTTTCTATATCAAAAATCAGCAGGCTATTTTGATCTTGAAAATAAAAATTATAAGCTGGGCTCGGTGGCTCAGCCTGTAATCCCACGCCTTTGGGAGGCTGAGGTGAGTGGATTGCCTGAGCCCGCGGGTTCGAGACCCGCCTGGGCAACTTGGCGAGACCTCATCTCTACAATAAATCAAAAATTAGCCGGGTGTGGTAGCACGTGCCTGTAGTTCCAGCTACTTGGAAGGCTGAGGTGGAAGGATCGCCGGAGCCCAGCAGGTTGAGGCTGCGGTGGTCGGCAGCAGCCACTGCACTCCAGTCTGGGCGACAGAGTGAGACTCTAACTCAAAAAAAAAAAAAAAAAAAAATTATATAATTGCTCACATCCTAGAATTTACCTACACAGGCTTGTACAACCCTGGGCTAAATGGTAATGTCAGAGTAGTACTATGTTCAAATAAGATGCTGAAACAGAGGTCAGTACAGCCAGGGGGGTTCCAAGGCTACTCAGGATGGACTAAAGTCTGCATTGCTAGTATCCCCCATCTACCCATTTTGGAGCTGGTCTCTAAGGCTGCCTTTCTCTGTCCCCCAATGTAGTCTTGTCTCCTACCTTTCTTCTTCTTCACCTGCTCCTCTTCTCAAATACCCTGTTCTAGCCCTGAAAAGACCAAAAGGTATAACTCAAACTCCTTCTAGAAACCAACTGCAGGAGAGTTCTCTCTTAATACAGAAATCCTGCCATACTTTATCCCTATACCTGCTTCCTCAACACTGAAAACGAGTAGAGAAGAGAAACAAGGCCCCAGGGTAGCCAGGAGATGCTGAGAACGGTGTTTTCCTCACCTTTGTTAACCTCTGAATATTCTTCTTATAAAGAGATGACAAGCATTGCTTCACCAGTCCCATGTTGTTATCACGAGTGAACGTTTCACTGTGCTTGTTCACCAGGTTTCGGAGTTCTGAGGGGTTATTGGTTGAATACACTTGTGCTAACTCATGGTATGCATTGCTAAGAGGCTAAAGGTTTGAAGGAGGGAAACAAGTTAGAGTAAAACTTCAGAAACCTCAAATTTGCATAGGAAGAAAAAAAATTTATGTACTATATTTTAAGCAAATACATTCCATATAATTGTCAGGCAACAGTTTATTGTTACCTAACACATTATAATTTACCCAAACAAATACCTAGTTTTTAAGACCAAGGATAGAAATTCACTATGGAGTAACTTATTGTCAATGAAATTTTTTAGTGCAAAGCAAATAATGGCACAGCAAGTAAAAGCCCACTGAGGTTAGTGAAGGTTCACATGCCTTTCTCTATCAGTGGTTCTACGTTTCTCTACTCATATATTATACCGGGAAGAAAAAAGGAAAATATCTACCATTCCCAACTCTCCCTATTTCACACACATACATCTCTCACCAGATGCAATGGTACAATCCACTACTTCTGCTAGCAAGAAGACAAAAACAAAATAACTAGAAGTAGCTGAGGGTCTCTTAAGACCCCCAAGCTGCTTTAGGTATCTATGCTATAAGTACTCAGAACAGAAGTTTGAAAAACAGTTCCTGAGAAATATTACATCCCAATCAGTGACCAGAATGTGAATGGACTGGAATGGAGTTAAGCAATTGTTACTGAACTGCTAATCTGAAGGTGTTAGGAAAGTTAAATCACCACTAAGTAAAACTACAGCACTATATCACTACAATTTCTTTATGTGATGAATAAGCTCATATATAGACCAGTTGCATTTTAAACACTTACCTTTATGAATCTACCCACAATCTGAGATGTATATTTTGGTAGCTGTTGTACTTTGCCAAGTAATATCAAAGACACTAAAATATACTTTTTATATGATTCCAACATGATATGACTGACCGCCATGGCAGGAGTAGTTATAGCCTGAGCAAGAGAAAAATGTTTAGTGTAAAGAGGTAGCAACACAGCAGCAAAGAGTAATTAACCACATGTATCTCTTTAATTATATAGCAATCATACTTTAATCATACTACTGTTTAATGCATTATTTTTTATAAAAGTTTTATTGAGATATAATTGGCACACAGTATAGTTTACATTTTTGAAGTATACAACTCAGTGGTTTCCAGTTTATTCATTATGTTGCAAAACTGTCGCCACTACCTAATTTCAGGACATTTTCTTTTTTTTTTTTTTTTGAGTTGGAGTCTCACTCCGTCGCCCAGACTGGAGTGCAGTGGCCGCTCCCGGCCACTGCAGCCTCGACCTGCTGGGTTCTGGCCATCCTTCCACCTCAGCCTTCCGAGTAGCCGGAATTACAGGCATGCATTACCATGCCCGGCTGATTTTTGATTTATTGTAGAGATGAGGTCTCGCTGCTTAGGCGGGTCTCGAACCTGCGGGCTCAGGCAATCCACTCACCTCAGCCTCCCAAAGGCGTGGGATTACAGGCTGAGCCACCGAGCCCGGCTAGGACATTTTCATCTCCCCAAAAGAAACCTCCTACCCCTTAGCAGTCATTTCTCACTCTCCACTCCTCCCTAGTTACAAGCAACCAATATTCTGTTTTCTGTCTCTGTGGATATGCCTGCTCTGGACATGTCATATAAATGGCATCATACAATATGTGGTCTTTTGTGATTGGTTTCTTTCACATAATGTTTTCTTTTTCTTTTCTAGAAATTAGGATTTATTGAAAAGACAGAAAAGCTCCCACAACAGGAGGGGGTTGCCCTACAATGTTTTCAAAGTTCATCCATGTTGTAATACGTATCAGTACTTCATTCCTTTTTATAGCTGAATAATATTTCACTGTGTGGATATACTATATTGTGTTCATCCACACCTCAATTGAGTGATGGGTATTTGGGTTGTTTCTACCTATTGACTATCATGAATAATGCTGCTATGAACATTAGTGTATATGTTTTTGTGTGGATATATGTCTTCATTTCTCTTGAATATATTCCTAGGAGTAAAACTGCCAGGTCATATGGTAATTCTATGTTTAACATTGTGAGGAACTGTCAAACTGTGACTGCACCCTTTTACAAGCCCATTAGCAATTATGAGAGTTTTAAATTCGTCAGAGCCTCACCAGCACTTGTTATTGGCTATCATTGGAAACCTTAGCCATTCTAGTAGATGTGAACCATATCACACTGTGGTTTTGATTTGTATTTCCTTAATGACTAACGATGACGAGTATCATTTCATGTGCTTATTAGCTATTTGTCTATCTCTGGTGAAATGTCTATTCAAATCTCTTGTCCATTTTTTTTTTATTTTTATTTTTGTTGGAGTCTCACGATGCCATCCAAGCTGGAGGGCGGTGGCATGCTCATGGTCACTGCAGCCTCGACCTGCTGGGCTCAGGTGATCCTTCTGCCTCAGCCGTCCAAGGAGCTGGAACCACAGGCGCATGCCACCACACCCAGCTAATTTTTTGATTTGTTGTAGAGAAAAGGTCTTGCCAAGTTGCCCGGGCTGGTCTCAAACCCATAGGCTCAGGCAATCCTTTTGCCTCTGCCTCTCAAAATGCTGGGATTACGGTTGTGAGCCACCACACCTGGCTCTTGCCCATTTTAAATTTTTAATCTTTTATTGTTGAGTTCTAAGGTCTTTGCATAGTCTGGATGTTAGTCCTTTATTAGAAATATCAGAAAGCCAGGCTCGGTGGCTCAGCCTGTAATCCTGCGCCTTTGGGAGGCTGAGGTGAGTGGATTGCCTGAGCCCGCAGGTTCGAGACCCGCCTAGGCAGCGAGACCTCATCTCTACAATAAATCAAAAAATCAGCCGGGCGTGGTAGCACATGCGTGTAATTCCGGCTACTTGGAAGGCTGAGGTGGAAGGATCGCCAGAACCCAGCAGGTCGAGGTTGCGGTGGCCGGGAGCGGCCACTGCACTCCAGTCTGGGCAACAGAGTGAGACTCCAACTCAAAAAAAAAAAAAAAAAAATCAGAAATATGACCTGCAAATATTTCCTCCCACTTCGTGGCTATCCTTTCACTTTCTTTCAAATGGATTTAGAGGTTAAGGAGAATTTAAAACTTTTATACCCTAATCTTCCAAATCAAAATCCAAACCACTGAGCCTGTATCATACTCCTTTCAGATCATTCTACAGAAACATTCACATAAGAGCATGAGAACAAACGTACAATGCTTCTCATTGCAACAGTTTTAATTGTGAAGAACCACAATCAACTTAAATTGTCATCAATCAAGTTCTAGAAAACGAAGGAGGACAATCTGAGTAGCATGAGAAGATGAAGCTACTTTCATTTTTTGCTATATACAGTGGTGTATGATCTTAATTTTTTTGAATAAGTTTGTCCTTTTGGCATTTTTTTTAAAGCTGTAGAAAAGTCTGTATTACTTTTTAAAATTAAGGTAACAGTGTCATCTTCAACTACAAATATATCATTAAACACAGTTGTATGAAGTAGACCTAACACTAAACAATGCTTATCATTATATGAAAATCAGGGAATAAGTTTATTTTTGGGCAAAAGGATTATACCTATAAACACCCAATCTTCCAAATCAAATGTTCCAAATGTTTTGCTTTTAACATTTAACTATTTGTGACAGAATATTTTGTAGTTACACTGCATACTTTCCTGCATTTTTGATGCCCACATCATCCTGGCATTTCAAGATCACCAATTTACTCATGAGTTATATTGGGCTATAGCATGCTAATGCATTCAGTGGCTATGAAGTATGTTTTTATCATCTTCTGAATGTGTAGTCTTAAAGAAAAGTCACCTTGAAGACTAACCTAACCAGACCCGTACTTTAATAACACCATCCTTGCCTACCAGCACTTCCTGGTGGTCCTCCTCAGATCTCCTCGGCAGGGTTCATTAACTGGTCACTGTGCTACTGCTAAGATCCACAGATGCTTGTACACAGACATATTATGTATTAGAATTCCAACTAAACTGTAAGCTCTTTGAAAGTTTAGAATATCTTTCATTACCTTAATAAGTGCTATGAATGAAATAGGAACTTAGGAGCATTTGACTAATTTATCTTAAAACACTGGTCTATGGATGGGCACAGTGGCTCACACCTGTAATTCCAGAACTTTGAGAGGCCAAGGCAGGATTGCTTGAATTTTTTTGAATAAGTGTGTCCTTTGTTTGAGGTCAGGAATTTGAGACCAGTCTGGGCAACATAGTGCAATCTGTCTCTACAAAAAAATTTAAAAATGAGCCAGGTATGGTAGCATGTCCCTATAGTCCCAGCTACTTGGAAGATTGAGGCAAGAGGCTCACTGGCATCCAGGAGTTCTAGATAGGAGTATTACTATGATCATGCTACAGTACTCCAGCCTAAGTGACAGAGTGAGACCCTGTCTCAAAAACAAAACAAAACAAAAAACTCCACTGGTATATTAACCGATATTGTATATCTCTTTTTCAGACTTTGAGTAAACCTCCAGAATATTCTACCAAATTGTATAATATGTCTCATTACACAGACCAGTGGTCATTACACAGACACAAACAAGGGTAGGAAGGACTTTTACTGTGTACTCCTATATACCTTTTGAATTCTGAATCATGAGAATGTTTCAGTGACTAAAATAAATAAAATTTAACAAAACACCACACATGGAAGAAGAATAAGATGACACATCCAAGATCATTCAGTTCAATTTCTTCCTTACATGCACAGGAAGCTATAAAAGTCAAGAGAAGTCATAGCTCACCCCAAATCAGATAGGATGTAACTGGCATAGCCTATATTAGAACCCACGCAGCACCCTTCTCTGCACTGGCACTGCTCCTCAACTTAGGAAGCAGCTTACCACATGATCACAGAAAATCAGTCTTTAAAAGGACCTCCAGGCTGGGCTCGGTGGCTTAGCCTGTAATCCCGTGCCTTTGGGAGGCTGAGGTGAGTGGATTGCCTGAACCCGCGGGTTCGCGACCCGCCTGGGCAGCGAGACCTCATCTCTACAATAAATCAAAAAAAATCAGCTGGGCGTGGTAGCGCATGCCTGTAATTCTGGCTACTTGGAAGGCTGAGGCAGAAGGATCACTGGACCCCAGCAGGTCGAGGCTGCGGTGGCCGGGAGCAGCCACTGCACTCCAGTCTGGGCGACAGAGTGAGACTCTGACTCAAAAAAAAAAAAAAAAAAAAGGACCTCCACCTTAAACTGAGAGGCCATGGAATCAAACCACTCCAGATGTAAACCTATAGAAACTCTTTTTTGATGACACAAGTTCAAAACAACCTGAGGAACATCTAAAGAGATGATTACCTGTTCATAAAAGTAGAGTGCTCTTTCAAAGTTCTTCAGTCCAGTATAAATCATCCCTCCATAATAATAGTAACATAAAAAGTGCTTTGCATCATAGGCCCCATTCTCTTTACAGATATCCATCATGTCTACATCAAGATACGGAAGGGCAGGCTTAAAGCATTTTGCCAGCAAACAAAGCTGTGAACAAATTGATATTAAACCATCACTTTAATTTTACATTGGCAGGCAAAGAAAATTCATAGATTCCATAAATTTCCAAAAAAGGTAATTTTGTTTTACAATTTACTGATTAAAATGATCTAAATATCAACAAAGTATAGGTTAGTATCCCTTATCTGAAATGCTTAGGACCAGAAGTATTTCAAATTTTGGAATATTTGCAGAATCCATACCAATTAATCATCCCTAATTCGAAAAACTGAAATCCAAAAAGTTCCAGTGAGCATTTCCTTTGAGCATCAAGTTGGCACTCACAGTTTCAGATTTTGTGACATTTCGGATTTAGATTAGAAATGCAAATCTCTACTCTACATTCTTAATCACTCAGAATAAAATAGCATTGCTTTATTAAAAAAACTAACCAGCTAAAAGGCAGAGCATGTCACAGATTAATTGAGAATAAACAGAAAATTCCACAGACAAAGCTCTGTTATCACTTAACCCGCCCACCACCCATCTTTTTACATACAGATGGGTAAAAAAGTGTGTTCATTGAACTAGAGGAACAGAAATAGACTAGCATGGTGTGCTAAAAATAGAAGTCTTTTCTTCAATTAAATTGTTGCAGTTTAGCCGGGCTCAGTGGCTCAGCCTGTAATCCTGCGCCTTTGGGAGGCTGAGGTGAGTGGATTGCCTGAGCCCACAGGTTCGAGACCCGCCTGGGCAGCGAGACCTCATCTCTACAATAAATCAAAAAAAATCAGCTGGGCGTGGTAGCGCATGCCTGTAATTCCGGCTACTCGGAAGGCTGAGGTGGAAGGATCGCTGGAGCCCAGCAGGTGAGGCTGCGGTGGCCGGGAATGGCTGCTGCACTCCAGTCTGGGCGACCGAGTGAGACTCCAACTCAAAAAAAAAAAAAAAAAAAAAAAAATTTGTTGCAGTTTTTGAATTCTTTAGGTAAGTGTAGGAAATAGTGCAATCCAAGAAAGCAAGCACTTAGAAAAGTTCTCTATCTAGATCATGGAGACAAGATGCAGATGTATGTATAAACTCATCAAGCTATACACTTTAGTACTTTATATATGTTATACCTCAATCACAATCTTTAAAAAACTTTTTTTAAAGCACATCTTGATGTGAAACAAAAACATGTGTTTGGAATAATCCACATACCATGTTATTCATGAAGAAAACAATGTAAATACCCCATACAAACCTGTTAAACTATAGTGCACTCATATTATAGAATACCATGCAACTGTAGAGAACTGCCATGGAATCATCTCCAAGATGTAGTAAATAGAAAAAAGCAAGGTATGTAAGAGTTTATACATTCCTATCTGTTTGTATATGCATAAAATATCTTTGAAAGGATATACAGCAAGAAGCTACTAACACTTGTTTTCTATGGAAAGACTAAACGAATGGCTAGCAAATAGAGTGGTAGCAAGACTTCATTATATGCCTTCCCTTTTGCCTTCTGGACTTTGAACATTTTAAAATAAGATAAACAAATAACACTTTAGGGTGTAAAAAGTTACCTGTGTTTATTCTCAGGTTCCTCAATTTCTTTAAAAGAAAACGACCTGGGACTTTCAAAAATGTTACAACCAGCTGGGCACAGTGGCTCATACCTGTAATCTCAGCACTGTGGGAGACTGAAGCAAGAGGATCGCTTGAGTCCAGGAGTTCAAGACCACCCTGGGCAATACAGCGAGACCTCGTTTCTATAAAAATAAAAATATGCTGGGCTCGGTGGCTCAGCCTGTAATCCCACGCCTTTGGGAGGCTGAGGTGAGTGGATTGCCTGAGCCCACGGGTTCGAGACCCGCCTGGGCAGCGAGACCTCATTTCCACAATAAATCAAAAAATCAGCCGGGCATGGTAGCGCATGCCTGTAATTTCGGCTACTTGGAAGGCTGAGGCGGAAGGATCGCCGGAATCCAGCAGGTCGAGGCTGCGGTGGCCGGGAGCAGCCACTGCACTCCAGTCTGGGCAACAGAGTGAGACTCCAACTCAAAAAAAAAAAAAAATTAAATTAAATTAAAATTAAAATTAAAATATTGGCCTGGTATGGTGACACATGCCTGTAGTCCCAGCTACTTGGGAAGCTGAGGCAGAAGGATTACCTAAGCACAGTAGGTTGAGGCTGCGGTGAGCCATGATCATGCTACTGTACTCCAGCTTGAGTGACAGAGTGAGATTCTGACTCAAAAAATGACAACCACTAATTATCCTATCTGTTCTACAAGCTTACTAGCCAAGTTTGCATTCAATACACTGCTGAATATAATGAATGCACTAACAAATTGCCTTCATTTACCTAATCCAATGTTGAGCAACTCCATAAACAATCCTACATCTCTAACTTGGTGTGAATCACACACTTTGGCTGCTTACCTGGCAGAGATCGGCGTGTATTGAGGTCAGCTGGTTTGTATTCATCTGCATCTTGTCTATGGCTTGCTTAAGGATGCCAATTCCTCGCAGGGGCTGTCAGAAATGACATCTCTTTCAGATAAGTTCTCAAAGATGGCAGCACATTGGTTCTTATGTTGTCACTTACAAATAAAAAATAACACTAATTGATAGGTTCCTTTAAACAGCATTATGAGGTTTCCATATTCTTTCAGGAAATTTCTGTTCCTATCCAGTCAGAAAACGTTTTCTTAAGCTGCTTCTTGGAATTTTTAGATAATTCAGTACCATTTTCTAACTCACAAAGCTTTTTAACCATGAAGATTAATATGTAATCAAAACCAATATTAATTCTCTAAAGTTCATTATATTTACATCCAAACAAACAAAGACATTCCAAATCATTTACAATAGATGAGAGCCCATTGCTTAGGAAAATGACTTGTGGATAGGGGTGCTGTCATCTTCCCATATAATAGACTAGTCCTTACCTGGTAGTCAATGACTACCGAAACTAATACCAAAAGTTACAGACTGTTTCCTGCTCTAATTTTAAATAACAAGACAGAGTGCCAAGTGAGGCACAAATCAGTTTCAGGACAGAAGACAAGAGTATAAAATAGCTGAACAACTTGTATGGTTTTTTCAACAAAGACCAGTGGACTTTTTTTTAACCATCTTTTTCAAACAGTTTATTTAGTACTACAAAATGCCAACTAATTCTATTTTCAGCCTCCTTCAAACCACTAATCTTAAATTTTCTTTCAAATAAAAAAAGAAACACTCAAATTATAACTTGTATCTCAATATCACAAAAGATAAAGACTGAAGCACTATTCCAGATTAAAAGACACTAATGAGACACAGCAATGAACTATAACTTATGATTTAAGGTTTTCCTTTGTATAAAGGACACTGGCTAAATAGCTGTCAAAATCTAAACAGAGTTTGTATATTTGTTGAAGTATTATATCAATGTTCATTTCTGGATATTGAACATTATACTGTGGTATATATGAGAAATGGCTAACTTTTAGGAAGCACTCATTGATGTATTTAGGGCTAAGGGACAGCATATATGCAATTTACTTTCCAAATGATTCAAAAAAAAGAAAGAAAGAAAGAAAAGAAAAAAGCAAGTGTGGTAAAATGCTAACATTTCGATAATCCCAGTGAAGTATATGAAAATTCTTTGTTATTCTTGCAGCTTTTTGGAAAGCTATAATGATATCATACTTAAGAGCTAAAAGAAAAAAAATTAACAAACAAAAACCAGCGTATTACAACATAAGAGGCACTAGACCGGTAGTTTCAAATACTTGTCAGGTGAACACCAGCAGCTTTCCTTGAGGTGCTACACCTCCCTGTGCCTCTGCATTACTCACTTGCTGCAGGGGCTGGCAAAGTCCCTGAAAGCTCTCAAGTGATCCCAAATATCAAAACACTGAATGCTTCGCACTCACTCAGAATCTTAACAAATAAGTTCATTGTGTAAGTCAAATACATATAATAGAACTATGATAACTTGAATAACATTTCTTACCTGTTTTCTTTCCACAAGTGCATTTGTTAGCTGATGGCAAAGCCCAGCAACTAGATACAACAATAACAAAATATTGAAAATATAAATAACTACAAGGGCAAAATACATTCAATGAAAATAGAAAATGTTATTTAGCTTACAAGTGTCTGTTGCATATCGAATGTGCTCCCCATTACAAGTACTGATGAAAAGCTGAACCTGTGAGAATAACGTTTCGAAGTCAGGAACACTGGGCATAGAAAACTTCACAAACCTAGAATAAAGAGAAAATAATCTAATTACCTTGATGTTTCATGGGGTAAAATGTAGAGCCACTTATACAAAAAAGTTCATCCTGCCTCCAATACTCTGTGAAATTACATGAATAACAGTATTTTTTAAAAGGAAGAACCGCTGGGCTCGGTGGCTCAGCCTGTAATCCCACGCCTTTGGGAGGCTGAGGTGAGTGGATTGCCTGAGCCCGCGGGTTCGAGACCCACCTGGGCAGGCGAGACCTCATCTCTACAATAAATAAAAAAAATTAGCCAGGCGTGGTAGCGCACGCCTGTAGTTCCAGCTACTTGGAAGGCTGAGGCAGAAGGATTGCCGGAGCCCAGCAGGTGGAGGCTGTGGTGGCCGGGAGCGGCCACTGCACTCCAGTCTGGGCGACAGTGAGACTCCAACTCAAAATAAATAAATAAATAAAATAAAATAAAAGTAAGAACCAGGGCAACACCCTTGGGTCCCCTCCCACTGTGGGAGCTTTTCTGTCTTCTCAATAAATCCTGCTGTAAAAAAAAAAGGTAAGAACCAGATTTGGACTCAAAAAAAAAATATGTGAATTACAATAAAAATGATTTTGACTTGGAAAAAAAACACAGAGCATATACATAAACAGGGACTAAGAGAAATATGCTTAATAAAAAACGATTTTCAAAATGAAAAACTGCATTAAATGAGGCCACATACCAGATGTCTAAAACTTATGAAAGAACTGATATAAACGTTTAACCTCCCCCCAAAATGTTTAATTTTCTTTTGAGCGCCAATGTGGTCAGGACTATTTACTCTAAAAATCAGTTGTTAGCCGGGCTCAGTGGCTCAGTCTGTAATCCCGCGCCTTTGGGAGGCTGAGGTGAGTGGATTGCCTGAGCCCGCGGGTTCGAGACCCGCCTGGGCAGAAGAGACCTCATCTCTACAATAAATCAAAAAATTAGCCGGGCGTGGTAGCGCACGCCTGTAGTTCCGGCTACTCGGAAGGCTGAGGCGGAAGGATCGCCAGAGCCCAGAAGGTCGAGGCTGCGGTGGCCGGGAATGGCCACTGCACTCCAGTCTGGGTGACAGAGTGAGACTCCAACTCAAAAAAAAAAAAAATCAGTTGCTTTTCCTGCTTTGAGGAGAATATACTGAGGGGTTCAGGAGTGAGAGCTATGGGCTGGCTGGAAGCTGTAGCAGTGGCTCAGGTTAAAGATGCTGCTGCCAGCTATGAGATCTATCTGGGAGAAAGACTGACAGAACCAGCTGATGGATAGGACAGGAAGAGTAGGGTAGTGAGATGAGGGAGAGATGGTGCCACCAACTGCCATGAGAAACATTCCAAAAGGGTACTAGTGAAAGGTTTTAAAGAAGAAATCATATACTGCTAATAAGGCATTGCTCATAAGTAACTTCAAGTTCTTCTTTTAAAAAAAAGAACTACTGAAACTAATTTCAAGAAAAATGAAACAGATATTATCTAGTCACAATTTCTCCTACATCTTTCAGTTTGTCTATTTCCATCTATACATTATTATTTGGCTTAACAATGTTACCTTATATCTGTAATTACATTGGTAATTATCAAATTGTGTCAAACAATTTCATTTGGAGTTCACAATAGATCAGCAATATAGTGTGATTGCCATTTTATTTTATTATCATTACTATCTCCGAGAAAGGGTCTTGCTCTGTTGCCCTGGCTAGAGTGCAGTGGCATGATCATAGCTCAGTGTATCCTTGAACTCCTGGCTCAATCAACCTTCCCGCTTCAACCTCTCAAGTAGCTGGGATTACAGGCAAGCGCCACCACACCCTAATTTTTTTAATTTTTTGTAGAGAAAATGTCTCCTTGTGTTGCCCAGCTGGTCTCAAACTCCCAGCCTCAAGCAAGTCTTCTGCCTCTTGACTGTCATTTTATAAATAAAAACATGAAGCTCAGGCCCCACACTTCATAACTGCAACAATGTAGATTCAAATCCAGGGTACTCAGCCACAAGTTCAGGGTTCTTCCCATATACTATCTGATATACAATGATAAAACACCTTACAGCTTCAAAGTGCTTTCATGTATATCATCTCATTTGATATATACATATATGTGAGTTTATGTGTGCATAAAACATGCATGCCATCTGCTTTCATATAAATTAGAAAACAGAAGAAATCTTTACAAGCACAGTCCAATAGAACTGTCTACAATGGTGGAAATGTTCTATATCTGCACTGTCCAAGACATGAACATGTAGTTACATGTAGCTACTGAGTACAATAAGTCCCCTACATACGAACCTTCAAGCTGCGAACTTTCAAAGATGCAAATGTGCATTCGCATGCAATCACGTAAGTTAGTTCACGTGTCTGGTATACACTGTCACGTGCTGTACTGTAAGATTAAAAATGTTTTCTTTATTTTTTGTTCATGTATTATCTGTGTGAAAAGTATTATAAACCTATTACACTATAGTACTATACAGTCAACTGTGTTAGTTGGGTACCTAGGCTAACTTTGTTGGACTTACCAACAAATTAGACTTACGAATGAGCTCTCGAAACAGAACTTGTTCACATGTAAGGAACTTACCATACTTAAAATGTGACCAGTGAGCCGGGCTCGGTGGCTCAGCCTATAATCCCACGACTTTGGGAAGCTGAGGAGAGTGGATTGCCTGAGCTCACGGGTTTGAAACCCGCCTGGGCAGCAAGACCTCATCTCTACAATAAATCAAAAAATCAGCCGGGCGTGGTAGCGCACGCCTATAATTCCGGCTACTCGGAAGGCTGAGGCGGAAGGATCGCCGGAGCCCAGCAGGTCGAGGCTGTGGTGGCCGGGAGCGGCCACTGCACTCCAATCTAGGTGACCGAGTGAGACTCCAACTCAAAAAAAAAAAAAAAAAAATGTGACCAGTGCATCTGAATCTTTAATTTTTTTTTTTTGAGTTGGAGTCTCACTCGGTCGCCCAGATTGGAGTGCAGTGGCCGCTCCCGGCCACCACAGCCTCGACCTGCTGGGCTCCGGCGATCCTTCCGCCTCAGCCTTCCGAGTAGCCGGAATTACAGGCGTGCGCTACCACGCCCGGCTGATTTTTTGATTTATTGTAGATATGAGGTCTTGCCAAGTTGGCCAGGCGGGTCTCGAACCCACGGACTCAGGCAATCCACTCACCTCAGCATCCCGAAGTGCGGGATTACAAACTGAGCCACCAAGCCCGGCTAATTTTTTTTTTTTTTTTTTTTTTGAGTTGAAGTCTCACTCCATCGCCCAGATTGGAGTGCAGTGGCATGTTCACAGACAACCTAGCCTCAACCTCCTGAGCTCTGGCAATCCTTCTGTCTCAGCCTTCCAAGTAGCCGGAACTACAGGCGTGCACTACCACGCCCGGCTAAGTTTTTATGTACTGTAGAGACAAGGTCTCGCTAAATTGTCCGGGCTGGTCTCGAACCTGCAGGCCCAGGCAGTCCACTCGCCTCGGCCTCCCAAAATGCTGTGATTATAAGCTGAGCCACTGAGCCGGGCTGAATCTTTGATTTTAATTTTAAAAAGCTGCATATGGTTAGTGGCCACCATACTGATGGCCACAGCTCTAGATTCTCTCATTCTGACAAAGTTTCTTCTCTAAATTCTGCTGCTGACACAAACTTTTGTCTCAGGAATCCCAGCATGAGTAAAGTCAGACCCTCACTTAAGTTAATTTCTCCTAATTTATTTCAAATTTCATTACAATCACAACATTCCGATGTATAATACTATAACGTCAACACAAAAAGAATTCTAACATCAAGTACAGTGTTTAAAGGAACCCCAATTAGAGTAAGGCTATTTAATTTGGTTTTAAACAGCTTAAATTTGATTGAAGAGAATTCTAAGCAATGTTGCTTTGGACCTTTGATATTTTTTTTTTTGAGTTGGAGTCTCACTCTGTCACCCCAACTGGAGGGCAGTGGCACACTCACAGCTACTGCAGCCTGGACCTGCTGGGCTCAGGTGACCCTTCCACCTCAGCCTTCCAAGTAGCTGCAACTATAGGCATGTGCCACCAGGCCCGGCTAACTTTTTGATTTACTATAGCAATGAGGTCTCGCCACGTTGCCCAGACGGGTCTCAAACCGGTGGGCTCAGGAAATCCTCTCACCTCGGCCTTCCAAAGTGCTGGGATTATAGGTGTGCGCCACCATGCTCAGTCCATGGACCTTTAATATATTTTTTTTTTTCAGTTGGAGTCTCACTCTGTTGCCCAGACTGGAGTGCAGTAGCCACTCCCGGCCACCGCAGCCTCGACCTGCTGGGCTCCAGCGATCCTTCTGCCTCAGCCTTCCAAGTACCTGGAACTACAGGCGAGCGCTACCACGACCGGCTAATTTTTTGATTTCTGTAGAGATGAGGTCTCGCCAAGTTGCCCAGGCGGGTCTCGAGCCCGCAGACTCAGGCAATCCTCTCACCTCAGCCTCCCAAAATGCTAGGATTACAGGCTGAGCCACCAAGCCTAGCTGTTTTTTTTTTTTTTTTAATTGGAGTCTCACTCTGTTTTCCAGGCTGGTGGGCAGTGGCACACTCTCGGCCACCGCAGCCTTGACCTGCTGGGCTCCGGCGATACTTCCGCCTCAGCCTTCCAAGTAGCTGGAACTACAGGCGCGTGCTATCACACCCGGCTAATTTTTTGATTTATTGTAGAGATGAGGTCTCGCCAAGTTGCCCAGGCGGGTCTCAAACCCGCAGGCTCAGGCAATTCACTCACCTCAACCTCCCAAAGTGCGGGATTAACAGGCTGAGCCACAAAGCCTGGCTTGATATTTTAATTCAATGTATTCCACTATGCCCTGTTCTATTACTCATCCTAATTTCTTTCCAACTTAGAAAATGTGGGCAATCCTATGAATTACATGAATAACAGCATTCAGATAGTTGCATGCTAAAGTGCCCACAATTGACATGGTCATTCATTTTTTAAAACAAATTTTCAAAATTTGTTTAAACATAAACAAGAATTTTAAAAATGAGTAAACTAAACAAAATACAACAAGCAATGATTAGTTGAAATGAGTAAAAGGTAACTACTATGATATGGCTTTAGCTTTGCAAAAGAGTCCAACGTGGTTTACATGGTTTACTTTCTACACCAAAAAATAATAATAAAAACAGAAAGTACAGAGTGTACAGTTTTAACAAGCAAACAATTATATAAGAATGCGCTCCTTACAAAACAGCAAGGACACCCAAGGAGTGTTCTTGTACATCCAAAGCCCCAAGCACAGTGTCCAGATGGGATAAATTCTTCGCAAGGAGTTCCCCACTTTTGTTGATCAGTTCACAAAGCTGTGTCATTTGCCCTGGAAAATAAAACACTATCATTCAGTTATAGAACTCAACAAACTAAAAGAACTCTAACCACAGACTTTGTACTTTAGAGCCTGAAGTGCCTAAAGATGATGTGTTATATCTCCTTTTCAGATGAGAACCCAGGAGGACCAGAGACAAACAATCTACCTGTAGCCTTTGAACTAGAGATTACACCAGACCTCCCACCTCTCTCTGCCCCGAATGTTTCTCCTTTTCCTCAGTTTCCTTTTCCATTCTCCCAAGCCAGAAATGTTACTGACCAGCACCTACCTCCCTCATCTACCCCTGCAACTAAAAGGTCAGAAAATATGATTTAATTTTACTTCCCAAGTCACTTAAGCTCCATTCCTTTCTCTTTCCCCTCCTTGCCTTAATTCTGATCCTCAGCATGTCTTGTCTGGACTACATCATAAATTTTCTGGTTTTTTTTTTTGAGTTGGAGTCTTACTATGTCGCCCAGGCTGGAATGCAGTGGCACGCTCCTGGCCACCACAGCCTCGACCTGCTGGGCTCTGACAATCCTCCCACCTCAGCCTTCCAAGTAGCTGGAACTAAAGGCGCGCGCTACCACACCCAGCTAATTTTTGATTTATTATAGAGATGAGGTCTCACCAAGTTGCCCAGGCGGGTCTCGAACCCGCAAACTCAGGCAATCCACTCACCTCAGCCTCCCAAAGGCGCGGGATTACAGGCTGAGCCACCGAGCCCAGTTATAAATTTTCTAAATGGTTTGTGTACTTCAATCTTTCTCTTCTCTAACCCCTTCTCCATACTGGCATGATCTAATCTTTCTAAAATGCAAACTCCATCACACTACTATAATGGCTTAAAGAAGTCAAATGCCTCAGCATAAGCTTACAGAGGCCCTTCAACTGTCCCTGCCACCTTTCCAGAGTCACCTCCTACTACTTCTACTCATACACCTATTCTTTGGTCACACCAAGCTACGAAAAATGAGCATTCTATGTTCTCTCTTTTTCATGCTTCTACACATGGATCCTTCTCCCCCACATCCTCCACTACCTGACTCAGATAATCATTCAACACTGAGCTTGAGCTTTCTCTGGACCCTCATCTCACCATCCCTTGCCCACTGATTAAGCCGAATATCTGCCCTCTCTGTACCCTTTTTATACCACATGGAATTGTGGTGGTTAGGTAATGTCCCATTTCTCCAGCTTTAGAATACAGTGCTTGCTTAGCAGCTAATCAACCAAACCTCGTTAAATTAGTTAAATCTACTAAGTAATCTACCTATCTCCCCCCATACCACAATGCTATGTTTTATTTATTTATTTTGAATTGGAGTTTCACTGGCACCCAAGCTGGAGGGCAGTGGTACACTCATGGCCACTGCAGCCTCGACCTGCTAGGCTCAGGTTATCCTTCCACCTCAGCCTTCCAAGTCTGGAACTACAGGTGCATGCAACCATGCCCGGCTAATTTTTTGATTTATTTTAGAGACGAGATCTCGCTAAGTTGCCCAGGCGGGTCTCGAACCTGCAAACTCAGGCAATCCACTCACCTCAGCCTTCCAAAGTGCTGAGATTACAGGCATGAGCCACCGCGCCTGACTCACAATGCCGTGGTTTTTGTGTGTGTGTTTGTGTGTGTCTATGTGTTTTTTTTGAGTTCGAGTCTCACTCTGTCACCCTGACTGGAGTGCCATGGCCGCTCCCGGCCACCGCAGCCTCGACCTGCCGGGCTCTGGCGATCCTTCCGCCTCAGCCTTCCAAGTAGCTGGAACTACAGGCGCGCGCTACCCCGCCCAGTTAATTTTTTTGATTTACTGTAGAGATGAGGTCTCACCAAGTTGCCCAGGCGGGTCTCGAACCCGCAAACTCAGGCAATCCTCTCACCTCAGCCTCCCAAAGTGCTGGGATTACAGGCTGAGCCACCGAGCCTGGCTGTTTTTTTTGTTTTTTGTTTTTTTTTAAGTTGGAGTCTCACTCTGTCGTTCAGGCTGGAGGGCAGTGGTACGCTCTTGGCCACTGCAGCCTCAACCTGCTGGGCTCCGGCGATCCTTCCGCCTCAGCCTTCCAAGTAGCTGGAACTACAAGCAAGCGCTACCACGCCCGGCTAGTTATTTTATTTATTGTAGAGATGAGGTCTCGCCAAGTTGCCCAGGTGGGTCTTGAACCCTCGGGCTCAGGCAATGCACTCACCACAGCCTCCCAAAGGCGTGGGATTACAGGCTTAGCCTCCAAGCCCAGCTGACAATGCTGTGTTTTAACAACAAAGGTATAAAATCTAATTAGGCCTGAATTAGAACTTAAAATAGACCCATCAACTTTGATGATTTCTGATGATAGACATGGCCACACTCCAGTTGTCTTTCTGGTGGCGACTGGAGTATATATAAGTCCATAGGCATTAACCTTAAGTTTTCACCATCTATATTTCTATACAATAATTACATAATTTTTTCCTTATTAAAAAAACACAAACCGGGCTTGGTGGCTCAGCCTGTAATCCCGCGCATTTGGGAGGCTGAGGTGAGTGGATTGCCTGAGCCTGAAGGTTCGAGACCCGCCTGGGCAGCGAGACCTCATCTCAACAATAAAATCACAAAATCGGTCGGGCGTGGTAGCGCATGCCTGTAATTCCGGCTACTTGGAAGGCTGAGGCGGAAGGATCGCCGGAGCCCAGCAGGTCGAGGCTGCGTTGGCCGGGAGCGGCCACTGCACTCCAGTCTGGGCGACAGAGTGAGACTCCAACTCAAAAAAAAAAAAAAAAAAAAAAAAAACCACAGAGTAGTATAATGCTTAAAAGTACAAGTGACTGTAGCTAGGTTCTTTGATAATTTAATTACTGAGACTTCTATAACACTTCTAAATTTCATAAGTTTCACCAAAACTAAAGGAAATATACCATTATTATTACGTGCACTGTAAAACAAGAATAAACAAAAGCTAGGATCTTATTAGGTATCACCTCTCAATACAAATTTAGCTGGGAAATACCAACTCACCATCATTTTATTACAGATCTCTCTAGTAGGTATGAAGTTGCTTCTTCCAGTTAGATAACTGGCCCTTTTTGTTAAACCACCACTCTGAATACATTAACAATGATTTGAAACACCCAGAAATATGCATTTCAATCCATTAATTTTCCCCCAATTACTTGCCAATCCAAGTTGAGACTCAAAATAAAAGCTGGGTCACTATGAAGTCATTAGATAACTAAGTAGTACAGGGCCAATGGGAATCAAAAGTAAGCTTAAGTATCACAGGGTGCATCCAAAATAATCCCAAACAGAGATGTGGCCAATGAAATTCAGAGAAAGTTGGAAATTATAATATTCCCTTCATTTAAGGTTTATGTTAGAAAATTCTGCATAAGACCAGAGAAAACAGAAACTCATAAACACTTTTGTGCAGTGAGTGTGAGGCACAGAGCTGACGGCAGTGAGTTATATTTATCTCTGCCTAGATGACTGTTTCTAAAGCAGTGCCTTGCATAGAGCAGGTATGCAAAGCCCTCAGATAAGTCATACCTGATGCTCACCACAGCCCTAGTTCTGTTTTGTAAATGAGAAAATGGGCCCAGGAAAATTAAGTGGCTCCACAAGAAGTGACTGAGGTAGTATTCCAACCTGAATCTAACCACACTACATCCCAAGAAGGAGAAACTACTTGTAGCATACATGAACTAATGAACAGACGCTTCATTCATAGAAAATGCAAGTCTGTGCCTTACCTGTGAACCTAACTTCTATCAATAAGAAAAATGAGAGCTGGGCTCGGTGGCTCAGCCTGTAATCCCACGCCTTTGGAAGGCTGAGGTGAGTGGATTGCCTGAGCCCGCGAGTTCGAGACCCGCCTGGCCAGCGAGACCTCATCTCTACAATAAATTAAAAAATCAGCCGGGGGTGGTAGCGCATGCCTATAATTCCGGCTACTCGGAAGGCTGAGACGGAAGGATCGCTGGAGCCCAGCAGGTCGAGGCTGCGGTGACCAGGAGCGGCCACTGCACTCCAGTCTGAGCGACAGAGTGAGACTCCAATTCAAAAAAAAAAAAAAAAAGAAAAGAAAAATGAGAGAGAACTATTAACTACTAAGCACAGATCCATTCCAAATTACTCAAGTCCTACAACAGTGAGTAAGAAGCACCCTCTCCATTTTTAAAAATGAAGATAAAAGAGACTTAAGAGATTAATGGTGACTTGTGCAAGGTCATGTAGCGCCTAGAACTTTACAATTAATGGGCCATTAACAATAATTTGCAGCTGTATTTATTGCACCCCATCTGACAGGCACTGTTTCAAGTGCTTTTACATGGTTTCTCTCATTCAATATTTACAACTCTACGAAGCAAAGACTTGTTTTTATTTTGCAAGTGAAAAAAACTGAAGCACAGGAAAAAGAGGCCTTCACAGCCAGTATTTAATTATTCTAATTCCGAGTTCAGGATCCTGCATAATCAAATGAGATGAATGAATCAAACAACATGGAACGTGAAGGCAATCATGGAATCCACGCTACGCCTAGAAATGGAGTCCTACGCACGAAAGCTCCCTCGGCATTCTGTAGGACCAAAATAGGCGCAGAGGTTCCAGAGCGTGCGCCGGCTGGCAGCGGAGAAGCCGGCCAAGGTGCGCCTCCATGCCAAGGAACCCAAAAAGGGCTCACCTCCCGCCCGCTCTCCGCGGCCTAGTCAGCAGACGGCAGAGCGGCGGTAGGACTGACAGGGCCGTGTACCAATCACCGAAAACACGGGAGACCGAAGGAGCCAATGAGGTCTGGGGAAGCCGTGCGGCGGAAGTCACGCCCCCAAACTGTCAAGCAAAGAGCTTGGCGAAAGGGGCCCGGATCGGGGGGAGGGGGCTCCCAGCGGCCCGAAGGAGGGAAGGCCGGCGGGCAAGAACAGCAGAGCGCAAGGGGGGACTTCTCACATTCAGCCGCGCTCGACCCCGCCTTGACCTAAGCGCCGCAACCCCAAGCCCGGCCCAAGAGGCTCGGGACTACGAGGGCGGTCCCAGCCGTCCGCGCTGGCGTCTGGGGATGCAGGCCTATCCCCAGTACCCACCCAGGCCAAGCCCGGTGGCCCGGAGCCTCACCTTGAGCTGAGAGCTGTCGGACACTGTTCACGAATTGCTCCAGGGCAGACGCCATATTTCCCCCCGGGCGGCCCGAGCAGCACCGGTCGCTCGCGCGGGAAAAGGCGACCGCTCTGAGAGGAGGGGCCGCGGCGATCCACCTGAGGGCCTCGGGAGCGGCGACGTCACTTCCGCCGGCTCAAGCACCGCGAGACCTCACCTACCTGGGACCCCGTTACTGTTTCCATGGAAACAGTTCCGCTACTTAGGGTAAACGGAAGTTACCTCCCTCTTCTTTCTTCCTTTTGTGTACTTGTGAAATCCCTCCCCGCGTTAGATAGGCATGGTGGCCAAAGAGGGGCCGTGTGTTTTCTCTTTTTTTTTTTTTTTTTTTTTTTTTTGAGTTGGAGTCTCTGTCACCCAGACTGGAGTGCAGTGGCCACTCCTGGCCACCGCAGCCTCGACCTGCTGGGCTCCTAGCCACCGAGCCCGGCAAGCGTGTGTTTTCCAGTCTGCATTTTGCTAGGAACGACCTTGCGCTTTTCCACCTAGACAGATTCTTTCACGAATCACGGCCTAAGCCTGGCTCGGTGGCTCAGCCTGTAATCCCGCGCCTTTGGGAGGCTGAGGTGAGTGGATTGCCTGAGCCCGCGGGTTCGAGACCCGCCTGGGCAACTTGGTGAGACCTCATCTCTACAATAAATCAAAAAATCAGCCGGGCGTGGTAGCGCGCACCTGTAGTTCCAGCTACTTGGAAGGCTGAGGCGGAAGGATCGCTGGAGCCCAGCAGGTCGAGGCTGCGGTGGCCGGGAGCGGTCACTACATTCCAGTCTGGGCGACAGAGTGAGACTCCAACTCAAAAAAAAAAAATCACGGCCTAATCCCACGTTTTCCACGAGGTTTTTCCCGTGAGGTAGACAAACACAGACTCGAGGCAGGCAGCCTGGGTTAAGATCCGTTTTCTATCACTTAGTAGCTGTGTGACTTTGAGCAAGTTACTTGGCTATCCTATGCATTGTTTTCCCCATCTGTAAAAATCTAACAATGCCTTCGTCCACATAAAACCCTTAGGGCCGCGCCTGGCATGTAGAACTGTATCTTCATTCAAGATGCATGTTGAATAAATCGCTTTTCCCATCTGGGATTGATCCTCCTTCACTTGACTCCAAAAGCTCTTTGTTCCTTTCATGTAGCCACTTCTACATTCACTATTACAGAAATGGGTCTCCATAGTCCATGCCATGTCCATTGCCCCTAATGGCATGGGGCCCCTTAAGGTCAATCAGGTCTTTTACTAAGCTCAATTCTATTTCAGAGCCCAGCATAGGATTCAGTAGGGACTGAGAAAATAGACATGAATTTTATTTTTATTTTTTTGAATTGGAGTCTCACTGTGTTGCCTAGGCTGGAGTGCAGTGGCAACACTTACGGCCACCACAGCCTCGACCTGCTGGGCTCAGGTGATCCTTCTGCCTCAGCCTTCCGAGTTGCTGGAACCACAGGCATGTGCCACCATGCCCGGCTGCTTTTTCTGATTTATTGTTGAAAAGAGGTCTCACCATGTTGCTCAGGCTGGTCTCAACCCCTTGATCTCAGGTAATCCTCTTGCCTCCACCTCCTAAAGTGCTGGGATTACAGCCATGAGCCACTACTCCTGGCTAATACACATGAATTTTAAAATGTCGTCCAAACTGGGCTCGGTGGCTCAGCCTGTAATCCCGTGCTTTGGGAGACTGAGGTGAGTGGATTGCCTGAGTCCACGGTTCAAGACCCACCTGGGCAACTTGGTGAGACCTCATCTCTACAATAAATCAAAAATTAACCGGGCGTGGTAGTGCACGCCTGTAGTTCCAGCTACTTGGAAGGCTGAGGCGGAAGGATCGCTGGAGCCCAGCAGGTCGAGGCTGCGGTGGCCGGGAGCAGCCACTGCACTCCAGTCTGAGTGACAGAGTGAGGGGTCCAACTCAAAAAAAAAAAAAAATGTCGTCCAACATATATTTACTGAGTACTTACAACCTGCTGGTCTAGACACTGATGGGTAAAAATAGTCTTGGTTCTTCTCTACTGCAGATGAGAACATAAAGACCCTAGAAGAAAGGGGTTAGTGCTATGAAGGTTGGAACATGGCTCTATAAAATCATGCCACTAAATTGAGGACTGAACTCTGATTTTTTTGGTTCCCTTGTCTAATTTCTAACTAAGGAGTCGGGGAGATTTTTTTTTTTAATTAATCTTCCATAATGCGGTTTAACTTTTCAGCCTGACTCTGACATAACAACACATAACAGAAAAAAGGAAAATACAGGTATTTAAAACCATGCAAAGCTGTCTTTTGGGGACTCTGGGCACTTTTTAAGACATCAACTTTCTCAAGTCTGCCACCTATGAGGCATCATCTACATATCAAGAAACTTGGAATTTTTCTAACCCCTTATCTCAGCTGATTTCAAAATTCTTAGGAGTGTCCCTGAGCCGACTCTTGTTCAAAAACCTACCTGGGGGTGGGGGAAAAATTCCTTAGATAGGAGTCTAACTCTTTTTTTTTTTTTTTTTAGTTGGAGTTTCACTCTGTCGCCCAGACTGGAGTGCAGTGGCCGCTCCCGGCCACCGCAGCCTCCACCTGCTGGGCTCCGGCGATCCTTCCGAGTAGCCGGAATTACAGGCATGCGCTACCATGCCCGGCTGATTTTTTGATTTATTGTAGAGATGAGGTCTCGCTGCCCAGGTGGGTCTCGAACCCGCAGGCTCAGGCAATCCACTCACCTCAGCCTCCCAAAGGCGCAGGATTACAGGCTGAGCCACCAAGCCCGGCAGTCTAACTCTTGATAATGATTGCCTGTCAGGAAATCTTTGAGTTCACCTATAACCTGCAAACACCCCACCCTCCTGGGCTAAACTTATGTAAATCTCATATACATTGATTTATGGTTGTCTGTAACTTCTGTGTTCTTAAAATGTATATAACCAAGCTACAGTGCAACTGCCGTGGGCACATTTTCTCAGGACCTCCTAGGTCTGGGTGTCACAGGCCTAGGTCACTCATATTTGGTTCGGAAAAACCATCTTAGGCCACAGTGAAAGAATTGCCTGAGCTCAGGGGTTCAAGACCAGCCTGGGAAACTTGGTGAGAACTCATCTCTACAATAAATCAAAAAATTAGCTGGGTGTGGTAGCACATGCCTGTAGTTCCAGCTACTTGGATGGCTGAGGCAGAAGGATCACTTGAGCCCAACAGGTCAAGGCAGGGGTAGCCATGAGCGTGTCACTGCACTCCAGCAGTGCAACACTGGAGTGGGCAACAGAGTAAGACTCCAACTCAAAAAAAAGAAAAAAAAGAAAAAACATCTTAAATATTTTATAGAATTTGGCATCTTTGTCAACAGAGGAAATAGGCCTAGTCTGAGAACAACAAGGGAGATTTTTAAGAAAATGGCACAAACTGATCTCTGAAGAAATATAATAAATTAATAAAGTAATGGGGAAAATTTTCTAAGAGAACAGCATGATGCTAAGACTGGTGGGAAGGAGCATGCTAGCTGAGACTGAGGAACTGGAAAAAGGTCAGTGGTTGGAGAGGAGTGGTGTGAGATGAGGCTGTAAGACAGGGGGGAGCATATTAGCTGGGTTGTCTTAAAGATACTGGGCTTTTTCCTGAGGAGAGTGGGAAGACAAAGCAAGCAGGTAGCATGACTGGACTTGCATTTTTAAAAGATTGATCTGAAGCCGGGCTCGATGGCTCAGCCTGTAATCCCGCGCCTTTGGGAGGCTGAGGTGAGTGGATTGTCTGAACCCGCGGGTTCGAGACCCGCCTGGGCAAGGAGACCTCATCTCTACAATAAATCAAAAAATCAAGCCGGGCTCGGTGGCTCAGCCTGTAATCCCGCGCCTTTGGGAGGCTGAGGTGAGTGGATTGCCCGTGGGTTCGAGACCCGCCTGGGCAGCGAGACCTCATCTCTACAATAAATCAAAAAAATCAGCGGGGCATGGTAGCGCGCGCCTGTAATTCCGGCTACTCGGAAGGCTGAGGCGGAAGGATCACCGGAGCCCAGCAGGTCGAGGCTGCGGTGGCCGGGAGCAGCCACTGCACTCCAGTCTGGGTGACAGAGGGAGACTCCAACTCAAAAAAAAAAGATTGATTTGGCTTATTAACCACAAAGTGACTGAAAAAGATCTCAATTTATTGAGATTTATTTATCCAAGAGTGAAGATGCACCCAGGAAAAATATGCAAGACACAGGAGCATCTGTGACCTGTGCTTTTTCCAAAGGAAATAGCACAGGAAATAAAGGGAGGGAGACTAGGCAGTGAGACAAATGGTTACATTTTTGTGAGACTCATTATAAATCTACATTTTACATATGAAAAGAAGAAATAGAGGAAAAAGTCAATTACACAGTGTCCTGTGCTCAGTTTACATTTTACATAAGATAAAGTTAAAATGTTAAAAGCAATGTGGGAGTAGAGGAAAAAGTCAACTATGTTTTCATCTCATGGTAGACGGGAGGAATGATTTCTGGTTTTGTTCTTCTTGTCCAGTGAAGATAATCTGGTAATTGACATTGTCAGGATGAGTCTCAACAGAACTCAGTTTTAGGGCTAATTTGTAGGGGCTATATATATAACTAACTCTAAAGATTTTTGAATTGTCAAGGAATTTCCTTGTGAGCAATTTGTGAGGGAGATCATCTGGGGAGGTATGTGGCCCTCTGTTGTGGCAACCTGGCTTATGAATGTGGCTATGACGCAAGGTTGTGAAATTACAGCTATCTGTTTGGGAACAGTAGGAAAGCAGTAACTCAGTTCCTAAGCTTAACTTTGGCACTGTGAGTTTAGCATCCCAAGATTCTATTTTCTTTCACAGGCTTCATGTGGATAACCTTATTTGTATGCTTGCCCATCTATAAGAAACAATCCAGACACTCTCAAACTTCAGTGAGCATCAGAATTACCTACAGGAGCCGGGCTCCGTGGCTCAGCCTGTAATCCCGCGCCTTGGGAGGCTGAGGTGATTGGATCGCCTGAGCCCGTGGGTTCAAGACCCACCTGGGCAACTTGGTGAGACCTCATCTCTACAATAAATCAAAAAATTAGGCAGGCGTGATAGCGCGCGCCTGTAGTTCCAGCTATTTGGAAGGCTGAGGTGGAAGGATCGCCGGAGCCCGGCAGGTCAAGGCTGCGGTGGCCGGGAATGGCCACTGCACTCCAGTCTGGACGACAGAGTGAGACTCCAACTCAAAAAAAAAAAAAAGTAGAGATGGAAATAAATTTGTGAATTTGAGACTTGTTTAGATGCATGACTTTAACTTGTACTCTAAGATGGGAATGTTCCTGAATGCTCTGTGGGAGCAGTTGGTCCTCAATCTTTGACCTCTTGCAGCACATAGGACAGATATTTTGACTTACGGGACATATTTCCATGGATATACATGGATTTTAATGAAAGTAAAAAAAATGTTGCAGAGAAATCAAGCACTACAATTATTCAAAATAGCCACAGCTACTAATAATACTTTAAAATTTGTTGTCTTTTGTGTTGCAGATTGTGATATCTGCTCTAGGAGTATGACTCTGAAACCAGCACCATCAGCATCACCTGGGAACATCTTAGAGATGCAGATTCTTGGAACCCATTGTAGACTTCCTGTATCAGAAGCTCAGAAGGTGGTTCCTAGCAACTGAGTATAACAAGCCCTGCAGGTAATTCTGATGCTATAAGAGGTGATGAATTGTATGGAACCTGTGTGAAGCCTTATATATTAAGTGTGATGAATTATGTGAAATGTAATAAAACTATAACCTCATATATTAAGTATACTGAAACTGTGTGCTGTGACCTCTCCCCTAAAACTTAGTAATTCTTGGAAACCCTGGAAAGAACGCCCAACTTGGAAACCCCAAGTGGCTATGTTAGATAAGTTAACCAGCTTTTTCTGCTTCTGTAACCACCGCTGGCAGTGTGTGAGTGTTGTGCGATAAGCCCCTTTCAAATTCTGGGAGGTTTTTTCTCTGTTTTAATTGTGGCGGGCAAGCTCCTCTTCTGGCGGGCTTTGTGTTGTTTGAATTTGAATTATAACGGCCTTGTGGATTAGGCGGGCTTTTGCATATTTAAGAAAGGCCAGGCCGGCTCGGTGGCTCAGCCTGTAATCCCAGCACTTTGGGAGGCCTAGGTGAGTGGATTGCCTGAGCCCACGGGTTCGAGACCCGCCTGGGCAACTTGGCAAGACCTCATCTCTACAATAAATAAAAAAATCAGCCGGCGTGGTAGCGCACGCCTGTAGTTCCGGCTACTTGGAAGGCTGAGGCGGAAGGATCACTGGAGCCCAGCAGGTCGAGGCTGCGGTGGCTGGGAGCGGCCACTGCACTCCAGTCTGGGTGACAGAGTGAGACTCCAACTCAAAAAAAAAAAAAAAGAAAAGAAAAGAAAAGAAAGGCCTCAGCCACAGTGTGGGGCCCTCACCTAGAGACTCGTGAGTCTGGTGGGTGGCCCTGGCCAGTCGAACCTGGCTAATAAGTTAATAAACCTCTCTCTTGGTAAATTGTGTGTCAGCTCCGTGAATCAAACGTTCTGACCCCACATCAATGCTCACTAAAGTTTGAGAGTGTCTGGATTGTGTCTTATAGATGGGCAAGCATACAAATTACACTCATTTCAAAACAGCTAAAAGTAATTCCACTCTTCTCTCTTCCTCTAAAGAATAAAGTGTCCAGACCAGGCAAGGTTGCTCACCTCTATAATCCTAGCATTTTGGGAGTCTAAGGTGGGAGAATTGCTTGAGGACAGGAGTTGGAGACCAGCCTGGGTAACATAGCAAGACCTCGTCTTTATATATCAATTTTTATTATTTTATTTTGAGTTGGACTCTCACCCTGTCACCCAGGCTGGAGTGCAGCGGCACGTTCACAGCCACTGTATCCTGGACCTACAGGGCTCAGGTGATCCTTCCACCTCAGCCTTCCAAGTAGTGGAACTACAGGCGCGTACCACCATGCCCAGCTATTTTTATTTTATGTTATTCATTGTAGAGATGAGATCTAGCCATGTTGCCCAGGCTGGTCTCAAACCCCTGGGTTCAGGCAGTCCTCTCACCTTCGCCTCCCAAAGTGCTGGGATTATAGATGTGAGCCACCGTCCCCAGTTATGTATCAATTTTTTAAAAAGAATAAAGTGGCCAAAAGAGATGTGATTATAGGAATAACCTTGAATATATTCTAACTTGTATTTTTTTTAAGCCAGTCATTTGTAAAACCTAGCAGTTATTGAGATACACTTCACAACAAAAGGTGACACGGCAGTGGGTGGGGATGATACCTTGAATCATTTTTATTTTATCCTTTGAACACACATTTACTTTGTGTCAAATATGTTTTTAAGCCCTTTACAAGATGCTGAGGATATATCTGTAATTCAAGACAAAAAATCCTGACTGACATGAAGTTCTGGTTGGGGAAGTAAGACAATAAGCAAAAAAAGTAACAAAATAATTTCAGTTAGTAATATGTGTTATAAAGATAATTACACATGAGATGGGGTATGGGAAAGTCAGTAAATGCTTCTTTTAGACCTGGGGGATGAGAAGGAGACAGTTATGAGAGATGTGGGACCAGAAAATTTGAGACTGAGGAACATGCATGGCAGGCAAAAGTCTTAAGACCCAAGCAAGCTTGGTGTCTTTCAGGAAAAGAAAAAAATAACAGAGGAGCTAAAATATATATATATATATATATACAGGCAGGTATATATATATATATATATACAGGCAGGTATATATATATATATATATACAGGCAGGCGCCACTACACCCAGCTAAAGCTCTGGCAAATATATATATATATATATATATATATTTTTTTTTTTTTTTTTAAATTGTAGAGACGAGGTCTCACCAAGTTGCCTAGACTGATCTTGAAGCCCTGGTCAGACATTTCTCTTGCCTCCACCTCCCAAAGTGCTGGGATTACAGGCATGAGCCACTGCGTCCAACCTGGTCCAGCTTTTTAAATGTAAAGCATTTTCAACTCCAGTAATGTTTGTAAATTATCACTGGAATATCTTCACCAACTGATGACTTGAAAAAAGATATATATATCAATTTTTATTTTTATTTTTATTTTGAATCGGAGTCTCACTCTGTCACCCAGGCTGGAGTGCAGTGGCACTCTCATGGCCACTGCAGCCTCTGCCTGCTGGGCTCAGGTGATAATAAGGGGGAGGGACACTGTTGTAAACGCTTTCCACACACTTTGTTTCTATTTGGAGATAATGTGGCTTCCAGGGAACCTGACTTGGAGGTCTGAGGCTGTAATGTGCGTGACACCACCTCACTTTTCACCACCATCCCCCTCAGACCACAAGGAACATGTGGCTTGAGCTGATCCAATCAAGGGGAAGCATGACCACCTTGACCACATTGCTCCTGAAGGAAACAAGTTTTAGGATGAAGCTCATATCCCAAAACACAGAAAAGAGAGACAGAAATAAACAAGTCTGATGACATCACTGAGTCACTGGATCCAGTCTTAACATGAAGCAGCCCTACCTTTGGATATCCTGGTCAAAAATTGTAAACCAACAAATTCCATTTGTTGTTGAAGCTTGTATCCTCTAAGTCTGTATTGCGTTTTGTCTCCTTGTAGCTGAAAGGCCCTGAGAGCAATTTAAAGGCATTGTCCTTCTAGGCAGGTGCTAGCGTGAGAGTCATCCAGGATATTTATAAACATTCCATTTATTTTCCCACTTGGAAGACTGAAGTGGAAGGATCTCCTGAGCCCAGCAGGTCAAGCCTACATTGGCCGTGTGTGTACCACTGCATGCCAGCCTCAGCGACAGAGGGAGACTCCAACTCAAATAAATAAATAATAAACAAATTTGCAAAGTGAAAGAAATTATTAAAAGAATGAAAAGATAGCCGGGCTTGGTGGCTCAGCCTGTAATCCCGCGCTTTGGGAGGCTGAGGTGAGTGGATTATCTGAGTCCGCGGGTTCGAGACCCTCCTGGGCAACTTGGCGAGACCTCACCTCTACAATAAATCAAAAAATCAGCCAGGCATGGTAGCGCGCACCTGTAGTTCCAGCTACTTGGAAGGCTGAGGCAGAAGGATTGCTGGAGCCCAACAGATCAAGGCTGCAGTGGCCAGGAGCAGCCACTGCACTCCAGTCTGGGTGACAGAGTGAGACTCCTACTCAAAAAAAAAAAAAAAAAGCTGGGCTTGGTGGCTCAGCCTGTAATCCCACGCCTTTGTGAGACTGAGGTGAGTGGATTGCCTGAGCCCACGGGTTCGAGACCCACCTGGGCAGCGAAACCTCATCTCTACAATAAATCAAAAAATCAGGCGGGCGTGGTAGCGCATGCCTGTAATTCCGGCTACTCGGAAGGCTGAGGAGGAAGGATCGCTGGAGCCCAGCAGGCAAGGCTGTGTGTGGCCGGGAGCGGCCACTGCACTCCGGTCTGGGCAACAGAGTGAGACTCCAACTCAAAAAAAAAAAAAAAGAATGAAAAGACAAAACTGAGAGAAAATACTTGCAAATTACACATGACAAATAACCTATATTCAGAATATTTCAAGAACTCCTAAAATACAGCAGTAAGAAAACAAGCAGCCTAATAAAAAATGTTCCCCAATAAATTAAATAGAAACCTCAACAAAGAAGACATAGGGATGGTAGCCGAGTGCAGTGGCTCACACCTATAATCCCAGCACTTTGGGAGGCAGAGGCAAGAGAACTGCCTGAGCTCAGGGATTTGAGACCAGCCTGGGCAACTTGGTGAGACCTCCTCTCTACAATAAATCAGAAAATTAGCTGGGTGTGGGGACGTGCGCCTGTGGTCCCAGGTACTTGGGAGGCTGAGGTAGAGGATCGCCTGAGTCCAGCAGGTCGAGGCTGCGGTGGCCATGAGCATTCTACTGCACTCCAGCCTTAGTGACAGAGTGAGGTTCCAACTCAAAAAAAAGGAAGACATAGGGATCGTAAGTGAATAAGCACATGAAAATATGCTCAGCATCACTAGCCTTTAGGAAAATGCATATTCCAACCACAGTATATTCTTTGGGAGGCCAACACTTGAGACCAGCCTGGGCAACATAGTGAGACCTCATCTCTGTAAAAAAAAATGCAAACAATTAGCCAAGCGTGGTGGTGCATGTCTGTAGTCCCAGCTACTCACTACCATGCCCAGCTATACTTTGTTTTTTTGGTTTTTTTTTTTTGAGTTTGAATCTCAATCTGTTTCCCAGGCTGGAGTGCAGTGGCACACTCACAGCCACTCCAGTATCGACCTGCTGGGCTCTGGCAATCCCTCTGCCTCAGCCTTCCAAGTGACTGGAACTACAGGTACACACTACCACGCCCAGCTAATTTTTGTGGATGTATGTTTTCAATGTGTTTGAAAAATACTTAGAAATGGAATTGCCAAGCCATATGCTAATTCTATGTTTAACTTTTTAAGGAACTGTCAAACTATTATCCAAAGCAGTTGTACTAGTTTATATGCCTACCAGTAAAGCATGAGATTTCTTGTTGCTTGACATTCTTGCTTACATTTGGTATTGTTGGTCTTTTATTTTTTTATTTTCTTTTGAGTTGGAGTTTCACTCTGTCACCCAGACTGGAGTGCAGTGACCACTCCCGGCCACCGCAGCCTCGACCTGCTGGGCTCCGGCAATCCTTCCGCCTCAGCCTTCCAAGTAGCCGGAACTACAGGCATGTGCCACCATGCCTGGCTGATTTTTTGATTTATTGTAGAGATGAGGTCTCGCTGCCCAGGCAGGTCTCGAACCCGTGGACTCAGGCAATCCACTCACCTCAGCCTCCCAAAGGTGCAGGATTACAGGCTGAGCCACTGAGCCCAGCTGTTGGTCTTTTAAATTTTAGTTGTTCTGGTAGATGCTATTGTTATTTCATTGTGGTTTTGATTGGCATTTTCTTTTTTTTTTTTTTAGTTGGAGTCTCACTCTGTCACCCAGGCTGTATGTAGTGCAGTGGCACACTCACAGCCACCCCAGCTTCAACTTGCTGGGCTCCAGTGATCCTTACACCTCAGCCTTCCAAGTAGCCGGAACTACAGGTGCACACTACCATGCTCAGCTAATTTTTGATTTATTGTAGAGATGAGGTCTCGCCAAGTTGCCCAGGCTGGTCTCAAACCTGCAGGCTCAGGCAATACACTCACCTTGGCCTCCCAAAGTGCTGGGATTATAGGCTGAACTACCAAACCTGGACTGGCATTTTCTTAATGACTAATAATGTTCTGCATCCTTGCATGTGCTTATTGGCCATATCTTCTTTGTATCTATATCCATTTTTAAATTTAAATAAATTTTTAAATTGAGTTAATTGTGTTTTTATTGTTTAGTTGTAAGTGTTCTTTTTTTTTTTTTGAGTTGGAGTCTCACTCTGTCACCAGACTGGAGTGCAGTGGCCACTCCCAGCCACTGCAGTCTCGACCTGCTGGGCTCCGGCGATCCTTCCGCCTCAGCCTTCCAAGTAGATGGAACTACAGGCGCGTGTACCACAGCCCGGCTAATTTCTGATTTTATTGTAGAGATGAGTTCTCACCAAGTTGCCCGGGCTGGTCTCAAACCTGTGGGCTCAGGCAATCCACTTGCCTCAGCCTCCCAAAGCACTGGGATTACAGGCTGAGCCACCGAGCCTGGTCACAAACGAGGACATTAAAAAAAATTTTTTTTTTTGAGTTGGAGTCTCACTCTGTCGCCCAGACTGGAGTGCAGTGGCTGCTCCCGGCCACCGCAGCCTCGACCTGCTGGGCTCTGGCGATTCTTCCGCCTCAGCCTTCCGAGTAGCTGGAATTACAGGCATGTGCTAGCATGCCCAGCTGATTTTTTGATTTATTGTAGAGATGAGGTCTCGCCAAGTTGCCCAGGCGGGTCTCGAACCCGCGGGCTCAGGCAATCCATTCACCTCAGCCTCCCAAAGCGTGGGATTACAGGCTGAGCCACCGAGCCTGGCTAAATGAGGACATTTAATCCAAGATGTTTAGATCAGAGCACCTTCCTGCAAAGTCATTTCTGCAAGGAGACCGTTTCATAGAACCTGGCATGTAAGAGACATTCAGTGAAGGGCAGATATAATTATGAACATTGTGGTCATCAGAGTCGGAAGTCTGGATTTGAATCCAGTTCTTTTTTTTTTTTTGAGTTGGAGTCTCACTCTGTCACCCAGACTGGAGTGTCGCTTCCGGCCACCGCAGCCTCCACCTGCTGGCCTCCGGCGATCCTTCCCCCTCAGCCTTTCCCAAGTAGCTGGAACTACAGGGTGCGTACCCGCCCAGCTTTTTTTTGATTTATTGTAGAGATGAGGTCTCACCAAGTTGCCCAGGTGGGTCTCGAACCCGCGGGCTCAGGCAATCCACTCACCTCAGCCTCCAAGGCGCGGGATTACAGGCTGAGCCACCTAGCCCGGCTTGAATCCAGTTCTAACCCTTGTCAGTGTATTAGTTATCTACTGATGTGTAAAAATTACTCCAAAACTAAAAGCCTAAAGCAACAAACATTTATTATCTCACCTAGTTTCTGAGTTATGCATCTGAGAGCAGGTTAGTTGGGTGATTGGGTGGTTCTGAGCCAGGGTGTATTAAGATGACAGTAGGCCAGATTCGATGGCTCAGCCTGTAATCCCAGCACTTTGGGAGGCCGAGGCAAGTGGATTTCCTGAGCCCATGGGTTCGAGACCAGACTGGGCAACTTGGCACGACCTTGTCTCTACAATAAATCAAAAATTAGACAGGCATGGTAGTGAGCACCTGTAGTTCCAGCTACTTGGAAGGCTGAGGCAGAAGGATCGCTGGAGTTCAGCAGGTCAACGCTGGGGTGGCCGTGAGTGTGCCACTGCATCCAGCCTGCATGACACAGTGAGTCTTCAACTCAAAAAAAAAAAAAAAAAAAATAGATGTCAGTCAAAGCTGCAGGCATCTGAAAGCTGGGTCAATGCTGGAGGGACTGCTTCCAAGATGCACATTCACTGGCTATTGTTTGAAGGTCTCAGTTTCTCTCTGGTTGTTTGCAGGAGGCCTGAGTTCCTCACTGTGGGGACCTTTTCTTTATATGACTACTTGAGTCATATATGGCAGGATTGGAGAGAGAGAGAGAAAGCCATAATACCTTTCATAATTTATTCTTGGAAGTCACACAATACTACTTCTACCATATTCTTTTTTTTTTCCTTATAGACAGGGTCTCACTTTGTTGCCCAGGCTGGAGTGTAGTGGCATGATTTCAGCTCATTGCAGCCTTGAACTCCTGGACTCAGATGATCCTCCCACATCAGCCTCTTAAGTAGCTAGGACTACAGAGGGGACGTCACCACACCCAGTTAATTGTTTTTTTATTTTCTGTAAAGATGGGCTCTTACTATGTTGTACAGACTGTTCTCAAACTCCCAGCTTTAAGTGATCCTTCCACCTTAGTCTCCTAAAGCCCTGGGATTATAGGCATGAGCCACCGACCTGGCCCATCATATTCTATTTGTTAGAAGAGAATAACTAAATCCAGCCCACACTCAGGGGGACAGAAATTAAACTCCACCTCTCAGAGAGAGGAGTATCAAAATTATTTATTTAAAATGACCACACCAAGAGGCAAGCTGTTAATTTCTCTTTGTCTGAGTTTTTTATCTTTAAATGGGTTAACAATAAATAATATTCTTTATTGCAATTTTGTGGGGATTCAGACAGTTCACATAGGTCCTAGGTGGTGCCTGACACACAGTAGGCATCCGTATATATTGGTTATGATTAGTAATTGTTATCAGCTTTGTCAAACATGGGCCAGTCTGTTGTCTCTTGGCCTCAGTGTTCTCACCTGCATCTCATTAGATTAATAATATCTGCTTGGCTTAAGGTACTCAAAAGCTATTTGTTGAATACAAGACTGAATGAATTTATTGAACACGTACTATATACCAGGCACTAGAGATAGATCAGTGAACAAACTAGACAATGTTCTTACCCTCATGGAACTTACAATAAAGCGAGAAGACAAAGAAAAAAAATCTACAAGTAAACAAAAAATTGTTTAGAACTGGTAAGAAAATGAACCATGGTGATGCATGCAAAATAGAACCCAATGAGATACCACTGGTGATGCGTGCAAAATAGAATACAATGAGATACCACTGTACACCTATCAATCGACTAAAATTCAAAAGATTGACAACATCAAATTTGGTGAGTATGTGAAGCAAACAGAACTCCCATCCATTGCTTGTAGGAGTGTAAAATAGCACAACCACTTTGGAAAAAAAAGTCTGGCAGTTTCTTAGAAGACTAAAGAAATAGCTGTTTTGTGACGCGACAATCCTACTCAAGAAAAAAAAATACAGCGATACAAAACTTATATGAATGTTCACAATAGCTTTATGCCTAATAGCCCCAAACTGGAAATGGCCCAATGTCTATCAATAGAAGAATGGACAAACTGAGGTATATTCATGAGGTGAAATAGAACTTAGCAATAAAAGAAACCAGCCTCTGAAATGACATCAAGATGACTTTCAAAAATATTATGCTGAGTGATAGAAGCCAGGCACAAAAAGGTACATAGTGTTATTCAATTTATAGTTCTAGAATAGAAGGGGCCCTAGGCAATGGACAGGACAGAGCTTTCTGGGGAGATGGATATGATGTCCTATATCCGCATTGTTTGATACGCTGACCACTAGCTCTGGGAGTTATTTACGTTTAAATGATTTACAATTAAATAAAGTGAAAATTGATTTATCACTAGTAGTAGCCACATTTGAAACACTCAGTAGCCACATGGACGGTGCAGATGATTTCCATTCCTGCAAATAGTTCCAGGAGTGGCTCTGGTCTGTATCTCCCTAGGGTGTGGGTTACACGGTTGAATACATTGGTCAAAATTCATGGAATGGTAAAGTTAAGATTTGTGCATTTCACTTGTAAAATTTACCCTTGAATATATTGAACTCATATAAAGCTACCTAGGCTGCAGTGCTTAGGGCGAAGTGTACTGATGTCTACAGCTTACTTTGAAAAGCATCAAAGATAAAGATGAGCTGATGGATAGGTAGAGGGTTGGACTGATGCACTGATATGTGTTGAAGCAAACACAAGGGGGGACCTAAAGAAAACCAGAAGTATCTTTTGGAGGGCAGGCCCCTTGTAGTACACAAGCTTCCTCTGCCAAGTAAGTATTCTAGGAACTCATCAGCATCAGTATACCAGTTAGTGTTGTGAAAGACTGTGTTTGGCTTTAGTGAAAATTTTTTTGCAGATTCTTTCAATGCATTGGCACATTTCATGATGGATGATTTTCTGGGCGCACCTGCCCATACCATGCTGAGTGTTCAGCAGTTTTGACCAAAAATGACATGACTCCAGTGCTCCACACTCCCTAATTACCCAATTTTGCCCCAAACAGCTATTTTTTTTGTTTGTCTGTTTCCAAGGATGAAATAAGTCCTCAAAGGGAAACATTTTGCCAATGTGGAAGAGATGAAACAAAAAACTGCAGAAGCACTAAAAGGCATCTTAATTGACGAGTTCAAAGCTGTTGAGAGGTGGGAAAAGCATCCTTGATAGGTGTATTGCATCAAATGGATGCAATACACCTACTTTGTGTACTTTGAAGGTGACTGAAGTTTAAACATGTAAGAATAAATACACAATTTTTTTTTTGAGTTGGAGTCTCACTGTCGCCCAGGCTGGAGTGCTGTGGCACACTCATAGGCCACCCCAGTGTCGACCTGCTGGGTTCCGGCGATCCTTCTGCCTCAGCCTTCCAAATAGCCGGAACTACAGGTGCGTGCTACCATGCCTGGCTAATTTTTAAATTTATTGTAGAGACAATGTCTCGCCAAGTCGCCCGGGCTGGTCTCGAACCTGACTTAGGCAATACACTCGCCTTGGCCTCCCAAAGTGCTGGGATTACAGACTGAGCCACCGAGCCCGGCCAATACACGATTTTTTATAAATAAATTCTGGGTTTTTTGAGTTCTCTTATGTATAGCAAACTGTTGACTACAGAGACGAGGTGGTGGGGGTATGAATCTATATTGCACAATTCTCTCAACTTTTCTATATGTTTGAAACTTTTCATCAACAAATTATGGAGGAAACTGTTGGAGACCACTGCCCTGCTTGAACTCTGCTGAAAACATACTTGGCGTCCATGCAAAGTCACCAGTCAAGAAAGCCTATAAAATGGCAAAGCCAGATAGGCATGTATGCTGAGGCAAGTTCTAAAAGTGCAGTGTCTGTTGTGTTGGATTAGATAAAAAGTTATACGTTGTCTTGCAAGCAGCTGTACGATATCCTGTAAACAGTCACGCTTTATTGCAAAAGCGTTTTAAGAACAAAACAGGGAGTTTTCCTTGCACTGCCTGTTCTTTGTCCTTGAAGCCTTACTTAACTATGCCATTCTGTACTAATAAAAATCTGATGGGTAAGAAACTTGGGGCCTTTGTTCTGTGAGACAAAGTGCCCCCTGATCCCCCACTTTCTAACCTAAGAAGTGTCTAGTGAATTGTGTTACTCCTCTTTCAGGATCTTTTACCACCCAGCCATGCAGGATGCAGCAGGAAACCACGATGATGCAACAAAAGAATGAATATCCAGGTGGAGAAGCTCAGTGGGAAATCCTAGTGGGGGGCGTCAGAGAATCACTGGAAAGGTTATTGCAGGGATCACATTCATTCATTCGCTCACACATCCGGGATGCAAGGATGAATCAGAGCTGGACTATGCCCTCGAATCCAGGAGACACCATGAGAGTACCCAGTTGTGCCTGAGACCCTACTGTGTGCCTGACTGGGGAATGGGTCTGGGTGAGCCCAAGCTGTGCCTCACTGCTGGCCACCCCTCTGACCTCAGTTTGGGCCACCTAACCTTTCCTAACCACCACGGAGCACAGAGAGAACACCCAGTATTTGTGTTCTCATTGGCTCTCCCCCCTCTAGAGCCCTCACTCCCTGCCTTAGGCCTTTGAGCTTGCTGCCCTCACCAATGGAGTCACATGTCTCTGTTTCTAGCATGCTCCTCATCCTGTCTCTGCTCCAGCATCACCCCCTAGGAGAGGCCTTTCCAGCCCACTTCCGTCAATCCCTCTACCCCTCCATTATTCCATCACTGTGCTCTTTTATTTTTTATTTTATTTGATAATTTTTTTGATTTATTGTAGAGATGAGGTCTCACCAAGTTGCCCAGGCTGGTCTCGAACCTGTGAGTTCAGGCAATCCCCTCACCTCAGCCTCCCAAAATGCTGGAATTACAGACTTGAGCTACTGCGCTGGGTCTGCTCTTTTATTTATTTATTTATTTGAGTTGGAGTCTCACTCTGTCACCCCCAGACTGGAGTGCAGTGGCCGCTCCCGGCCACTGTAGCCTCGACTTGCTGGGCTCCGGCGATCCTTCCGCCTCAGCTGGAACTACAGGCGTGCACTACCACGCCCAGCTAATTTTTTATTTTATTGTAGAGATGAGGTCTCACCAAGTTGCCCAGGCAGGTCTCGAACCCGCGGGCTCAGGCAATCCACTCACCTCAGCCTCCCAAAGTGCTGGGATTACAGGCTGAGCCACCGAGCCCGGCTATAAATCGCCAGTTTTACTAAGGTTGCGGCATGCTCGCACCCATTTGTTCTATCAGTCTCTACCAGACCCTTGCTGGAAAGCAGAGAGGCCTTCAGAGCGCACATCACCCTGTTTTGGTTCCTCCATCCTATTTATTGTCTGTCTCTCCTTTTAAAACCTAAGTTCCTTGACCAGGCTCGGAGGCTCAAGCCTGTCATCCCAGCACTCTGGGAGGCCGAGGCGAGTGGACTGCCTGAGCCCGCGGGTTCAAGACCAGCCCGGGCAACTTCGTGAGACCTCAGCTCTACAATAAATAGAAAACTTGCCGGGCGTGATAGCACGCGCCTGTAGTTCTGGCTACTTGGAAGGCTGAGGCGGAGGGATCGCCAGAGCCCGGCTGGTCGACGCTGGGGTGGCCGTGAGCGAGCCACGGCACTCCAGCCTGGGCGACAGAGTGAGACTCCAACTCAAAAACACAAAAGCCAAAAATCCCTAAATTCCAGGGTGGCTAGAATCCCCTCTGCTTTGCTCACAGGTCACCACGGTGAGTGCTTCGCACATTCCTAGAGAGGCGGGCCTGCTCCCGCGGCCTGCACTCATCCTCCATCCGCCGCCGTGCCGAGCAGGAGGGAGCCCGGGCCCGGGGTCCAGGGAGACGATGCGGGCGGGGAGCCGGGGCGCGTGTGACGCCCCCGGCCTCCAGCGCCCACGCGGTCCTCGAAGCCCCGCCCGGGCCCCGCCCCCGCCGGGCGCCTGCCCCTTTAAGGCCGGCGCGGCCGTGCGCCGTGCGGGGCGCGCGCGCCGGGGCCGCGCGCGGGGGCCGGAGCCGGAGCCTGGGGCGCTCCTCCGCGGCGGGCATGGCCCAGGGTCCCGCGCCCGCGCCCGCGCCCGGCTGCCGCCAGCGGCGATGATCCGGCCCTGCGGCTGGTGCGCGCGGCAGCTCCGCGGCGCCGCGGGGCCCTGGGGGCGGCGCGGGCCGGCGGGCCGGAGCGGCCGGGCCCTGCGGGTGCTGGTGGACATGGACGGCGTGCTGGCCGACTTCGAGGGCGGCTTCCTCAGGAAGTTCCGCGCGCGCTTCCCCGACCAGCCCTTCATCGCGCTGGAGGACCGGCGCGGCTTCTGGGTGTCGGAGCAGTACGGCCGCCTGCGGCCCGGGCTGAGCGTGAGCATCCCCCGCCCGCCCCCGCCGGCCCCCCTCCCGCCCGCCCGCGCCCCCTGGCGGCGGGGAAGTGAAGCCGCCCGCCGACCTGGGCCCCGAGCACCCCCCGGCGGGCTTGGGGCCCGGCCGCCCCCGTGACCTTGGACGGGTCGCCGCCCTAGCCTCGGCCGGCCCTCCGGTCACACAGGGTCCGGGGGCGACGGCGCACGGGGGGAGCAGCCCTGCGCTCCGTGTCTGCTGGCTGCCGTCGAGGGCTACCACCAACACAGGAGAGTACGAAGTGTAGCATACCTGACTCTCCATCTTCAGCTGACCTTTTTATTTTGGTGTACTTGGCCGCAAGTCGTTTGTTAAGTTTTAGAAAATAAACCGTACAAGTTGGGTCCTCCTTCACCACTACCGCGGTCACACTCCCATTTCTTCCCAAGAATTTGATGGGTGTCTTTACCATTCTTTTTTTTTTTTTTTTTTGTCCTTTTCCGGTGGTCGTTGAGGCCCAGAAAGATTGAGTGACTTTCTGGGCATCACACTGTGAGTTAGAGGTCAAGGTTGGGTGGGGTCCACCTCTTGACTTGTCCGGCATCCAGTACTGGCCCTGCTGAACACCTGAGATCACCGTCTCCTCACCCCCTACCCCCAACTCCAGCTGTGCTCTGTTCTCTGAGTCCAGGAAGGACAGGGAAAATATCCAGGGAGGAAGACGTACAGGCACCTTGGTTTGTAAATTGCAAATACTTTGTGATAGGAAGAGGGGACTTTGCAGTGTACAGACTTAAGGCATCTCTCGATTGGCCACCTAGGGTCATTGCCAGAGGATTTGATGAGAAGGAAGAGGAAGATATTTGAGCCTATTTTGTAACCACAAGTTCACTGCATCCTCTCTTTGAGGAAGACAATTTCCGTTTTGCAAATGAAGAAACTTGCCCCAAGTCACATGCTCATAAGGGACTTAGTTAGGATTCAAACCCAAATCATCTGCTTCTCAAGCACATTTAGCTTTCCCCACCCAGGAGTCCCGTTCTGCTCTCACTAACAAGGGGCGTTTCTTCTGACTTCAAAAAGGCGCCTCACCAAGATTGTGGCTTGTTGAGGGATAGGCGTTAAGAAAGGAAGCCTAGTGCTCTCTTGTCTTCATCAACAGCAGGCACTGCAGAGGTGACTTTCACAGAGCCCAGTACGCTGACCTCTCCCAGCATATTGAAAATACATGAAAAATGTTCAGTTGGGGAAAAAAAATCTCTACTCATGTCTGCAGCCTCCAGAATAGACTCCACCGCACTGTGTGTGTGTGTTCACTTATAGACTGTGCACAGTGTTGGAAGTCTGGGCACCTTATTTTCTCCCAGGAGAAACTGAGCCCAGCCCTCAGCTCTGCAAAGTGCAGTGGCTTTTCCAGGCCTTTGTACAGATATGCAGCCTATGTACATGCCGAGTTACAGTTTTCCAAGTACAGGGCAATGGGACAGAGCTCACAGAGCAGTAAGAGGGGTGCTCTGGGAGTAACCTACTGGTGTCTTCTATTTCCCTGCCCGAGGCACAGCTCACTGCACAACATCCCTGGGTCTCCCCTTGACCGAGTTTGCCCAGTATCTGTGATTGAAACAAAACAACTCCACTTTTTTTTTTGAGTTGGAGTCTCACTCTGTCACCCAGACTGGAGTGCAGTGGCCGGCCACTGTAGCCTTGACCTGCTGGGCCCTGGTGATCCTTCTGCCTCAGCCTTCCAAGTAGCCGGAATTACAGGCATGCGCTACCACGCCCGGCTGATTTTTTGATTTATTGTAGAGATGAAGTCTCGCTGCCCAGGCGGGTCTCGAACCCGTGGGCTCAAGCAATCCACTCACCTCAGCCTCCCAAAGGCGCGGGATTACAGGCTGAGCCACTGAGCCCAGCTAACTCCACTTATTGATGTAGGTATTTCTACTTTACAAAATTCTGCTGTCTGATTCCCTTTGATTTTCACATTACTCTGGGAGGTAAGCAGGTGGAATGGGGAAAGCAAGCTCATTTTAACTGACTTGGAATCTTAAACTGTAAGGATGGATAGACCGAGCCCAGAGAGTTGGAAGTGCTTTGACCAGGGTTTCACAGCAAGTTAGTGTCAGGAAGGGAAGGTGTGCTGAGAAGCTGGCATTACGTACAAGGCTCCATGCCAGGTGCTGTGTATCTGTATAACCTCACAATGACCCTCTGAGGAAGGGATGGACTCCTGTCTTTAATTTCTAGATAAGGAGAGAGGCTCATTGAGGTGAGGTGGTGAACCCAGGGTCACACAGCAAGGGCCAGGACTTTCTGACCCCACATCTCTGCACTACTTCAAGTCTGAACTCAGTCAGAAGTTCAAGTCCTGACAGTCATGTCTAAATGGCACTTTGTCTCTGTGAACTGGAGATAGCAATCTTTGCCCTTGTGAGTTGTGAGGACCAAGTGTATATAGCGATAAGCACGCATTTGCTTAGTCCCTCTGAGTTCACAAGAGTATAGCCGGTGTGATCTCTGACTGTCCTCCAGCTATATATGGGGCGGGATAGCATTGTGCTGGAGCATGTAGTCTGACCTGGCAGAGGTGTTTCCTGTACCGCTTGCATGGGGTTTAGGCTTCTGCTTCTCAGAGACTGAGCACTGCCTTCCCTCCCATTGTCACATTGCCCTTGCTGCAACCTGGAAGCTTGATTTTGGCTCAGCAATGTGAGGTGGAAAGGAGCTAGCTGGGGAGCTGTGAGGTGAGGGTTCTCCTCCAACTTAGTCTCTGCTTGGCAGTGCGACATCAGCTAGATCCCTTCCCTATTTTGAGCCTTCGTTTTCTCATATGTAAAATGAAGGTCTGGGTTTTTGCTGTCTAGCTCTAAAAGCTGCAGAATCCTTTTTTCTTTTTAAATGTACTTATTGGTGCCTCAACACATAAAACAGATAAAAAGGGAGCAGAGAAAGCTGTGAAGCTCTTCTCACTGATGTGGGAGGGGTGCACGTTAGGATCTCTGAGTCCCTCCAGCTCTGATGTGTAAGGACTCTACTGCCACAGCAGGGTCGCCCAGTCTCAGCCTCCACGGTGCTTCTGGCCACTCAAATCCACCCTGGTGAGTGCGTGATTTCTGACAGCTGGCCTTGGGTCCCAGAGAGCTCCAGCAGGTGTTGTTCCATGGCCCTGACGCCTAAGCTGTTCTCTGCTGGGTCCTCGCAAAAGTCAGATCCTTCCTGGCGAGGGGCCCAAAGCTGATGCGCCTTCCCAAGGAAATTTGTCCTTGGGTGTGTGTTTGGAGGCAGGAGGAATGTGGAAGCGCCCCGACCTTGGCAGCCTTGACATCCTCCCCCGAGGTAAGAGCAGTGAGATGCTGAGGAGTAACTTGCTTTTCTTGACTTCTCAGGAGAAGGCCAGTAGCATTTGGGAGTCGGAGAATTTCTTTTATGAACTTGAGCCTCTGCCAGGGGCTGTGGAAGCTGTGAAGCAAATGGCCAACCTCCAGAAGTAAGTCTGTCTCCTGGGCTCTGCCGGGAGGGACCACTCAGCCGTGAACCGCCTTCCTGCTGGCTTCCCTCCCTTTGCCTTCTCCCTTCTGTCTCCTTGGCCCTGCACAGGCCTATACTTGCTACTGCATTCCAGCTTAGGTGACAGGATGAGACCTTGACTTAAAAAAAAAGGGGCAGTAATCCCTTTGGGTCCCCTCCCACTGTGGGAGCTTTTCTGTCCTCTTGATAAATCCTGCCTTCTAAAAAAAAAACCCGGCCAGGCACAGTGACTCATGCCTATGATCCCAGCACTTTGGGAGGCCAAGGTAAGAGGACTGCCTGAACCCCCGGGTTTGAGACCAGTCTGGGCAACTTGGTGAGACTTCGTCTCTACAATAAATTTTTTTAAAATTAGCTAGGCATGTTGGTACACCTGTAGTTCCAGCTACTTGGAAGGCTGAGATGGAAGGATCACTGAGCCCAGCAGATCAAGGCTGCGGTGGCCAGTAGCATGACACTGCACTCCAGCCTGGGTGACAGTGAGATCCCGACTCCAAAAGAAAAAAAAAAGAAAGAAGTTTGCTCAGTTTAAAAAATGAGGCAAACTATGATACATTTATTTAGCAATATTGATAAATATCAGACTAATTTTGCTGGATGAAAGAAGGCAAAAAAACAGTACATAATCTACATTTCCATTTATATACAATTCTAGAAAATACAGTCCGATCTGCAGTGATAGAAAGAAGATCAGTGTTTGCCTGGGGTGTAGGGGACCGGGGGGCCATTAGGAGATAAGCCTGGAGCTGGGAGAGCTTGGGACACATCAGCATGTAGGTGGTGTTTAAAGCCACGGCCTGGATATCACCTAGCAGGGAGTGCAGGTGGAGAGCCCCCAAGGGCCTAGAACCAACCCCCAGAGGTCAGGAGAGGAGCAGGCATCTGTGAGGATCACGAGATAGGAGCCAGGACAGGGGAGTGCTGCAGAAGGGCTAGCGTGGCCAGCTGGGGTTGAGGAGAGGATGGCGAGGTGAGCCTTGGACGTGGGGACATGCGGGTTCTTGGTGATAAGGAGCAGTTTCTGTGGAGTGAAGGGTCAGATGCCAGGCTGGAGTGAGTTGAAGTGGGGACAGGAGGTGAGAAAGCGGGAGTCAAGAGGTGAGGAGGAGGGTGTGAAGCAGGTGTCTGAATGTGAGGAAGGTTAGGGGCCGAGCCGTGGTGTTGGAGCTGCATGTATGCACACATGTGGATGTGTACAGTGTGTGTATGTCGACTCACTGAGGCTGATGATAGAGCAGGGTGGAAGGGACAGCAGCGAGCCAGCTAGTGGGGGGCATGCAGTGGTGGATGACCTCAGCCAGGAGGTGCCGTGGGGTGTGCTGTAAGGCGGGAGTGTCGGAGTCAGGGATTTGGAGGGAGCAAAGGAGAAGTCTGTGGGGTCTGAGGAAGAAACAGGCAAGCAGGGAAGGTGTACCCTTTGTGTGAGACCAGTTTTGGTGGGGCAGGAGGTGAGGACGTTGGGGTAGCAGGTGTGAGGGGCTGGTGTGGCTGGCAGAGGGTGTGCTCAGAGTCAGGTAACAAGAAGGCACACCCTGTGTGCCAGGGACCCATCCATTTATTCATGCCTCTCGGAGAGAGAGAATCCATAAATGCACTCTTCCACAGACTCAGTGAAGTGCACGGGAGGCAGGTGAACACTGGCTTCTCGAGGGTGTTCGGCACCAGGTGGTCCCATTGGTAGGGCTGGGGCCCAGTGGGTGTGGGGGGCACAGGCACCTGGGAGGCCCCTGGGCCCTCCCACATCCACTCAGCACAGGCCCACAGCCTGTGGGGATTTGGCGTTCCTCAGAGCCAAAACCTGTCTTGGGGGGACCCGCGTTGCTGGAGAGCTCAGCTGGGTATGGCATGGGCTTCCTCCTCTGTGTTCCCCATGACCTGGGGACTTGCACACATTCCCAGAATTCCTCTTTCTCAGATCTCTTTACTTACTACTCTGTGTTGCACAAGGCCCCGGTCAGATGCTGTGAAGTCAGACGTCTACCTCGAGATGGTGGTCCATGGCCAAGTGGGGTCATGGGCTGCTCGGGGCCATCAGGTGGGGCAGAAATGCAAGACCAATGTCTCTCTGGTGTGGAGACAACATGGGGCAGTGGGTTTTCTCACACCAGGTGAAGGGCTCAGACTCTGAGTGGGTTCAGCCTGGTGAGGGCAAGGTGGGCGGTAAATTCTCGGGGGGTGGTGATCAAGACCACAGAGTAGGAAGGCCCTGGGCCATGGGCTCGCAGGCTCACTCCTGTCTCTCGTCGGCAGCACTGAAGTTTTCATCTGCACGAGCCCCATCAGGATGTTCAAGTACTGTCCCTATGAGAAGGTAAGGCTTGCTTGGCTGCGCCCTCTGCCCTTCGTCACAGGTGAGGGTGCTGGGCTCAGCGCCACCATGGGAGGGCATGAACCCTCCCTATACTCCTCGCCTCCTACTCCCCAGATCACCAGCACGACCCTGAACTTGTGTCCTGTGTTCTGGATGGGGCCTGGTTGACGCGGTTTCTCGGGAAGGGTGCCCTTCACCGTTTCAGATGAGCCTGCCCCATAGCAGGCTTGGGAAAGATGCCATAGGAGAAGTAAGTCCGGGGAAGGCTGGAGGCACATGGACTTAGTTCCATGAAGAGTCTTCCAAAGAGGAGCTGGCAAAAGTTTGTTTTGCTACACACTCACTTTATCATCTTTATTGAAAATAATTAGGGCCCGGCGTGGTGGCTCACGCCTGTAATCCCAGCATGTTGAGAGATGGAGGCAAGAGGATTGCCTGAGCCCAGGGGTATGAGACCAGCCTGGGCAACATGCGTGACCTTGTTTGCACAATAAATTTTAAAATTAGCTGGATGTGGTAGTACACACCTGTAGTTCCAGCTACTTGGAAGGCTGAGATGGAAGGATCATGTCAGCCCAGCAGGTTGAGGCTTCAGCTTGGGCTGGGTTGCACTCCAGCCTGGGCAACAGAGTGAGAATCTAACTCAAAATAATAATAATAATAATAAGAGTTAGAATTAGAATTAGAATTACATAAAATTGAGAATTTTCTGAAAATTGGGAAACTGTGGTTGCCAAACCCAGAGGAAAGGTCTGTTGCCCAGGAGGGAGGGCACTCATGCCAGAAGAGGTCAGGGCCAGCCCCTCCCCTGGGGACATCTGAGCAGCTCTTCCAAACCCCAGGAAGGTGAGATTTTGAACACAGAGCTTGTCTTGCTCTGGGGACTTCAAACTTTCAGGCATGAGTTTTGTTTTTTGTTTTTGTTTTTATTTGAGCTGGAGTCTCGCTCTGTCGCCCAGACTGGAGTGCAGTGGCCGCTCCCAGCCACCGCAGCTTCGACCTGCTGGGCTCCGGTGATCCTTCTGCCTCAGCCTTCCAAGTAGCTGGAACTACAGGCGCGCGCTACCACACCCAGCTAATTTTTTTTTATTTATTGTAGAGATGAGGTCTCGCCAAGTTGCCCAGGCGGGTCTCGAACCCGCGGGCTCAGGCAATCCACTCACCTCAGCCTCCCAAAGCGCGGGATTACAGGCTGAGCCACTGAGCCCGGCTGTTTTTTGTTTTTTTTTTAAGAGACAGAGTCTCATACCTGTAATCTCAGTACTCTGGGAGGCTGAGGGCAGGAGTATGGCTTGAGCCTAGGAGTTCAAGACCAGCCTGGGCAACATAGTGAGACTTTATCACCTTAAAAAAATTATAGGCTGGGCTTGGTGGCTCAACCTGTAATCCCAGCACTTTGGGATGAGTGGATTGCCTGAGCTTGCAGGTTTGAGACCAGCCCAGGCTACTCATCTCTACAATAAATAAAAAATTAGCTAGACATGGTAACGTGTGCCTGTAGTTCTGGCTGCTTGGAAGCTGAGGTGGAAGGATTGCCAGAGCCCAGCAGGTCGACGCTGGGGTGGCTGTGAGTGTACCATGACACTCCAGCCTGGGCAACAGAGTGAGACTCCAACTCAAAAAAAAAAAAAAAACCTTATAAATTAAAATAAAAAAAGAAACAAGGTCTCACTGCCACTCAGGCTGGAGTGCAGTGATGCCATCATAGTTCACTGCAGCTTCGAACCCCTGGGCTCAGGCGATCTTTCTGCCTCACCTCCCAAAGTGTGGGATTGCAGGTTTTGAGTCATGACACCTGGCCAGGGATGAGTTCTTTCAAGTGTCTTCACCTGACCTTTTCTCTCTCCGACTCCACATTTAAACTAAATTTACATGTTCAGCCAACATTATATGCCTTCTGTGTACTTACTAGGAAGGTAATTCACACTTCTCGCTGCAGCCTCAGATTCTTGGGCTCAAGTGATCCTCCCACCTCAGCCTCCGGAGTGACTGGGACTATAGACATGAACCACCACAATGGGCCTTTTCTGACCACCTATTCCCCCCCCAGCATTAAACGATTATTTATTCTTCAGGTTTAAAAGATTTCAAAATATGTATGTACAAGATAAATAAAACAAAATACACTCAGAATCACTGTAGAGCAGAATACATAAATATACAGGGTCTTTTATAGGCCACAAAAATTATAATGTTATCAAATAACAAAGAATAACATTCAAGAAAGGTAGGCAAATTAGACCATCTTGGCAAAGAATGATCCAGGACATTCTTGTTTAAAGTAGTGCTTGCCATGAAATGATACTAGCGAGAGTCTCATTTTGATTATATAACTAGCATATATGTTCCTCTCCTAAGACGGACCAGGACAAATCCCCTAAATATCAGGACAAAATTTCTTTTCTATGCCTCCTTGTTGTCTGGCTTTCCTTTTCTGTGTTGAGCTGTGTATTTCGGAGTCAGCAGCCTCTGGTAGACTATCAAGCATCTCTTCCTCATCAGCCCTCTGTCTTACATTCTTCTCTGTCCACTGCCTGGCATTTTTTAGGAAGACAGGCTTATTTTATTTATTTATTTATTTATTTATTTATTTATTTATTTATTTATTTATTTGAGTTGGAGTCTCACTCTGTCACCCAGACTGGAGGGCAGTGGCCGCTCCCAGCCACCACAGCCTCGACCTGCTGGGCTCCCGGGATCCTTCTGCCTCAGCCTTCCAAGTAGCTGGAACTACAGGCGCGCACTACCACACCTGGCTCATTTTGATCTATTGTAGAGATGAGGTCTCGCCAAGTTGCCCAGGCGGGTCTCGAACCCGTGGGCTCAGGCAATCCACTCACCTCAGCCTCCCGAGGCGCGGGATTACAGGCTGAGCCACTGAGCCCGGCTGGGCTTATTATATTTAAATTTTGAGAATATGTCAGCCATGAGTGGGTCATCAGGGTTGGGTTCTGACATGAGCAGCCGAATAGAGGGCAACACAGTTGCAATGTTGTGGGAGGGTCTCCCAGCACCTTTTGGTGGCAATTTGAGAACATCTAAACAAATCCTTCAAGCTGAATCAATGTTTGGGTGATAAATTGGAGTGAGAAATTGAATCTGAGGAGGTTCAAATGGGTACCTCTCAGGAATGATAACTTCCAGCTTGAAAACACCTTTTTCTGTTTTTGTTTTTGTTTTTTTTGAGTCGGAGTCTCACTCTGTCGCCCAGACTGGAGTGCAGTGGCCGCTCCCGGCCACCGCAGCCTCGACCTGCCGGGCTCCGGCGATCCTTCTGCCTCAGCCTTCCGAGTAGCCGGAATTACAGGCGCGCGCTACCACGCCCGGCTGATTTTTTGATTTATTGTAGAGATGAGGTCTCGCTGCCCAGGCGGGTCTCGAACCCGCGGGCTCAGGCAATCCACTCACCTCAGCCTCCCAAAGGCGCGGGATTACAGGCTGAGCCACCGAGCCCGGCTGAAAACACCTTTTTCATAAGGTATGTTGGTTCTGCCTAAGATTTGAGTTCGCAGATCATCCATTTGGTCTTTATCTTGCCAACATGTGATGCCTAGGGGTGGCTCTGTGGCTACCATGTGCAGCTTTCTTCAGACGGGAAGCTCTCTGCATGATTTCCAACTAAAAGGAACCACACACAGTTTACTTCATGCTGGAACTGTGTGGGTGCACCTCTTAATGCCACAGTGTCCAGACCCCTGATCACCTTTTAACACTTGAGGAGCAGGGCAGTCAAGTGTCTTCCCTGTAGTTAGTAAGTATGGAGTTAGGAGTGAAGGTCAGGCCCACTGTTTCTGGTAGAGGAGTGATCCCAAAGTGAAGGCCCCAGACCCACAGGGTCAGCATCTTTGGAGACTCTTTAGAAGTGGACATTTTCTTTTTTGTTTGTTTGTTTTTTTTGTTTTTTGAGTTGGAGTCTCACTCTGTCTCCCAGACTGGAGTGCAGTGGCCGCTCCCGGCCACCACAGCCTCGACCTGCTAGGCTCTGGCGATCCTTCCGCCTCAGTCTTCCAAGTAGCTGGAACTACAGGCCCGGCTCATTTTTTAATTTATTGTAGAGATGAGGTCTCACCAAGTTGCCCAGGCGGGTCTTGAACCCACGGGCTCAGGCAATCCACTCACCTCAGCTTCCCAAAGGCGCAGGATTACAGGCTGAGCCACCGAGCCCGGCTCTAGAAGTGGACATTTTCTAGCTCTACCCCAGACCTCCAGAATCAGAAGCTTTGGGAGTAACAATGGGGGCTTAGCTGGTCCACTAGGTGATTCTGATGTACCCTCAAGTTTTAGGACTGTGGAGCTAAGCTGTAGTTTCTCTGTGTGGTCAGGATGGTTGTGCAGCACTTATGGGAGTAAGATTAACAAAATGGTTCCGTTCATTCATTCCTGTGGATTTAAGTAGCATCTTTGTGTGGGGGTCTCACCTGTGTAGTCTCAGCCCAGGACTGCCCTCTGAGCTTCCACACACACAAACCTGATGTGTCTGTCCTGGGGCACTGGTTTCCCCATGTACATCCATTTTTCCCTCTCAGTGGGTGGCAGTGCTGTCTACCTGTCTCAGACTGGAAGCTGGGCGCCATCTTGCTGACACCTTCCTCTTACCCCTCATGTTCAGCACAGTGGCAAGTCCCATTTTCTGTGGGTTCTGTTTCTGAAGGATGCCTGCCCTCCATCTGCTTCCTCCTAGAAATACTGATGTTACCTCCCAACTTGCTTGCTCCTTTCAGTTCCATGAGGGCTGATAGGCCTTTCATACAGCAGATCACGTCAGTCCCAACTTGAAACCTCTTTAAAAGGCATGTACAAGCCAGGTGCGGTGGCTCAAGCCTGTAATCCCAGCACTTTGGGAGGCCACGGCGAGAGGATTGCCTGAGCCCAGGGGTTCAGGACCAGCCTGGGCAACTTGGCGAGACCTCATCTCTACAATAAATAAATAAAATAATTAACCAGGGGTGGTAGCATGTGCCTGTAGTTCCGGCTACTTGGAAGGCTGAGGCAGAAGGGTTGCCTGAGCCCCAGCAGGTCAACACTAGGGTGACCGTGAGCGTGCCACTGCACTCCAGCCTGTGCGACAGAATGAGACTGACTCAAAAAAAAAAAAAAGAAATGTGCAAACTCCTGATCATGACCTACAAGGTCTTCCTGCCCTCCATCCATGATGCCTCCTGCCCTGCTGCTTCTTGAGCAGCCCTTGGCTTGGAATATTCTCTTCCCACCCCACAGGCCTGGTCCCCTTTCATCCTAGACCTCTCCCCTGTGTTTCCTGACCGTCAGATCTAAAGTAGATTCTTTCTCTGCCTTGTTCTGTTTCCTGGCCTTTGCTTCCCGAACAGCACTTCCTACAATGTGAAATGGGTTGTGTCTTCATCTGTGACTTTTCTTTGTCTGTCTTCCACCTAGACCGTGGGATCTGTGTGGGCCAGGGTCCAACTGTCCTGCCTACCGTTGAGCCCCAGAGCCCAGCATGGGACTGACACACTGCAGGCATGCAGGAGTTGTTGCTGGATGAATAGATTCACTTGTTCAGCAGAGTTATAAACACCTGCTCATAATGGCACTGGCCATTCATTTCATACCCTGGATATGCCAGGCACTATCCTTTTTTTTCTTTTTGAGTTGGAGTTTCACTCCGTCACCCAGACTGCTCCCGGCCACCGCAGCCTCGACCCACTGGGCTCCGGGGATCCTTCCGCCTCAGCCTTCTGAGTAGCCGGAATTACGGGCGTGTACTACCACGCCCAGCTGATTTTTGATTTATTGTAGAGATGAGGTCTCACCAAGTTGCCCAGGCGGGTCTTGAACCCGTGGGCTCAGGCAATCCACTCACCTCAGCCTCCCAAAGGCGCGGGATTACAGGCTGAGCCACCGAGCCCAGCTAGGCACTATCCTTTTATTATTGCTTTTGAGGCCTACACCAGCTTCCTGTGAAACAGGAATACTCTTCTGATTTGACAGATGAAGAAACTGAGGCCCAGAGAGATGAGGCAGCTCATTTACTGGGTCTCACACTTGCAAAGCTGGTGGGGGCCTGGCCCTGATCTGTCCCATCCCAGAGTCTGTGCCCTCAACCACTGTGTCTCCTGCAAGTAGCACGTAGTCATTGGAGGCAATTCAGAAACAGTGCACACTTAAGAGACAGGGGACTTCAGTTAGGACCCTTTAGTTACAAGCAACATCAACAGCCTCTGGCTGATGTATACAAAGGCAGGATTTATTAGAAGAGTGTTGGTTTGCTCAGAGACTAAAAGGCCTGAGACAGCAGAGGGCAGAGCCGTGGATGGTCTGTCCGGCATAGATCCCAAGATGCACTTGCTCTCTTGTTCGCCATCCTTGAGTTTTGCTGCCTAGGATTCACAGTCCTGGGAGAGAGTGCCCCATCAGATGAGCTTGGGTTCTACACCCAGCCCTGGGCATTCTGATCCACTGTCCTGTAAGCCTTCAGCTGATGGTAGAGGGGTAACTTCCTGGAGGAAAACTGAGGTGCTGTTACCAGGAGAAGGGACACAGTGATGGTGGATGTTCTGATCAAGCCAAACAAAAGAAAAAAGGCAACCAAAATCTCGCATATACAATCCCACCACCTAGAGATAGAGACGTTGTTAATAGTTTGATATCTTTCTCTCTAGTTTTAATTCAATGCAAATTAAATATAATATGTATATTTTAACAAAACGTACGTCTCCTATGGTTTAGTGTCCTTTCTCTGCTCAATAATATTACATTTTTAGTCTTTTTCTGTCATCAAACACTTCTTCAAAAACATGATTGTTAATACCCGAGGATATACTGTAAATAAGTCTTTGAATGATCATATCCTTAAGGTGAATTCCAAGAAATAGAATCCCTGGATCTCACAAAGAAAGGTAGGGTCCTGGTAGATACTACACAGAAAGTTGTATTTATTTCCACTGTACCAACAGTGGACGGGGTCCTCTCCTCCCACTGGAGGCTGAGCTACATCACGTTGGTCCATAGAGGGAATAGGATGCTGAACAAAGACATGAAGATGGGAAAGTGTGGAGCATATTTGAGGACCTTGGGTTAATTGGCTGGTGGCTGCAGGGACTGGCTAGAAGTGGGGTTAGGCCAAGCTGTGTGCATTAATGTATTCAAGTCTCTCAACCATCCTCATGGTTCAGCCACATTGCCATCTTTAAGCATAGAACTAAGACAGAGGGAAAAATGTGGGTAAGATATAAGATGAAGGTTGCTCTGAGCACCCTCTTGCTTACCATCCATGCTGCTACTCACTCCCTGTAAATGGATACTTCTTCCCTTGGCTAGTGATGACTGAGGGCAGGCGGTGTAAATGGTTCCTTCTCATAGTGCCTGAGGGTGGCATGGAAGGGCTGGAGGCTGGTCTCGGGATATGTGTACTGCCACAGAGCACTCATAGAGCTCCTGTCCATCTAGCAGGATCAACCTTTGGTGCCAGAAGTGGGAGCTTTTATCCTTGGTTGATTTCCTCTCAAGACTCAGTCAAAAGGGGGGAACCTAATTGCTAGAACTCACCCTCTTTATCACATGTGGGGAGTCAGAGTTGGGTTGCATTGAGGCTGTTGACCCCTCTTTTTGACTGGAGCTTGCCAACATTAAAAAACCCAAATAGCAGCCAGGCTCGGTGGCTCAGCCTGTAATCCTGCGCTTTTGGGAGGCTGAGGTGAGTGGATTGCCTGAGCCCGCGGGTTCGAGACCCGCCTGGGCAGCGAGACCTCATCTCTACAATAAAAATCAAAAAAAATCAGCTGGGCGTGGTAGCGCATGCCTGTAATTCCGGCTACTCGGAAGTCTGAGGCGGAAGGATTGCTGGAGCCCAGCAGGTCGAGGCTGCAGTGGCTGGGAGCGGCCACTGCATTCCAGTCTGGGCAACAGAGTGAGACTCCAACTCAAAAAAAAAAAAAAAACCCAAATAGCAAACTTTAATTGAGTTAGTGTTATATATAAACAAGGACTTCCTCTGTAGTAATCCATTTAACCTTCATAATAGCCCTACAAAATAGGTACTATTACTATCCTCATTTTACAGATGAGGAAACTGAGGCATAAAGAGAATAAGCCACTTGCCCAAGGTCATCAGCAAGAAAGGGGTGAGTTGGACTCCAGAGCCTGTGCTCTGCTCCTTGGGCTTGCTGTCTCTTCTCTGGACTCCATCTGACTTGGAACTTAAGTAGCACAGTTTTTATTTTGGGAAGTGGAGGCAAGAGAACTGTGTGAGCCCAGGGATTCAAGACCAGCTTGAGCAACTTGGTGAGACCTTGTCTACAATAAATCAAAAAGTTAGCCGGGCGTGGTAGCCCATGTCTGTGGTTCTAGCTACTGGGAAGGCTGAGGTGGAGGGATCACCTGAGCCCTGAAGGTCGAGACTACAGTGTCTGTGAGCATGCCTGGGCAACAGACACCAACTAAAGAAAAAAAAGAATAAATGTCAAAAATTCCCACTTCATACTTGAGCCTCTTCCTTAAACCTCAAACAAGAATGTAGAACATTTTTTTGAACTTAAGAAGATAACGAAGTGAATTTCTCTGCACCTTTCCTTTTTTTTTTTTTTTTTGAGTTGGAGCCTCACTCCGTTGCCCAGGCTGGAGTACAGTGGCATACTCAGGGCCACTCCAGCATTGCCCTTCTGGGCTCTGATGATCCTTCCGCCTTAGCCTTCCAAGTAGCCGGAACTATAGGTGTGAGCTACCGTGCCTGGCTAATTTTTTGATTTATTGTGGAGATCAGGTCTCGCCAAGTTGCCGGGGCTAGTCTTGAACCCACGGGCTCAGGCAATCCACTTGCCTCAGCCTCCCAAAGTGCTGGGATTACAGGCTGAGCCACCAGGCCTGGCCTCTCTGCACATTTCTCACTGAATTGTCCAATTGCTCCCGGGACACAGACCTCTCCAAGACTTGCACTGAAGGACTCAGTACTTTCTCTTGGCACAGAAAGAAACCCTAGGTTCTTTTAGGGACAGCATGGAGGCTGTACTGCCAACATTTGGGAGTTTCTGGTGTGCTGTCCCTCTCTCCCATTGTTTTTCACTGGGGATCATGGCGTGTTTCTAGCTCATCCCAGTGTTTATTTAAAAATTGACTGCTCATGTTAATTGGCATGGGGTGATGGAAACATTCTGGAATTAGTGGTGATGACTGCATAACATTGTGGGTACACTAAAAACCACTGAGTTGTACACTTTAAGTTGGTGAATTTTATGATATGTGAATTGCAGTTCCCCCCCAAAAAAATGGCCATTCCAATGGCTAATAGTTCCGAAATGAGCCCTACTCTTCTAGTTAGATCTGATCATTTTATCATTACAGTAGGGGTTGTGGACCAAAATGCGTAATACCTTTGAAGGACCCTGAGTCAAGTTATTCATCCTGATCAAATTGTGTTATTCAGCACCCCCGTCTGCATCCCTCCTTCCCTGGCTTGAAACCTGTCCTGGGATCTGTTCATCTGAATGGGACAGGACTCTGGAAAGGGCCCCAGCTGACATTTGCACAGCAAAGACCTTGTCTAGCTCAGCGGTTTCCATTCCTGATCTGTGCCTTTGGTCCTGAGCCTGTACGCCATGCAGCTCTGGGACAGCAGAGACAGGGGTGCACTACTGACTGGTTTTACCAGCAGTGTCCTCCTCAGCTTCCACCTTCCCTTGGGTGTCTTCTTGGCACTCACTGAACTCTTTGCTCTCACAGTGGTTGGTTCATGGACTTCCTGCCTGAACCCCTAGGTACTGGAGAGAGGACCTCCCCTGGGAGTCCTTCCAGCAATTCCTTAGCTCTGTGTAGTTTTAGATTTCATTTCAGGCTAATTTTTTTTTCTTCAGATTCTTTAGAACGACAGCTCTATTTTACACTTGGATGACTTTACATTCATCTGAGTTGAGCTATTTTATTCCCAGTATTTTCAGGAACCAAAATGGTAATCAAGTAAAAAATGAGCAACCATTCTCTTCCAGAACAGCAGCTAATAAGCCTAACAAATGATTCCATGTCCAAGTCTAGCCTTATACTCAGAGGTGTTCCCCAGAGGTACAACACCCCCATGGCATGGTACATTAATGTTACAATTGATAAGCCTACTTTGATCCACAATTGTCACCCCGTGCCCATAGTTTACATTAGGGTTCACTCTTGGTGTTGTACATTCTGTGATGGGGACAATATGACAAGCTGTGTGTGTGGGGGTGGGTGGAGTCAGATGTATATGGCAACTCCCTATACCTTCCACTCAATTTTGCTATGAACATAAAACTGCTCTAAAAAAATAGTCTATTTAAAAAAAAAAAACCCACAGTGAATGAAAATTCCAGAGTCCTTTTTACTCCACATCCTCGTCAGCATTTGATATTGTCAGGGTTCTATTTTAGCCATTCTGATAGGTGTGTAGTGGTATCTCATTTTTTTGTTTTAATTTGCATTTCCTTGATGACTAATTATATTGAACATCTTTTAAAGAATATAGCCTTCTGTATATTTTCTGTGGTGGTGTTCAAACCTTTTGCCTAGTTTTTTATTGGGTTGTTAGTATTGAGTTGTAAGAGTTCTTTATATATTCTTTTTTTTTCTTTTGAGTTGGAGTCTCACTCTGTCACCCAGAATGGAGTGCAGTAGGCGCTCCCGGCCACTGCAGCCTCGATCTGCTGGGCTCCGGCGATCCTTCTGCCTCAGCCTTCCAAGTAGCTGGAACTACAGGTGCACGCTACCACGCCCAGCTAATTTTTGATTTTATTGTAGAGATGAGGTCTCGCCAAGTTGCCCAGGTGGGTCTCGAACCCGCAGGCTCAGGCAATCCACTCACCTCAGCCTCCCAAAGTGCTGGGATTACAGGCTGAGCCACCGAGCCCAGCTCTTTATATATTCTAAAAACAAATCCTTTCTCAGATAATGTGTTTTATAAGTATTTTCTCCCAGTCTGTGATATACCTTTTCATTGTCTTACAGTGTCTTTGGAAGAGCAGAAGTTTTATACATTTAGATTTTATATTTAGATTATGATCCATTTTGAGTTAAGTTTTATATATGGTAGGGGATAAAAATAGAGGTTTTTTTTTTTTGTTTTTTTTTTGAGTTGGAGTCTCACTCTGTCGCCCAGACTGGAGTGCAGTGGCCGCTCCCGGCCACTGCAGCCTCGACCTGCTGGGCTCCGGCGATCCTTCTGCCTCAGCCTTCCGAGTAGCCAGAATTACAGGTGCGCGCTACCATGCCCAGCTGATTTTTTTGATTTATTGTAGAGATGAGGTCTCGCTGCCCAGGCGGGTCTCGAACCCGCGGGCTCAGGCAATCCACTCACCTCAGCCTCCCAAAGGCGCGGGATTACAGGCTGAGCCACCGAGCCCGGCTTAAAAATAGAGGTTTTTTGGGGGGTTTTTTTGTTTGGCATATGGATTTGGTTTTGTTGGAAAAACTGTCCTTTCTGATTGAAATGTCTTGGTACACTAGGGTACATTTCTGAAATATGTCCTGTTCCCTTGATCTTAATGTCTGACCTAGTGTCAATACTATGCCGCCTCAATTACTGTAGTTTTATAGTAACTCTTGAAAACAACGTGAGTTTTCCAACATTACTCTTCATTTAAAAAATTGTTTTGTCTATTCTTGGTCCTTTGTATTTCTATGGAAATTTTAGAAACAGCTGCCAGTTTTTACAAAAAACCTGGTGAGAATGTGATTGCAGTTGTGTCATTGCTACAGAGCTTAATAGCATTGAATCTTCTGATCCACAAACACACATACATCTTCATTTATTTAGATCTTCTTTAATTTCTTTCAGCAATGTTTTATAGCTTTCAGTGTGCTTGTCTTACACACATTTTGTTATATAGTTCATGGATTTTTCTTTGGCATAAGCCTATCTTTATTTTTCAATTAAATTTTTATAGTGGTAAATATACATAATATAAAATATACTATCTTAGCCATTTTTAAGTGTTCAGTTCAGCCTATTTCATTTTTAATGCTATGTTAAGTGGTATTTTTTGTTAAATTGCAATTTCCCAACTTATAGAGATACAAGTGAATTTTGTATGTTAACCTTGTATCCTGGCTACTTTGCCAAAATACTAGTTCTGGTTGCTTTTTTGTAGATTATTTGAGACTATTACAGCTTAGTTATAATAACTACACTTATTTGGTACTTGCTGTGTACCAGGCAATCAGTCCTACACAGATTTTGTTTTATTTATTTATGTTTAGAGACAGGGTCTTGCTCTGTCGCCCAGGCTGGAGTGCCATGGTGCAATCATGGCTCACTGCAGCCTTGAACTCCTGGACTCAGCTTTCTCTCGTTGGCCTCTCACCATGCCTTCCAGCCAGATTTTATTTCATTTAAACATACTAACAACACTCTGAGGCAACTGAGCCTCAGGAGGTTTCATGGCTTGCCCGGTGTCCCATAGCTCAAATGTATCAGAACCATGGGGGGTGGGGAGGGACTTAGAACCCAGTTTTGGGGGTAAACTGAAATATTTTTCTCGGAGTCCTTCCTGTGTGCCAGGCGCAGCGCTAAGACTTCGATGCACATTTTCCATCGACTTCCCAAAGGCACTTTGAAGTGATAACTATTGTTATCCCTGCTTTGCCACACGTGGATGAGGCAGCCTGCTGCAGAAGAGATGTGTGATGAGATGGCAGCGTGTCTGTAGAAGCTTACCGCCACATGCCACGAGGCCCGGGGCCAACCCTGAGCTCTCTTTGGGTATCCAGATGGGAGGGTGCCACTGGGGAGGGCTCTGCTACTCGCAGCCTCAGTTTCTTCATCTGTACCGAACCTGTTCACTACTGTTGCAGGGTGTCATTTTCCTAGATAAATCCTTTCTGCAGAGTGACTCAGTTTGTGGCCTGCAGACCAGCACTGGCCCAAGATGAAACACAGAAATTCGGTGTATGTGACTGGAAACTTTCATGGCAATTTGACAGGGATATAGTGTCCCAGCACATGGTTTGATTTCATATCTTAGAAAAGTATTGGTTACACTGCATTGAAGAAAAAATTTTTTTTTTTTGAGTTGGAGTCTCACTCTGTCACCCAGGCAGGAGGGCAGTGGCATGCTCCCGGCTATCGCAACCTCGACCTGCTGGGCTCAGATGATCCTTCCGCCTCAGCCTTCCAAGTAGCTGGAACTACAGGCACACACCGCCATGCCTGGCTAATTTTTTTATTTATTGTAGAAATGAAGTCTCACCAAGTTGCCAGGGCTGGTCTTGAACCCATAGGCTCAGGCAGTCCTCTCACCTTGGCCTCCCAAAGTGCTGAGATTATAGGCGTGAGCCACTGCACCTGGCCTGGAAATTAAAAAACAAAACAAAAACAAAACTAGTCCTCCACAGGTGGTTTGTGTGACGCAGCTCTGAGGGAATCCCCTTGTATTTAGCATTAAACTGTTTGCTTCCCCAGGTCTGCTTCCGGCCCTTGTGCACTGCCCTAGCCCATGCCCCTGGTTCTCTGTGTTCCAGACAGACACACTCTGAAGTTTTCCCTGTTCCTCACCACCTGAGTGTGTGCTGCCTTAGGACATCCGTTTTTGTTGTTCCCTCTACCTGGAACCCTCTTCTTGCTGATCTGTGGAGAGCAGGCTCCCTTGTTCTGGGCTGGTCACAGAGGCTGCCTTCTCTCTACCCTCTGCTGGAGCTGGAGCTCTATGCTTACTGCCAGGCGTGGCTCCCCCAGAGCTGCTGGTGCTGTTGTTGCCTGTATCCTCTTCCTATTAGAATGTGGACACCCAAGTCTCTCAGCGTCACAAAATACTGGTTGAAGAGCTGCATGAATAAGGGAAACCCTCCTGCTTTGTAGGCTGACGTGAGGCTCAGTAAGCTGATGGGCACTGTGTGCCCATGGAGTCAGTATGGTGCAGACGTTAGCCTGGGGTCCTGCCCCTCAGTTCTGACCTCCACACCTCCATGAACACCTGTGATGGGTCTACCCTCATCTTGTGCCTCCTCTCATGGAGCTTGGAGCTTAGAGGTCCTCAGCCTTGCCAGGTGGACAGTCCAGGCGGTTGGCCCATCCGCAGTCAGCCTGCTGTGGCATGGTGGCTTGGCCCTCACTGATCCATTTTGTGGATGTGGGGGCATCCTGTTGTTTGTTAATGGGCATCTTCCTGAGAAGATGTCCAGAAGGTCATTGTAGGGCTACCCTGCAGTCTTGGCCATAAGACCTTAAGATGAGAGCACTCTCTCTCTTGGGCAGGGATGTCCGTTCCTTCTCTCCATATATTTGTTAATTTGCTTGCTTGGTCATTTCAGTGAGGCATGGTCTCTGTCCCCAAGGACTTTACAGTGGGGTAGATGTGAAACAAATATTTATATGAGGGGGGAACCAAATAACCCCAGAGTTTATTTATAAAAAATTGTGTATTTATTCTTACGCCTTTAAACCTCAGTCACCTTCAAAGTTCTCTCCATTTGATGTGATATACTTATCGAGATGCTTTTTCCACTGCCCAAAACTGTTTTTGAACTTGTCAATTTTGATACTTTTAGTGCTTCTGCAGTTTTTTGTTTCACCTCGTTCACACTGGCAAAACTTTTCCATTTGAGGTCTTTTTTTATCTAGGGAAACAAAAAAAGTTGCCTGGGATGAGATCAGGTGAATGGAATGGGGCATGAGGGTCATGCTGTTTTTGGTCAAAAACTGCTGAACACTCAATGGTCTGGGCAGGTGTATTGTCATGGTGGAAGAACCAGTTACCTGTTTGCCATAACTCGGGACATTTCTTCTGCAAATTGTGATGCAACCTTCTCAAAACTTCCAGATAAAAACTGATGGGTTCCTAGAACACTTACCTAGCTAGGGAAGCCTGTACTACAAAGGACCTGCCCTTCAAAAGATAATTCTGGTGTTTTGGGGGGAGGGATCCCCCTCGTACAAATAAATACATATAGCTACAATTGTGATCATTGCTAGGAAGGACAGTGTGTGAAGGTCAAGGAAGGCGGAGGAGGTGATGGCTTAGAAAGACAGGAGCTCGCTGGGCTAGGAGAAGGGAGGCATGTACACACATGTGTGTCTGTGTGTACACTTTCTCTCATGTGTGCACATGTGTATGCATGTATGTGCACGCACGTGGTCGTGAAGGAGTGCTCCAGGCACTGAGCAGGACACAGTGTACACAGTCAAGCATGGAGAGAAGGCTGCTGTAGGGGGCCTGGCGAGGGGGGTGGCCTGCAGAGAAAGGCGAAGCTGGGACCCAGGCAGGGCCAGAGCCAACCCCACTCTGCGGATCCAGCTCTGTGCTCTGAGCATGCCTGCACCGTTAGCTCCTGGAGGGTCACGCACAGCATCCGCCTCTGTGAAGTAAAGTTCCTGAAGCACCCTCTGACCGTCCCCAAAGCGCCCGTCCCCTTGTCTTACACAGGGGATAGCAGAGTCCCTGAGGGGGCAGGGACCTGCCCTGACTCTCCCTCAGGACGGGCCTTCCTCTGCCCGTTAGCTGGGGAAAGTCTGGCCATCCCCCAGCGTGCTGTCTGCCCCAGGTCTGATGCTACTTTTTTCTCACTCCACTCTTGCCGGTTCACATCCAGTATGCCTGGGTGGAGAAGCACTTTGGCCCTGACTTTCTGGAGCAGATTGTGCTGACCAGAGACAAGACTGTGGTCTCCGCTGACCTTCTCATAGACGACCGACCAGACATCACAGGCAAGTGGCCTGCGACAGGTGAGCAGCGCGTGGGGTGGGCAGCGAGCCTTGCACTCACTTTCTCCCAAGTGGTCACCACTCAGCCACTTCCTGCCCCTGCCCATCCTTCTTAGTCACCAGAGGTGTGCCAGGCACTGAGCCTTTTCCCTGTCAGGAAGACAAAGCTCCCTTGACATAAGCCCGGGCTGGGTGCTCCTGGGAGTTGAGAGAGTGGGTGCCTAGCTCCAGGGTTAGTTGGATAGGTAGCCTTGGGTGAGTCCCTTGACTTCCTTATGTAACATGAGGACCCAACTCTTGTTCCCAAACAATTGTTTTTAGCAGCAAAACCTTTTTTTTTTTTTTTTCCCAAAAGCAGTTTGGATTGACCTAATAAATGCCAGGAAAGCAGAGCATATATTCTGTTGTTGAGGTGGCTTGGGAAGTGGATTTGTCCCTTTTGCCTATAGATGACCCTCTCCTGAAAAACAAACCAGCCAACCTTAAGCTGACTTAAAAAAGAGAGGGAAATTTATTGGTTCACTTGACTGAAAAGGTGGGGTAGGAGGGCTTCAGGCATGGCTGAATCTAGGCATTCAAACAGGAGTAGTCAACATTCAGTTTCTTTTTTTTTTTTTTTTGAGTTGGAGTCTCATTCTGTCACCCAGACTGGAGTGCAGTGCGGCCTCGACCTGCTGGGCTCCGGCGATCCTTCTGCCTCAGCCTTCCAAGGAGCTGGAACTATAGGCGCACGATACCACACCCGGCTAGTTTTTTTATTTATTGTAGAGATGAGGTCTCACCAAGTTGCCCAGGCAGGTCTCGAACCCATGGGCTCAGGCAGTCCACTCACCTCAGCCTCCCAAGGCGCGGGATTACAGGCTGAGCCACCGAGACTGGCTAACATTCAGTTTCTTTGTCTCCTCGCCCTATTTTGCCCTGGTTTGCCAGCATCCTCAGGCAGGCTTCTTCTCCTGGTAACCATCAGCAGTTTCAGGGTTACAGCCTATTCTTCAGGAGATGCTACTGGGAAAATACAGAATATTTCTTCCCTGATGATTGGGGAACTGGCTTGGGAAATGTGCCCATCTTGGTCAGGCTGGGTGGCTCAGCCTGTAATCTCAGCACTTTGGGAGGCCAAGGCAAGTGGATTGCCTGAGCCTGTGGGTTCAAGACCAGCCCCAGCAACTTGGTAAGACCTCATCTCTACAATTAAAAAAAAAAATAGTCGGGCGTGATAACGCGCACCTATAGTTCCAGCTACTTGGAAGACTGAGGCAGAAGGATTACGTAAGCCCAGTCTGGGTGACATAGTGAGACTCCAACTCAAAAAAAAAAAAAAAAAAGAAAGAAAGAAATATGCCCATCTTTATGCCAGTCACTGTGTCTACACGGTAGAATCCACAGTGCACCCACCTTGTTCTCTCCCAAACCACGTGGTCTCCTAGGGAGTCTGGGCCACAGTTGCCAATAGGAGGGCTGTGACCTCGAGGGCCCAGAGGCCTACTCGGCCCCATTTCCAGCCACAGGGAGCAGGGATATACCCCAAAGGGGTGGTGTTTCACCAGCAGCACCTCATTTGGACACAAGAATTGAATCCCAGGGTGGCTCCAAGGCCTGTGGTCACCACTGGTGGGCTGCAGAATGGGTGCTACCTGGCCTTCCCCCAGCCAGTGACGGGGCGTGGGGAGGGGGGCATGGCGTGGAGTGCGGGCGCCCCTGCGGCTGGCCCAGCACACGCCCACAATGCTGGTGGGGGGGAGGCTGTGTAGCCCCCGCCTCCTGCACCAGCTGCCAAGCTGCATTCTTCCGTCAGCATCTGGGTCGGCCCCTTCTGCCCGGTGAGGGCTGTGAACACTGGCTCCACCTCACGGGTGAGGAAGGAGTCTTGGTGAGGCCCAGTACCTGCCGGGACACCCAGGCTTCGGTCTGGGTGGCCGCGCTCCAGGGCCCCAGCCACTGGCCTAAGTGCCACTTCTCCCCCTCAGGGGCTGAGCCAAACCCCAGCTGGGAGCACGTCCTCTTCACCGCCTGCCACAACCGGCACCTGCAGCTGCAGCCCCCCCGCCGCAGGCTGCACTCCTGGGCTGACGACTGGAAGGCCATCCTGGACAGCAAGCGGCCCGGCTGAGCTGGACTGTGCTTCGGGCTCCTCCACAGAGTCCTGACCTCAGGTTCCCAGCTCAGGACCTGTGGGATCCCCCCTGGACACCCAGGCCCAGATGGCCTCCTGCTGCATGCCCCCCTTTCCCAGCCCTGCCAGGCCTTAACCCGATCTCAGGACAGGGCTGGGCCCTGTGGGCCCTTGGACACAGACACGTGCTCCCAGGCAATTCAGGCTGACCTCAGGCAGCAGGCCTCAAGCTGCCAGGGACCCAGGGGCCCAGGACGGGGAGGAGTCAGGCCACCGCAGGGAAGGTCGGCAGCCCTCTCCACTCCCCGGGCAAGCTCCGGGGGCTGCAGCGCGACAGCAGGGAGGGCCAAAAGCCTGGTGACTGAAGTGCTTCCAGTGGGGCTGAGCCCCTCACTGTCCCCACCACACACCCCTTCCTCCACGTGCCCTCCCAGCCTGCCTCCCCAGATGACCTGCCATGCGTTCAGCAAACACTCATTAGGTGCCAGTGGCTGCCAGACTGTGCCGGGGACCACACTGGCCCTGCCCTCAGCCAGCTCAGGGGATTCTTGCACTTCTGTCCCCAGGGCCCGCTCAGGGCCCAGCAGAGTCAGCAGGCTTGAACGTTTGTTGAGTGCATGAAAAATAAAAGCTGTTCACGTGTAGCTCGAGGCTGGGCCTGCCCAAATCTGCTGGCTTCTACCACCGGGGATCCCTATGCATGTCTCCTGTCAGAGGGGCCCCACTGCACTGATGATAGGGGTTGGCAAGGGGCATGGCTTTGCCCGTTGCCTTGCCGGATGGGGCCCTGTCAGTGGTCTCCTGGGTCTGCTCCAGTCCGCACTGACAGCAGAGCTTAGCAGCCTGGCCCCAGGCCCTCAGCTGCCCTCCCAAGTGCCTCCTTACTACGCCTGCCCAGTGCTCTGGGGCAGGCCTCCATTCTCTGCTCTTCTCCTCAGGTCAAGTTCATGGAAGAGCCCTGGAGTCCCTTGGGGACGGTTGACGTCAGACCCTCAGCTTTTGTTCCTTTTGATCCACTGGGACCTTCAACCAGCCACCTCCCTGCTGCCCTCTAGAGAGATTTTGGGGGCACAGGCCACTTTCTTGTCCTTACGTCCTTCCTCTTTCTATCCTGGCACCCTCCCCGTTGCTCCCCTTGAAGGGATCGTGGGTTCCTCTAATCTGTCCCAGCTCTAAGACCCTCCTGGCATGGCTTTCTGCCTATTGTGACAGGTGGTAGAGTCAGGTAGGAGAAAAGACAAGGGAAAGGCTCCCTATGACTTTTGGCTTTCCATCTTTTTTTTTTTTGAGAAAACAAGATTTATTGAGAGGACAGAAAAGCTCCCACAGTAGAAGGGGACCCAAGCGGGCTGCTAGTCTTCCCAACCCTTAGGGTCTCAGAAGCTTGGGCCTCATCACCTCAACTTAGGAGGAAGGACTCTTCCGGGTCCTGACACCCCAGCTTAGGAGGGAAGGACTCCTCTGGGTCCCAACACCCCAGCTTAAGAGGGAGGGACTCTTCCTGGCCCTGACACGCCAACTGAAGGAACGAAGGACTCTCTAGACTTGGCCAGACACAGATCCCCCTGGCACTCCCACCGCCTTCATTCTCTGCCCTGACTTGGTTCCTGGGGTGAGGACAGAGGGGCTCTGCAGGGCCCTTTCGATCAGAAATGTATTTGAGGTTGTGTTGCACGATCCAGAAACCTGGCCAGGCAGAGCAGTGTCCAGAGGCGTTCTGGCCACCTTGGTATGTAGCTGCGGAAGGAGGCCAGACCCTGGAGTGCTGGATCCTCCCCTGTTCCTGACAGGAGGCAGCTGCTGTCCAGGGTCTCACGCGTGAGGCCCCGAAAGTCCCTCCCAGCAAGGCCCGGAGAACGTGTGACCCGCCAGATGGATGGCCTCCTCCTGACTCCTGTGATGGCCTCCGCTCCTCCTTCCGGTCACCAGCAGGGCATGTTCACCCGTTCATGTGCACCTTGCCCTTTCCAGAGAGGTGCCCTGCCCCGCTTAGACCATCGAGTCTCGGTTTGTGGGGACTCTCCTGGCACTGCAGCCGGGGTTTGTGCTAGATCTAGGAGACAGCCGTGAACAAGACTCGCCCAGCGTGGCTCTGAAAACCTGGGGCCTTTAACTGGGGGAGCAAACAGCAACTTGGCTCGTTTCTCTCTTGGGGCCTGCTCTGCTGATGACAGGAACCTAATCCTGCCGGGGTTTTCTAGGCCCGGGGAGATTCATGCGGGGGTGCTGGCGTCGCCCAGAGCAGTGTTCATTCCCCGCTGAGGCAAGCTGGGGAGGGGCAGTGGCTGTCCACCACCTGGGACTGGGTGGGTGGGGCTGGGCCCCACGCAGGGACAATCCCTCCTTGTCTCTGACTCTGGCCGTGCTGTCCCGGACCTCGAGACCTCTGTGCGATCAGGCTGGGCTGGGGCAGTCTGGTTCTTCCCTCAGTGCCCCACAAAGCCGCTGTAAGAATGTCACGCTCAATCCTTCAGGAGACACTGCCTCTGAAACCTCTAAAACTGATGACTGCCTTGAGCTTTAAAGGCCAGCTTAGAAGCTCTTAACGCTCTGAATTGCTGCATTTGTTCTCTGCTCAGCTATAATCACTCACCCCAAGGTGGACAGCCACGTCAGCTGCATTAGTTTAAAGGAGAAAAAAATCGTTGCAGGGACAAAGATGCGTTGGTCAGCGCTTCAGCATGTGGCCCTGCCTGACAAGGTGGTCTCAAAGCGACTTGCTGTGACATTGACAAGTGCTGTGAGGAGAGGTTGGGGAACTGCGGGGCAGATGGAGGAGGCCCTAGGTCCAGGGATGGCCACTCCACATGGAAGAGAGGGGTGAGCCCTTGACTGGGGGCCGGGCAGAGGTCCTGGGGCAGGAGGGAGCTCACTGAAGTGGAATGGGAAGCAGGTGGCAGGACTGGAGCCGCCGTGGAGACAGAAGGGTGGAGGCCAGATGGGCCAGAGCCTGCAGTCTCTGAGGGCCACAGCAATGGTGAGTGGGGCACTGTCTGCTCTAGGACACTCTCTGTGGGTGCCACTGTTGCCCCCATTGCACTGGGAAGGGCAGGGCACCCATGACAGCCAATGACCTAGGCCAGGACCCCAAGCCTCGTGATCTTATCCAATTCCCCTGACTGAAATGACGGGCACTTTTTTCAAAGCAGGGGATGCATGCGTTTTGTTTTAGAACCAGTTCATGAAGCCAAGAAAAGGAAATTTTCCTCCTGAGAGGACAGCAAGCTCGGTACTGCCGAGGTGGGCAATAGGTCGACTCGGTCCCTCACCTTGTCTGCTTGGCTGTCCTCTCGATGGCTTGACTCTTGGCAGAAGTCATGATGTATCCCTCTAAAAATATAGAAAATGTTCAGAGACTCTAAGACCAGAGTCCTGGAGGGAGTGACATTACCCCTGCAGAGAGGTGCTGGAAAAGCCTCTGTATGGACAGGTAGGAATCTGGGTCACATGCTCAGGTGTGCAAGAAACGTGCCTCTGTTCTTCTGTACTGCCAGAGGGTGGGGATATCTCCCAGTCTGACTCCCCTGCCAGCCCTTTTAGCAGTGGGGCCTCTGACAGCTTCCCATGCTGTGTCAATGTCAATGAGACATCCCAGCCCCCACCTGGCCCTTTGTCCCAGTCTGTATGGGGCATCCCCAGGTCCATCAGTTCCATGAACTGCGACCTTGGGGAGGGGCTATGGCCGCCCTACCTCACTCACCCATGCCCTAGGCTGGGGCACACACTGTTCCTGGGCCCCACGAACCTCTCCAGGATTTGCTGTTACTGTGCCAGAGGGGGTGTGGCCAGGAGTGGGCAGAGCATAGATGGCCTTCAGGGGGACCTGCTGGCATCTCTCTGCGTGGACCCTTCTAGTTGCTGAGCCCAGGGCATCTTCATTTTGTCCAAGGGGAGAGCAGCTGTATCCTCTCTAGGACTCAGTGCATCTCGAGGACCTAAGCTCTGAGTCTTCTTCTGGGGAACAAATGTCAGGACAGTCCTCACTCCATGGAGTCATCAGACCAAAAGAAGCCATGCGCATAACGGAAGCATTTTGATCCTTCTTTGTAAGCATCCATGAGGCGGAGCTGTCCCGGCTCAGCGTTTCTCCCAAGGCCTTCCTTCTGGCCACATGGTGTTTTCCTCCGACATTTTCACACATGTGGACAGACACACTTAGTGTCTCCTGTGCTGGGGCTGGAACCCTTCCTGCTGGCCCCCTTCACCTCTATTCAAGGGCCCAGGGTTTCTGCATGCACTACCTGTGTGTAACCAGGGTCAGTGGGGTGCCCTTGCCTTCAAAAAGATGAGAGTCCTTGGCCAGCTCTTGGTCCAACCTCTGTCATACCTTGCCCCCTTTGCCAGGCACTGCAGGAAGTGAAGACAAGACCACACGCTTTCCCCCCGGTGCACGTCTGGCTGGGGATACCAGATGAGTGTGTAACACGCCTCTACATAGGGAGTCAATCTCTGCTGCTCAGGCAGACGGCCGGGCAGAGGCTGACCCCTGCATGCCTCACCAGGGAGCCTGTGGGAGCGGCCAGCATGTTGGGCATCAGACATTATTGCGCCAAATCCCTTCAACTTTAGCCTCGGTGGCAAATGGCCCAAGTCCCCTGGCTGCCCCGACCCAGCCTGGGTGGGGCCCTCTCTGCCCACCTCTCAGCCCCTCATGGCTCATGTCACTCGAAACACCTCTCTTCCCGATTCCAGACTTCTGCTTGTGCATGTCAGAAACACGGCTCAAACCCGCTCATGTGCAAATCTGGGGGCCCAAGAGGCCCGGGGCGCCCACCAAGACCTCATGACCAAGGCCCTCCTGACTTCTCATCTGACTCCCGTTCTCCCTCTGCCTTATGCACCTCTGCTGCCCTTCCTGTGGCTGGTGGACCCTCCCCAAAGGCCTGTGCTGGTGGACCCTCCCCAAAGGGCAGAGCAGCCGGTACAATGTGCCTGCGCCCCGAGGGAGCACTGCAGAGAGGGCTCAGACGGCAAGGAGTTGACGGAGTAAAGGCATGTGCCACCACACCCGGCTAATTTTGGACTTATTGTAAAGATGAGATCTCGCCAAGTTTCCCAGGCTGGTCTTGAACTCCTGGGCTAAGCAATCCTCTTGTCTCTGCTTCCCAAAGTAGTGGGGTTACAGGAGTGAACCACCATGCCCGGCCTGGGTGGTTTTTGTTTTTGTAAAATGGGCATTTGAGAGTACCTACTTTGAATGCCTGGCACATGATGACCCTTGAAAAATGGCAGCTGAGATGATGATGGCAAGGTGGAGATGAAGAGGCCACGTGTACACACACACACACACACACACACACACGCGCGCGCGCGCGCGCGTGTGCGTGCGTGTAGTGTGGGACTGGGGACTGGGATTCTCCAAGCTAGCCTGGGGTTTGAAAAAACCATCCTGCCGCGCTTGGTGGCTCAGCCTGTAATCCCGCGCCTTTGGGAGGCTGAGGTGAGTGAATTGCCTGAGCCTGCAGGTTCGAGACCCGCCTGGGCAGGCAAGACCTCAACTCTACAATAAATAAAAAAATCAGCCGGGAGTGGTAGCACATGCCTGTAATTCTGGCTACTCGGAAGGCTGAGGCGGAAGGATCGCTGGAGCTCAGCAGATCGAGGCTGCGGTGGCCGGGAGTGGCCACTGCACTGCAGTCTGGGCGACAGAGTGATACTCCAACTCAAAAAAAAAGAAAAAAACGATCCTTTTTTTTTTTAGTTTTCTGGTGTGTGGCTCCCCACTAGTTGGGCTCCATTCCAATAATACTGTGACAGTAGCCACTTCCTGAGCATTTGCTACATCCTGGACACCATGATAAGCACATTTCACAGCTACGTGGCCACCTTCTCGAGGCTGTGCCCTTTTAGTTGAGATAGCAGAGCTGTGTCTGCATGACCAGGTCCACTCAGGGTCTGTAGCAAGTTAGTGGTGTGGCTAGGGTGTTAGCTATGCAGCTGCACTCTGGGCCTCTGCACGCATTGTCCTCTGACCTGGCATTCTTCCAGGGTCCAGACATCCCTGGGTAAAGCAGGACCTGGGCCCCAGAGCTTGGCCTCCACCTGGAGAGGGTTTCAGCCAGCAGTAGAAACTGTGGAAAGGGTTAGGCCAGAGCTAGGCAATTCTTAGAAGCCAGGAGAGCAGCCCTTGGCAGAGTGGTCCTCAGTTACCAGCCTGAGGGCAGGGGAGCAAGAGGGGGAAGAGGAGGAGGAAGGAGACTTGTTGAGCTTCTGCTGCATGTCTGGCACTCGTGTACGCCGTGGAGACAGCGCTTTGTTGACAGCTCCCATTGGCCCATTTTCTTCCCCTGTACTCCTGCCACTCGGGCCAAAGTGACAAGTCCCACCATCCCACAGAAAGACAGGGCAGGTGTTGTCCAGGGCAGGAAGTCCATGGGGTGGGGAAGAGAAGAAGACCTGGAGTCAGACCCCACTGGACAGAAAATGGCCTCTAGGCCAGGTGTGGTGGCCCATGCCTGTAATCCCAGCACTCTGGGAGGCTGAGGTGGGAGGATTGCTTGAGCCCAGGAATTCAAGACCAGCCTGGGAAACATCACTAGTCCTCATCTCGACAAAAGATTTTAAAAAATTAGCCTGGTGTGGTGGCACACACCTGTAGTTCCAGGAGTTTGAGGCTATGGTGAGCCACGATTGTGCCACTGCACTCCAGCCTAGGCAACAGAGTGAGATGCCAACTGAGAAAAAAAAAGAGAGAGAGAGAAAGTTCCATCTGGTTCTGGGATGGGAGGAGGAGAGCTTCAGAGGGGTTGTGTCTGCTGGAGGGTGTGCTGGGATCCAGGAAGCTACCCCCTCCCATGTTGGTTGAAAAGTAGATGTGGGCCGGGCTCAGTGGCTCAGCCTGTAATCCCAGCATTTTGGGAGGCCGAGATGAGTGACTTGCCTGAGCCTGTGGGTTCAAGACCTGCCCGGGCAACTTGGCAAGACCTCGTCTCTACAATAAATCAAAAATTAACCAGGTGTGGTAGCGCACGCCTGTAGTTCTGGCTACTTGGAAGACCGAGGCGGAAAGATCGCCAGAGCCCAGCAGGTTGACTCTGGGGTGGCCATGAGCATGCCACTGCACTCTAGTGTGGGTGACCGATGGAGTGAGACTCCAACTCAAAAAAAAAAGAAAAAAGTAAAGTAGATTGTGTGGGGAGTGTGAGCAAGAGGACAGGAACCCTATAGAAACTCCAGCTGGTGAGGGGGGTATATCCACACAGCATGGGAGGGGGTGGAGCAGACAAGCCTGAGGTGGGTCACAAGGTCCCCTGCTCTCCTTCAGGCCCAGGGAGGAAAAGCCCACACTCATAGAGGGGCCCAGGCTGGGAGCCAGTGGGCAACCACCAGGCAGAGCCAGACTGAGGGCTGCAGGGCCCACCAGTCTGGGTCAGACCGGAGCTGCAGCCAGGCCTCAGGGGCTCAGGGTGGGAGCGGCAGGGCAGACGCCCATCCCCGAGACTAGGTGGCAAGGCCAGGGCCCCCACAGACACCAACTCCTGGGTCCAGATATCCCTGTGACGGGGAAGAAAATGCAGGAGACCTTCTCACATCCAGAGAGTGGGAACTTTGAGCTCACTCAGTGCTTCCGCACAGAAGCCTGAGCAAGACCAAACCCCGGTTTAAGCGGAAAGAGGCTGAGTTTGTTTTAACTGGCAATTAGAATAATTAAGGCCAGGCTTGGTGGCTCAGCCTGTAATCCCAGGATTTGGGAGGCCAAGGTGAGTGGATTGCCTGAGCCTGCAGGTTTGAGACCAACCCACCTGACTTGGCGAGACCTTGTCTCTACAATAATTAAAAAATTAGCCGGATGTGGTGGCACGCGCTTGTAGTTCTGGCTACTTGGAAGGCTGAGGTGGAAGGATTGCCGGAGTCCAGCGGGTTGACACTGGGATGGCCATGAGTGTGTCACTGCACTCCAGCCTGAGTTGGAGTGCAACTCTAACTCAAAAAAAAAAAAAAATTAAACAGTGATCAATTGTAGTTAACAAGGAATACTTATTTGCACATCTGAGTTTTAGCCTGTGCATTGCACTCTGTCACACATATATCATCTGACTGAATCCTTCCTGCAAGGCGGCGTCACCCCCAGAAAAGCAGGGCTCAGAGAGGTTTTGTTTGTTAGTTTGTTTTTTGAGTTGGAGTCTCACTCGGTCACCCAGACTGGAGTGCAGTGGCCGCTCCCGGCCACCACAGCCTTGCCTGCTGGGCTCCGGCGATCCTTCCACCTCAGCCTTCCGAGTAGCCGGAATTACAGGCGCGCGCTACCACGCCTGGCTGATTTTTTTGATTTATTGTAGAGATGAGGTCTCGCTGCCCAGGCGGGTCTCGAACCCGCGGGCTCAGGCAATCCACTCACCTCAGCCTCCCAAAGGTGCGGGATTACAGCCTGAGCCACCGGGCCCGGCTTGTTTGTTTGTTTTTGAGGTGGAGTTTCACTCTGTCACCCAGGCTGGAGTACTGTGGCACGCTCGTGGCCACCCTGACATTGACCTGCTGGGCTCCACGATCCTTCCACCTCAGCCTTCCAAGTATCCGGAACTACAGGCATGCACTACCACGCCTGGCTAACTTTTTTGATTTATTGTAGAGAGGAGGTCTCACCAAGTTGCCCAGGCTGGTCGGTGCGTGAACCCTGGGGGCTCAGGCAATCCACCCATCTCGGCCTCCCAAAGTGCTGGTACTATGGGCTGAGTCACCGAACCCGGCCAGAGAGGCTTGTTGACAAGCCACAGGCCACACAGCAAGCAAGGTTGAGGTGGGAACTCAGGCCCCAGAGCTAGCCACAGAGGGAGGGACTCAGACTCAGTCCGCAGAGAAAGTTGCCACCAACTTGCTGTGTGACTCCTTGAGCTGGTTCCCTCTGCTGAAAAACAAGACTTGGTCAGCTTCCATGAGAAGGGGTTGAAGGAAATAGAAACATTTGTTCCAGAACATTTCCGCTCGGAAACTGACGTAAAGCCAGGTGGTGGCCTCAGTGGTGGAGAAGGGGATGGTTTCCCAGGAACTTGGAGAGCTCTTCCAGGGGCATTGTCCTGTGTGGCCACCAGGTGGCAGCACAGCTCCCCAATCAAATGGCGTGTGTGTGCACACGTGTGAGAGTGCTTGCGATGGGGGGTGCTGATGGGGGTGCACAGGCACAGACAGCTGCGGGGAGAGAGGAGGAAAGAGTCCCAATTCCCTACGTGCTCTTCTCGCCCTCCCAGCCAGCTCCCCAGGCCACAGTAGACAAGGGCCTGACCCACGTGCAGCCTGCCAGGTGGGGGGCTTTCCCTAGGCCCACAGGAGACCTGTCTCCAGTCACAAACCTCGAACACCCACACCAGCAAGACCTTAAGGAAGTCTGTGCAGGTCCCATCTTGGCCTTGGCCTGTACCCATGGCCCACCGACGGCACCCCGTGGTATTAAGGATGAGGTGGAACTCCGTAGCCTGGCGCTGGAGGCAGGCCCTTCACGACCTGCCCCTCCCTTGTCTCTCAGGGGTCCAGGCTCCCTGGGACGCCATGTCTGCATCTTACCTGGGTAGGCACCTGCTGTCTGCTTCTCTTTACTGGAGCGTCTGCACCAGCCCCGACTCCAGTCTCCCTGCAGTGGGGAGCCAGGCTGCTGTTTCCTCAGGCCTGCGCCATCCCGGGCATATAGGACCAGACTGTGCCAGCAGTGGCATTTGCAGGCGTTTCCTTTATCCAGAGCTGCCCAGGCCAGGGGGCTGAAGGTGACCCGAGGCTTCCAAGAAGAGGAGACGGGGCCGAGCCAGGAGCTGCCGTCCCCAAAGGACTCATGTTTTCTGGGCTCTCACAGGCCCTTAAGCCATCTTATGCCAGGGCTGTAACAAAATGACTCTTCAGGCTAGAAATGCATACAACTAGTAACTGACTGTCCAAGGATCATCTCTGATGGGCTGGCAATTTGAGTGAAATAAAAAACAAGTCTTTGAACTGATTTGGCAGAACTGACTTGGACTCACAAGTTGGCGCCTGATTGAGGCAAGCAATAATCCAGCGACTTAAAATTTAGAAGCGGGGCCGAGGAGACGCAATCTGTGATGCAAACAGGTTGTAGGCAGAAAGCCAGGTTTCTCACTGTGGTTTTCTGCAGCTTGCTGACGATTTTCCTCTTCAGCGGAATGATCAAGCTGGGGGACAGGGGCTGCAGTTTGCACAGGTGGCCATCGGATGGCGCCAGAGGACAGGCTTTGGATGCTTCGTGTCCACACTGCCTCCTGGGAGAGGACCTTCCTGGGGCTCCCTGGAGCCCGTAGTCACCGCCTCGGATAGACCTGCTCCGTGTTCTGATCCTGTACTGATGTTCCCAACGACCAGCATCTTTTTCTGACCCCACGCACTTTCTGGAAGCTCCTGTGGGCAGGGCCTGGGAACCACGGAGTAGATGGATGAATCACAGCCTTCACCCCACCTAGAAGAGCAGAGGGGCATTCCAGGGACAGACCAGGAGGGTGGCCGAGGTCCTGCATTGGCCTTAGGGGAGAATGCAGGGGCTCGAGGGCCTCTGTGGTCCCTGTTCTCATGGCAGGGCCCCTCCCGCAGTGCCTTTATGCAACATCCACACAAACAGAGGCTGCACGTTGAAGCACCCTCAGAAGTGCCTCATGGGCTCGCGGTGTTCTTTTCAGGTTTCGTCTTCCACTGAAGCCCTCAGGAGGCTGGCACGGAACAGCTGGCGGCTGCCCTGGTTGAGCAGTCACCCGGCACAGCCTTCTACGAAATGTCTTTCTCCAGGTTTTAGTCCCCACCCCTCTCAGACCTAGCCCTGTTCACACATTTGTGTCACTCTCCCGCCCGCTGTGTGGCAGGTGAGTCCCTGAGCTCAGCCCAAACAAAGCACCCTATTTTCCCCCCAACATTCCCACGCCCTACCTGCCCTGTCCTGCACCCCCACCCCCAGTCTGAATCCCCTCCTTGTCTCCCCTCTCCACCTGTTTCAAGCCTGTTCTCCCTTGAAGGCCCTACCTGCCTCTTCCGTCCTCCACAAGGTCTCATGGACTCCCCAGGCTAGCCATCTCACTCCTCTGACCCTGCACCACAAACCCCAGACTCAGGGGAAGACTCGACTGTCAGGGCAACAGAAAGAGGGAAGAGGGGATGGAAGCCAGCGTTTAGTGCATGTGCCGGACACATGATCCTGTCATGACCCTTCCCAAGTGACTGTGAGGGGAGGTCAAGAGAGACTCTCGATTTCTCGAAATGAGGCTCAGGAGGTGAAGCCCAGTTTCAATCTGACTCCAGAGCTGTGGCAGGAAGCTCAATATTTCGGACCTCCAGCAAAAACTAAGAAGCCCAGAGGCAGGCGCAAAATAGAGAGGGACTGAGTGGTGGCAGACTGGCTCATACAGAAGCCTCTCCGTCCTGAATCCCGCAAAACGCCAAGATAGCGGTACTTAAAACCCACAATGACATTGAAAGACAAGAATGGCGTCCTTAGTAGACCAGAGACTATGCCCAAGGCCTTAACTCTGGGAGGGCTGGGAGCCATGGTGGGGAGGGGTGTCCACTGCAAAACGTGGGGGGATGGCAGGGTGACAGTAGGCGCCACAGTGAGTTGAATCCTCTTCTCTACCACACACACACACACACACACACACACCCTACACCCTAGGGCAAGCAGAGAGCGCAGGTATTTGTGTTTTGGGGGAGTGGTCAGAAGTAGCGTGAGCACAAGGACTGGAGGGGCAGGCAGTGTCCTGGAAGCCGGTGACAGCCAGGGAGAGTGGAGGCCCCCAAGCTCAGAACGTGAGGTGTTGCCTAGTGGGGCATTCCGTTGCCCCAGAGTGGAGGCTTGCTGTGGCAGGGAGGTGGGACGCCTGTGGACAGGCTATCGGTGAGCCTCAGAGGCAAAAAGATGAGCCCCGAGAACACCAGGCAGCAGCCGCCTCAGCAAGAGAACTGACACCCAAGGAAAGGAAGTTCCTGCACCCAGAATTTAGAAAGGTGCAATTGATGTCCTTAGAGAGCTAGGATAGGACATTGGATCCTCAAAAAGATCAGCTAGAGAATTTAGAAAATTAAAATCTGGTCCTTGGGGAAAAAACTCAACAAATGGGCTGAACTGCGTAGCAGAATGGACACAGTTGAAGAACAAAGGAATGAGAGGATTGAGCTGAGAATTTCTAGAAGGCAGCACAAATGGTCAAAGAGGTGGGAAGTACAAAATACAATTTAGGAGATAGGAGGCTGGGTTCAGTGGCTCACACCTGCAGTCTCAGTACTTTGGGAGGCTGAGGCGGGAGGCTTGCTTGAGGACAAGAGTTTGAAACTGGCCCGGACAACATAGTGAGATCCAGTCTTGACCAAAAAAATTTTTTTAAAAATCATCCAGTCCTGGTGTTGCATACCTGTAGTCCTAGTTATTCAGGAGTCTAAGGGAGAAAGATCTCTTGAACCCAAGAGTTCAAGGTTGCAGTGCTATGATTGCATGCCACTGTGCTCCAGCTTAGGCAACAGAGTGAGACACTGTCTCTTAAACAACAAAACAGGAAAAGAAAAAAAAAAAACCCACCATAGAACACAACCCCCAGAGCTGAGATTGATGATATCCCAGACCTCTGCCAGTGCTGGTCACAATGCATGAAGAGGGACCCTTCACTGGAGAGACATGTTGAAATTTCAGAACACTGGAGATGAAAAGAATCGAAATATTTCCTGACATAAAACAGACTACTTGCAAAAAAAAAAAAAAAATACTGGAAGCCAGAAAAAATGAAGTTATCTTCAAAATCTGAGGGAAGATCATTTTAAACTCAGAATTCCATATGCAGCCAAATATAAAGATAAAAACACATCCTGAGACATGCAATGTCTAAGAATGTTTAAATCCTTTTTTGAAAGAATTATTAAATGATGTCCTCTGGCAAGAAGAAAAATTAATCCAAGAAATGGAATACAAGAAATAACACTGAGCAAAGAAACCAATAAAACGTATTACACCTAAAGAATTGTTGATTGTTAAAAATTAGTAACAATCTGGAACTAAAATCTTAGATATTATCAACAAAGGAGTTAAGGGGTTTGTGGAGCAGAGAAGAGTAAAAGTGTGCTGAAGATCTTTTCTTGCAGGAGAGAGGGTATAGATTCTAACTCTAGATATTGGTAGAATAAGATTAAGTACATGTGTGAAAATGTTAAGGTAAATCTCTAGGAAAATAGAGATCGAATATATAACTTGTAAACTATTAGAGAAAAAAACTGAAATGGAAAAAGTGAAATCAATCTAACAAATACCAGGAAAAAGTATGAAAAATAGAAAAAAACATTTCAAAAGTCACATGCAATAAATGTGAATGGGTTAAATTCATCTACTCAGGAGTCTTCCTAGACAAAAAAAAATTGAAATCCTGTCTTTAAAAAATACGTATAAATTATAATGACCCAAGAAGGCTTTAAATAGGAGAGTAGAAAAAGATATAATGAAAAACATTACAAAAGGCTGTTGGTGAGGATGTATCAATTTCAGACAAAACAGAACTTGAAGCAGAAACATTAAAAAAGGAAATTTAAATTTATGTTGCTAAAAGAGATGATCTAAGAGCAGAATAAAAATTATGAAACCTTATGATGCCCTTCATGACATAGTTTAAAAATGTTTAACACAAAGCTTATAGAATTATAGAGACATGGACACTTTCATAATTAGAGACTTTAATATATTTTTCTTCAGAATTGACAGACCAAGGAGGCAAGAGTAAAGACTCTAATAAGATTTCTTTTTTGAATTGTTCAAATCTGTATATGTTCTAAATCTGTATATGTTCTATATAGATGCTAATGCATAAATCCAATGTATAGATTTAAATAGTTCAAAAAGGAATTATATGTTTTCAAAGAGGCACAGACTGATCATAATATTGAAATATCGAAAAAGAAGAAATAAAAAGAGCTATTTTGTAGACATTAGAGAATTTTTTAAAAGGTGCTGATGAAACAGTTTGGCAACCATGTTGGATTATAAGACCAAGGGGCAAACCCCTCTGCTCCCTTCCACTGGAAAGGGGAAGAGAAGGATGGACATGAGAGATGACTTTTGGAAGGCAGGACAACAGGGCTGGGTGAGGCAGGACAGATGACAAAGGACAGCCTCTTGGATCTGAGGAGGTGAGGGCTGGGAAGGCTGCAGAGAGGGTGAATCTGGTTGCTATGTGTACTGAGTGCCAAGCCTTTCCTAAGGGTCTGTGAATTATCTCCTCCCTGAGGCGAGTGTGTTCCATTTCACAGACGGAGAAACCTGAGATATACTCAGGGATAGTGAGTCACAGCAGGGTCAGATTTGGACTTTGGTCCCTCTGATGCCAACACAGCTGCTATGAGTCTCTACACCGTAAATGGATGCTCTTAACTCTGCTCGGGATGTCCTACTGGAAAGAGTGTTGGTTGGTTTTATCTTATTCTCAAATAAGTCTGTGATCTGGAAGATGGTTTTTAAAAAATTTTATTTATTATTATTATTATTATTATTATTTTATTATAAAAATGTGGGGTACAATTCAGGGTTAGTATACAAAGGTTGATTATGCAGGTACACTTGTTGATGAAGTATGCAATGAAATTAATTTTTTTCCTTTAAAAAAATTTTTTTTTTTGAGTTGGAGTCTCACTCCTCCACCCAGACTGGAGTGCAGTGGCACGCTCCCAGCCACCACAGCCTTGACCTGCTGGACTCCTTTGATCCTTTGATCCTTGGAAGACCTCAGCCTTCCAAGTAGCTGGAACTACAGTCACGCGCTACCACGCCCGGCTAAGTTCTGATTTATTGTAGAGACGAGATCTTGCCAAGTTGCCCAGGCGGGTCTCGAACCTGCGGGCTCAGGCAATCCACTCACCTCGGCCTCCCAAGGTGCGGAATTACAGGCTGAGCCACCAAGCCTGGCCTCTTTTTTTTTTTTTTTATTGAGTTGGAGTCTCACTGGGTTGCCCAGGCTAGAGTGCAGTGGCATAGTCATGGCCACCCCAGCATCGACCTGCTGGGCTCCTCCGAGCTTTCCGCCTCAGCCTTCCAAGTAGCCAGAACTATAGGTGCGCACTACCACACCCAGCTAATTTTTTTATTTATTGTAGAGACGAAGTCTCACCATGCTGCCCAGGCTGGTCTCGAACCTACGGGCTCAGGCAATCCACTCGCCGCAGCCTCCCAAAGTGCTGGGATTACAGGCTTGAGCCACCGCGCCTGGCCCAGAAGATGTTAAGAAGTGCTGCCGCATGTCTTGGGATGTATCCCGACTGGGAATGCTGAACTGAGCTGGCACGGAGGAGGCTGCTGGCTCCCACGGCCCTGGGGAGCATGGCTGGGGTAGCCTGCACTGGCCGTCCTGGCGTTCCCACGCGGCAGGAGAGGACATCTGGTTCCACTCAGGCTCTTGGACAAGAAGAGACGGCTCCCAGAGGTCCTCTCTCCGGTCCAACGCAGAGAGGGACCCCCCTCACCCATGGTCTTGGGAGGGTAGTTGATGGCCTGTGTTAGGGAGAGGCCCGACACCCTCCCACTGTGCTGCCCTGGCTGTGGCTGCCTGGCCTGCCTTGCCCCCACCTTGGTGGCTGACAGGAGCCTTTCCACAGTGCGACTCCCAGGAAGGTAGAACCAGCACCACCTGGAAACCGGCAAGGCACCTCAGTGGCCAGGGGAAGGCTTCATTCAGTTTGTGCCAGACAGCGTGCCTCAGCTTTATTTCGTGATTTTTTGAGAGTCAGGGTCTCACTCTGTTGCCCATGCTGGAGTGTAGTGACATGATCACGGCTTACCATAGCCTCGATCTCCTAGGCTCAGGTGATTCTTCTGCCTCAGCCACCTGAGTAGCTGGGACTACAGGAACATGCCATCATGCCTGACTAATTTTTTTTATTTTTTGTAGAGACGAGGTCTGGCTATGTTGCCCAGGCTGGTCGCGAACTTCTGAGCTCAAGTAATCTTCCTGCCTCGGCCTCCCAAATTGTTGGCTGAATAATATCCCATTCTTGTGGATGTCCCAGATTTTGTTCATTTTCTTCTCAGTTGATGAGCATTTGGGTTGTTTCCACCTCTTGGCAGTTGAGAACAGTGCTGCCGTGAACGTTCGTGTTTGAGGATTTGGACACCCGCTTTCGGGTCTTCTGGGTGGAGACCCAAGAGTGCATGGCGGGGCCACAGGGCACCTGCGTGTTGAACTCACTGGGGTGGCACTTGCCTCGTCTTGACGGGCAAGTGGCGGGTCACTGGCCCTTCTTCCTGCATTGGGCACATCCCCGGGCAGCTCCCTGCCCTGGCTGCCGCCCTGCCGCTGAGCCCCACCTGGTTCACCTGCATCCTGGGTTCAGACCTGCTACCCACCACCCACATGACCCCTGGGACTTCCCAATGCATTGTCTTTCTCATCCGCACTTCCCTGTGCATGGACACATCCTCCGCTCAATGTCCCACAGCATGGGTCCCAGCAGGTGGCAGAGTCTTCGCTGCAGGCTGGTATGGGGCCACAGGTAATGAGGAGGGTGGAAGCACCTGTGGGTGCCAGCAATCAGCCTGCCTGATTCGTTTCTCACGGCCATCCTTCGAGGTGGGTGCTAGCACTGTCCTCATTTTACAGGTGTGGAAATAGAGGTTCAGAGAGGTTCAGCAGCTTGCCCAAGGTCACACAGCTGATAAGTGGTGGATGAGGGTTTGAAGCAAGCATTCTGTCTCCTTGGGGGTTTAGGCAGATCCCTGGACTCCTGGGAACGACAGAAAACCCACCGACTTTGGAAAAAGGAGGTCAGGGATTAGGGTTCATATCCAGATCACACAGACGTAGGCGAGATGGTGGCTTGAAGGAGAGGGCCTTTCTCAGGCGGGTGAGGTCAGAGTGAGGGTCCCCAGAGCCATCCCATCCTGCCTTTCCCAGCCGCGGTGGCCTCTGGGGCCTGCTGAGCCCAGGGGAGTTGACGGAGCCAAATGCAGGAAGCACTTTGGAGTTGGTAGATGGCTGAGAGATTATGATTTTGTTCCAGTGCCATGAATCGACTCAAGTGCAAATCCAGTTTCTTGAGGACTACCGTAGGACCACCATAGGACATGGAACTAGGTCAGGCCCCACTGGTGAGTGGAGGTGGCCACATGTCAGCAGCGTCCAGAACTTGGACACAAAATTCCAGCCCCACTGCCGTTCCACAAACTCCTCGCCCAGATGAAGAGCCAGAGCCTCAAGGGACCAACCCCCTAGACTCCAGGGATGGCCCCGTGTCCCCGGGACGGTGGCGGGCCTCTGGGTCGGCCTCCTGTCCCCAGCCAGTGCCCATGGTCACACGCCCGCCTTTTGCATCACAGCCTTTGCAGGGACCTGGGTGTTCAGTGCAGTTGCATTTGGCAGCTGCACCAGGCCTCGTCTGAGGGCAGAAGACAGAGGGACTGTCTGTGCCGGCCGCCCTTAGGTGTGAGGCCACACAGGGCAGAACAGGCCGGCCCTGCCCCCCTGAGCTCGGGACTCACACAAACAAAAGGAGAAGGTGGCTGTGGGGTCTCTTGGCTCATGACACTAGCCCCGAGGACCTCTCCCTGAGTGAATTCTGAGTTGGCCGGGCAACCTCTTGAGGCCCTGGCTGCCCAGGCCGACGTGCCTGCGGGGGTGGATGCCCAGACGGGACACTTGAGCGGGCCGCCTGGGGACCTCGGCTCTCCATGGGCACGCACTGGCTTCCCTTCACACGTCGGCCTCCTGGGTCCGGCCCCCAGGGCCCCTTCCCCATCGGAGCCCCTAGAAAACAATTTCTGGGCCCGCAGAGCTGAAGATCAGATCCTGGCTGGTGGAGACCCTGCTGAGTAGCTGCCACTCTGTGAATCCTGTGACATCCCAGGCTCGCTTCCCTCTAATTGCGGTTTGACATTTGCCATCTGTTCATTCCTGCGTTTGCCGTCCCCAGGCCTGACATTGCGTTCCATACTCGGCCCTCGAGTTCCTGTGGGCCTGCAGAAGCCTACTGCACACAGCCGGCCAACCTCCTCTGCCCATCTGGATGATGGGACACAGCGGAGGCCAGCTCACTGGGTCTCTGCCCCCGGAGTCCACAGCCGGGCAGGGGAGAGGGATACACAGCAATGGCTGTTGATTAGGTCATCGATTTCAGCAGTGCTGAGTGCCACCAAGGAGGACAGGGGTGTGTGAGGTGGAGGGGGCTGGGAGGCCTCCTGGAGGAGCCGACTCTGCCCCCCCCAGCCCCGGTCGCCTGGGAGCATCCTGGTCTTGTTTCCTCACCCCACACACTGCCTGGTCTGACGTCAAATCCCGCCAGCGTTGACTTCAGCTGCAACCTAAATGCAGCCTTGCCGTCAACTGTCACAGTGGCTGGGTCAGCCGCTCCCACCCTTGCCCCTCTGGGGTGTGTTCTCTCTCAGCCTAACCCAGCTCTGGTCCCTCCTCTGCTCAGAACTCTCCCATGGCTCCCGCCTCACTGGAGCAGGAGCCTGAGCCTTTATTTCGATCCCTCATCTTTGGGCCATTGACAGCTCCCCCTTGGGCCCTCCCATGTTCCCCCCCGAAGCCTCCCGGGGTCTCCCACACTTCCCCGAAAGCCTCCCGGGCCCTCCCATGCTCCCCTCAAAAGCCTTTGCAGCTGCTGTTCCCTCTCCCAGACGCGGTTGCCTGTGTGTGCAGGTTCAACCCCGCAAGGGCAGGCCTTGAATCTCTCTAAAACAGCATCTTCTGCTTCAGTTCCCTCACCCCCACCCCCTGCCCCCGCCCTTCCCTGCCACAGCCTCTTCTCATTCTTGGCAGCCTCCTTTCCCCTGCCAGATGGTAGCCCCTCCAGGCAAGGATTTTGTCTGCTTTGCTTTCTGTTGTGTCCCGGCCCCTAGATCTTCCCTGGCACACAGGCTCAGCACGTGCCAAAACAAGGCAGGGAGGAAGAGGAGCAGAGAGAGGGAGGAACATTGAACAGGACATGAAGGAGCGGTAGGAATCAAGCAGGCAGGGAGGCGGTGCTGATGGGGAAAGGGGGTCGTGTGTCTCCCTCCACCCATTCCCCACCCTGCGGCCCCAGCTTGCCGCGGCATCTTGGGCCACCAGCTCCTGTCGCAGTGATGCACAGGCCCTGTTTCCCTGTTCCTGGGTGACTGTAAACATTCTCAAGGTAACAGCCCACCCTTCTCAGCCTCGTCTGCAGCCTACAGAGTGAGTACCTGCAGGAGGGAGAAGTATTCAGCTGTGAGAACCAGTCAGCCGATCTTACAGAGAGGAAGGACCCAGGGTTAGGTGAGGTCCAGGGACCTGTTGCCTACTTTAGCCCTGAACTTCAGGGAAGGGTAGGGCAGCCGCTTGCCTTTCCGGAAGGCAAAGGGTGTATTTAAAGGAGGCAGGCAAAGAGAAACAGGAAGTGGGTTTCCTTGGCTCTCCTGGGAGGTGAAGCACCTTGAAAAGTCGGAGGACTTCCTGGAAGAGGCAAACCCAAGGTAGCTGGCCCGTCCCATCCCACTGGGGAGCTTCTGATCCATTCCTTCGGGAATCCAGAGACCCAACCCATATCTTACTAAGCCTGGATGTTGTACCCCATTTCCCTTCAGGCAGGGCCTCCTGTCCCCGGATTCTCAGGCCTGGAGAGAACCACAGGAAGTGGGATGAGGCTGCCGGCTCTGCTGTCTGCCTGGGGATGCGGGTTGATTCATCAGGCTTTGCCCTTTCCCGGAACTCTTGCACCCTTGAACTGAATATTCAGGCTAGCTCCCTGACTTAGCTCCTGTCTGCGTCTGAATGGCTCTATTTTTAAAGCCCTGATGATGGCTGATGAAAACATTTAAAAAGAAACAAAAAATTAAAAAAATTTAAAAGCCTGGTGCCAACTGTTTTGTTTGGAAAGCAGGATGACATCTGTGTGTTCTGGCCCCTGCCCCTGAGAGGGAGATGTGCATTGCAGTCAGAGGTCAGGGGCTCAGGGAACCCGGGTCAGGCTCCAGCTTTGCCACTTACCCTCTGTGTGAACTTGGCCAGGCCCCTTCCCCTCCTCAGCCTCAGTTTCCACCATGTGAAGAGAGAAGTTTGGATGCGTTGAATTGCCCTCATTTGACTTTGGGTGATTGAGAAATTTTTCCCTGCAGGGGATGGGTGTGGTGGGGGCTGGCTCCCTACTCTGACCCACCACCCCCTCCTTCTCTATTCCTGTGGCCGATTCCCCTAAGAAAGGTCCACTTTCTAAGAGGAAGGATTTCCCACAGTCCCCTTGCAAGGGGTTGCAGAGGTCTCGGGACAGAAGTTGGCAGCCCTGAGTCCTAGTCTTGAATCTGCAGCACACATGCAGTATGACCTTGAGCAAGGCACCATCACCTTTTGGGTCTTTTTGTACATTTTTCAAAGGGGGTGGTGGTGACCATGTCCTCCTGGTTCACCTCACACAGCCCTGGTGGGAACGACATGATACATATATGTGGTTGATGACACTTAGAATTCCTTTGGTGCTAACAATTTTCTTTTCTTTTCTTTTCTTTTGAGTTGGAGTCTCACTCGGTCACCCAGACTGGAGTGCAGTGGCCGCTCCCGGCCACTGCAGCCTCGACCTGCTGGGCTCCAGCGATCCTTCTGCCTCAGCCTTCTGAGTAGCCGGAACTACAGGTGCATGCTACCATGCCCGGCTAACGTGCTACCAATTTTCTTCTCTCTCTCTCCCTCCCTCCCTCCCGCCCTCCCTCCCTTTCTCGTCAGTCTTACTCTGTCGCCTAGGCTGGAGTTCAGTGGCACACTCACAGCCACCACAGCCTCGACCTGCTAGGCTCAGGAGATCCTTCCACCTCAGCCTTACAAGAAACTGAAACTTCAAGCGCGCACCACATGCTCAGCTAATTTTTTAATTTATTGTAGAGACGAGGTCTTGACAAGCTACCCAGGCTGGTCTTGAATCCCTGGGCTCAGGAAATCCTCTTGTCTCTGTCTCCCGAAGTGCTGGGATTACAGGCATGAGCCACTGCACCCAGCCTCAATGCCACCAATTTTTATGTACTCCAATCCAGATATAACAGGGCATGTGTAGGTACCAGAAAACACATCACCGACATGTCGGTTGGGGCCAGCTGCCTGGCGACATGATTTCTGAGCCAGTCCTGGCAAGAACCATCAGCTCGAGTCCTGCCAGGTACTGGTACCTCTCAGTTCCCTATCACAGGGCAGGGTTGGTATCTCAGGGATGTGGCAGAGGACCCCGCCTTTGTAGGGTGTGGTGGCCATGGTTACATCTCTGTCCTACATATCCCCAGCAAGTGGCCTTGTCTCTTTCCCCCCCACCTCCCAGTCTGGGTGGTAGTGTAACTTGTTTAGGAGCAAAAGAATGAGTGAAGCAAACAATGTCTGCAGTGAGAAGAAAAGACAATGTAGCTTCCTCTTCATTTGCCTAAACACCATGTGAGCAGACCAGCGGCCTGAGGTTGCCATACCGTGGGGAAGCCCAACTAGTCCACAAGGATAAACATCATGGCAGAGATATGCCCAACCCACTTCCAGGGACTCAGGACTGCAACTGCCTGAAAGGCCACTCAGCTGAGCCCTGCTGGAATTCCTTACCCGCAGGATTTGTGAGGAATGATAAAGTGTTGTCGTCTCAGTCACTGGTTATAGGTGCTCTGTTGTGCTCAGAGATGGTCAGCAAGGGGCAGAGGACAAGATCTCCCTCAGATGTCCTGGCTGTGGTTCAGAGTTGGAGCAAGACTTTGGAATCTAGTAGCTTAGAGGATGAAATGAGAGCAGAAGTGACTGATGCCACTTCTTAGTGAAAAAGCCAGTGTCTGATTCCCTTCCTTTCCTTGTCAAACCCTGAAGCCTCATTTTGAGATGGGAGTGTCATAAGGCAGTGGAACACCTGTTAGCTTGAGTGGGTCTCTGCAGAACTGTAAAGAGAGAGACCCCTCCTGTCAAGCCAAATCTTTGTAGTATTAAGCCAGGATTTTGGGGTTGTTTGTTACTACAGCATAAAATAGCCTCTCTTGACTGGTGCATGTTAAAAATGGAAAATAGGCCAGGTGCGGTGGCTCAGCCTGTAATCCCAGCATGTTGGGAGGCCGAAGTGAGAGGATTGCCTGAGCCCAGGGGTTCAAGACCAGCCTGGGCAACTTGGTGAGACCTCATCTCTACAACACATCACAAAAACTAGCTGGGCATGGTGGGATGCATCTGTAGTTCCAGCTACTTGGAAGGCTGAGGCAGAAGGATCACCTGAGCCCAGCAGGTCGAGGCTGCGGTGACCATAAGTGTGCCACTGCACGCCAGCCTGAGTGACAAAGAATCAGACTCCAACTAAAAAGAAGAAAACAGATAATAAGGGCTAAAGTGTCTCCATTTTATTGTCAAGAGCCTGGGACATCGAGAGCATTTCATGAAGTGTTAGCTCTCATAGTAACACCAGTTCCCGTGTCTAAAGCATAACCTGAGAGGAGGATTTGAATGCAGGAAGTTTACTTGGAAAGTGATTCCAGGAAGCACTGACAGGGGCATGGGGAGGTGAGATGGGGATGAGGAGGGATTTAATCCCGGGGTGCAGCGATGAGCAGGTTACTGCTATGGGTGATGGGGGTTCAGGCCTCGGAGAGCTTCTGGGAGACTGGGTACAACATGCTTCGGGCTATAGCCCTACCCGGAGGTTATGGAAGCCGGGGGTTTCCCCAACTGCTCCCATCAACCATTCATTGAGGGATGCTTCTGGGGGTGTTGGCTTACCCTGGGCACATAAAAGCATGTCTTTAGGCCAGGAGAAGTCCTCTTGCAGGGGCCAGGCTTTGGAGAGGGGAACTGTTGGTGAGAACTCATTGCAGAGCGGGGGAGGCATCCTGTGGTACAGACGAAGGAGCGAGGCTCTCGGGAATTTGACCCCTGGCCCATCCCACTTCTGGGCTAGCGTTCTGGATCACGGAAGCTCTTGGTTGGAAAATAGAGGACACCAAGACGGGACCTCCAGGCCTGATTCCCCACTCTTGGTGGGAGGGGACTGTGTCTTTTTTGCTGCAAGCAAAATGTGGAAATGTCCCTCAGGGGAGCAACCTGAGACCCAGGTGGGCTCTCCTGGAGCCACGAGATCCCCCCACTGGACGGCAGCCCAGGGGTTTGACATGGGGAGCCAGGGGCACGGACTAACTCTTCCCCCATGGCCCTGCTGGCAGGAAGAGGCTTGGCAGCACCATCCCACCCCTGTGGTTCCCCTGTGCTGGGAGAAGATTGCTTCTTGAGGTTGTCCGGTGATCTCTCCAAGAAGCTGAGGGGGTTTCTGAACGCTGTTGGGGGATGCCCATTGCAAATACTGGCCTTCGGGGGAGCAGACCCCAGAAGGAGACTGGATTAGGAATTAGGCAACTTCTCACCAGGCTCTGCCTTCATTAGCTGTGTGATCTTGGGCAGGACACTTTGCCTCTCTGGCTTTCAAGTTCTCATCTTTCAACTGGGCTACACTGAGTAGGAGAGTTTTCTGCTAAGAAGCTGGCTTTGGAGTCAGCCAGTCTTGGCTTAAAATCCAGCACTGCTGCTTCCTGGTTGAGTGACCTCGGGTAGGTGTCTTCTCCTCCTGAGCTCCATGCTCCTCATGTGAAGAATGAATTCACGGTGTGCTATGAAGTCTTTTTTTTTTTTTTTTTTTGAGTTGGAGTCTCACTCTGTCGCCAAGTCTGGAGTGTGGTGGCACATTCACAGTCACCACAGCCTCGACCTGCTGGGCTCAGGCGATCCTTCCGCCTCAGCCTTCCGAGTAGCTGGAACTACAGGAGTGCACTACCATGCCTGGCTAATTTTTAAAAATTTTATTTATTGTAGAGATGGGGGTCTCACCAAGTTGCTCAGGCTGGTCTCAAACCCCTGAACTCAGGCAATTCTCTCACCTTAGCCTCCCAAAGTGCTGGGATTACAGGCTTGAGCCACTGCACCCGGCCCTGCTATGAAGTCTAATGGGATTGTGCGTGCTGAAGGACTTGGCACAGCGCTGGCACTCTACAGTGACCCAGTGCTCTCGGTGTCATGGACGACTGTGAAGTTCTTGGCTCTTCTATCCTTGCTGTGTGAGCCTGGGGAAGATGCAGAGCCTCTCTGGGTGGTGGTTAAAATATCTGACCCTGCCTCACTCAGAATTTTTGTACAGAGCCGATGGCATGTGGGGTAGAATGTGCAGCATTGAGGGCACCGAGGGAAGAAGAGGGACCAATGTGGTGTTATGATTCATAAGGCATTTTTCGTGTTTGACAGGAAGTGCTGCCAAGGCCCAGCGAGGGAAGGGAGTCCTCAAATGCCAGGGTGTGGGGCACACGTTTGTCTGGTGACCCTGGAGGTGCCTTCTCTCCCTGAATCTCTGGTGTTTGCTGTCAACCCCAGGCACCCACCCATTCATCTGTCTTCCCTTCAGTCACATTTATTTAGTAAATTCTAGGTCCCCAGAAGAGGCGGATTCAAGTTGAGGCTTTTTTTCTTTCTTTTCTTTGAGTCAGGGTCTCACTCTCTCACCGAGGCTAGAGGGCAGTGGCATGATCACGACAATCAAGGCTCACAACAGCGTTGACCTCCTGGGTTCATGCAATCCTTCCATCTCAGCATCCCGAGTTGCTGGGACTACAGGAGTGTGCCACCACGTCCAGCTAGGTTTTTTGTTTTTTGTTTTTTGTGTGTATTGGAGTCTCACTGTCGCCCAGACTGGAGTGCAGTGGCCGCTCCCGGCCACCGCAGCCTTGACCTGCTGGGCTCTGGCGATCCTTCCGCCTCAGCCTTCCGAGTAGCTGGAACTACAGGCACACGCTACCATGTCCAGCTAATATTTTAAAAATTTTTTTGTAGAGAGGAGGTTTTGCTATGTTGCCCAGGCTGGTCTCGAACTTCTGGGTTTAAGCAATCTGCCTGCCTTGGCCTCCCAAAGTGTGGGAATACAGGTGTGAAGTGCTGTGCTGGATCAGTTTTACTTTTATAGCTATCTCTTGATTATATGCTAAGCAATAAGTGGATTATTCATGGGTTTTCCAGGAAAGAAACCAGGGATTTGCCCCTGGAATCAAGGGTTCCTCCTCCTTTTAAACCACACAGGGTAACTTCTAGGAGTTGCCATGGTAATTGTAAGCTGTCATGGCACTGGTGGGCGTGTCTTCTAGCATGTTCATATATTATAATTAGCATATAGTGAGCAAAAAGGATAAGCAGAGGTTGCTTCCAGCGTCATCCTGGTCTCAGTCGACCTTGACTCTCTTCTCACCACCTCCTATCTTGTCATTGAGGTCTGGGGCCCATGACCTTCATTTTGGAAACTAGTCCTGCTGGTTCCCTATCTTAAGGGCAGAAGTGGGAGTCTGGGGTCTCCAAGACCAGGCAGGGCTGTTGGACCCTGGAGACTGGAGAATGAATGCCACTGAATGCCTCCAGATACTCAGGGTGGCTTAAGCAGGGGTGATGCTAGCTGGGCTCCCTCTGCTGAGGGTCTGGACTCACTCACATGGTACTGGATGGCCAAGTTCTCATTCTGTGACTCTGAGGAGGGAGGAGATCATACATTAATTGGTTCTGACTTCTTACCAACCATGGACAAGTGGCTGCTCAAAGGGGATTTAAAATAACTTTAAAAAGTAAAGAGCTATGAATGAAAACTAAAACAGCATACTGAAACTTAAGGAGTGCAGCAAAATCAGTGCTAAAATGAAAATTTATAGCTGTAGATATTATGTTAAAAAAGAAGTGTCTCAAATTAACAAACTAATACGGAACTAGGGAAAAAACAGACTAAACTCAAAGCTAGAAGAAGGAAGGAAATAATAAATATTAGGGCAGAAATCAATAAGATAGAGAATAGAAAAACAATAGAGGAAATCAACAGAATCAAAAATTGATTCTTTAAAAATAAAAACAAGGCTGGGCTTGGTGGCTCAGCCTATAATCCCAGCACTTTGGGAGGCCAAGGTGAGAGGATTGCCTGAGGCCACGGGTTCGAGACCCGCCTGGGCAACTTGGTGAGACATCATTTCTACAATAAATCAAAAAATTAGCCGGGAGTGGTAGCACGTTCCTGTAGTTCCAGCTACTTGGAAGACTGAGGCAGAAGGATCGTCGGAGCCCGGCAGGTTGAGGCTGCTGGCCGGGAACGGCCACTGCACTCCAGTCTGAGTGACAGAGTGAGACTCCAACTCAAAAAAAAAAAAAAAAAAAGGAAAACAAAATCGCCATAGTTTGACTAGATTGACTAAGTTAAAAAGAAAAAACTCAAATTATCAAAATCAGAAATGAAAATAATGACATTACTACTATTCTACAGAAATAAAAAGGATTATAAGAGAAGGCTATGAGGAATTATATGCCAACAAATTGGATAACCTAGATGAAATGGATAAATTCTTGGAAATACACAAGATGCGAGGACCAGATCACAAAGAAATAGAAAATCTGAGTAGACCTCTCACTGGTTGGGAGATTGAAGCAGTAATCAGAAACTTCCTGACAAAGAGAAGTCCTAGATCTCTTGATGGCTTCACTGGTGAATTCTGCCAAACATTTAAAGAACTAAAAATCAATCTGTCTCAAACTCTTCCAAAAAACGGAAGTGGAAGGATCACTTTCTGACTCAGTCTGTGAGGCCGGCATTACCCTGATATCAAAGCCAGTCAAAGACATCACAAGAAAATAAAACTAGAGGCCAATTTCCCTTATGAATATTGATGTAAAAATTCTCAAAAAAATGCTAGCAAACTGAATTTAGCAGCATATTAAAAGACTTATACACCAAGACTAAGAGGGATTTATGACTGGCGCACAAGGACAGTTCAACATACGAACATCAATCAATGCAAAACATCACATTTACAGATTGAAGGAAAAACTACAAGATCACCCCAAAGGATCCAGGAAAAGCAGTTGAGAAAAAAACAAGCAACAAAATTCAAGTATGGGCAAAGGACTTGAATAGCCATTTCTCCAAAGAAGATCTAAATAGTCAAAAAGCACATGAAAAGATGTTCAAGGGCCGGGCTCAGTGGCTCAGCCTGTAATCCCGCACCTTTGGGAGGCTGAGGTGAGTAGACTGCCTGAGCCCGCGGGTTCGAGACCCGCCCGGGCAGCGAGACCTCACCTCTACAATAAATAAAAAAATCAGTCGGGTGTGGTAGCGCATGCCTGTAATTTCGGCTACTTGGAAGGCTGAGGCGGAAGGATCGCCGGAGCCCAGCAGGTCGAGGCTGCGGTGGCCAGGAGCGGCCACTGCACTCCAGTCTGGGTGACAGAGTGAGACTCCAACTCAAAAAAAAAAAAAAAAAGATGTTCAACATCACTAATGATTAGGGAAAATGCAAATAGAAACCACAAGGAGATGCCACTTCATACCCATTAGGATGGCCATGAAATGACCCGGAAAGTTTATGACCAGCCCGGGCAACTTGGCGAGAACTCATCTCTACAATAAATAAAAACAATTAGCCAGGTGTGGTAGCGCATGCCTGTAGTTCCAGCTACTTGGAAGGCTGAGGCAGAAGGATTGCCAGAGCCCTGTAGGTCAACACTGGGGTAACTGTGAGCATACCACTATACACCAGCCTGGGCAATGGGGTGAGATTCCGACTCAAAACAAAACAAAACAAAACAAAACAAAAAACCCCGAAAAATAACAAGCTTTGGTGAGGATGTGGAGAAATTGGAACCTTGTGCACTGCTGGTAGGAATCTAAAATGGAAAACTGTGGAGAACAGTATAGAGGTGCTTTAAACAATTAAAAATCGAATTACCATAGGATCCAACAATTCCACTTCTGGGTATATAACAAAAGAATTGAAAGCTTGAAAGCAAGAACTAGAAGAGATACTTGTACACCCACATTCATAGCAGAGTTACTCACCATAGTCTGAAGGTAGAAGCAACCCAAGTATCCACTGATGGATGAAGGGCCACCTGCAATATATTTCCAAACATCATATGTTTTTTTTTTTTGAGTTGGAGTCTCACTCTGTCACTCAGACGGGAGTGCAGTGGCCGCTCCCAGCCACCGCAGCCTCGACCTGCTGGGCTCCGGCGATCCTTCCGCCTCAGCCTTCCAAGTAGCTGAACTACAGGCGCGCGCTACCACGCCCGGCTAATTTTTGATTTATTGTAGAGATGAGGTCTCGCCAAGTTGCCACAAGTTGCCCAGGCGGGTCTCAAACCCGCGGACTCAGATAATCCACTCACCTCGGCCTCCCAAAGTGCTGGGATTACAGGCTGAGCCACCGAGCCTGGCCTCCAAACATCATATTGTACATCATAAATATGTATCATTTTTACTGGTAAGTTTAAAAAACAAAAGCAAAATTTCCATTTGGATATTTGTGCTCACAAATCAGAAGGGTTTTTACGTGGTGCACAGGGCTGTTTGCAGATTTACTACCAGTTTAATTGCAGGCAACCTGAGCTGCTCACGGCCTGTGCTGTTGTTCCTTTCACTTCTCACCAGCTTTCAGAGGGAGGACTCTCAGCCATCCTATACACAGGAACAAGCTTGGAGGCAGAGCCAGGCCTGCAGGCCCTGGCTCTCCAAGAGCTAGGTCATGCCTGCCCCTTTCTACCCTGGTCCCATGCTTGGTGGTGGAGCCTGTCTATGGATTGGACCCTCTAAGTTTCTTTCCATATGAGAAATTCTGTAAGCCGGGCTCGGTGATGTGTTCTAACCCTCACTCAGATCCTGGCTAAAAGTTATTGTGAGCTTGGGATTTTGTAAATTTAGGAAATTGTGTATTCAATTGTGGTCTGATTGACATATTAGTTTGTTTACTTAAAAGTGTTAAGATTTAGCCAGGCTCGGTGGCTCAGCCTACAATCCTGCGCCTTTGGGAGTAGTAACCCACTTTGCAGATGAAGAGCCTGAGGTTAAGGGAGGTGAAAAGGCCATGCTCAGGGAATGAGTGCTGGCCTCCCCAAGAAGGAGGGCCCTGCTGGGACTGAACGCTCATTTTTTTTTTTTTTTGAGTTGGAGTCTCACTCTGTCACCCAGACTGGAGTGCAGTGGCTGCTCCCGGCCACCGCAGCCTCGACCTGCTGGGCTCCGGCGATCCTTCCGCCTCAGCCTTCTAAGTAGCCGGAATTACAGGCATGCGCTACCACACCCGGCTGATTTTTTGATTTATTGTAGAGATGAGGTCTTGTTGCTCAGGCAGGTCTCGAACCTGCGGGCTCAGACAATCCACTCACCTCGGCCTCCCAAAGTGCTGGGATTATAGGCTGAGCTACCGAGCCCAGCCTGAAAGAATTTCTACTGTGGGTAAAATGCTATCAAACAGCACTGCTTGCTATAGAGTAATCTTTTGTGAAAGGAAGAGTCAACTGACATGACAAACTTCACTGCCATCTTGTATTAAGAGAGTGCCACAGCCACTCCAGCTCTCAGCAACCACCCTGATCAGTCAGCAGCCATCAGTATCAAGACAAGACCTTCCATCAGCGAAGGGATTATAGCTCCCTAATGGCTCAGATCATCGTTTGCATTTTTTAAAGCGATGAAGTGTTTTATTTTTATTTTGTTTTAATTTTTTTGAGTTGGGATCTCACTTTGTTGCTCAGGCTGGAGTGCAGTGTCACAATCATGGCTTACCACAGCCTCGACCTCCTGGGCTCAGACAATTCTTCCACCTCAGCCTCCTGAGTAGCTGTGACTACAGGCATACGCCATTACACCCAGCTAATTTTTTTTATTTTTTGTAGAGAAGAGATCTCATTTTATTGCCCAGGCTAGTTTCAAACTCCTGGCTTCAAGCGATCCTCCCACCTCAAGTAATCCCTCCCTGTAAGTGCAGGGATTACAGGCATGAGTCATTGCACCCGGCCACAAGAAAGTATTTAAGAATTAAGGTATATATATATTGGTGTTTTTTTTGACATAATGCTATTGCACATTTTACAAACTAACGTATAGTATAAACATAACTTTTATATGCACTGAGAAACCAAAAAATTTGTGTGACTGACTTTACTACAGTATTTGCTTTATTTCAGCGGTCTGGAACCAAAGCCGCAGCATCTCCAAGGAGTGCCTATAGCCACTTTGTGAATATGTCTCCTTGGAGCTGTCTGGGGAGATTCTGTGTCTAGATTTCAGGGCTGATGAGAGAATTCAGTAAGAACACACTTGTGCTGACGCCCTTGCGCCATGCCTGTTTTTGCTCTTACTGCTTTTCCTCCAGCACTGCACCCATCAGTCTGTTTCACAGTGATAATTTCCTCATCTGTTTCTGCCAACAGACCAGATCTGCAATGCAGAGTCCTTTTTCTGCAGTATCCCCAGCGTTTGTCAGGCACAGCCTGGTCCACAACATCAGTTGATGAATTCATGGTCTCATCTGCCTGTGTGCAGTACTGTGTGGTGTTAGGAACACAAGAGGCAGGAGTGCCCACAAACCCCCTTGTACAGGGGTTCGGGTTGTGCACTGGCCTGGAAAGCAAGGGGAGCTGAGCTTAGCCTACATTCTTCCCATCAAATCGTGCTCTGGAGGAAGAGGAGCCTTTCCTAATTTGCTCAGGGGGCTGTATGAGCTAGTATCTCCTTGGGTCTCCACTCCCCAGCAGAAAGCATGTGATGCCCAATCCCAAGTTTATTCATGCACAAGGGAGACTCCATCCCCCGCCTGTGCTCTGCCTCCTGTGGCCCTGAGTGCCTTCTTTTCCGTGAGTTGCTCTCTGCCTTCCAGGAAGCCAGCTGCTCCCCACAGAAGCGCTCTGGCTTGAGAGAGGCCTGCAGAAACCAGCAGGGACAGGATCTCTGAGAAGACTCAGGCCACCAGCGCATCAGAGCCGCTGATCTCCCAGAGACACAGTGGCAGGTGAAGGCGAGTGGGTGTGAGGCCGAAGAGAAACCAGTCGTGTCCAGCTGCAAAAATAATGACCCTGGTTGCAAAGCAGACTCAAAATGGACTAATAGGCAATTAGTGCCAGAGTGCCCCTCCCCCGCCGAGTCCAGAATCCATGAAACACAGGACTGCTTTAACCAAATCCTGTCATAAAGAGCTCTATTTAGAGTCTGATTAATATAAATAGTTCCTTAAGGAGGAAAAAGATTCTGATGATGAAGATAAAGCGCATGGCTCTTAGCGGGAGTTTGTGGTAAGTGGGCTGCAGCGGAAGCCAGGCACTATTGAGGGGCTCTGCGGGTGTCGGGGGAGGCGGGCAGGCCTCCATCCAGCCTGTTCAGTGTGTTCTATTCCAGGGCCTCCACCTCTCCCCTGCCCCGGTCTCTTTTATGTTTGGAGCCCACAAGGGCGCCGCAGGCCTGAAGTCTGCAACTCCACCTCTGCCTAAGATGGTCGGTCAGATCTGGCACACACTGGGGACTGGAAGTGGGTGTTTGGACTCCAGCCCTGGATCCCACATGCATCTGAGACAATGGCCTCGGCCTCCTCCCAGGTGAAGCGAGAGTACAGGTGACATCGCCTCCCCTCTGGGCAGCACCTTAGAGTCTCACACTTCGCCAGGCGAGCTTTCCAAATGTGGATGCCCACGCTACCCCCTACACCAGATTCAGATCAGCCACAGAGTGGGGACTGTAAGAGCTCTTCACAGCCAGGCATGTCCGGTGCATGGTGTATACCCTCTCTGGTGGTTAGTCCAGCCCTGCTATCCTGGCATGACTAACCTGGGCCTAAGAAGGCAGGTGTACCTTATCAGACCCAGTGCTCAAATGAGACACCCCAGGCAGCCACTGAGCCAGGCTCTCCAGCGGGCTCCCACACCAGCCGTGTCAGTGTCACCAGACAAAGCATCGGAAATGCAGATTCTCAGCCTCAGCAGACCTATGAGTCAGAAACCCTGGGCATGGGGACCAGCCATCTGTGTTTTAACAAGCCCTTGAGATTCTGATGTGCTCTCAGATTTGAGAATCACAGCCCTAGAATAATGTTAGAATGATCATTGTAGGCCGGGCTCGGTGGCTCAGCCTGTCATCCCAGCACTTTGGAAGGCTGAGACGAGTGGATTGCCTGATCCCGCCGGTTCGAGACCAGCCCGGACAACTTGGTGAGACCTCGTCTCTACAAAAAATAAAAAAATTAGCCGGGTGTGGTAATGCGTGTCTGTGGCTCCAGCTAGTTGGAAGGCTGAGGCGGAAGGATCGCCAGAGCACAGCAGGTCGACACACGGCTGGCCATGAACATGCCATGGCACTCCAGCCTGGGCAACAGAGCAAGACTCCAAATAAAAAAAAAAAAAAATGATCATTGTAGTTCAGTGCTGTTCAAACATCAGTGTGGACCCAGCCCATAACAATGTAGACTCTGGTGGAGTCTGAACTGGGTCCCAAATTCTGCATTTCTAGCAAGTTCCCAGGTGCTGCTGTGGGTTCCAGAATGGCACACTGAGCAGTGAGGCTGTAGATACGGTCACTGAGTGCTCTCTGCAGGCCGGGCACTGGGCTGGGCCTGAATTCGTGTCATCTCGTTTCGTCTCCATCCTCTGCTGAGACGAGGTATGCATTATTATTATTAGCATTTCTTTCTCTTAGTTGGTATCTCTGTCACCCAGGCTGGAGTGCAGCAGCATGATCACAGCTTGCCACAGCCTTGACTTCCTGGGCTCAGGGGATCCTCCTGCCTCAGCCTCCTGAGTAGCTGGGACTACAGGTGTGCACCACCATACCTGGCTAATTTTTTGATTTTTTGTAGAGATGAGGTCTCACTATGTTGCCAAGGCTGGTCTCGAACTCCTGGACTCAAGCAATTCTCTCACTCTGACTTCCCAAAGTACTGGGATTACAGGCATGAGCCACTGCGTCAGGCAGCATTTCTATTTCTTAAAAGTTTTATCAAGAAAGAATCAACATCCCTACAAGTCACCTGTTGAAAGCACACACTTCCATGGCTTTCAGGCGATTCACAGACTTGAGCAACCATCACCTCTATCGGCTTTAGCATTTTTGTCAACCCAAAGAGAAGCCTCTTCTCCCAGCCAGCCCGCTCTCTGCCCCAAATCCCCTCAGCTCCAGGAAAACACTGATTTGCTTTTTCTCTCCCTGGCTTTGCCTGTTTTGGACGTTCCATATGCATGAACTCCTACAGCGTGTGGCTCCTGTGTCTGGCTTCTTTCACGCAGCATCATATTCTCAAGGTCCATCCGTGCTGTAGCACGCGTCAGAACGTCATTCCTTTTGAAGGTTGAATAATAGTCTGTTGTCTGGAAACACCACATCTTGTTTATCCATTCATCTGTTGACAGAAACTTGGGTTGTTTCCCTTTTTGGATACTGTGAATCGTGCTGCTGTGAACATTTGTTTACAGAAGAGGATGCCGAGGCTGAGGCAGCCACCCGGGCAAGGTCACCAACTGGGACAGAACTGAGTCAGAAGCCTGGCTGTCTGACTCGCCATCCCACATGCCTTCTGCTTCCCTCCGGAGCTCAGGGACAGCAGCAGGTGCGGTGGAGGCGAGGCAGGCTTGTGTCTGTGGGGCTCTTTCGGGGACTGAGAATCAGGGCTCCTGGATGGGAGTCTTGGCGGCTCCTTCCTGGGGGACCTTAGGCAGAGCACCAAAGCCTGAGACTCGGTTTCTCTGGTAGACAAATGACTCGTCTGTTAAGGGCTGTATAATGAGGAGAGGATGAGGACAGGAAAAGCTAGAGGGGCCATGAGAGATAAGCAGGGAAGAGAGGGAGAGGATAGAGGGTGGGGGAGGGGAGGGGGAAAGGAAGGAATGAGGAAGGGGGATAGAGGGATAGAGAAAGGGGGAGGGAAGGGAGAGAGGGAGGGGGAGGGAGAGGGATAGAGAGAGGGAAAGGGGAAAAGGGGGAGGGAAAAGGGGGAGGGAAATGGAGGGGAGGAGAGAGAGGAAAAAGCAAAGAGAGAAGGAAGGGGAGGAGAGGGAGGGGCAGGAGGATAGAGGGAGATAGGGAGAGGGAGCTGGAGAGAAGGGAGGGAGAGGGAGGGGAAGGGAGAGGGGGAGTGTGTGCGCCTGCCCCGCCCCCGCGGCCTCCTGCTTGTCAAGGCACTGAAGTTTCTCCTCCTCCCACAGCCATTTACCAGCCCAGGGTAATTGCCATCATTTCGAGCTGGCTAATGCCAGGCAGATTAGAGAGAGAAAGGCTCCCTCGGGCTCAGCAGGAGCATTAGGCACCGTTATAAATGTCAGTGCTGACAGCTCGTCAGGAACCCCAGGGTGGGGCACGGGCTCCTGCTCCCCTCCGCCCAGCCGTTCCCTCTCCTCTGGGTGGGCCAGTCTGGGACCCAGGAGCCGCGTGGGCTATTGCACACCCCATGCCTCACGCTGCACCCCTCAGCACCCTTCAGTTCACCTCTGCTCAGGGCTCAGATCCTGATGCTTTCATCCCTCCCACAGCTAGCTTCTGTCGCTTAGTGTGTGCCTTAGCTTCTCTGAGCTTCACCTGTAAAATGGGCGGCAACAGCACACCTCCATTGTTGGCCATGAGCATCCAGTGTCAGACCCTATTTAATCCTCCCAGTGGACACTATGACCATTATCCTCGGTCATCAGGTGAGGAGACTGAGGTGAAGAGAGACAAGGCCACTCTGTGCCTTGGTTTCTCCGTCTGCAAAATGTGGAGGTGGGGTAAGAAGAGGAGACTCCAGAGTGTGCCTCCAGTCCTCAGTCTCTGACTTTGTCCTGAGGCTTGGGTGGCAGAAATTGCAGGCATCAGGCAGGGCAGAGGGAGGCAGTGGGGGGAAGGTAGAAGGAAGGTTTTTTCCTCAGGTGGCTGTTCTGCCTCTACTTTGCTGCTGATGCTGCTGGAAGCACAGGGAACCAGGTGTCTGGGTTCTCAGCCGGAGTGCCATCCTCGGTGATGGGGAGGAAATGGGAGAGAAGGCACCTGACTATCAGGGAAGCCAGACTGGTGGGCTCGGTCAGCCCACGCAGGGAGCACGGTGGCGGCTGGGCCTCCGCAGGGGTGTGGGGGTGGGAGGCTGTTTCAGGTACCGCAGCTCAGTGTCTCAGTGAAACAGGCGAGACCGTGCTCTGCCCAGAGTGCGTGTCAGGTGTGTTCCCAGGCATAGCAGTGCCACCGCGGCCTGATTGTCTACTCCCAGTTTCTGGCAGATGTCAGGCCCATGAAGGCCACGTTTCAAAATGGGGGCGACAAATGGGGAGGAGGAGAAAGTGAAGACAGGGATGAACCTGCCGGGGGCATGTTTCTCCAGAAAAGCCGTGGGGTCCCTTTCTTGGAGCCTCTGCCAAGGCCAGGGGAGGTGCCGTTAGTCCCCACGGAAGCTCTAGGGCTGGTGAGTCGCTGGAACACAGACAGGGGTCCCTGTGTGGGTGTGAAGAGAAGTTTCGGGGCCCTAGGGAGGAGACCAGGCATGGGCCACCTGCCCTTCCCACCGTCCCTTTCCCTCCCTCCCTTGTCCCCAAATCTGTATGAGGAACATTTCACACAGAAAGCTGAAAAGACAGTACAGAGAACACCCGTGTGTCCACCACCTGCAACAGTGCTGTCTGCCCCTCTGCCCGGCCACTCCACCATCTTACTTTTGATGTATTCCAAAGCTGCAGATGGATACTTCACCCCTGGACACTTGGGCATGCACATTGTAAACTGGAGTTCAGTACTGGTTGACAGTTCTTTTAGGGTGAAATTTATACATAATGAAATGGACACTGTTTTTTTTTGAGTTGGAGTCTCACTCTGTCACCCAGACTGGAGTGCAGTGGCATACTCCTGGCCACTGCAGCCTTGACCTGCTGGGCTCCGGCAATCTTTCCACCTCAGCCTTCCAAGTAGCTGTAACTACAGGCGTACGCTACCACGCCCAGCTAATTTTTAGTTTTATTGTAGAGATGAGGTCTCGCCAAGTTGGCTGGGTGGGTCTTGAACCTGTGGGCTCAGGCAATCCACTCGCCTTGGTCTCCCAGAGTGCTGGGATTACAGGCTGAGCCACCAAGCCTGGCCTGAAATGGACACATTTTAAGGGTAGCAGTCAACGAAGCTTGACCAACACACACAGGTGTGTAGCTCAAGCTCTTTAAGACAGAGAAGAGCTTCCCCGCCATCACCTGGAAGTTCACCCTTGCTCCTTCCCCAGAGACACCTGCTGTCTCACCTTTCCCACCATCGCTTAAGCTTCGACTGTTCTAGAATGTAATAGAAGTGGAGACATACAATATGTGTTCTTCTTTTTTTTTTTTTTTTTTGGCCTGGTTTCTTTTGCTAGAGTATTTATTTTGAGTCCCACCCATGTTGTTGCATGTGTTGGTAGTTTGTGCCTTTTTATGACCAAGTAGTATGCCACTGTATGAATGTATCCCATTATGTTTTCCCGTTCATCCGGTGATTCTTTGAGCCTTTCCCAGTTTGGGGCTATTATGGATAAAACTGATGTGAACATTTGTCTAATAAGCCTTGGCATGGACGTATGTTTGCATTTCTCTTGTATAACGCCTAGGCGTAGAATTACTGGCCTTCCTTCTTTCATAGGATTAAAAAAGAAGAAAGAAAGAAAAAAAAGCAAGTGAAAGAAAGAAGGAAAGAAAGAGAAAAGGCAAGAAGCATAGGCAACCAGATTGCAGAAACTTTGAACAATCAACACCCTCCTGCCGAAGAAATTGCCACCCTGAGGACAGTCTCCTTCAGGCCCTGGAGAAAGGCTTGGGACTGAGACAGACCTGGTTCAAACCCCTAGTCCTGCCGCTTGTCAGCTGTGTGACTTTGGGCAAGTTTCTTAACTGCTCTGAGGCTTCGTTCTTCCTCTATAAACTGAAAACAGTGATAGCACTCAGTTTAGGGTTGCCAGAAGAAGTTCCCCAAGAGAAGAGCCGGCCCGGCCCAGGACTTGGCCCACAGTGGGTGATGGCTCACGTGCGTCCCACTCGCCACCTACTTAATCCTATTTGTCTTTCAAGGCCTAATGTCTGGTATCTTCTCAATGAAGCTTTTCCTGACAATCTAGATAAAACTGAAAAGTGCCAACACTCACAGGAGACTTTCTGTGAACCAGCATGGCTCTGAATGCATTACAAGTATTAGCTCATTTAATTCTCTCAACATCCCATAAAGTAGCTTGTTTATCATTGTATCTAATTTATAGGCACTGAGAGATTCAGTGATTTGCCCACAGGCACACAGCAAGTAAATGGTGAATTTCAAGGTGGCGCATCTCTATAAATTTGACTATTTGGACATTTCATATAAATGAATGTCTGTAACATGTGGCTTTTTGTGACTGGTTTCTTTCACTTAGTGTCATGTTTTCAGGGTTTGTCCACGTTGTGTCCATGTTGTAGCATTATCAGAACTTCCTTTTTGTGATTGAATAATAGCTCTTTGTACGGATATCCTACATTTTGTTTGTCCATTCATCCTTTGATGGCTATCTGGGTTGTTTCTACCGTTTGGTGATTGTGATGAATGTCTGTGTACAGGTTTGTGTTTGAATACTTGTTTGTATTTCTTTTGGGCATATACCTGGTAGTGGAATTGCTGGGCTCTATGTTAACTCTGTGTTTAACTTCTTGAGGAAAAGCCAGACAGTCAATTGTTTTGAACGCCCTTGGGGTTGCAGCTGAAGACAAGGATGATGAATTAGAGAATGGTCTTGCAACACCCATGGACAGCTTACTGAAGAGAGTAAGTTAAACCCACGTCACCAGACTTTCGCAATCGCTCCTCTGCCGAGCTAAGCCACCTTCCCATGCCTGGTCATCTCCTCAGGGCCATCTAGGCTTTTTCCCGACCTTCCCTCCCCTTCACCCCTTAACTCCCCTGGGTACCTTCCTCCCCGCAAGACAGTGCTGAGGCTGACCCCACAGGGGTCCCTTTCAGGGACGGAGTGGGGGTGCCAGCACCCCTTCTGGCCAAGCCCCACATGCAGGGGGCTTGCAAGTAGCAGGAGACACCAGGGTACTCAGCCCCCAGGACCCTGTCTTCCTTGCAATGGCATCAGAGGCCTAGGACGGCGTCTGTGCCCATCCCCACCTCCCTTCCATGGTCCATAGGATCTCCAAGAAGGCCAGGCCTTGGAACACAGAGGGTGGGGCGGCGCCTCTCACATGAGCCTGGAATTCCACACACTCCACACACTCACTCCACACACTCCACGCACACCCAACCTTTGCTGTGTGTAAGGTGCTGTCCACATACTGGGGATATAGGATAAGGTCTCCAAGGCCTGGCCACCCAATTTTTAGTACCCAGTACTGCATGAAACTATGGGGTCCCTTGTTTAACAAGCATGAAGAATTTGAAGACAGAGATAGCAGGGGCCCTTCTACCTGCATAGGTCACAGGCCCATGAAGCCAGGCAATCCCTGCCCTCATGGAGTAGCCTTTCTGAAACATCGTCACTGCCAGGCTCGGGGAGCTGGGCATGAGGCCACCTATGGGCTCTGAAAGGGCTCCACCCAGGAGGTGATAGCCAGGAAATTTTTTTATTTATTTATATTTTTGAGTTGGAGCCTTGCTGTCACCCAGGCTGGAATGCAGTGACATGGTCATGGCTACTGCAGCCTAGACCTCCTGGGTTCAGGCAATCCTTCCACCTCAGCCTTCCAAGTAACTGGAACCACAGGCACGTGCCACCATGACTAGTAATTTTTTGTTTTATTGTAGAGATGAAGTATCCCCAAGTTGCCCAGGCTGGTCTCAAACCCTTGGGCTCAAGCAATCCTCTCGCCCCTGCCTCACAAAGTGCTGGGATTTCAGGAGTGAGCCACCATGCCCAGCTATTTATTTATTTAAAAGCAATTTGTTTTTTTGAGTTGGGGTCTCACTCTGTTGCCCAGGCTGGAGTACAGTGGCACGATCATGCCTCACCACGGTCTTGATCTCTTGGGCTCACGATCCTTTGGCCTCAGCCAGCCTCCTGAGTAGCTGGGACAATAGATGTCTGGCTGATTTTTGTTGTTTGTTTGAGTTTTTGAAGAGACAAGGTCTCACTATGTTGCCCAAGCTGGTCTCGAACTCCTGGGTTCAGGCAATTCTCCTTCCTCAGCCTCCCAAAGTGCTTGGATTAAAAGCATGAGCCGGCTGGGCTTGGTGGCTCAGCCTGTAATCCCAGCACTTTGGGAGGCCGAGGCGAGTGGATTGCCTGAGACATCGGGTTTGAGACCAGCCTGGGCAACTTGGTGAGACCTTGTCTCTACAGTAAATCAAAAATTAGCCAGGCATGGTATCACATGTGCCTGTAGTTCCGGCTACTTGGAAGGCTGAGGCAGAAGGATTGCTGGAGCCCAGCAGGTCAACGCTGGGGTAGCCATGAACGTGTCACTGCACTTCAGCCTGGGTAACGGAGTGAGACTCTAACTCAAAAAAAAAAAAAAAAAAAAAAAGCATGAGCCACTGCGCCTGGCTCCAAGAGACTTTAGAAAACACCCATCCACTTCCTACTTCAGTGATGAAGACCCTGGGGCTGAGAGAGGGGCTCTCAGTCTGCTTGCCTCATGTGGGGCTGTGATATCTCCTACACCTGCATTGGAGCTCAGGCGGCCCCTAACCCTCCGCCGCCCTCCCTGCTCTGGAGAGGGTGTGTGCTGTGCAGGAGAGGGGTCTGGATGAAGTCAGGTGTGGACTTGCACCGGGCAGACACCAACAAGGCTCGTCTTGCCAGTAAAATAAGAAAAGGAGGATGACTGGTCCCCCACCCTGGAGCTAACAACAGCTGGACCATTTGCCCCGCACATAACTGACAACCACAATTTAAGAATCGACACTGACCAGTCAGCATCTTTTCAGTCCCCAGAGCCAGATTTCTGTGGCCCATGCTGTTCTTTTCTAGCTGGATTTTTTTTTTTTGGAGTGGAGGTAAAGTACACAACAACATGAAATGTACCATTTTAACCTTCTCCCCCTGCAGCTCCTGGCAACCAGTAATCTTTCCGTTCCCATGGATTTTTCTGTCCTGGACATCGCATCCAAATGGAATCCTGCAGCGTCCGGCTGGGTTTCGGATGAGCCAGTGTCTTCGTGCTGATCCCTCAGCCCATCCTCCTGACAGCTCAATGGTGGACACAGCTCAGGAGGAGACAGCCGGGTTCTGGAGAAGCTATTTGCATGGCAAGAACACTCTAAGTACCCTGTCCCCGAGGAGCCTGTCCAGGGGCCTGGTCTAGCAGAGTCGGGCTGCTCGGTCAGGGAAAGGGCCTGGCTCATCTTTGAATTCCAAGTAATCCGAAAAGAGTCACATCAGAGCTCCACCAGCCTTAACTCCCCCATCTTCAGATGGGGATAGGCCAAACAGCAGCAGTTCCGAGGTTTCCCAAGGACAGCAGAGCAGAGAGAATGGGCACAAAGGCCTCCCCCAGCGGCCAGCTCCCTTCTCCACCTCCAGCCCCCTACTGGGCCCTTCTCTCAACAGGCCCCAGTGGAGAGTTGACACTCAACCCACAATCCAGGGGGAGGAGTCGAGGAGTCTGGTGCCCGCCCCCATTTCCTCCCTCATTTAGACAATTACCACTCCTTAGGGGGATTTGCCTTTCCACAGAGAGAGAGGCAAAGAGAAAGGGAGGGAGAGAGAGGGAGAGAGAGAGAAAGGGAGGGGGAAAGGAAAAGGGAGAGAGAGAGAAAAAGGGAAGGAGGAAGAGAGAGGGAGGGAGGGAAGAGGAGGGGGAGCGAGAGAAAGGAAGGGAGGGAGGGGAAGAGAGAGAAAGGGAGGGAGAAAGAGAAAAAAGGAGGGAGGGAGAAGGGGAGAAAAAGAAGGAGGGAGGGGAGAGACAGCGAGAGGGAGGAAGGGAGAGGGGGAGAGACAGAGAAAGGACAAAGAGAAAAGAGGGAGGAAGAGGGAGAGAGAGGGAAGGAGAGAGACAGAGAGAGGAAGGGAGGGGGAGAGAGGGGGGGGAGAGAGAGAGAGACTCTTTTTTTTTTGAGTTGGAGTCTCACTCTGTCGCCCAGACTGGAGTGCAGTGGTCGCTCCTGGCCACCGCAGTCTCGACCCGCTGGGCTCCGGCGATCCTTCCGCTTCCGCCTTCCAAGTAGCCGGAACTACAGGTGCGTGCTACCACACCCGACTCATTTTGATTTATTGTAGAGATGAGGTCTTGCCAAGTTGCCCAGGCGGGTCTCGAACCCCGCGGGCTCAGGCAATTCACTCACCTCAACCTCCCAAAGGTGTGGGATTACAGGCTGAGCTACTGAGCCCAGCAAAGACTCATCTGCACGGGTGTATGTCCAAGTACAGCAGGAGTTAATTAAAGAGACTCCTCCTCATAAACCCTCTTGTTGGGTCAGGAAGTGGGGAGAATGTATTAAAATTCCTGACCAGGCTGGGCTCAGGGTCTCTCAGCCTGTAATCCCAGCACTTTGGGAGGCTGAGGCAAATGAATTGCCTGAGCCCACGGGTTTGAGACCAGCCCAGGCAACTTGAAATCTCACTCTGTCACCCAGGCTGGAGTGCCATTATTGTGAGACCTCATCTCTACAATAAACACAAAATTAGCTGAGCGTGATAGCACACGCCTGTAGTTTCGGCTACTTGGAAGGCTGAGGCAGAAGGATCGCCGGAACCTAGCAAGCCGACGCTGGGGTGGCGTGAGTTGCCACTGCACTCTAGCCTAGGCGATGGAGTGAGACTCCAACTAAAAAAAAAAAAAAAAAAAAATCCCCAGCTAACCTGCCTAGAATATGAAAGGCACTGCCCAGAGTGAACTTCCCCTGGGATCTTTTGTCTCCAAAGTTCCCTAGCAGCTTCAGATAAAGGAATACTGCTTGCTCCTCCTGGATTCAGCCAGTGCCTAGCGGACAAGCCCAAGGACACAGTAGGACAGCCGTCCATCAACCCTGGCCCTGAACATCTGTGCAGGGGCAGGAGGGAGGTCGGAGGGGGTGCGGTTGGCAGCTGAGCTAGACCCATGCCCTTCAGGGCTGAATAGCAGGTAAAGTAGTGAGAGTCCCAGGATCCAGAGTTCTCACTGCAGGTGGAGAGTCACAACGACAGAAAGAAAGAACACCAGATGAGTCTTCAGGTGCCGGCTTGGAATTGAAGGCCTATGGAAACTTACACACACAGGTGAACTTAGAAATAAGCATGCAGGTCAGGTGCTATGGCTCATGTCTGTAATCCCAGCACTTTGGGAGGCCAAGGAAGGAGGATTGCTTGAGTTCAGGAGTTCAAGACCAGCCTAGGCAACATAGCAAGAACTCGTCTCTACATAAAATTAAAAAATTAGCCAGGCATGGTGGTACACACCTGTATCCCAGCTACTCAGGAGGCTGAGGCGGGAGGATCACTTGAGCCAAGAAGGTCGAGGCTGCGGTGAACTGTGATCTTGCTAGTGCCACTCCAGCCTGGGTGACAGAGTGAGGTTCCAATTCGAAAGGAAGAACGGAAGGAAGAGAGAGAGAGAGAGAGAGAGAGAGAGAGAGAGAGAAGGAAGGAAGGAAGGAAGAAAGGAAGGAAAGAGTAAGCATGCAGGCACATCACTCTGCCCACTGAGGGGTCTGAGAGCCGCCCTGCCCCGCCCGGCTGCACGAGCACACCCTCTGCCCAGATTTGGGTTTCTAATCTTTTCTTCCACCAGGCCCCTTGGGAAGAGCCTGGAGCCCTGTGTTGTGCCATGAAATCAGATGTCCTCAAAGAGGGCTAGGAGCCACCTTAAAAGGAACTTCTGCTGGCTGACTCAGGGGTACTATGACTGTGGCCCACTGAATGAGTAGGAAACTCTTAAGTCCTTGCAGACCTAAGTGAATGCATGAATAAAGTGAAAGTGTGGTAAACAATGAAAGGTTTACATCATCTCAGAAATACTTACCCATGACAAACGGACAATGGGGTAGCTTTGCACTGGAGAAGCCTGGCAGGCCTCACCTAATCCAGTGAGCCCTCTCTGCCCTCCTGCACCAGGGCTTTATTCTCCTGGTGGGTGCCCAGCCTGCCCTTCTCTCTCCTCCCACCTGCTGAAATCCCACCTAAGATTCACACCTGGCTCAAAGGCTGCCTTCTCCACAGCGCTCTCTCTGATCATGCCCACTGAAAGTGGCTTTGGTACATACACACTGTGGAAAACTATTTAGCCATCCAAAAGAATGAAATAATGTCTTTTGCAGTGACTGGGTTGGAATTGGAGAGCATTATCCTAAGTGAACTAACAGGATCAGAAAACCAAGCACCACATGTTCTCACTTATAAGTGAGAGCTAAACTACGGATCTGCAAAGGCATAGAGAGTGGTGTAGTGGACAACTGGAGACTCAGAAGGTGAGGGGAAGGGGTAGAGGGATGAAAAATCACCTATTGGGTATAATGTGCACAGGTGGGCGTGGTGGGGACACTTAAAGCTCAGATTTCTTTGCCACTGTACAATGCATCCATGTAACCAAAAACTATTTGTATCCCCTAAAGCTATTGAAATAAAATAAAGTGGCTTTAGAATCACATTTCATTCATTCACTCAATGCATTCTAAGTAGGAGGAGAACACTGGAGATACAGCAAATATTGATCAAGGCCTTCCAGTCTGCAAGGGATCGTGACTGTGTACCCCTCCGGGAGGCGCCTCTCATGTTTTATTAGGCAAGGTGGGGTGGCTTGTTTCAGGCAGAAGGTGTTGCAGGCCTATAGGCATGAGTCAGCCCCCAGTCCAGAAGCTCAGGACAAGCGCAGGTGGAGAGATGTGAGGGAAAGTGTCATGCGTGGTGGCTGGCTAGATATGGCTGGAATTGTGGTTTGGTAAGAGGAATTTACCAAAACAGTTATGAATTAAGAAAGATGGATTGGGCCCAGTGGCTCAGCCTGTAATCCCAGCACTTTGGAAGGCCAAGGCGAGTGGATTGCCTGAGCCCGTGGGCTTGAGACCAGTCCGGGCAACTTGGCGAGGCCTCTTCTCTACAACAAAATAAAAAAAATTAGCCAGGCATGGTAGCGTGTGCCTGTAGTTCTGGCTACTTGGAAGGTTGAGGCGGAAGGATCACCAGACTCCAGCAGGTTGATGCTGGGGTGGCTGTGAGTGTGCCACTGGACTCCAGTCTGGGCGACAGAGACTCCAACTCAAAAAAAAAAAAAAAAGAAAGATGTATTTATTAAAGGGAAGATATGCTATGAGGGCACAACGGATAGAAGCAGCAGAGAATTTGCTATTTGCTATTTGCAAAGAGGAAGGGGTTAGATAGAAGTATTTATAAGACTATATTGAGGTCCATTGTGGGCTGAGGAACTGTCTCTGGCAGAAGCCTGTGAAAGGAAACTTCCAGAGGTTTGTGAAGTGACTGATTGATGGTGGTCTTTTTTTTTCTTTAAAATACTTTTAGCTAGCCGGGCTCGGTAGCTCAGCCTGTAATCCCGCGCCTTTGGGAGGCTGAGGTGAGTGGATTGCCTGAGCCCACGGGTTCGAGACCCGCCTGGGCAACTTGGCGAGACCTCATCTCCACGATAAATAAAAATGAGCCAGGTGTGGTAGCGCGCACCTGTAGTTCCAGCTACTTGGAAGGCTGAGGCGGAAGGATCGCCGGAGCCCAGCAGGTCGAGGCTGCGGTGGCCGGGAGCGGCCATTGCACTCCAGTCTGGGCAACAGAGTGAGACTCCAACTCAAAAAATAAATAAATAAATAAAAATAAAATAAAATAAAATACTTTTAACTAACAGCAAAAGTTAATTAGCAACAAATGGTTAACTTACTTTTTGTTTACTGCAAATGCCTTCCAGCTGGCTAACCACCTTTTACAGCTCTTGGCTGTTATCAGTAAGTTTTTGGTAACATTTGTAAAACCTCATCCCAAGATTTCCTTTCTCGGTTTACCCAACTTATCCGATTGCTGCTGGCCTAATTGGGCCTCATATTCCTCCAGAGAGGAGAGCCAGGCTGCTACGAAACCCTATGGCAAAGAGTCACAATTGATTTGTCACTAAACATTTTCCTAGTAAGCCAAGCAGTCCTTGGGTGCCAGGAAGCCTAATCTAGACCCCAGTCTGCTATGCAACCTTGGGGAAGCCGCTTAAGCTCTCTGAGCTTCACTCCTCACCTGTGACATCAAGGGCTGGGCTGGATAACGTGTTGGAAAACTGGAATCCCAGAATTCCATCTCTGGAAGGAAGTGCAACGGGGTAAACCCAGTCGAGGGTCTCAGGGTCAAAGGGCCCCAGAGTCAGGTCAAAGGGCAGCTGAGGGAGACCTGGACTGTGCGTGCTTGGCTCGGTTGCCTCTGGGATCCAGCAATGACTGCCACACCTTCTGTTTTTCCAGGTAACGTGGACTTCTTGTGAATTCTCTTCATCTGTGAAGACTGGCCTTTAGTTCTCATGTAACTGACCTGTGCTCTGAATTTCTCTGTCAAAGGGGGCTTTCTGTAGTGGAGACTCCAACAACTGGCTGAAAGGGAGGGGGCTCGCTCAAGGCCTGCGGAAAGCCAGACTGCACCTCCCTGTGGGGCGCTGGTGAGTTGAGAGAGGAGCTAGACTCCCTTGAGCTTCCCCTTGGTCATAAGCAGGGAGCATCTCCAGACCCACAATGCAACAATGGCTGTCCCCGAGACTGGGATTGTCAGATAAAATACAGGTCATACAGTTGCCAGTGAGTTTTGAATTTGGGTAATTTTTTAAGTATAAATATGTACTAAATATTGCATGGGACATACTGGTCCTAAATTTTTATCCATTGCTTATCCAATATTAAAATGTAACTGGGCCGGGCGGGGTGGCTCAAGTCTGTAATCTCAGCACTTTGGGAGGCTGAGGTGAGGAGATTGCCTGAGTCCACGGGTTCAAGAACAGCCTGGGCAACTTGGTGAGACCTCATCTCTACAATAAATCAAAAAATTAGCAGGGCATGGTAGCGTGCACCTGTAGTTCTGACTACTTGGAAGGCTGAGGAGGAAGGATTGTCCGAGCCCAGCAGGTCGACGCCGGAGTGGCCATGAGTGTATGTGCCACTGCACTCCAGCCTGGGCAACGGAGTGAGATGCCAACTCAAAAAAAAAAAAAGGAACTGGGCAGGTGCGGTGTCTCATGCCTTTCATCCCAGCACTTTGTGAGGCGGAGGTGGGAGGATTGCCTGAGCTCATGGGTTCCAGGGTTCCAGACCAACCTACACAACATGGTGTGTCTCTACAATAAATTAAAAAATCAACTGGGGATGGTGACACATGCCTGTGTTTCCAGCTCCTTGGAAAGCTGAGGTGGAAGGGTCACCTGAATCCAGCAGGTCGAGGCTGCGGTGGCCATGAGTGTGCCACTGCACTCCAGCCTGGACAACAGAGTGAGACTCTGACTCAATATATATATTCCATATATATATATATATATGTATATATATATATATATATATATTTGGAGGTCCTGTGTGTATATTTCTTCCCCTCTGTCTCTGCCAAGTCTATCTGCAACTCCTCCCAATTCCAAGGGTGGGGGCTCAAGTTCAATCGTATCTGTACCTTCTGCCCACAGACCTGCTCTGACCATTGGCACCCATCTCCTGGAAAGGCCGGGGAGCATACCCTGAAGCAGTGGCATATTTGACACCAGGACAGTGTCATACATAGCATATCTGACACTGAGACAGATCATTTTTTTAAACACCTCCCTCCTCTAAGTGACCAAATTGTGTATGGTATTAATCACAAAACAAAAGTGATATCCATGGATAGAAGAGAAATGCAGATGGTGAGAATTTTCTTGCAATGACCTTTGTATAATATCATGATGGGGAAATGGGATAGCCTTCATGCTGGCCAGTCCAATGATGGATAATGAGGCTATGGCCTCTGTCTGCAAGCTTTCGCCCTGCAGTTGTGTAAGCAACTCGGCAGACTCTGGTCTTCACAAATTCTTGTTGCGTAGCCAGGTCTGTCAACTCTCCTTCTCTCTCTTCATGGATGGAAGAGTGCTTTTTATTCATTTTAAGTCTGTCAAGTTTCTTTCCCATGAAGCAAAGGGTACAGAATGCTTTTAAAAAGTATTCAGCATAAGTATGACTTTGGTAGAGATTTTTAAAAAAAATTTAATTTCAGAATAAATTCCAGAATATGCAATACTGTCCATGTCTTTGTTTCTTTGGGATCAGTTTGACTAGTTCTTGATTATCTTCACATAGAGAAATATTGAGTGAAAACAAAAATGCCAGGCATTCACAGAGAACAATATGACAAGGTTGGGCTCAGTGGCTCAACCTGTAATCCTAGCACTTTGGGAGGCCAAGGCAAGTGATTGCCTAAGCCCACGGGTTCGAGATCAGCCTGGGCAACTTGGTGAAACCTCGTCTCTACAATAAATAATACTTTTGTTTTGTTTTGTTTTGTGAGTTGGAGTCTCACTCTGACGCCCAGACTGGAGTGCAGTGGCCACTCCCAGCCACCGCGGCCTCGACCTGCTGGGCTCCGGCGATCCTTCCGCCTCAGCCTTCCAAGTAGCTGGAACTATAGGCGCACGCTACCATGCCCGGCTAGTTTTTGATTTATCGTAGAGATGAGGTCTCGCCAAGTTGCCCGGGCGAGTCTCGAACCCGCGGGCTCAGGCAATCCACTCACCTCAGCCTCCCAAAGGCGCGGGATTACAGGCTGAGCCACGGAGCCCGGTTGTTAAATAATAATTAAAAAAAATAGCCGGGCATGGTAGTGCATGCCTATAGTTCCAGCTACTTGGAAGGCTGAGGCGGAAGGATTGCCAGAGCCCAGCAGGTCGACGCTGGGGTGGCCGTGAGCGTGCGCGCCACTGCACTCCAGCCTGGGCGACGGAGTGAGACTACAACTCAAAAACAAAACAAAACAAAACAATACGAGAACAATATGATGAAAGTCACTCAAGCTCTGTCTTTTTGTCTTCATAGCCACTAGGCTGCGTTATTCTGAGTCTTCTGCTCAGATCCGAGAACATGAGACCCACAGGTTTGGAGATTAAGAACTGCACCCAAGCCAGGTGCAGTGGCTCATGCCTGTAATCCCAGTTTTGGGAGGCTGAGGAGGGAAGATTGCCTGATCCCAGGGTTCGAGACCAACCTGGGCAACTTGGTGAGACCTCGTCTCTACAATAAATCAAAGAATTAACTGGGCATGGTGACTCGTGCCTGTAGTTCTGGCTACTTGGAAGGCTGAAGTAAAAGGATCTCCTGAGCCCAGCAGATAGAGGCTGCGGTAGCTGTGAACATGCCACTGCACTCCAGCCTGGAGTGAGACTCCAAACCAAAAAAACAAAACAAAACAAAACAAAACAACTGAACTCAAGTGAGCTGCAGAGGTCCTGGACCATTAGAAATTCACTCTTAAAGCCTCTGCATGAGGTTAACTGGGCATCCTGGGACCATACTGGGTGGGAGTTCTCAGAACTAACTTCCACATGTAGAATATATATGGCTTATACAGGGTAATCAAAATGTTAATTTGAAGCTTCACACATATATATGTGTATATTTATACTTCAGCATAAGTGTAACTTCGGTAGAGATTTTTTTAAAAATTCAATTTCACTATATATATATATATATATATATATATATATATATTATAATTTTTTTTTTTTTTAGTTGGAGTCTCACTCTGTTGCCCAGACTGGAGTGCAGTGGCCGCCCCCGGCCACCGCAGCCTCGCCTGCTGGGCTCTGGCGATCCTTCCGTTTCAGCCTTCCGAGTAGCCGGAATTACAGGCGTACGCTACCATGCCCGGCTGATTTTTTGATTTATTGTAGAGATGAGGTCTCGCTGCCCAGACGGATCTCGAACCCACGGCTCAGGCAATCCACTCACCTCAGCCTCCCAAAGGCGCGGGATTATAGGCTGAGCCACCGAGCCCGGCTATATAATATATTTAAAAAAAATAAATATCCATATATATTTTTTTGAGTCTGGGTCTCAGTCTGTTACCCAGGCTGAAGTGCAGTGGCACAATCACGGCTCACCATATCTTCAACCTCCCAGGCTCAGGCAATCCTTCCATCTCAGCCTCCTAAGTAGCTGGGACTACCGGTAACCGGCTAATTTTTAAATTTTTTTTTCGTAGAGCTGAGGTTTCACTATGCTGTTCAGGCTGATCTCAAACTTCCAGCCTCAAGCAATCCTCCTGCCCCTGCCTCCAAAAATGTTGGGATTCCGGGCATGAGCCACTGCTCCCGGCCTGAAGCTACACATATGTTATTAAAACTTGACAGTTAGCCATAGGAATTTTTTGGAACTTGAACCAACACAAGTTCTTTTGGGAACCTGAAAAATATCTGACGATGTTTAGAACTGTCAGTGCATGGTGATAATAAAAAGTAGACTGACATATGGCTGGCATGTTACTGTTTTAAAAATTCTCTCAGACAACTCACCCATTATGGCCTGCCCAGGGTCTACCCTAGGTAGCCCCTGCCTGGTGGCAGCCATCCCCTGATCAGAGTTGCCCCTCCTCTGCCCGCCCACTGCAGTAACTATGCAGGTAACATGCCTTTAGTTGGCTCCTTCCCCTCCCTGCCCCACTTCCTCACTCCCCTGCCAGTGTTTCCTGGGACCAGATAATTTACTTGCACTTGAATCCTGTCTCAAAGTCAGCTTCTGGGGGAATCCCTACCAGGACAAGAACTCCTTCAGAAACAACAGTAACAACAAAACCAAAAACAAAATCTAAGCAAACAGAATAACACTGTGCTGGCCAAAAAATAGAGAGATAAGGAGGGAGGTGGAGACATCTATCTATCTATCATCTATCAATCAATCAATCTTCTGTTATCTATCATCTAGATAGATCAATCTATCATCTATCTATTTATTTTACTGTATTCATGCCTTTTCTCTGAATAGATAGAGTGAACAGTATGACTATTGCCCATGGAGAGAAGTGTATGATCTTGGTTCTTCTGACTTCTTTCTTCTCTGCGTTTATTGCTCTTTCCATCTCTCCCTGGCTAGAAAGAAAAAAGAAAAAAAAAAAGAAGAAGAACGTTAAAACTCAGATCTTACCTGTCAAGCCCCCAACCTGACCTCAGGGTGAAAAGAGGCCATTGTGGTTATATTAAGACAGTCATTCAGAAAAGACTTAAAAAGTTGTGTTGCAAAAGCAGAAATGGTTTAATGATGCTAATACAGAAGTTTAATCAATGAGGAAAGCAGTCCTGCAAAACAGAATGGACCTAGATAGTCTCAATGCATCCCAACAAGGCACGTGTGCCATTATACACACTGAATGCTGCACCTTCATCCCAGATGAATCAGGGACTACAACAACAATGCTGGACCAAATGAAAACTAGTATCAATGCCATAGGGGATTCAAATTCATACAGTAAGGACATTCTTGGGAAGTTTTCAGATTGGTTCTCAAACATTTTCTCCTGGATACTGCCGGGTCTTAATATCCGGGTCTTAATATCCTGGATATTAAGTCTATTAATATCAGGAATAGGAAAGGTCCTCTAACTATGTTAATAATAGAAGGTTTGCCAGGCTTGGTGGCTCAGCCTGTAATCCCAGCACTTTGGGAGGCCAAAGTGAGTGGATTGCCTGAGCCCGTGGGTTCGAGACCCACCTGGGCAACTTGACAAGACCTCATCTCTACAACAAATAAAAACAAAAATTAGCTGGGCGTGGTAGCGCGCGCCTGTAGTTCCAGCTACTCGGAAGGCTGAGGCGGAAGGATCGCTGGAGCCCCAGCAGGTCGAGGCTGCGGTGGTCGGGAGCGGCCATTGCACTCCAGTCTGGGTGACAGAGTGAGACTCCAACTCAAAAACAAAAACAAAAACAAACAAACAAAAATAATAGAAGGTTTTGTTGTTGCTTTTTTGGGGGGGGGTTGTTTTTCTTTTTTGAGTTGGAGTCTCACTCTGTCGCCCAGGCTGGAGTGCAGTGGCACGCTCACAGCCACCGTAGCCTCGACCTGCTGGGTTCAGGTGATCCTTCTGCCTCAGCCTAGAAGTTTTAATATATGTTTTCTTCAAACTTTGTATAGGATACACGCCAGAATTTCTAAGCTCGTAACCAAGTCTGTAACCCACAAAAATCATCAGAGGGAAGAAGCCATGTATATGTTTATTCTGAAATGGCAGAACATAAATAATTTCATGATGGATATCAGGGCTTCAACTGACTGTGGAGAAGGACAAAGAGACCTTCTTAAAGTAACCCTCTATCACTAATAATGTTGGTTTATTTAGGAGTACTGCCCAGCACACACCTGCATGCCTTAAAATCATAATTGTCTTAACCTTCCCTGGAACAGAATGAGTCACAGACCCCATGGTTTTAGTCACACAGTGAAATAGGTTGTTATTCATCCCTGTGATCAATAGTTCAAGTTAGAATATAATTATATTAGTCATGTAACCCTAACCAATACACTTTTGTTGTGTTGTACCCATTGATTAATGGTGTACGTTCCACTTTGCAGTAAGTTCCACTAGCACTTGTACTTAGAGTTACTGATAAACTAAATTACAGGCTCCCAGTAATAGGTACCAAAAATATGTAGACAATGAATGTTATAATTGATGAAATGCAATTGAAACTGGAATTTTACAGAATGCTTTGTAAATCGTGTAGTTTGGTGTTAATCAATAATAAACTTATGCTTATAAATACAGGCTGTAGAAACCAAGGAGCATCCGGGCTCGGTGGCTCAGCCTGTAATCCCATGCCTTGGGAGGCTGAGGTGAGTGGATTGCCTGAGCCCGCAGGTTCAAGACCCGCCTGGGCAACTTGGCGAGACATCATCTCTACAATAAATCAAAAATTAACTGGGTGTGGTAGCGTGCGCCTGTAGTTTCAGCTACTTGGAAGGCTGAGGTGGAAGGATCGCCGGAGCCCAGCAGGTCAAAGCTGCGGTGACCAGGAGCGGCCACTGCACTCCAGTCTGGGTGACAGAGTGAGACTCCAACTCACAAACAAAACAAAACAAAACAAAAACCAAGGTACTGAGCTGGCCTTGGAGTCTATACCAGCTTGTCTCTCTGAATTTCAAATTTAGAAATAAACTTCTTTCCTCCCAACTTCTTGACTCACTGGTGGCAAGAGAGAGCAGCTGTGTGTTCCAATGACCATTTCAAGGGGCATCACCCTGCACCTACCCATCCTGCCTTTCCTTCCTCTTTCCAGCCTCAGAGAGCCTCCTTTGACAGGAGGGGTCCTCATTTCCACAACTACTTCCACAGTCACAAGTTCCTTGTGCCTCATGGGCAAGGGCCGCAGGGATGGCCCTACCCGTTCTGGCAGAAAAGGTGCTCAGCTCCGGAGGAAAGTTTGGGAGAAGGCTGGGAGAAGCGTCTGAGCCCTGAGGGTGGTCAGTAAGCTTGCACAAAAAAGGGTAATCATCACAGCCACACTTGGTGAGGTGTGTACTGGGCTGGCGCTGAGCCTTTGGGTAAAAGCTTTGTCACATTTAGTTCCCATAAAAACCCTTTGAGGAAGTAATCCCTATTTTACAGGTGGGAAAACTGAGGCTTAGAAAGGCAAAGTCATCTCCCCAAAATTTCACGTGGTTTTGGGTATAGCAGCAATTACCAGGAACAGCAGCCAGAAGGAACCCAAGTCAGCTCATGGTCCTCCACTGCTCAAACTCCTTCCATGACTCCAAGTGGAAGCCGAAGTCCTTTCCCTGGCCTGCATGCCCCTGCTTGATCTGTCCCCCACCCTCACCCTGCTGCCTCCTTGCCCTGCCCCTGTCACCTGCCTCTTTTGCTTCCTCAGACAGCCCTGGACCCTCCCACTGGGGAGGCCTCCACCCCTGCTGTCTTCCTGCACTCTTCCCAGGGAAGTAGGTGACCTGCAGCCCCTCCCTTCCTCCTTCAGATTTCTGCTCACAGGCAACTTCTCAGATCAGCCTTCCCTGGCCTTCCTATTAAAAACCGTAGCCCTCCCCACCCACTGTGCTGGTGTGACCAAATTCCCTGACATAGTCTCTCCGTGTTACATATGTGTGTGTTGGCTCTCTGCTTCTTCTACCAAAATGCCAGATCCACACGGGCAGGGGTTTTGCGTGTTTCACTCACTGTTGTTTCTCTGATGGCCAGGACATTACCTGACGCACAGTAAGTGCCCAATAAATATTTGTTGAATGAGTTGGGGTTTGCCCCTAAGCATTCGAACTAAAGTGAACAAACAAAAAAGCACACTGACCAGAAAGCAAATCCACTAAACTGCAAGTCGGACTTCAGCATTTTGAACATTTATTTTTACTTTTTATCATGGAAATTCTGAACAAACGCAAAGTAGCAAGAATAGTGTAACATGTCACCTGTGGCGACAATTGTCAATGCACGGCCAGTCTTTTTCCCTGTGTACCTTTACCCACTTCTACCCTTCTTGGATTATTTAGTTAGAAAAAATATACCCTAACTCTTAGTAGCTTAGCAGTTTAACAAGACGACAGTTTCTATGGATCAAGAATCTGGGCCCAGGCCTGGCGCAGTGGCTCAGGCCCATCATCCCAGCACTTTGGGAGGCCAAGGTGAGAGGATTGCCTGAGCTCACGAGTTTGAGTCCAGCCTGGGCATCTTGACGAGACCTCGTCTCCACAATATATCAAAAATTAGCTGGGCGTGGGAGTTCCTATAGTTCCGGCTGCTTGGAAGGCTGAGGCGGAAGGATTGCCAGAGCCTAGCAGGTCGACGCTGGAGAGGCCGTGATTGTGCCGCTGTACTCCAGCCTGGGTGACAGAGTGAGACTCCAACTCAAAAAAAAAAAAAAAAAAAAAATCTGGGCCCAGCTCACCAGGTCCCTTGGCTCAGGGTTTCTCCCCAGGCAGCAGTCTGCCATCTGCTAGGACTGCCATTTCATCTGATGACTCAGCCGAGGGCAGAACTGCCCCTGAGCTACTCAGGTGACTGTTGGCAGGACTCAGCTCTCCCCAATCCCCTGCCAAGTAGGCCTCACCAGAGGGTAGCTTACCACATGCAGTGGCTTTGCCAGAATGAGCAAGTGGGAGGGCAAGGGGGGCATCCAGGTCAGAGGGGAGGTACAGTCTTTTATAACCTCTAACCTCAGAAATGGCATCCATGGCCTCTGTGGTGTTCTAGTCATTAGAATCGGGTCCCTAGGTCTGGCATACCCATAGGGTGAGGAGATCCCTCAAGAGTGTGAATGCCAGGACGGGGATCACCGGAAGCTGTTTTAGGGTTTAACTGACTGTCCCCCAGAGAAGCATCAGCTCACAGACTCAGGGTCGTGCCGGAACGGCCACTGCAGTATTGATGCGAGGCAGAGGCCTCATGCACTGCGCCCCGTCCCCTTGGTCAGCCTCTATGTCAATTGCTCTGTGCTGCTGGCAGTGTCTCAACCTTGCCTACCATACCCTAAGCTCTTGCACAGCCTCTGAGCTTGCACAGCCCTGCAGGCCTATGCCAGATTTTTGGGGAACAGACGTCCTCAGGGGCAACCTCGAAACGATGGGATTGAGAGTCTGTAGATGAATCCCCAGCCTCCATCCTATGCATCCTGCATAGTTCTTCATAGGATCCTCAGTGGGGTCAAGCCACAGGTGCCCAAATCAGTGACCAGGTCAGCCAGGCACCCTTGTGTTGCTTCTGGACTCCTACACTGTTGTGGTGGCCAGCTTTTGACCTGACTCCCTGATGAGCCTCACTGCCCTGTGACATTTCTTCCTACATCACATTGGGGCTGATCTGCTGCCCCAGGGGAGTAAGGTGGAGGTGACAGGTATGATTTCCAAGGCCAGATCATAAGAGGTATTGCAGTGTCCTTCTTCATCCTTTTGGATTCTCACTCTGGGGAAAGCCAGCTAACATACTGTGAGGACTCTCGGGACTTGTTGAGAGGAACTAAAGCTTCCTGATAACAGTCACAGAGAAAGCTTGGAAATAGATCTTTCAGCCCCAGGCGAGCCTTCAGATGACAGCAGCCCTGACCCATGACTGGCAGCAACCTTGTGAGAGACCTGATCCTGGACTGCCCAACGAAGCCTCAGAGAAACTCTGAGGGATAAATAGAAGATGACTGTTGTTTAAAGCCACCAACTAGTGGAGTCATTTGGTACACAGCTGTAGATAATAGTGAGGCTGTTCACTCTCCTACTTCCTCACTCCTGCTTCCTGAGAGCACCTCCCAAACTCACTTGTGCCAGGTGGGATACAGTGTGTTGTGTAGGTTCTTTGACTCCACCACAGAAAGGAATTTCAGAATGAGTCCAAAGTATAGTGTAATTTACTAGAATTTACTAGAAAGAAAGAGATGCGCTCAAGAGAGAGCACGGGTCCCTTCAGAGAGGGCACATGCTTGCCTTTGAAAAGAAACTTTATGACTGGGTATGGTGGCTCATGTCCATAATCTCAGCACTTTGGGAGGCAGAGGTGAGAGTTCAAGACCAACCTGAACAACATGGTGAGACCGTGTCTCTACAATAAATCAAAAAATCAGCTGGACACGGTGGCACAACCCCATGGGTACAGCTACTTGGAAGGTTGAGGCCGAAGGATCGCCTGAGCCCAGCAGGTCGAGGCTACAGTGGCCATGAATGTGTCACTGCACTCCAGCCTGGGCGACAGAGTGAGACTGCAACTCAAAAGAAAAGAAAGAAAGAAAAGAAAAGCTTTATATACTTTTACAAAGATGATTAAACAAACCATGAGCTAATAGTGGAGAGCTGTGTGTATCTGGTCACGAGTTTTTATTACCATCTCTCAAACTTTAAGGTCACAAAGACCTTCTTTTTGTTTTTTTTTTTGAGTTGGAGTCTCACTCTGTCGCCCAGACTGGAGTGCAGTGGCTGCTCCCGGCCACCGCAGCCTTGACCTGCTGGACTCCGGCGATCCTTCTGCCTCAGCCTTCCAAGTAGCTGGAACTACAGATGCGCGCTACCACACCCAGCTAGTTTTTTGATTTATTGTAGAGATGAGGTCTCACCAAGTTGCCCAGGCGGGTCTCAAACCCACGGGATCAGGCAATCCACTCATCTCAGCCTCCCAAGGCACGGGATTACAGACTGAGCCACCGAGCCCGGCTCACAAAGACCTTCTAAATAATGAAAGTTACTGTCTCACTAGATTTGGGCTTTCCTTAGAACATTATGTCTGTATTTTGAGTAATTCCCTATTGTTTGTGTGATTTACGGGTAGAGCTACATTTCAGCCTGCAAGGTGGTCAGGTCCGATATGCATGATCAGCTGTGTGAAGGTTGTGTACAGATAATAACGATGTCTGAATACTTACCCTATTTTAATTAGACCTGCCTAAGAAAGCCTGCCTGAACTATTTCTAAACTATGTGAATGCCTGCCTCACAATTGCCTGTACCCAAGACTTGTTCAAGCTCTGCTTTTAGGGGAACCCAAACCAATACAGGTTTGATAGGGAAAATGTAGGGATAAGCTGATGTCCACCCATGGGACACTGAATAAATTGTGGTATAGTCATTCCACTGAATTCTATATAGCAGCAGACATGAGTGACCAAGAATGACCACAATCAACTCGGAGAGGTCCCCAAGATCGACCATGAGATGGAAAGAAGCAAGTTGCAGGAGCATGGCACAATGGGAAACTCTTTACTGAAAGTTTCCAGACACGCAGAACAATCTGTGGTGACATATATGAACACATATGCGTGTAGCAGAAAACGTGCCAAAGTGTTAGCAAGAGAGTGTAGCAAGTGCCAGAATCAGAGCAAAAGCAACGGTCACTCTGGGAACACAAAGGGAGGAGGATGGCCTTGGGGGAGGGTGATCCAGGGATGCTACTGTATTTAACTTCTTTGTAGAGAATTAAAGCAAATGTGAAATTAAAGCTTGTTGGTGAGTGCAAAGGTGTGTGTCATGATTTTCTATTCTTGGCAGCATGTTTGTTGTATTTAATATTATTTAATTTTAATTTTATTTTAATTTGAGTCACAGTCTCATTCAGTCACCCAGGCTGGAGTATAGTAGCACAATTACAGCTCACCACAGCCTCGACTTCCTGGGCTCGGAATTCTTCTGCCTTAACCTCCCAAGTAGCCTCTCATGTGCGCACCACCATGCCCAATTGATTTTTTTTATTTTTTATAGAGTTGAGGGCTTGCTATGTTGCCCAGTGTGGTCTTGAACTCCTGGGTTCAAGCAATCCTCCTGCCCCAGTCTCCCAAAGGGCTGAGATTGCAAGCATGAGCCATCTCTCCCGGCCTGTATTTAGTAGTTTTTTTAAAAAATGAGTCATGAAACATACAAAGGGGACTTGGAAGTTCTGATTCCATTTCAGGCGCTGGTTCTGGGGCCTTCCGGAGAGAGGCCTGACCCCATTCTTCTCTCTGTGTTCAGAAACACAAAGCCCCATAGAGCCTCACCACAACGACCCCATCGCCTTAAGCCAGAGTGGATGGGTTTCTGCTGCTAACCCCTTGCCAGGCTCAGGGCAGTGACCCAGGGTGGGCTGGGGGTGTTTGGGTCACTCCCCCTAAGAAATGCTCCTCAGGCCTCCAACCAAGATGAAAGAAAAGGGGACAAGAGGTTCAAACACAAGTGCGCAGGGCTCGCCATGCCCAGAGTCCCTTGCGACCTCCCCGGCATGCCTGCCGTTCGCTTTGCTCTCCAGTGCTATTAGCCACAATAGCTCCCTAAGTAGGTCATGGTGATTATCCCTCTCCCAGGGATAATCATCATCATCATTGTGTGGCGGAGGGTCGGTGTTTAGTGTTCTGCTGTTCTTCGAACTGCCTGGACACTTGACAGGCCCCCCATTGCTACGAAGCCTTTTAGAGAGGCCGGCAGGGTGGGGGTCAGTGTTCTGCTCTCTCATTTTCGAGACAAAGCAGAGGTTCAGACAGGATAAGTGAATTCCCCACGCTGCCCAGAGGGGTATGAGGCAGCCTTTGGATGGACTGTGTGGATGGTGTTGTCCTCTCTGCCCAGGCTCGGCTGTCAGCACACCTTCCACCCCTTCCTTCAGGACCATTTCCCTTGTCCCTCCGTGTGGTCCTGGGAAGGTTGCTAGGCCCAGCTAGTCACCTCCCTCCCTGCAGAGGTTAGCAGCCACACTTCCCTAAAAGCACATTAGAAGTTATAAATCCAGTTGTGTAAGCAGAAGCAAAAACCAAAATCTGAGTGCCACAGTGGATCACAAGACAAACCCAAGACAGCAAGATAACCAGAAGACTTTGTTAAGTCTTCTTTAAGAAATACGAACAGGCAAGGCTCCAACTGGGAGCAAACTATGTGGGAACAAGCAAAGCTATTCTTATGGTCTGCACCACAGTTTTAGAGAGGAGGCCTGTTCGGTGAGCACTTGAAGTGAGCACCTGGAGGGATGGCTTAAGAAGCCGAAGGCTTGCAACCTGGAGCCCAGGAGCCCAGAGTCTCACTCTGAGGCCCTTCTTCAAGGTTGTGTCCTCGGGCCCTCTTCGCCACCCAGGTATGACCCCTCATCATTCGTTTTTTTTTTTGAGTTGGAGTCTTACTCTGTCGCCCAGACTGGAGTGCGGTGGCCACTCCCGGCCACCGCAGCCTCGACCTGCTGGGCTCCGGCGATCCTTCCGCCTCAGCCTTCTGAGTAGCCAGAATTACAGGCATGTGCTACCACGCCCGGCTGATTTTTTGATTTATTGCAGAGATGAGGTCTCGCTGCCCAGGCGGGTCTCGAACCCGCGGGCTTAGGCAATCCACTCACCTCACCTCAGCCTCCCAAAGGCGCGGTATTACAGGCTGAGCCACCGAGCCCGGCTCCCTCGCCATTCTTAATGTCACTTTAAATTAGACCTGTGCACCCACGCGCCAGCGCCTGGGGGCAGATGCCATAACTTATCTGCTGCTAAAAGACGCACAAGATTGCCCACAGGTCCCACGGCTTGTTGTGAACTCTGTGGAACTTGAACCCAAGCAGTCTCATGCTGAAGCCCATGCCCCTCACTACTGCCCCACCCTACCGTTCTGACTTACCCTTTCCAGCCTTCATACTTCTCTCCTGGGGAGCCCGATGATGGGTCCTAACCCTGTGGGCTCTGGCCAGGGCCCTGCTGAGCATAGACTGTGGAGTTGAATGACACTTCTCTGGCCTCCCACTCTTGCCCTTCCCCATGCCCCCATGCAGCCGGTTTTAGGCAGCCAGAGGAATCCTGTTGAAAAAGAAGGCATCTCCCCTCTGCGCAAAACCCTCCCCAGGCTCTCACCTCCCTTAGGGTGAGGCCGGAGTGCCCCCACTGGCCCCCATGATCCCTCTGACTTGGTGACAGGCCTGTTCCCCCAACTTCCGGCTCACATCATGCTGGCCACTCATGGTCCTGCCTCAGGGCCTTTGCATTGGCTGTTCCCTCCCCTGCGATGCTTTTCCACCAGACACGCACAGAGCTTGCTCCCTGACCTCCTTAGGACTTTGTTCCAATACCACTTTCCCAGTGAGCCTGCCCGACTTCCCTGCTGGGGAGAGGTACAGGAGCGCCCTCTGGGGCGGGAAGAGAAACAGACAATACGGGGGCCACAGTCAGGGACCCCATAACAGGGCCTCATGCTGTTCTTTTTTGTTTGTTTGTTTTGTTTTGTTTCTGAGTTGGAGTCTCACTCTGTCGTCCAAACTGTAGTGCAGTGGCACGCTCCCGGCCACCGCAGCCTCGACCTACTGAGCTCCGGTGATGCTTCCGCCTCAGCCTTCCAAATAGCTGAAACTACAGGAGTACGCTACCATGCCTGGCTAATTTTTGCTTTATTGTAAAGACAAGGTCTGGCCAAGTGGCCCGGACGGGTCTCGAACCCACAGGCTCAGGTAATCCACTCGCCTCGGCCTCCCAAAGTACTGGGATGACAGGTTGAGCCATCATGCTATTCTAATCCTCATGCTGTTCTAATCCTCCTGCCCCACGTGCACAGATGCCCTGGCCTCCAGAAGACCACCCGGAGTAAACTCCTAACTCCACAGCAACCAGAGATGAAAACAACTTTTTTCTTTAACCTTTCTCATGAAATCAGGCTTGGAAGAGCTTCTGGAGGCCTCTTTCCCTGCAGTTTTCCTGGTCTCTCCTTACCTCCTGACTCTCTCTTGGGTTTCCCACCCTCCCAGGACCCTGAGTTGATAAGCTGCTGACTTCAACCAGCCCCACAGAGGGGGTGGGCTCCAAGGGGCTCAGGCTTCCCACAGTGCAGTGCCCACAGGCAAACAGACCCGAGTTTGTTTCTGAGCCGCCCGGCCTGGTTTAGGCCTATGATTACGTGCATAGGGTCTGTGTCTCTCCCTTGGATTTAACCACAGATTGCCCACCCCACTCCCATAGGTCTTTGTGTTCATGTATGATGTATGTGCCCACGTGGATGCACATCTGTGCATGTGAAGCATGTATCAGGGGTCCAGATGGGAGTGTGTTTACACAGGAGCCTCCACTCAGTAAGAGAACACACATGGGTGTACAAGCACGTTAGAAAGGCAAAACAAGCCAGGCTCGGTGGCTCAGCCTGTAATCACGCGCCTTTGGGAGGCTGAGGTGAGTGGATTGCCTGAGCCTGCGGATTCGAGACCCGCCTGGACAGCGAGACCTCATCTCTACAATAAATCAAAAAATTAGCCAGGCATGGTAGCGCGTGCCTGTAGTTCCAGCTACTTGGAAGACTGAGGCGGAAGGATCGCCGGAGGCTAGCAGGTCGAGGCTGCAGTGGCCGGGAGCGGCCACTGCACTCCAGTCTGGGCGACAGAGTGAGACTCCAACTCAAAAAAAAAAAAAAAAGAAAAAGAAAGGCAAAACAGCACTCTGGGAGGAGAAAGAGGTGGGGCAGGGACATGACTGGGAGTCTGAGACCCAAATCCTGGGTCTGGAGTGGAGAAGGGGGTTCTCAGGGCCAGGCGGAAGGAGTTCACACTCCAGATAAAGCCTCTGTGTCTGGGACTGGAACTCCTGGGGGCAGGGAGGAGGGTGGGGGGATGTGTATAAGGCCAGAGGCCACGGGGTGAAGGGCAGAGAGTTCTTTAAGTGGGCAACCAGGGTACCCACAGGCAGGGGTGGACCCATGACCGCTGGCAGTGTGGAAAACATCTGGATCCTAGGTTAAGTTGTGATGATTCCAGGGAAAAGGAAAGTCATCAGTGGATGCAGAAGGGTAGAGCTGCTCCTGCCCAGGGAGTGGGCGAGGGGCACACTCTGTTGGTGCCAGGTACACTGAGGGCTTGGGGGCTGCCGTTAGTCCATGGGATGGCTTTGTGTGAAACACAAAAAAAGTGCCCCTAATGCCAGCTGCAGCCCAAGGGTACAGGGCATAGCTAGCAGAGAGTGGGCTGGATTTCCCTTTACGCTGCCCCTATATTAGGCAGGGCACAACCTGCACAGCTGTGCAGGGCACCCCTAGAGGGTGTGGGGCCCATGGGGACACATCAGACCTCGGTCAGCTCCAGAGTGAAAGTGGGAATCGGGGCACCATAGGGCAGGAAGAGGCACGGAGGCATCCTGGTGGTCACGTGTGTGCCTGGCAAGACCATGAATCCACACCCTAGCACTTGGGTGAGGTGGGATCCACACACTCACACCCATGGTGCTACCACAGCTTGGGAAGACTTCTGTCTGCACAGTGAGCCAGGACTGGACAGCTTAGAGGAGACCAAAGAACAAGAGAAAGTTCTGTCCTTCGTTTAAAGAGAAAATAGGTATTCACACAGGACAGGCTTTAAAATAATCAAGGACTGGGCATGGTGGCTCATGCCTGCAATCCAAGCACTTTGGGAAGTTGACGGAAGGATCACTTGAACTCAGGAGTTCAAAACCAGACTGGACAATTTAGCAAGACCCATCTCTACAGAAAAATTTTAAAATTAGCCAGAGCCGGGCTCGGTGGCTCACCTGTAATCCCTACACTTTGGAAGACTGAAGCGAGTGGATTGCCTGAGCCTGAGCTTTCGAGACCAGCCTGGGCAACTTGGCAAGATATCGTCTCTACAATAAAAATAAAAAATAAAAAAATTAGCTGAGCATGGTAGCACACTCCTATAGTTCTGGCTACTTGAAAGCTGAGGCAGAAGAATTGCCTGAGCCCAGCAGGTCAATGCTGGGGTGGCCATGAGCGTGCCAATGCACTCCAGCCTGGGTGATGGAGTAAGGCTCCAACTCAAAAAAAAAAAAAAATAGTCGAGCATGATGGTAGTCCTGTGCCTGGAGTCCCAGGTATTCGAGAGACTGAGGAGATAGATCACTTGAGCCCAGGAGACTGAGGCTGCAGTGAACCCTGATCATGCCACTGCACTCCAGCATGGGCTACAGAGCTAGACTTTGTGTCTAACGATAAATAAAAGGCAAAATAAGATGACCAAAGTTCTTAAAAAAGGTATACATAGAGTATATACGGCCCAGCAATTTTACTCTGAGGTGTCTACACAAAAGAGTTGAAAACAGGTATTCACCATGAACTAGAAAAAACATTAAGTTGGGGTACTCAAATATTAAAACTTTTGGTTATTGTGTTCACATCATAGTGTATGAGCATCATTTATAGTTTGGCTTTGAGAACTTTCCTGGTGTTGAGTTTATGGAAAATGTATAAAAGAAATGATTTGAAGTTTTGGTTATATTTTTATATTTGTAAAGTAAAAGTTTGATTAAAATGGTCACTGTCCTTTTTTATTTTATTGTCATTTCAATAAAAAATATTTAAAACAGAAGAAAAAAAGAAAACAGGTATTCAAACAAAAACCCGTACACAAACGTTTACAGCAGCACTACTCATAGTAGCCACAAGGAGAAAACAACTCAAATGTCCATTGGTGGATGAATGGACCATAACTTGTAGCATACCCTTACTATGGAATACCGTTCAGCCACTAAAAGGAGCAAAGTACTTATAGGGCCCTCCCCCAAAAAAACCAGGAACTATTTTTAAGAGAGTGGGCCCCTTATAGCACAGGCTTCCTCAGCAAGGTAAGTGTTCTAGGAACCCATCAGCATCATTATACCAGCTAGCATTGTTGTGAGAGGCTGCGTTCAGCTTCAGTGAATTCTTTTTCTGGAGATTCTTTCAACACATTTGCCCATTTCATGATGGGTGATTTACAGGAACAACCTCCCCATGCCGGGCTGAGTGTTAAGCAGTCTTTGACTGAAAATGGCACGCCCCCTGTGCCCCACCCTTCACCCAATCTCACCCTGAGCGACATTTTTGTTGTTTCTCCAGATGAAAAAGGTCTTCAAAGAGAAACGTGTTGCCGATGTGGAAGAAGTGAGAAAGGAAACGGCAGAAGCACTAAAAGGCATCAACATTGATGAGTTCAAAAACTGTTTTGAGCAGTGGAAGAAGCATCTTGGTGGGTGTATTACATCAAGCAGAGAGTACTGTGAAGGTGACTGAAGTTTAAGCAGGTAAGAAGAAATACACAATTTTTAATAAATAAATTCTGTTTTTTTTGGGGGGGTCCCCCCTCGTACACATGTCACAACACAAGTCAACCTTAAAAACATTATGCAAAGGGAAGAAGGCAGTCACCAAAAAATCGCACATTATGTGGTGTAATTTCTACGAATGTCCAGAATGGCTAAACCCATAGAGACAGAAAGCAGATTGGTGGTTGCCAGGGGCTGGGGAAGGAAGGACTGGGAAGTCACTGGAAATGGGAGGGGCTTCCTTTTTATGAAAATGCTCTGGAACTACATAGAGGTGATGGTTGCACAACATTGTGAATCTGCTTAATGCCCCTCACTTATTCACTTTGAAAATGTTAATTTTGCCAGTGTGGTGGCTCATGCCTGTAATCCCAGTACTTTGGGAGGGAGAGGATTGCCTGAGGTCAGGGGTTTGAGACAATTCTGAGCAACATAGCAAGACCTTGTCTCTACAATAAATCAAGAAAAATTAGCCTGGTGTGGTGGTGCATGCCTGTGGTTCCAGCTACTTGGAAGGCTGAGGCAGAAGGATCACCTGAGCCCAGCAGGTTGGGGTGCCGTGGTTGTGGGCGTGCCACTGCACTCCAGCCTGAGTGACCGAGTGAGATGTCAACTTAAAAAAAAAATTGTTTCCAGGATCGGTGGCTCAGCCTGTAATCCCGCGCCTTGGGAGGCTAAGGTGAGTGGATTGGCTGAGCCCGTGGGTTCGAGACCCGCCTGGGCAACTTGGCGAGACCTCATCTCTACAATAAATCAAAAAATCAGCCGGGCATGGTAGCGCATGCCTGTATTTCTGGCTACTCGGAAGGCTGAGGTGGAAGGATCGCTGGAGCCCAACAGGTCGAGGCTGCAGTGGCCAGGAGTGGCTACTGCACTCCAGTCTGGGTGACAGAGTGAGACTCCAACTCAAAAAAAAAAATTTGTTAACTTTATGTTGTGTGAATTTCACCTAAATTCAAAAAAAAAAAGACCAAGAAAGCAAATGATCATTGGCCACAGTGCTCTACAGAACTCACTGTAGACCACAGCAGCACTCAGAACTTAGTCACCGACTGGTCTCCGAGAGCACTGACAGAGCCAACCTCTCCCTGATGGGTTGTGTGGAGGCCAGGGGTCCTGGCAGAAGGGACTGGGGCTCGGAATCCTTCAGTGTGAACACATCTGGGTATTCCGCCCTCCCCCCGCAGGCTGTGACCCTGCTGAACATCAGTCCTGGACCAGGTGTAGGTGCTGGTCAAGGAAGCTCCTGGAGAGAGGAAGCAGGTCTCCTCTGGAGAGAGAAAGTTGCCAAGGGTCAGCGGGTTTTGCGGGTCAAATGGCAAGCAAAGTGGAATAGACAGGTGGCGCTTTGGTCCAGCCAGGCCTGGGTTGAAATCCCAGCTCTTCCATCTGCTGGCAGAGTGCATAGGTCTTGCAGCTTCCTGAAACTTGATTTCCCCACCAGTGAACCAGAGTCAACTATTCCCACCCAGCAGGAGGGTGAAGAGCCTGGGCCAGCAGGCAGGGGTGGGGGCAGGAGTCTGGCTGGTTTGGCTGCTTTTGATTGTTTTTCAGGAGCAGCCGGAAAACAAGGCACTAGTGCCCAGAATAGCAACAAAGCCAGGCCATTCAAACAGAGGTTTTAAAAATATGATCAGAAAAATCAACTTCCCTGTGTTCACACTCGATCTCAGGTGTATTCATGGGGAAGTAACGGAAGCCTGGCAGCCTGGAGGATGGCGCAGCTGGCCGTCCCTGCTGCGGCCCCACTCAGTGTGTGTGGGGGGCCACCCTGCCTCTGCCCACACACCTCATTCAGCCCGCAGGGCCCAGACACATTTTCTCCTCTCCCTCTGCGTTCTGCTCCAAGGACAATTTGGCAGCTGCAGCTTTTCAATTAACGTTGCAGACTTGAAATGGGGGGCTTGGGGGAAAGCGGCGGGTGACAGAGGAGAAAAACAAGCCCATTGCAGTGGCAGCTGGGTAACGCCACCTGCTCCACGTGGCAGGGAAGTTAAGGACCCCAGAGCCAGGAAGGGGCAAGGGCAGGCTGCCGCACACGCTTGGCTTCTCGGTCCCCTTTGCCCTGTGCACCCCCAGATCCAGGGACTCCCCACAATCCCCACCCCAGGTAGCCCTCAGCCCTCTGAGGGAGGGATGCAGTGGAGCGAGGGTGTTTCTCTGGTCTGCTCCCTGCCTGGCTAAGAACTGGTCGTGGGGGCATTGCTGAGTCTTGTTGGTTTCTCTTCACAGTGTACTCCAAGGCACCCTCCCCTGAACTCTCTTCAGTTACCTGTTGCGTGCTGGCTCTTTCCTGCCACGACATTGACTGTTTCCACTGGACTGGCTGCCTACAGACAGGGGCAACATCCAGGCCCACTGCCGGGTTCAGCTGGGCCTCTTTCAGAAACAGTCTTTGAGGAGGGTCTTCAAGGACTAACCTAGACAAAGACACTGGGGCCTGGACTGACATCTATGGGGGACCTGCAGGGGGTCTGGCATTTTATGTATGTGGACTTACTTTTCTCAACTACCTGAGAAGTGGACACTGTCATTTCTATTTTTTAGATGAAGAGACTGAGGGTCCAAGAGGCTGTAGACCTTGTCCAGGGTCTGGACCATAAACATCCTCAAAGCCGGGCTTGGACCATATCCTAATCTCCTAACCCCAGCACCTTCTGGTTATGGCCTTGAAGAAGTCCACAGGCATGGCCAGTACCCTTGAAGTCACCCTTGAAGAAGTCCACAGGCATGGCCAGTGAGGACAGAATCATGGGCAGTGCCATAGTTTGAATGTGTCCCCCAAATTTCATGTGTTATCCCCAATATGGCAATATTGAAAGGTGGAACCTTTAAGAGGTGATTGGGTTGTGGGAGATCTGCTTTCGTGAATGGATTAGACATCCATGGATTAAAAGATTTGTGGGTTATCATGGGAAAGAATCTGTGGCTTTGTAATAAGAGGGAGAGAGACCTGAGCCAGCGGTGAGCACACTTAGCGCCCTGCCCGTGTAATGTCCCCAGACTCTGCAGAGCGTCCCCTCCAGCAAGAAAGTTCCCACCAGATGTGCCCCCGACATCAGACTTCTCAGCCTCCATAACTGTAAGAAGGAACTCTTGTTTCTTATAAATTACCCAGTTTCAGGTATTCTGTTATAAGCAACAGAAAATGGACTAAGATCGGCAGTGAAGGTTGGTGTTGGTGTCACAAGGCTCTGTCATGATTGTTCACAAGCACCCTGGCGAGTTTTCTCTTCTGCCCCTTCAAGCCTCAGTTTCCCAGCTGGAAAATGTGTCAGACAGACCACCTCATTAGGTTGTTGTGAGGGTAACCTGGAGGTGATGGGTACAGAGTTGAGTGTCTGGGAAGTAGGAAGCATTCAATTAAGGATTGTTTCCATCCACCCAACTACTCTCCCCACTCCCTCGCTCCCCCTCCTCCTTTATGCAGAGACTGTGGATAGGAAAGAGCTTTGGGACTCAGCTAGCAGCATCCGGGAAATGAGAAGCATCCCAGGGACCGTGTCCACATCACTGACAGAGAGATGCTGGAACATCAAGCCCCAACACAGCAAGGTCTCTGTACGCAGCTGTTACCCCAACAGGATTGAGGGTGCGTGTTACATTCTGGATGTTTCTCAAGAACATGTGGAGAGCAAATCAGGAACCAGCAGATCTGGGTTCCAGAAAGACAAGACAAGGCACTGCAGGGAAAGGTTGGGGTACCAGGTCTATTTGGGGCCCAAAGAAGCACTGTTGGACTCTCACAGACATGAGCTGGTTTTGTTCAACCCACCCCCGACCTAGTTTGGTTTCTCTGTGAGACATTCCACAGAGTGCAAATGGCCCTAAACCAGTGTCCCCGTGGCCAAGTCAGACGGGAATGAGACACGTGTGATGGGGCCTTCCCCATGTGAATCTGCACGTGTCAGCTGGGAAAGCACGCCCGGCCAGAGCACCCCAGCTCCAGGCCACCTTCGCGGAACCTGTCCCTTCTCTGGGCTGCTTCCTTGTTGAGTGAAGCACTTGGATGGAGGCTGAGTTACCTATACCCCTTCCCCCAGAACTGTGTCTCCCAACAGAATCCCCACGGATCCCCAGATAAAGAGGACATGAAAACAGAGATGGGGTGAGTGGAGCCCCAGCCTCCTCCACTGAGAACCAAGGACCCCACAGAATGCAGTTGGGCCCCAGGAAAGGTGGATTTCCTGGGTTCCTGCCAGGTCTGTACTGTCTAGCGGGCACCTACCTGTCCTGGAGACGTCACTCCTGATGATGTCATGGGAGGTTTTGTGCCCAGCCCCAGCTCAGAGCTCAACCCTGCCCAGCATAAGTCTGGTGACCTTTGGGTCGGCGGGGACGTGCTGTGCTAACGCCAGGCAGGAAGGAGGATTGCACAGCTCACACACTGTTGCCAAACACATCTTGGAGAAGGAGAGAAAAAGCAAAATAAACAGAGCCTGGTGCCCCTGATGTAGAAAGTCTTTCCTGAAATAGCTTGGCGGCAGGTCCCGGTGGAAAATACCAGAGGTGCAAAGGGGCTAGGTCTTCTGTCCCCTGTGGAGGGATGGCCCCCTCCTGCCTCCCACCCCACCCCAGATCTCTGTGGGCTCTTAGGGAAATAACCAGTTTGGCAGTTATTTCTAGGAATTGGGAGGGTCTTGTGTATAGAGGAAAGCACTTGAAAATTAATTAACTGGATACATTGTCATGAAAAAAGCGTGAAGGACATGGGGAACCAGCTCTGCCTCTTAGTTCTTGCATGACTTAGGGCAACATCACTCTAACCTGCCAAGACTTGGCTTCCTCATCTGTAAAGGGGAACGTGTGATCTAGTCCACTGGGACCTGCCAATATCTGTTTGGGTCCAAATACATTGCCCAACACATGAAAGAATCGGAAATGTTCTTTCTTCCTCCAATAGGTTGTATCATAAGCAAGAGGCAAAGTGAGCCTCAGTTTCTTCATCTGTAATGAGGATGTGTGCTTCATGATCAAGGATCCCCGAAGGCTCTATGACCCCCAGTGTCACCCTGGATGGTGTGGGCCACCACATACACAGAGAGAAACAGACTGGGAGGGAACAGAAGAGGCATGGGAAGACATAGGGGGACAGAGAAAGGAACAGAGAGGGCTAGGGAGGGACAAGCACAGTGACGTACAGTGGAAGATAGAGGGCTAGACAGAAGCTGGGAGAGACAATGAGAGAGACAGGGACACACAGAGACCAGAGAGGGACACTGAGAGATATACAGAGACCAGGAAAATGGAAAAGGACAGACAGAGAGAGAGAGAGACAAAGAGAGACCCAGAGAGAGATGGAAAGAAACACACACAAAGACAGAGACACACAAAGAAACAGAAGAGGTGGGAGAGAGAGAAAGAGAGACACATAGAGGAACGGGGAGATCCAGGGATACAGAGAGAGATACAAACGGAGACACAACATACACTCACCCTCACACAAAACAATTGCTGTCTTGGTTTCAAGTTCGTGGGCCCAGCCTCTGGCGCAGGTACGACGGCACCCTCAGCTTCCAAGAACTTCCCCTTTTGCCCTGAGTGATTGGGAGTCGATTCATTTCTTGCAACCCAGGCATCCCAGGTGAGATGAGCCCCTCTTCCACACTCAGCCGCTCCCCTCCGCTGGCTTGGAGCCTGGCCTCTTTGGCCCACACTTCCCTTCTGCCCAAACATGGTGGGCATTTTTTTTTTTTCATCTAAAAAAGTTTTTTGTTTTGAAACAAGTTTAGTTTTACAGAAGAGTAGCAGAGACGTACGGAGTTTCCATGTAGCTTTCGCTCATGCACTTAGCATTTATATCTTACAGAACCGTGGTAAGATTCTCAAAATGAATACATTAACACTGTTAAAATACGATTCACTCAACTATAGATTTTATTTGAACTTCACCTGTTTTTCCACTAATGCAAGAGTCAGCAAACCCCTTCAGTAAAGGACAAGATAGTAAATACGATTGCAGTCACTCAACTCTGCTATTCTAGCACAAAAGCAAACATAACTAGTATGTAAATAAATGGGCATGACTGTGTTCAAAGAAAACTTTATTTACAAGAGCTAGCAGAGGGCCAGCTAGACTGGTGTTTGCTGATCCCTGATCAATGTTCTTTTTCATTTCTAGACCTAACATTGCCTTTAGTTACCAGCTGCTCAGTCTTTCTTTGGCTTTCATAACCTTGATCTTTCTGAACAGTTCTGGTCAGGTGCTTTGTAAAAGGTTGCTAAATTTGGGTTTGTCTGATATTTTTCTCATGATTAGATTAGGGTCAGACATTATGGATTCTCACTGAGACACAGGCGTTCCTGCCCCAGTTCTTTCTCCTTCCTTCATGATCCTCTTCCTCGCTCCCAGTGGCCACTCCCTCTTTGCTCCTCAGCCGTGGAGACCACCTCTTCCATGCAGCCTCCTCCTCCTTCTCTCGCCAGCCCTGGTCATGCCCGCTCTTTCTCCTCACCCCCCACGGCTCCTGACATGCAAGGCTGGCTGGTCCCAATCTGACAGCACACACCTCGGGGACCTATGGAGTAGCATTCCCCAAGGGATGCTTACAAGACCCCTCAGCTTACCGCTGGGCTGTCCCTCACACACTGTCCTCCTGGCCTGAGAAGTCTATCTCCAGGAAAGTAGGGTGGCAACATCACATGTGGGTCCATGCACTGTGGGAGGCAGGCACTGAGAGGCGGTCAGGGCTCCAGTTCATGATGAAGAGATTGCCAGACGATAGTGGTCTTGGCAGGGACTCATGGCCAGATGGAGACAGAAGCAGCTTCTTGGCTCTTGTGACCCCTCTCTCCTGGTCTCCACTCCAGGGTGGCTAAGGACTGTTTGATGGTGCCTGAAAGGCACCAGTCAAATCCGTGTTCGTTGTTCCTTTGCTCATTCATTCACTGGACAAGTGTTTGCTGAGCATCTCCTCTGTGCTATTCTAGTGATGCAGGCACAGCTGTGAACACAACGGACAGAAATTGCTGCC